>BSYR01000005.1:8400000-9000000 GCA_030270665.1 Hibiscus trionum | reverse complement strand
GAAAACTCACAAATAAATTTTTCATTCAAAAAAGTAACCCTTTTACATTGTTTGGAACATATATATATATATATAGGAGAAGAGGGAGGGGTGGCCGGCCATAACATGCGGTTGAAATTAAATTACAATTTAAAATTCAACTTTAAATTTGTAACTAATGAAAACCTCCTTTTGGCGGCTACAAAAATCAGCCACTCATTTGAACCTTTAGGTGCCACATGAATCACATTTAACATGTGATAAATGTTTGAAATTCAAACGTAAAACTTCTTGGTCTTATCCATTAAGTTTGCTGCACAATGAGAAGGTAGGGGCTGTTTGGTTCGGCCACACATGCACACACATCATCCAAGCTGCCACATGGATGCTTCACATGACTAGATGCCACCTAGGTGCCACATGTGCACTGGTACACTCCCCGACATGTAGGACACTTTTCAGCTACTTCTAGACTTGTCAGCTGAAGTTGAGCTAGTGGAGCTGAAGTTGAGCTGACTGGAACTGAGCTAAGCTAGAATGAGCTAGCTACAAGTGAAGTGAGATCAGGTGAGCTGGGATCAAAGGCTTCCAGCTATCTTGAGTTGAAGGTGAGCTGAATATAACTCTCCTGAGCTGGAGCTGAGCTGAATATAACTCTCCTGAGCTGTTGTCCTTTCATGTACATGTTACAAAACAATAGAACACTTATCAAAGCTTTGTAATCTTATTCAACACACAAACAAATACAAAAACGTTATAAGTCATGTCAAATACATTATAAAACACACCAAACATAATAGATACATAGTAAACACACTTAGATACATAGTATAAGCATAGATATGTCACATATCAGCTTGAAACACATTATAAAGCCTATTTTCTAAGGCACAATTACTATCAAAAGATTCAGAAACTTTAGCACAAGTGAGGGAAAGAACTTCTCTGAATTTCTTTGCCTTAGAATGAGTGATAGGTCCTATTGGCAAGACCTCTGAATCAGCCTCCTTTGCATGCATGGATGTGCTCACATCAACATCTTTCATACAAGATGCCTTGATGTGTGCACGTTCACCAGCAAGTTTTGCACACTTTCATGTTGTGTTTTAAACATGAAAGACACAGGAGTTTTCTTTACTTCTCTCATAATACTTACTTTTTCTACACTCATTTTTTGTTATTTAGATTCATGTTATCACATCATACTCTGTATATGTTTTGCATACTTTATTTTCATGACCTTAGCATGTTATATGTGATACCCATACTTAAGTTTAAAACCACATCTTTACTTAAGCAAATGTTTGTGATAGAGTAGTGCAAACTTGGATTCGGAAGCCTTCAATCAAGTTGTTGCAAGAACTAAGAGCTCTAGACTCAATCAAGAAAGCTATGGGCAGATCTGAAAATTCAATAGAAAAGAGAAGGGCTTTCTTGAAAATTTTAGATTCAAGGCTGGAAATTTAAAGAAAAGAATACAATAAGAAAGAGTAGAAGATGGCTTGCGATTTGTTGTTGTTGTTTTGTCCTCAGCACCCTTTTAGACGCAATTATCTAAGCAAGCAAGCTCAAGCAGCTCTAACCCACCCTCCTAGACGGAATTACCTAGGCAAGCAAGAGTGTGAAGATGATCTCCCTCACAAGAACTCGTCGAACTTATGTTGAAGAAGACTTCTAAGGCACAAGTAATCAGCACTTGCAAAAACAAACTCACTAAATATTTCATTAATCAAAGAAAATCTGAATAATCTCCATTACAATGGTGGAGGCTTCATCCTTTTATAGGTGAAGGATAGCCAAAGTAATCTAACTTCTACTAAAACTAGGAAACCCTAATTTAATTAAAAAATAAAAGAAAAACAGCCTTTAAACTCCTTGTGCTTGGGCTGCAAGTGATAAGCTGATAAGTGCAGGTGATAAGTTGATAAGAGTTGCTTGGGAGAAGGGTGGCTGGTTCCTAAAGTATATAAAACTCTAAAAACATAATTTAAATGTTAATAATTAAGTTGGGCTAAGTCTAATTCGTCCAAAAGCCTTTTATAATAGCTTTTGGGCTGAATTTTACAAATTCCCGTAATAATCCCGTATCCAGTTTTCTGCATGCGCAGTCTTCAGTAAAATGAACGTATCTTGAGTTTCCGATGTTCGATTGATGCGTTTCAAGATGCGTTGGAAAGGTAACTGAATGCTGGTCAATTTGTTAGAAGACAACTCTGCCCAGAAATGCCAGGATTCCATTCGAAATGTCGTCTCAAGTTGGCTGACTTTCCAGACTTCACAAACAGATTCAACTTCTTGTCCAATATGCATTGCTTTAGCCCTCCCATGCATGTATCATTCCCCCTCTCATCAAAAGGATTCGTCCTCGAATCAAAAACAGTAAAAGAAGGACCTTTAATAGTGGCAATTGAAACGAAATCTTTGTCATAGGTGGAATGATCCAATTGAGCTCCTCTTAACGATTCAACAAAATCCTGAAAAAAAAGAACTCAAAGCCACTCGAAACAATGATGTTATGGTTAGGTCGAAAAAAATTCTCTCATTATCTTTTTCTCGCCTTTTTCATTTGGACATTGTTCGACTTTTACCTCATGTTTCTTTTCACTCGCCAAAATTGGGCCATTAATTTGACTTTTATTGCTCTCGGCCTCTTGACTCTTGGTCTTTTTCAAATAAGATAACTCACATACCCAATTCCTCTCACAAAAATATCATCGAAATACAATTTCTGTAGAGGATGAAGTGTTTCTAACAGAATGATAGGACGAGAATTAAATAAAGGGTTAGAATCACGCTTACTTTCTTGGGAGGTTGTTGATGAATCAAGAGAACTCATTACTAAGCATGAAAGATTGTCTTGATTTATGGGTTCAAATCTTTCTTCTTCCGAAACGTCATCTTCTGAAAGTATTTGCTCATTATTGGGTATGGTTAAACTCTCAGTAGTGACATCTTTCTCATGTTCTTGAGGATAACAAATTTCTTCGACATCTTGCTTTCCTTGGTCTTCTTCGACATGACTCACCGATGGTTGTTCATTATCATGTTGGACTAGCGATGATTCTTCTTCCTTCGGCGCTGTACTACTAGGGTCGAATAGTGCATTAGTAGGGTTGTGAAAAGATGAAGGTTGAGATGTATCTTTATCAAAAGAGGAGTATTTCTTATGACAAGTCTTGGATTCTTGTTGTTGGTAATGTTTTGGAACGAATCGCTCTCTCATGACCTTTTTAAGTTCAGCCCATGTTCTTATTTTGGCTTAACCATTGAGACCCCCCTATCTCGTTGTAATAAACGCCACCATAGTACTGCATATTCCTCGAACTTTAGGGCCACTAATAAGCTTGATCTTCCTCGGGATATCTGTAACAACCAAACAGGAAATCAACCCTATTTTCCCAATCACAATAACCATCGGGATCATACCTTCCTTGAAAAGAAGGTATTCTGAATTTTGGGATGGCCAAAGTGTGTGCGGATCGCCTTGGTTCAGTTCGCCTTTCTTCACAAAAATTAACCGAATGCCTCGGCTTGGTCAATGAAGGCTTTCTTCGATAAGTAGAACCCAAAGTATCATGTTGTTTTGCACGAGTCTTGTCTCTGTGAAACATCCTGGAACACTCAAATTTACAAAGGTGAAAAACAAAAGAAAGAAAACTAGAAATCTCACTAAACACTCCAAGAAAGAAATACTTAGCGAAGCAAGTAAGCCGATCTTGTACTCTTTAAAGACCTTCCTGCCACAAGTCAACAAGTTATAATCGGAGTTTAATCCTAACAATGAGTCCTATTTGTACTAGGAGTCCAATAAAAGGTATGACATCAATTGAATTCTAGTTGCAAGGAGAAAGAAAGGTATGCAACTTTTAATTTCCTACTAACACAAGAAGAAAGAAAGTGTTAGATAATATATAGAAGACAATAAAAAAGGTAAAACAAATGAAAACAAGTAGTTAAGAATGAAAGAAGATCAGAAAACCCGAAAAAAACCCCCTGAAATATGCAGCAACTTGATCCACTTTGTTCGAGGTGTTCCCGAAGTCAAAAAAATCTGAATTTTTTTGTGGTGACTCCTACAATAGTGTAGATCTGATCTGGAAATTTTCAGCTCAAAATTCGTTCGCTTGATTTTTGCGATTTTTCCCCTTTTGTTCGAATTTTTCACCCAAAACGCTAAAATTCTTGCCAAGAATCGTCCCAAATCTGATACCAAATGATAAAATAGTGCAAACTTGGATTCGGAAGCCTTCAATCAAGTTGTTGCAAGAACTAAGAGCTCTAGACTGTAACGGTGCTGATCGAGAAGGGAAATTATAACCGTTAGCTTTTAAATTTCTGTTTAAGTTTAAGACCGTTTTAATGATACGCTGCGTTTTGCTGGCCATTGTAAAAACATAATACGTGGTCGTTTTGGTTAGGGAGGGGTATGTAACCCTAGCCGTTTCTGTTGGTTTGCTTATCGAATGAATGAATGCTTATCCAGTCTTCCTCTAAACTTATGTTTCTTCTCTCATCTCAAATCCTTCTATTACTCATCTCTTTCTAATTTCCAAGTTCGATTGATAGTGTGACAAAGGTATCAGAGCTACCAGGTTACGATCATGGTGGACAGAGCGCCAATTACTCGCAATCAGTCATGGATGCAGGAAGCTGCGAAACTCCAGGAAGAAATTGCACGCTTGGATGGGAGTATTGACGCGAAGATGGAGGCAAAATTTGGGGAGTTTCGAACACAGATTGGTGAAGATTTTAGGAAAATGCTCGAAGTGGCTATGGGGAAAAAGGTTGAACCAGTGATTCACGAGAATGCAGCTCAAGGTTAGATTATGGGTCCAGGAATTTTGGGGACGGGACCGTCCACATCTGAGAAGGGAAACCAGGATGAGGTGTTCATCACTGGGGAAAAAGAAGCACCGAGGGTGACTCCGGAGCAACCACAACAGACGGGCAACTTAACCTATAAGCTCCCATGCCCTAAGTTCGATGGCTCGGATTTTAGGGGCTGGCACTCCAAGCTCGAGCAGTTCCAGAACAAAGCAAAATTCACTTAGTGATGATTCATTTGGAAGGCAAGGCACTGCAGTGGCACCAATTCGTGATAAATTCCTATGGTGGTGCGGGAGAGATGACTTGGACGGAGTATTTCAGCTTGATGCGAGACCGTTTCGCACAGGGGGGATTCAGTGACCCATTTTCAGAACTTCTGGCTTTGAGGCAGGTTGAGTCAGTTGAGGCCTACTATGAAGAATTCATCAACTTGGTAAACCAGGTACAACTCCCTGAAAAATACATTCTCAGCATGTTTAAAAACCATCTTCGGCTTGAGATTAGCCAATATTTGACCCTACTGCAACCAAAATCTTTACTGGAAGCATTTCACACAGCTAAGCAACTAGAAACCATTTTCTTTTCGGTCAGTGGAACGCCTTTAGCTAGGATAGCACCTCCTAGTTTGAGTGTACCTACTAGGAACTTCACACCTAGCTATAAAACATATTCAAATGCTGGCACCTCAAGACCTCCCTCGGCTGTGGTCTCTCGAAGTGTTACACCCTCGATACTAAGCCCTAGTAGAACCAGGAATTCAGGACAAGTGAGTAACAAAGGGACAGGGAAGAGTTTGTCGACAGCTGAAATTGATGAGAGGAGGAGGAAAAGGCTATGTTTCTGGTGTGCAGAAAAGTACTCCCCTGGACACAGGTGCACTAAGAGTCAGATGTTTCAAATTCTGGTTGATGGTACTGAGGAAGAAGGAGAAACATAGGTGTTCTTAGACTGTGAAGAATCAAGGAGAAGGAACTGTGGCTGAAGGACCAGTGTTGTCCTTGAATGCTATGTGGGGAGCCATGGGTTGGGATACAATGAAGTTGAAAATTGAGGTAGATGGAGTAGAGTGGGTAGCTTTAATAGACTCGAGCAGCACTCATAATTTCTTGAGCACCTCAGTGGTTAAGAAACTGGGGTTATCAGTGAATAGAAGAACTGGGTTGAAGGTCACTGTGGCTGATGGGAATTGCCTAGAAATAGTAGGAGAGTGCAGAAGGGTCACTTGGAAAATTCAGGGAGAAGGATTTGTAACAGACTTCCTGGTGTTACCTTTGAAATGCTGTGATGTTGTTTTGGGAGTACAATGGTTGAGCACTTTGGGAACTATCAGTTGGGGTTTCAAGACCATGGAGATGAGCTGGTCCAATCAAAGTAAGATGATAGTTCTGAAGGGGATCCAACCAAGAGCCTACAGCTGGGTAGATGCAAAACAATGTAACAAGTTGTTAAGGGAGAACCACAGTCCCTTGACCACTTGTGGATGATGGAGGGGCAATTAGGATTGAGGAACCCAGTAGGATCTACACCTGAGGAGTTAAAGGCAATACTAAGTGAGTTTGAGGATGTGTTTCAAGAACCTACAGGCCTACCTCCTGTGAGAGGTCAAGAGCATAAGGTGACTCTGCTGGACAATCATCAAGTGGTAAAAATTAAGCCCTACAGATACCCTGCTAGCAAGAAAGAAGAAATTGAGAAGCAAGTGAAAGAAATGATGGAAAATGGGATCATTAGATACAACAATAGCTCTTTTTCTTCCCCAATTGTCATGGTTAAGAAAAAAGATGGTTCGTGGAGGCTTTGTGTGGACTACAGGAGGTTGAATCAGCTAACCATCAAAGACAAATTCCCCATGCCTATCATAGAAGAACTGCTGGATGAACTGGGCAATGCCAAAAAAAATTCTAAGTTGGATTTAAGAGCTGGGTATCACCAGATCAGGATGTGGGAACCAGATGTGTATAAAACAGCATTCAAAACTCATGAAGGGCATTATGAGTTCCTAGTAATGCCCTTCGGATTGACCAATGCTCCAGCTACATTCCAGGGCCTAATGAACAGGGTTTTCAAAGATTTTTTGAGGAAATCTGTGCTTGTATTTTTCAATGACATATTGGTCTACTCCAAGGATTGTGATACACATTTGAGGCACTTGCAAGAGGTGTTGGGAGTGTTGAGGACCCACAAACTGTATGCCAAGAAGAATAAATGCAACTTTGGGGCTCAGGAAATAGATTATCTGGGTTATGTGATCACTGGAGGAGTTATTGCTATGGATAATGCAAAGGTTGAATGTATACTGAACTGGCCAACACCTAGCTCTGTGAAAGATCTTTGAGGCTTCCTGGGATTATCAGGCTACTACAGAAGATTTGTGAAGGATTATGGGACTATAGCAAGACCACTGACAAATCTACTAAAAAAAGGAGGGTGGAAATGGGAATCATCTGAAGAAGTTGCTTTTGAAAGATTAAAAAGAGCCATCAGTAGTGCACCTGTATTGGCCTTTCCTGACTTCAATGCAGAGTTTAGCATTGAAATATATGCTTCAGAGAAGGGAGTAGGAGCAGTGTTGATTCAAAAAGGTAAACCACTGGCCTTTTTCAGTAGAGGTTTAGAAGTGAGGCACCAAGCACTCTCTGTCTATGAAAAAGAAATGTTAGCTGCTCTCATGGCAGTCAAAAAATGGTCTGCATATTTGGTGGGAAGGCACTTTAAAATTAAAACAGACCATCAGAGTCTTAGATTTTTGACAGAGAACCAGGCAATTACCCCAGCACAGCAAAAATGGGTGGTTAAAATGTTGGGATATGATTATGAGGTTGTGTATAAGAAGGGGAGTATCAATGTGGTTGCTGACACCCTGTCCAGGAGGCCAGGGATGGAGGAAGGGCAGTTATTAGCTATCAGTAGTGTCAACACTGATGTAATGGCTAGAGTGGTGGAATCATGGGCAACTGGTGATAGATTGAAGAAGATCATGGGGGAACTTCAGAAAGGCAACTCCCATTACAGTAAATACTCCTGGGATGGGAAGTGGTTAAGAAGGAAGGGGAGAGTGGTTGTGGGGAATAATGAAGAACTTAAGAAAGATCTGATGCTTTATTTCCATTGTAGCCCAATTGGGGGACACTCAGGGGCTGAAGTAACAACCAGAAGGCTGAGTAGCATCTTTTACTGGAAGGGGCTAAGGAAGAATGTGAAGACATTGGTGAGGGAATGTGGAGTGTGTCAGAAGAACAAGGGAGACCTGAACCATCCGAGAGGGTTACTGCAGCCATTGCCCATACCCGAAATAGTTTGGACATCCATCAGTATGGATTTCATTGAGGGCCTACCAAACTCAGAGAAGAAGGATGTTATCCTTGTGGTGGTAGATAGGTTGACTAAATATGCCCATTTCCTGGCACTGAGTCATCCATATACAGCAAGGGACATAGCTCAGGTATTCTTAGAAAATATATTCAAGCTACATGGCATGCCTCATACTATTGTATGTGATAGAGACAAAACTTTTATGAGCCAATTCTGGAGGGAGTTATTTCTGAGATTGGGAACTGTAATCACACCTTCAATAGCCTATCATCCAGAGACAGATGGCCAAACTGAGAGGGTTAACCAATGTGTTGAGACCTACCTCAGGTGCATGACAGGGGAGAAGCCTAATGAATGGAGTGATTGGCTGCATCTGGCAGAATGGTGGTACAACTCTTCCTACCATACTGCAATTGGAACCTCACCATTCCAGGCCCTTTATGGACAAGAACCCAGTATCCATATTCCTTACTTAGCTGGTGAATCAATTGTAGCTACAGTGGACAGGGGCCTACAACACAGGGAAGCTGCAATTAAGATGTTGAAATTCCATCTTAAGAGGGCCCAAGGAAGAATGAAGCAACAGGCTGATAAGAAGAGGGTGGAGTGTGAATTTCAGTTAGGAGATAAAGTCTTCCTGAAATTACAACCATACAGACAGCAATCTGTCCAACATCGAGTGTCTCAAAAACTATCACCTAAGTGGTTTGGGCCATTCAAAGTGGTGAATAAGGTTGGAGCAGTTGCATATGAACTGGAGCTACCTGCAGGATCTAAGATCCACCCTGTGTTCCATGTGTCTCAACTGAAGAAACACATTGGTTCGGATGAGTTTTCAGCCCAGTTGCCTTTGATTGGACCAGATGGAGGAATTAGTAAAGAACCAGTGAGAATCATTGATCGAAGGATAGGAAGGAGGGGAAGTCGAGCTGTAACAGAAGTTTTAGTGGAGTGGTCCAATGCATTTCCAGAAGATGCCACTTGGGAAGTGTTATATCAACTGCAGCAACAATTCCCAGACTTCAATCCTTGAGGTCAAGGATTGCTTGAAGAGGGGAGCATTGTAACGGTGCTGATCGAGAAGGGAAATTATAACCGTTAGCTTTTAAATTTCTGTTTAAGTTTAAGACCATTTTAATGATACGCTGCGTTTTGCTGGCCATTGTAAAAACATAATACGTGGTCGTTTTGGTTAGGGAGGGGGTATGTAACCCTAGTCGTTTCTGTTGGTTTGCTTATCGAATGAATGCTTATCCAGTCTTCCTCTAAACTTCTGTTTCTTCTCTCATCTCAAATCCTTCTATTTCTCATCTCTTTCTAATTTCCAAGTTCGATTGATAGTGTGACATAGACTCAATCAAGAAAGCTATGGGCAGATCTGAAAATTCAATAGAAAAGAGAAGGGCTTTTCTTGAAAATTTCAGATTCAAGGCTGGAAATTTAAAGAAAAGGATACAATAAGAAAGAGTAGAAGATAAATAATAAGAATATAACGAAAAAGATTAAAAAAGATGAAGAGAAGAATAGTAAAAACAAATCTGAAATTTCCAGCTTTGTTTATGGAATTATGGGAGATGGCATGAAGATTGAAGATGAAGATGGCTTGGGATTTGTTGTTGTTGTTTTGTCCTCGGCACCCTCTTAGACGCAATTATCTAAGCAAGCAACCTCAAGCAGCTCTAACCCACCCTCCTAGACGCAATTACCTAGGCAAGCAAGAGTGTGAAGATGATCTCCCTCACAAGAACTCGTCTAACTTATGTTGAAGAAGACTTCTAAGGCACAAGTAATCAGCACTTGCAAAAACAAACTCACAAAATATTTCATTAATCAAAGAAAATCTGAATAATCTCCATTACAATGGTGGAGGCTTCATCCTTTTATAGGTGAAGGATAGCCAAAGTAATCTAACTTCTACTAAAACTAGGAAACCCTACTTTAATTAAAAAATAAAAGAAAAACAGCCTTTAAACTCCTTGTGCTTGGGCTGCAAGTGATAAACTGATAAGTGCAGGTGATAAGTTGATAAGAGTTGCTTGAGAGAAGGGTGGCTGGTTCCTAAAGTATATAAAACCCTAAAAACATAATTTAAATGTTAATAATTAAGTTGGGCTAAGTGTCTAATTCATCCAAAAGCCTTTTATAATAGCTTTTGGGCTGAATTTTACAAATTCCCGTAATAATCCCGTATCCAGTTTTCTGCATGCGCAGTCTTTAGTAAAATGAACGTACTCATCCCAATGTCCGATTGATGCGTTTCAAGATGCGTTGGAAAGGTAACTGAATGCCGATCAATTTGTTAGAAGACAACTCTGCCAGAAATTCCAGGATCCATCCGAAATGTCGTCTCAAGTTGGCTGACTTTCCAGGCTTCACAAACAGATTCAACTTCTTGTCCAATATGCATTGCTTTAGCCCTCCCATTCATGTATCAGTTTGCATCATTTAAAACTTTACTTTATAGTCCCTATACTATTTAAAGGAGATATTACTTATATAATTCATTGTTTTCTTCATAGATTATATTAACACAGTTCAAGGGAGTGTGCTACAGCTCGGTTCCAGCTCAAAATGTCAAAATCAGCTCAAAACGTTGTTTGCCCGTTTCAACTCCACAAGCTGCCGAATGGTTCGAGGAAACTTATGAAGTCTTAAAAGAGCTCAAGGATACTAAAGGACCAACTCACTCAGCTCAAAACAGCTTCAAAGAGCTCAAATAGCAAAAGAGTGATTTCTGAGCAAAGGAGGATTCGTTTCAGCTCCAAAACACTCCAGTAGCTAGAGGACAACTTAAAGGCACTTCAAGACTAGCTAACTCAGCTAAAGAAAGCTCGGATCAGCTCAAATCAGCTACTCACCTTTAGCTAGCTAAGTCAGCTAGCTAGCTCAGCTCAAGCCTAGCTCGTCCAGCTCATCTCCAGCTCCTCTGACTACTACCAGCTCCTTCAGTGGACCAGCTAGTGACACTAGCTACCTAGCTAAGTGATGGAAGGGCACCTACCTAGCCGAATAGCAAAGGAGGGAACCTAGGCACCTCTACACACCTTGGCGCCAATTTGGAAAGGTGCAAGGCTGCCGAATAGTGCTTGATAGGTTACAACACCTATTCAAGCCCTTATCACACCAATTCGGCCAAAGGAGGGAGACACCAAGGCTGTCGAATCATTCCATCTCCCCTACACACCATTTCGGCCACCCCCTTTCATTTACTATAAATTTGTAATGCATTTTCATTTGTAAACACACAATTCAGATTATAAAAATTACTTTGTGGGGTTTCCTCTCATCCTTGTTCTTTTTAGAACTTCTTGACTTATCAAATCTTTATTGATTTGTGGCGTCTCCCTTTTCTTTCCATTTTGATACTTTAGATTGTTAAACATCCATTTTTTCTCAGTCTAAGTCCTTTTACCACCCTCAAGGCCTCATCCAAGTTAGGGTATATGCTCATTAGCATATGTTCATCTTTTTGAGCCTTTGAATACTACCAACATCCTTTCTCTTCACCATCTTCCATACACCATCTGAAACCATCTTCCTACTTATCTATCTTCCTTTCCTTACACCCTTTTGACATACAAACACTACCATCCTTCCTCAACCTATCTCCTTTCACCCATTTCAACATATTTTTACAAGAAAACATTCATGATACAAGGCTTGCTTTCATTCAAAGGTCCGGGCAATCAAAGCTTCTCTCTACAACATTAATTGGAGAGTTGGAGCTTATCACGTGGTATCAAAGCAAAAAGGAAGAATCAAGTAAGCCTTATATCTTCTTATTTCAATTCTGATAATAAAAAAACAAAAAAAAGAGAAAATTCAGATTGTTCCAAACATTAGGAATCTGAAGTAGATAAAAAAAGAAAATCAGAATTTCAAAAGGGTGAAGATTGAAGTACAAACGTCCAAGCAACCAACTCCGAGAAGTTCCTCAAGTTTGATTGCTCATGACCAGTCTGTAAGTCAAGTTTTGTGGAACGTTCTATTTTCTTCATTTCTTTCATTTGTATCCTTATTTTTACCTTTTTTTTACATTTCAGTCCCTAAACTTTTTCCTTTTCATTTTAAACTCTTTCTTTCTTTCTATTTCCAACCCTAACCATTGTTTTGCAGCCCAAACGCCATATTATCAATAAAAGTTTTGACAGGTTCGAGTTAGTTCTCTTAAGAACTCGTTTTGAGAGAATGTGAGTGGAAAAAGGCACAAAGAGTTTGTGAGAGCAGAAGAGGACAAGTAAAAGCTAAATAAGTCCTAGAGTGCAAACACGAGTGAATTGAGCGACGTCTTACTTTCCTTGGAGTGAACGTGAGGATTTTGTGTGTATAAACTGGTGAGGTCCTAAATTCCTATCATATTTTCAATTTAAAATGTCTCGGCATGCAGGTGACAATGAAGAACACCCTACTCAAAACCTCCAGACTCAAGCACTAATTCAGGAGATGAGAAGGCTTCTACGTGTAGAATTAGAGCCTATTCATGAGAGGATGGATCAACTTGAAGGTTCCCAAGGAGATAACCGAAGCAATAGGGGACATGAGAGGTAAAACCGGTCTAGAAATATCTTTAAGCATGAGATTGTTGAAGAAAGTGATGCAGAGGATGTCGTATCCATCAGAAGTCATGCAAGAGACCGAGGCCAGGTTGATGACAATTTGGGAAGCATTCGGGTTAACATACCTCCTTTTCAAGGCAAAAAAGATCCAAAAGCTTATTTAGAATGGGAAAGCAAGGTCGAACACATTTTCGAATGTCACAACTATTCTGAACAGAAAAAGGTTCGATTGGCAGCCATGGAATTCATTGATTATGCTTTGATATGGTGGGATCAGTTGAAGAGTTCTAGGAGAAGAAACGGTGAAAGACCAATCAACACTTGGACACAAATGAAAGGTATAATGTGAAAAAATTTGTACCTAACCATTATCACCGTGATCTCTATTATAAGTTCCAGAACCTCAAACAAGGTAACAGAAGCGTGGAGGATTATTATAAAGAAATGGAAGTTTCCATGATCCGTGCAAGTGTGGAGGAAGATCGAGAGGCTACCATGGCTAGGTTTCTAGTAGGGCTTAATCCAGACATTGCTAATGTGGTGGAATTACAACACTACATTGAAATTGAAGAAATGGTGCACATGGCCATTAAAATTGAAAGGCAGCAACGTAGGAGGACTTCCTCTAGGAGCGTCATCACCTCTGCACCAAAATGGACTCCTAATGCACCAAAGAAGGCCACTCCTTTTCAGGCCAAGGAACCAGCCGAATCTTCCAAGAGTAAGGCTGTTGTAGAGAATGCTCGAGGGAAGCAATCAGAACCACATACCCGGTCCAGAGAAATCAAATGCTTCAAGTGCTTAGGACATGGCCATATTGCTAGTCAATGTCCTAACAAGAATACTATGCTTCTAATGGACAATGGGGAAATTGCATCAGATCAAGAAGAAGAAATCCAAGAAGAAGAATTAGAATCTGAAGAAGAGGAGATCACCCCTGTTGTGGATGGAAAATTAATGGTGGTCAAGAGACTCCTATATTCTCAAATGGCAGCAGAACAAGAACAAAGAGAAAACATCTTCCACACCCGGTGCCATATTCAAGATAAAGTTTGTTTTCTAATCATCGACGGGGGAAGTTGCACAAATGTGGCCAACACACTTATGGTAGACAAATTGGGCCTTAAAACCCTCAAACATCCAGCACCATACAAGCTTCAGTGGCTGAATGATTCAGGAGAGTTAAAGGTTACCAAACAAGTTCTTATTCCTTTCTCCATTGGTTCTTACGAAGATGAAGTTCTGTGTGATGTTGTACCCATGCACGCTAGCCATATACTACTCGGGAGGTCATGGCAATATGATCGAAGAACCATGCATGATTGCTACTCAAATCAGTTCATATTCAAGCATGGAGGAAAGAAGATTGTTCTCACGCCAATGACTCCTAAACAAGTGCAGCATGATCAGAATCTGATGAAACAAAGTGTGGAGGCATGGAAGCAAGAAAAGGCTCAAGCAAAACTCAAAGCCAAGGATGACCAAATGAGCGGAAATATTGAAATGATTAGGGAATGTCTTTTGACACGCCCTATGATCAAATCAATTTATTATAACTGTAACCCCCTAAACCCGACCCAAGGTTTATGGGTCAAATCTAGGAAGTCGGGTTGAAAACGTGTCCCTCAAGTAATTTAAAAACGATGTTGTTTAACATTAAAATATTTATTTCGAAAACGCCGTCGTATAAATAAAGCAATCTAAATAAAGTAGCAAAATATCCAATTAAAATTCTCATGCACACTAAACAATTTATAAAAAAATCCCCAAATAAATATAAAAGTAATCAAATTTACATAAAAATCCCAAATAATGAAATAACTGGAATAAAACCGAAAACTAAAAATATTCATACTAAAACAGTAATAAATCTGATAATTGTGGTCCTTCAAGTACCGAAAGCCTATGTCTGAGAATCTGAAACGGAACTAAGGGGGAGTCAGCTATTAAGCTCAGTGTGTCTCTAAAGTGCAAACAATCACAAACTCAGTTTCACAATAATAAATTTTCACATAAATATTTAAAAGACACATAGCACGTTTAAACACGATTTTATGAAAACACAATGCAATGCACCCATACTCCATAGTCACCAAAAAGAGAAGGTTCCCCAGAACCTCTCGCTACATAGTCACCAACGCAAGTGGTATAAACCACTGAACTTCCTCCGTACAATCCCAACCCATGATAACACAGTAAAAAGATATCACAGTTTTCACAGTCTCAACACAGTTTGATAATAAATATGAGATTCACAACTCATTTATTTTAAATCACAATTTTATTCACAGTCTGAAAATAGTATGCACGAAAAGTATAATGTAAAATCACAACACTGTTGAAAATCCCTCAAGCGTAAAATCATAGTCACAAAAACAAAGTATGTAGCATGGAAAGAGAACACACATAAAATCATTTATTTATAGCACTGGAAGAAACATACCTTAAGCGGCAATAGCTCTAACGACGAACAAAGGGAGGTTGCGACTTCGATGTAAGGTGATGACAACGTCAATTCGAGAAGAATTTATAAAACATGGAAATAACTAAGAGCAACAACACTTTAAAACTTAAGGCTTAGGTTTATTTCTGTACGTAATAATTATAACTATATATAGAGAGAGTTGAGAGTTGGTAATCTAAACAAATTAGGTTTATAATAATAGTAGTAGTAGTAGTAATAATAATAATAATAATAATAATAATAAAGAAGAATTTAAGTTGAAAAAGGTAATTCAACCGTGAGAATAAAGAAAGAGAATTAGAATTCAAATTGAAATTGAAATTAAAAATATATTATATATATATTAAACAAAAAAAGAAGACGGTAAATGAAGAAATTAACGTTTATTAAAATTCAAATTGATGAGAGAGTAAATCACAAGGGAAGACATTGAATTAAATGGGGTTTTCAAACGAGCACCTAGACTTTTCATAATTTACAAATTGACCCCAAATTTCTATATTAATAATCATAAATCTGGATTTTCTCAACTTAACCCTCAAACTCAAATAGGGTTTTTTAATTAAATTCCCAAATCATCAGGGTTTCAAGAATTAGAAATTTCAAAATTAGGGATTTTGCGAATCTAGGATTTATCATTCATAGAAGACTAAGAAGAGACAGTCCCAAATTTCTATATTAATAATCATAAATCTAGGATTTTGCAGAAAACTAAGAAAAAACTTGGAAAGGAAGCACACCAAGGTTCTATCATTCATAGAAGAGACAGTCCTAAACCAGCAACCTTCGATTTGAGGACAAATTGCTCAAAAGAAGGAGGGGATGATGTGTGCACGTTCACCAGCAAGTTTTGCACACTTTCATGTTGTGTTTTAAACATGAAAGACACAGGAGTTTTCTTTACTTCTCTCATATTACTTACTTTTTCTACACTCATATTTGGTTATTTAGATTCATGTTATCACATCATACTCTGTATATGTTTTGCATACTTTATTTTCATGACCTTAGCATGTTATATGTGATACCCATACTTAAGTTTAAAACCACATCTTTACTTAAGCAAATGTTTGCATCTTTAGATTATAGTTTGCATCATTTAAAACTTTACTTTATACTTATGCATTATAGTCCCTATACTATTTAAAGGAGACATTACTTATATAATTCATTGTTTTCTTCATAGGTTATATTAACACAGCTCAAGGGAGTGTGCTACAGCTCGGTTCCAGCTCAAAATGTCAAAATCAGCTAAAAACGTTGTTTGGCCGTTTCAAGACTCTACAAGCTGCCAAATGGTTCGAGGACACTTATGAAATCTTAAAAGAGCTCAAGGATACTAAAAGACCAGCTCACTCAGCTCAAAACAGCTTCAAAGAGCTCAAATAGAAAAAGAGTGATTTCTGAGCAAAGAAGGATTCGTTTCAGCTCCAAAACACTCCAGTAGCTAGAGGACAACTTAAAGGCACTTCAAGACTAGCTCACTCAGCTAAAAGAAGCTCGGATCAGCTCAAATCAGCTACTCACCTTTAGCTAGCTAAGTCAGCTAGCTAGCTCAGCTCAAATCAGCTACTCACCTTTAGCTAGCTAAGTCAGCTAGCTAGCTCAACTCAAATCAGCTACTCACCTTTAGCTAGCTAGCTCAGCTAGCTAGCTTAGCTCAAGTCAGCTCAAGCCTAGCTCGTCCAGCTCATCTCCAGCTCCTCTAACTACTACCAGCTCCTTCAGTGGTCCAGCTAGTGACACTAGCTACCTAGCTAAGTGATGGAAGGGCACCTACCTAGCCGAATAGAAAAGGAGGGAACCTAGGCACCTCTACACACCTTGGCGCCAATTTGGAAAGGTCCAAGGCTGCCGAATAGTGCTTGATAGGTTATCAACACCTATTCAAGCCCTTATCACACCAATTCGGCCAAAGGAGGGAGACACCAAAGCTGCCGAATCATTCCCTCTCCCCTACACACCATTTCGGCCACCCCCTTTCATTTACTATAAATATGTATTGCATTTTCATTTGTAAACACACAATTCAGATTATAAAAATTAATTTGTGAGGTTTTCTCTCATCCTTGTTCTTTTTAGAACTTCTTGACTTATCAAATCTTTATTGATTTGTGGCGTCTCCCTTTTTCTTTCCATCTTGATACTTTAGATTGTTAAACGTCCATTGTTTCTCAGTCTAAGTCCTTTTACCACCTTAAAGGCCTCATCCAAGTTAGGGTATATGCTCCTTAGCATATGTTCATCTTTTTGAGCCTTTGAATACTGCCAACATCCTTTCTCTTCACCATCTTCCATACACCATCTGAAACCATCTTCCTACTTATCTATATTCCTTTCCTTACACCCTTTTGACATACAAACACTACCATCCTTCCGCAACCTATCTCCTTTCACCCATTTCAACATATTTTCACAAGAAAACATTCGTGATACAAGGCTTCCTTGCATTCAAAGGTCCGGGCAATCAAAGCTTCTCTCTACAACATCAATTGGAGAGTTGGAACGTATCATGTCTCATCAATGATAAGGTATGTGTTGTAATTATCGATGGTGGTAGTTGCACTAATGTTGCTAGTTCTGTGATGGTTGATAAGTTAGGTTTGAAGAGAGTTCAGAGTGACTAAGCAGGTTCTAGTGTCATTTGCCATTGGAAAGTACAAGGATGAAGTACTTTGCTATGTTGTCTCAATGGATGCAAGCCATTTACTTTTGGGACGCCCATGGCAGTATGACAAAATGATGTGAGCACGTTTATGCCACCCAACGATGCAACTTCAAACTTTCAGGGAAGTTTGCTTTTTCATTTGTTATATATTGATGTGTAACATTTCTTATACTTATATTATTTATATCAGTGTGTTTACTATGTATATAGTATGTTTGGTGTGTTTATATTTGTTTGTGTGTTAATAAATAATTGTGCACTTGTTTACGATTTGTATTATTGTTTCCATTAAGTTTACAATGCTTTGATGGAAGTTTGTTGCCTTTTGACATAGGTACGTAGGAGGACACTTGCTCAAGTGAGTATATGCAGCTCCACTCCAGCTCAAGTGAGCATATGCAGCTCAAATCCAGCTCAGGAGAGTGCAACCAACTCATTTTCAGCTCATCACACTTTCAGCTAGTTCGTTTCAGCTCAGCTCATTTCCAGTCAGCTCAACTTTAGCTCCACTAGCTCAACTTCAGCTGACAAGTCCAAAAGTAGCTGAAAAGCATCTTGCATATCGGGGAGTGTGCTAGTGCACATGTGGCAGCCTAGGTGGCATCCGGTCATCTCCAACACCCACGTGGCAGCTTGACACATGTGTGTGAATGTGCAGCCGAATCAGCCCGTTTTCTCCTTCATTATGCGCCATTTGCAAGAAAGGATAAGCCCGAGTGGTTATGTTTGAATTTCGAACATAAAAATCACATGTTAAATGTGATTTTCATGTGTTTTGGGCGCCTAAACTTGTGGCTGCCAATTGAGTCCGCCCAAAAGGAGTTATTTTCACTCAAATTCAATTTTTAAACTCCTTTTAATATCAACCACACAACTTAAATGAATTTGGCAGCCCTAGTACCTATATATGTGTGTTTAGACAATGTAATTTGGTAAGATATTTTGGAAATAAAATTTGTTTGAGAGAGTTTCTCTTGTTCGGTTCTTTTTAGAACTATCTTTTGACATTTCAAACTTTGTTTTGAAATTCCTACACCTTTATTCTGTCCTTTTTTTGTTTTTTTATCTATCTAAAAACGTCCATTCTTGTATTTTATTGCAGAGAAATGTTTGCTACGATCCTAGATCCGTTTACGAACAAGGAGCGTTGTTTCTGAAGCAACGTACCCCTTTATCACAAAAGGGCGATGCATGATGGCTTTACGAACAAGTATTGTTTTATGCATGTATGTAAGAAGATCACCTTGGCACCTTTGACACCGAGTCAAGTGCAAGAAGACCAAGTGAGATAGCGAAAGAATATCGAAGAAGCTCGAGGGAAAAAGAAGATGAATGTGTATGCAAGCAGCAAGGAAATCAGGAAATGTCTTTCCTCTTAGCATTCTTTGTTTATTTTGTTGTTTAAAGATAGTTGTTTATTGGCTGAGATTCCAAGTGATTTGTCTGCTTCAATTTCATCTCTTTTGCAGGAATTTGAGGATGTGTTTTCGGATGAAACACCAAAGGGTTTGCCCCCTCTTTGTGGCATTGAACATCAGATTGATTTTATTCCAAGAGCCATTGATACAAGCATGGGAGGGATAAAGCAATGCATATTGGACAAGAAGCTGAATCTGTTTGTGAAGTCTGGAAAGTCAGCCAACTTGCGACGACTTTTCCGATGGGATCCTGGAATTTCTGGGCAGAGTTGTCTTCTAACAAATTGACCATCATTCAGTTACCTTTTCAACGCATATTGAAACGCATCTTTTATCAGCCACTCTTCTCCCAAGCAGCTTTTATCAGCTTATCACTTCCACTTATCAGCTTATCACTTGCAGCCTAAGCACAAGGAGTTTAAAGGCTATTTTTCTTTTATTTTTTAATTAATTTAGGGATTCCTTGTTTTAGTAGAAGTAAATTACTTTGGCTATCCTTCACTTATAAAAGGATGAAACCTCCACCATTGTAATTTAGATTATTCATATTTTCTTTAGTTAATGAAATATTTAGTGAGTTTGTTTTTGCAAGTGTTGATTACTTGTGCCTTAGAAGTCTTCTTCAACATAAGTTCGACGAGTTCTTGTGAGGGAGATCATCTTCACACTCTTTGATAAAAGGGGTACGTTGCTTGAGAAACAACGTTCCTTGTCTATAACGGATCTAGGATAGTAGCAAGCATATCTCTGCAATAAAAACAAAAATGGACATTGTTTTAGGATCAAAATAACAAGAAAATATAAAAAGAAACAAAGAAAAAGGGTGTAGGAATTTTTGGCATATTTGGACGACGAAGAAGACGAATGCTTCAAGATGCGTTCACGGCTGTTTCGGTGTCCGAAAAATGATAGAAACGTTGCTGGAAATTCAACGGAAATTTGGTAACGTTAAACTCGAAAGAACCTGCACAATCTACTGAGCAAACCCGAATCGAATCTATCTAACGTCAAAGACGGAAAGCTCGAAAGAACCTGCACAATATACTATGCAAACCCGAATCGAATATGCTTCACGTAGGAGGACTTGGACCCACTAGATAGCGATCTAGGAACCCGAAGTATCAAGTAAATTTGACACAACAAAAAACGTCTAAAATGCCAAAGAAAGTTCGGAGAAAAACCGAAATTGAGAGAATAATCTCACAAAATTTTCTTCATAAACTGTCTAACCTTTTACATGGTGAAATTCGGTGTACATATATAGGGACAAGAGGGAAACTACCGAATGAAATTTCTGGCTGTTAATTAAGCCTTTAAAAAACTAAAATTACAAATATAAACCTCCAATGGGCGGCTGCACCTTTCTGGACGTGTATTTGAAATTTGGTGGTTGTAATGTGGATAAGGCCACGTGATAAATGTGCATGCATGGCTTTTGAATTTCAAAGCCACAAAAAAAAACTTTCAAAGTGGAGCGGCAATGTGATAATGGCACATGCAAAATGTGCATGTTTGTTTGAAATTCAAAGCAAACGACCATATATAAAAAATATGTCGTGTTTGAAAATCAAATGGACATTGACACACATGTGTAAATGTGGAAACAATGGTTCGGCTTGCTGTTCCATGATGAAACAAGGGCTTGCACAATCACACACATACTCGAGACAACGACAATTCGGTTCACACCTGTTGCACTGGCTGCCACAAGACGTGCCAGTTGTAGTTGAGCTACTGAATCTAAGTTGGGCTGACAGAAAATGAGCTGAGCTGAAACGAACTAGCTGAAAGTGTAACGAGCTGAAAGTGAGCTAGTTACACTCTCTTGAGCTGGGTCCGAGCTGCATACACTCTGGTGAGCTGGAGATGAGCTGCACACACTCACTTGAGCTGGAGTTGAGTTGCATATGCTCACTTGAGCTAGTGTCCTCCTACGTACCTGTCACAAAACAATGAAACTTATATCAAAGTTTTGTAAACTTATTCAATAACACTTAAACAAGTATAAAAACATTCTAAGGCATATCAAACTTATTCAAAACACACCAAACATACTATATTCCTAGTAAACACACTAATAAAAATAATATAGCATAGAAAATGTCACACATCAGTATGTAACAAGAGAAAAAAACAAACTTCCCTGAAAGTTTGAAGCTGCATCGTTGGGTGGCATAAACGTGCTCACATCATCCCCCCTTCTTTAATGCGATTTGTCCCAAAATCGACCCTCATTACAAAAGGGAACAATTTCGACTTTCACATTGCAGGGAACTTCCTCATCTTTCATGCTCGACACATATGCCATCCTCTCGAATCAAGTTCTTTTATAAAGAATACAAATGGAAATGCCTTCTTTCTTGCACCTTTTCGAATAATGCACAACATAAAGTTGGACAATGCTCGTTGCACATTCGTAATCCTACAAACAATGACATACAAAGGCAACTCCAAAGAACAACAAGAATCTCGACGATCATCTAGAATCACAACACAAGGTTGTTCACAATCCAATGTACAACCAAAGAAATCAGCATACAAAAATGAAAAATCAATAGTACAATGGAAAGGAACGCCAAAACGTGGTAAAGAAGGTTGCTGAATTTCTGGAAAGAACATAGATGCACTAGACATACCAACAGTAGCAACCTTGGGAACTTCACATGGCAGCACCTTATTAACCTGCAAGTTAGAAGAAGAAATAGAAGAAAATGTTGAATCAGATAATACTTGTGGATTTGCTTTCTTCTTTTCACATTCATTCTTCTCTTTGGTTGGCCTTCCAAGTTGCAGTACTCGCTTTCAAACGAACTTCTTCTTCATATACTTCACTTGGAGTCATAGGTGCCAAAGTTACCTTTTTGCCCTCATGAGTAAAAGAGTATCGATTGGTGTAACAATCGTGCAAAACTCTCTTATTATACTGTCACGGTCTTCCTAACAACAAATGACAAGTATCCATAGAACAAACATCACAAGTTACCTCATCCTTGTATTTTCCAATGAAAAATGGTATAACAACTTGTTCGGTAACTTTGATTTCAACACCATCATTCAACCATTGTAACTTGTACGAATTGGGATGCGCTGTCGTCTTCAGTCCTAACTTGTCAACCATGAGAGTACTAGCAACGTTAGCACAACTACCACTATCAATAATCACAATACATACCTTGTCGTTCACGTTGCATCTCGTATGGAAGAGATTGTTCCGTTGCGATTCATCTTGTGCTGGCTGATCATTCAGACTTCTCTTGTCAACAAGTGCTTCACCGGTAGCCAATGTCTGCACATTGTCATCATTTATCTCTTTATGGACAGAATGGAAACCACCCCCATCTAATCTATCCAATTGAGAATGTATAGGTTGCAATGCATTAGCAATCACTCGTTGTATCATGCGCTCTAAGGCTTGCATCTGGAGATTCGGTGGTTGTTGTTCACCCGAATTATCATCAGAACCTGCCATGTTGAAAAACCAAAACAACAAACAAAAAAATACAATATATATTAGTGATAAAAATAAAAAAATGGACCTCACTGCACACTCAACAAAATCTCACAGATCACTCCAAGGAAAGATCGCTCAACAATTGCACTCAAACGCTCGTGTTTCACTCGGGAGAATACTTGAATGGCTCTTTTTGTCCCCCTTCTGTTCTCACACGCTCAATTGCCTTTTCCACTCGATCTCTCGCAATTAGTTCTTTAAGGAACTAACTCGATCTTTCAGACTTGTTAACTGTGTCAAACTTACAAGATAATATAATAGGTAAACAAACAAATGGTTAGAGGACAAAATAGGGGCTGTTAGGTGAAATAAAAAAAAGGCTGAAAAAGAAAAAAAATAAGAAGACTGAAAATTGGTGATGAAACAAAATAAATGAAGGCTGATAAAATGAAGGAAAGGAAACAACTTACTACAAAAGAAATGCTTACAATGATCCTATCACCGAACAAACAAGAACACATCATTTCGGGTGATTTTGAAGCATTCCATGGAAAATTTGAGCATCCTTCATCATTTTCACAAACAAGTAGCACATATGTATGAAAAGAAACACAATTTTTGAATTAATTTTTTTTAATTTTTTTTATTTCGAGTTTACTTTGAATTTTTTTGGTCAACGTTGACTATTTTTCTATAAATTTTTTTTCTTCGAATTTTCCTCTTTTTTGTTTTTGACTTTTGTATTTTTTTATGTCTGGTAGTGCAGAAAGTGCTAAAATATGACTAAGCTCTGATACCATATGATAAAATGGGTACGTTGCTTGAGAAACAACGTTTCTTGTCTGTAACAGATCTAGGATAGTAGCAAGCATATCTCTGCAATAAAAACAAAAAATGGACATTATTTTAGGATCAAAATAACAAGAAAATATAAAAAGAAAATAAAAAGAAACAAAGAAAAAGGGTGTAGGAATTTCTGGACAGATTTGGACGACGAAGAAGACGAATGCTTCAAGATGCGTTCACAGCTGTTTCGGTGTCCGGAAAATGATAGAAACATTGTTGGAAATTCAGTGGAAATTCGGTAATGGTAAACTCGAAAGAACCTGCACAATCTACTGAGCAAACCCGAATCGAATCTGTCTAACGTCAAAGACGGACAGCTCGAAAGAACCTGCACAATATACAATGCAAACCCGAATCGAATATGCTTCACGTCGGAGGACTTGGACCCACTAGATAGCGATCTAGGAACCTGAAGTATCAAGTAAATTTGACACAACAAACGTCTGAAATGCCAAAGAAAGCTCGTTGAAAAACTGAAATTGAGAGAATAATCTCACAAAATTTTATTCATAAACTGTCTAACCTTTTACATGGTGAAATTCGGTGTACATATATAGGGACAAGAGGGAAACTACCGAATGAAATTTCTGGCTGTTAATTAAGCCTTTAAAAAAACTAAAATTACAAATATAAACCTCCAATGGGCGGCTGCACCTTTCTGGCCATGTATTTGAAATTTGGTGGTTGTAATGTGGATAAGGCAATATGATAAATTTGCATGCATGGCTTTTGAATTTCAAAGCCACAAACAAAAACTTTCAAAGTGGAGCGGCAATGCGATAATGGCACATGAAAAATGTGCATGTTTGTTTGAAATTTGAAATTCAAAGCAAACGGCCATATATATAAAATATGTCGTGTTTGAAAATCAAATGGCCATTGACGCACATGTGTAAATGTGGAAACAATGGTTCAGCTTGATGTTCCATGATGAAAACAAGGGCTCGCACAATCACACACATACTTGAGACAACGGAAATTCGGTTCACACTTGTTGCACTGGCTGCCACACCCTTGTTGGACACTTGTTCAGCTGCTACTGGACGTGTCAACTGTAGTTGAGCTACTGAATCTAAGTTGGGCTGACAGAAAATGAGCTGAGCTGAAACGAACTACGTACATTGAATGTAAGCCTTTGGGATGATTCTTGGCAAGAATTTTGGCGTTTTGGGTGAGAAATTCGAACAAAAGCGGAAAATTCGCAAAAATCAAATGAACGAATTTTGAGCTAAAAATTTCCATATCAGATTTAAACCATTGGACGAGTCTCCACATAAAATTTCAGAATTTTTTGACATCGGGAACACTTCGAACAAAGTGGATCAAAATTGACCAAAATTAGGTTCTTTTCCTCTATTTTCAACCTAGTTTAGTTTCTTTCTGCCAATTTTCATTCTTTTTAGTTTATTTATCTTATAAAAAAGCAAAAAAAAAGAAAAAAAAGAAAAACTGAAGAAAAGTGAGCCATTATTTTGGCAGAAATTAAAGCACTCAAAAATTGAATTTGAATGCCAGTAACCTCTTTGGGCGGCAGCAAACATCAGCCATGCATTCAAAATGCATGTGGCGCCTCCTTTACACATTTAACATGTGCTAAATGTTTGAAATTCAAACAAAAACGTCCACCCATGCTTATCCATTCATGTGTCGCACAAATGCAAAGAAGAGAGGTTGTTTTCAGCCAAACTTGCACACACATGTGCCAAGGCTGCCACATGTGCACTGGAACACTCCCCGACATGTAGGACACTTTTGAGCTACTTCTAGACTTGTCAGCTAAAGTTGAGCTAGTGGAGCTGAAGTTGAGTTGACAGGAATCAAGCTGAGCTGAAATGAGCTAGCTAAGAGTGTTAGGAGTTGAACTGAGCTGGGAGCTAAGCCTCTGAGCTGACTTGAGCTGAGGATGAGCTTATCACACTCTCGTGAGCTAAAAGTGAGCTGGTTACACTCTCCTGAGCTAGGGCCGAGCTACATACACTCTGGTGAGCTGAAGATGAGTTGCATACACTCACTTGAGCTGGAGTTGAGCTGCATATACTCACTTGAGCTAGTTTCCTCCTAAGTACATGTTACAAAACAATGAAATTCCTATCAAATCTTTGTAAACTTATTCAATAACACTTAAACAAATATAAAAACACTATAAGTTATACTAAACTAATTCCAAACACACCAAACATACTATATGCATAGTAAACACACTAATATAAGTAATATAACATAAAGATGTTACATATCATCATGTTACAAGTGAAAAAGCAAACTTCCTTGAAAGTTTGAAGTTGCATCGTTGGGTGGCATAAACGTGCTCACATCACCCCCCTTCTTTAATGCGATTTGTCCCCAAATCAACACTCATTACAAAAGGGAACAATTTTAACTTTCGCTTAGCAGGGAACTTCTTCATCCTTCTTACTCGGCACAAATGCCATTCACTTGGTACAAAATCTTTCTCAAGAGCAACGAAATTTGAAGGTGCAAGATGGGCCTTCTTTCTTGTACCCTTCCGAATAATGCACAACATATATACAAACAATTCTCTTCGTGCATCCTTAAACCTGAAAATAAAGACAACTCCAAAGAACAACAAGGATCTCGATGAACTATCAGAATCACAACACAATATGCACAATCCAATGTACGGCCAAAGAATTCATAATCCAAAGATGAAAAATCAAGAGCACTATGGAAAGGAATGTCAAACCGTGATAAAGAAGGTTGCTGAATTTTTGAAGAGAACATAAATGCACTAGACATACCAATGTTTGCAATCTTTGAGACTTCATCTGGCATCACTTTGTCAATTTACAATCTAGAAAAAGAAGTAGAAGAAAATGTAGAACCTGAAAATATCGTGGAATTTGCTTCCTCTTTTTCACATTAATTTTTTCTCTTTGTTGGCTTTCCATGCTTCGATGCTCGTTTTCAAACGAATTTGGTCTTCATGTACTTCACTTAGAGTCAATGGTGCCAAAATAACCTTTTTTCCCACATGATCAGAAGAGTATCAATTGGTGCAACAATCATGTAGAACTCTTTTATCATATTGCCACGCCCTCCCTAAAAGCAAATGACAAGTATCCATAGAACAAACATCACAAGGTACGTCATCCTTGTATTTACCAATGGAAAATGGTACAACAACTTGTTTGGTAACTTTGATTTCACCACCATTATTCAACCATCGTAGCTTGTACTGATTAGGATGCTTTATTGTCGTCAAGCCTAACTTTTCAACCATGAGAGTACTAGCAACGTTAGTACAACTACCACTATCAATAATCACAATACAAACCTTATCATTCACATGGCATCGTGTATGGAAAATGTTTTCTCGTTGTTGTTCATCTTGAGATGGTGGCACATTTAAACTCTGTTTGACAACCAGAATTTCACCGGTTGCTGGTAACTCCACATCCTCTTCAACATCTTCAAATGTGGGCTCATGTTCGTCTTTTTCAGAATCTGACTCTATTTCTCCGTTCTCACGCATCAGCCTGGTCCTCCTATTAGGACATTGGCTCGCAACATGTCCTCTGCTAAGACACTTGAAGCACTGGATGTCCCTCGACCTTTCTTGTGTCACCACTTGCTTGCCTCGCACTTTATCAGTAACATTGTTGTCGTTCAATTTTTACCGCCATGTGCACCATGTCATCAATCTCGACATAATGTTGCAATTCAACAATGTTAGCAATTTCAAGGTTCAAACCTCCAAGAAAATGTGCCATGGTAGCTTCTCGATCTTCCTCGATGTTCGCACGCATCATGACCATCTCCATCTCCTTGAAATAGTCTTCAACACTTCAATTACCCTGTTTCAAAGCTTGTAATTTCTGATATAAATCACGATGGTAATGGGATGGAACAAACCATTTTCGCATGATTCGTTTCATTTCGTCCCATGTTCACTAGACCTTCACTTGCACGTCTTCGGCTAAGCAGTAATTGATCCCACCATATTAGGGCATAGTCGACAAACTCCATTACTGCTAAACGAACCTTCTTTTGTTCTGAGTAGTTGTAACACTAAAAATGTTTTCAACTTTGCTTTCCCAAGCTAAGTACGCATCAGGATCTCTACATCCTTGAAAAGAAGGAATAGCAACCTTAATGTTAGTCAAATTGTCATCTACATGCTGCACACGTCCTTGTCTAAGAGTATGATGTCTCGGTGACTGTTCGACTTCATTGTCATTTATTCCTTCATGGAAAGAATTGGATCCTCCATCAATTCTGTCCATTCTAGACTGTAATGGCTCCAATGCATTAGAAATCACTCGTTGCATCATGCGCTCCAAGGCTTGCATCTGGAGATTCGGTGGTTGTTGTTCACCCGAATTATCATCAGAACCTTCCATTATGAATGACCAAAACAACAAACAGAAACAACACAATATATATATATATATATATATATATATATATATATATGTTAGTAAAATAAATAAAAAGGACCTCACAATAACACACTCAACAAAATTCTCACTCCAAGGAAAGATCGCTCTACAATTGCACTCAGCGCTTGTGTTTCACTCGGGAGAATACTTGAATGGCTCCTTTTGTCTCTCCTTCTGTTCTCACACGCTCAATTGCCTTTTCCACTCGATCTCTCGCAGACAGTTCTTTAAGGAACTATCTTGATCCTTCAAACTTGTTAACTATGTCAAACTTACAAGATAATATAATAAGTAAAGAAACAAATGGTTAAAGGAAAAAATAGGGTTGTTAAATGAAATAAAAGGCTGAAAAAGAAAGCAAAAACAAGGCTGGAAATTGATAATGAAATAAGAAAATAAGGCTGACAAAAATGAAGGAAAAGAAAGACAACAACTTACTGCGAAGAAATGCTTACAACGATTCTATCACCGACCAAACAAGAACAAGTTGTTTCGGGTGATTTACAAGCATTTCATGGCATAAATAAGCACCCTTCATCATTTCCAAGCATTTCAATGAACAAAAAACACTTTGTATTTGTAAAATGCACTAACTTTTTGAATCTGATTTTTTTTTTCGAAATTTTTTTCTTTTGACTTTGACTTATTTTTCAGAATTCGATTTTTTTATCTTTTTATTTTTTTGGTTTTGTAGTGCAGAACATGCTAAAATTCGACTAGGCTCTGATTACCATATGATAAGGGGTGTGTTGCTTGTCGAAACAACGTTCCTTGAATGTTAACGGATCTAGGATAGTAGCAAGCATATCTCTGCAATAAAAGAACAGAACAAGAGAAACTATCGCAAATAATTTTCATTCCAAATTGTCCAACTTTTTTATCATTGTTTAGAAGACATATATATAGCAAAAGGGTGGTGGCCGAATTTACTAGTGTGGCTGAAATTAAAGCACTCAAAAATTGAATTCGAATGCTAGTAACCTCTTTGGGCGGCAGCAAACATCAGCCATGCATTCAAAATGCAAGTGGTGCCTCCGTTGCACATTTAACATGTGATAAATGTTTGAAATTCAAACAAAAATGTCCACCCATGCTTATCCAGTCATGTGCCGCACAAATGCAAAGAAGAGAGGTTGTTTCGGCCAAACTTGCACACACATGTACCAAGGCTGCCACATGTGCAAGTCTCATACTCGGATGTCACCAAGGCTGCCACGCGTGCACTGGTTCACTCCCCGACATGTAGGACGCTTTTTAGCTACTTCTGGACTTGTCAGCTGAAGTTGAGCTGACAGGAACCAAGCAGAGCTGAAATGAGCTAGCTAAGAGTGTTAGGAGCTTAACTGAGCTGGGAGCTAAGCCTCTGAGCTGACTTGAGCTGAGGATGAGCTGGGAGCTAAGCCTCTGAGCTAAAAGTGAGCTAGGACCGAGCTACATACACTCTAGTGAGCTGAAGATGAGCTGCATACACTCACTTGAGCTAAAGTTGAGCTGCATACACTCACTTAAGCTGGAGTTGAGCTGCATATACTCACATGAGCTAGTGTCCTCCTAAGTACATGTTACAAAACAATGAAACTTCTATCAAAGCTTTGTAAACTTATTCAATAACACTTAAACAAATATAAAAACACTATAAGTTATATCAAACTAATTCAAAACACACCAAACATACTATATCCATAGTAAACACACTAATATAAGTAATATAGCATAAAGATGTTACATATCAGCATGTAACAAGTGAATAAGCAAACTTCCATGAAAGTTTGAAGTTGCGTCGTTGGGTGACATAAACGTGCTCACATCAGCCATGGAAGAGTGCCACTCAAGACTCACTAAACAAGGGAGAGTTCCTATTCAGCAAGTAATTACATTATTTTATTAGTTTCAGGTTATTTTATTATTTCTTTTAGTATTATTTTATTAGAAAGGGAGTTTTATTTTATTTAGGAATTTCTTTTAGTTTAGCCATCCTTCCCCTATAAAAGGATGAGATCTTCTTTGTAAATCAGATTTGAGTTATTAAATAAAGAGGTTATTTGTTTGAGTACATGTTTGCAAGTGTCGGGAAACTTGTGTCTTCGAAGCTTTCCTCAAAATCTTCGACCGAGTTGCCTATCTAATCGCGAGTAGGAGTGTCGATTTTAAGCCACATCACGGAGGTTGCCTACATAATTGCAAGTAGGAGGGTTCCACGGGCATCTCTACCATTCCAAAACTTTAAATAACTCCAAATACATCTTGTTCAAGTCTTCACCATTGCGCCATCTTCGACAAACATATCTAAAATTTCCAGATTCATTTTTCTTTACTTTGCACTTATCTTTCTTTATCTTTTTTTGTTCAATTCCTTCTTATTTTCTTCTAATCTTCTTATTCACCTTTGAACCTTTAACTTTGGGCTCTTATTTTTAGAATCTTCAAGAAACACCATTGTATATTCTCTTGAAATTTCAGATTTTCCAAATTCAAAGTTTTTTGATCAAGTCAACGCCCTAGGCTTGTTTCCAAGTGATTGTGAGAGTTTCCAACGTATTAGCAAGCCCTACATCTGTTGGTATCAGATTGGGCACAATTTTTGGGCAAGAAATTAAAGTTTGGTAGAATTTGGGAAGGTTCCAATCTCAATCTACCGCAACTTTGCAAGTTGGGCTATTTTTAGCATTTTAGGGTTCTTTCTTTCCAATAAACCCTAATTTTCATTTTCTTGTTGTTTTATTTCATTTTTACCACAAAAAAGAAAAAGAAATAGAAAGAGAAAAGAACAACACAATCAGCAAGCAAAGCATGTGTTAAGCATCACACCTATTCCCATACATATTTCATATCGTTTGGACTCTCATGATTGCTTTCCAGGTTTTAAGATTTTGCTTCTTTCACTTCTTTTGCTCTTCGATTTCATTTAAGTTCTTTTTTTGCCTTCTTTTTTTCTCCTTTACATTATCTAACACCTTTTCATTTTCTTATGTTAATAGGATTCTAAAATTTGCATGATGATACATGCACGGGACAAGCCAAAGTCAACGATGGACTCACATTCTCTCTTGGACCAACCACACGAACCAATTCCAAGATCCTTAAGGATAAACTATACACCACCATGCAATGAATGCTGACCAATGTCTTACAATCATTCACGCAAGAGAAGTATTCCGGGAAAACACTCACTGTCCAAGTTTGAAGAATTGGGTCACACAAACCCATGTTGAGGAAGCACACGCCCAACAATGCAAGGACAAGTCCTTAATCATATTTGAAGTCTATTAAAATTGGATTTTCATTGTAATATTTAGACCCAAAGCTGAATAATAAAGCTTGGGTCTAATTAGTTAATTTCCAGCCCAAATCAGACTCATTTAAGTTTGGCCTTGTCATTCCCTTTAAAACAGCCCAAATCAGCCTCATATTCAAGTTACAGCCCTAATAAGCTGTCCCCTTTATCATCCTTGGTAGGGTGTCGCCCAAGACTCCCTAAACAAGGGAGAGTTCCCATTCAGCAAGTAATTACATTATTTTATTAGTTTCATGTTATTTTATTATTTCTTTTAGTATTATTTTATTAGAAAGGGAATTTTAATTTAGTTAGGAATTTCTTTTAGTCTAGTCATCCTTCGTAAATCAGATTTGAGTTATTAAATAAAGAGATTATTCTTTTGAGTACATGTTTGTAAGTGTCGGGAAACTTGCGTCTTCGAAGCTTTCTTCAACATCTTCGACCGAGTTGAGCGAGGGAGAATCTTTACACTCCGAGTTGCCTATCTAATCGCAAGTAGGAGTGTCGATTTTTTTAAGCCATATCACAGAGTTGCCTAGTTAATTGCAAGTAGGAGGGTTCTACGGGCATCTCTACCATTCCAAAACTTTAAATAACTCCAAATCCATCTTGTTCAAGTCTTCACCATTGCGTCATCTTCGACAAACATATCTAAAATTTCCAGATTCATTTTTCTTTACTTTGCACTTATCTTTCTTTATCTTTTTTGTTCAATTCCTTCTTATTTTCTTCTAATCTTCTTATTCACCTTTGAACCTTTAACTTTGGGCTCTTATTTTTAGAATCTTCAAGAAACACCATTGCATATTCTCTTGAAATTTCAGATTTTCCAAATTCAAAGTTTCTTGATCAAGTCAACGCCCTAGGCTTGTTTCCAAGTGATTTTGAGGGTTTCCAACGTATTAGCAAGCCTTACATATGTTGGTATCAGATTGGGCACAATTTTTGGGCAAAAAATTCAAGTTTGGTAGAATTTTGGAGGGTTCCAATCTCAATCTGCCGCAACTTTGCAAGTTGGGCTATTTTTTAGCATTTTAGGGTTCTTTCTTTCCAATAAACCCTAATTTTCATTTTCTTGTTGTTTTATTTCATTTCTTACCACAAAAAAGAAAAAGAAATAGAAAGAGACAAGAACGACACAATCAGCAAGCAAAGCATGCGTTAAGCATCACACCTATTCCCATACATATTTCATATCGTTTGGACTCTCATGATTGCTTTCCAGGTTTTAAGATTTTGCTTCTTTCACTTCTTTTGCTCTTAGATTTCATTTAAGTTCTTTTGTTTGCCTTCTTTTTTTCTCCTTTACATTATCTAACACACCTTTTCATTTTCTTGTGTAATTGAGATTCTAAAAGTTGCATGATGATACATGCACGGGACAAGCCAAAGTCAACGATGGACTCACATTCTCTCTTGGACCAACCACACGAACCAATTCCATGATCCTTAAGGGTAAACTATACACCACCATGCAAGGAATGCTGACCAATGTCTTACAATCATTCACGCAAGAGAAGTATTCCGGGAAAACACTCACTGTTCAAGTTTGAAGAATTGGGTCACACAAACCCATGTTGAGGAAGCACACGCCAAACAATGCAAGGACAAGTCCTTAATCATATTTGAAGTCTATTAAAATTGGATTTTCATTGTAATTTTTAGACCCAAAGCTGAATAATAAAGCTTGGGTCTAATTAGTTAATTTCCAGCCCAAATCAGACTCATTTAAGTTTGGCCTTGTCATTCCCTTTAAAACAGCACAAATCAGCCTCATATCCAAGCTACAGCCCTAATAAGCTGTCCCCTTTATCATCCATGGAAGGGTGTCGCCCAAGACTCCCTAAACAAGGGAGAGTTCCCATTCAGCAAGTAATTACATTATTTTATTAGTTTCATGTTATTTTATTATTTCTTTTAGTATTATTTTATTAGAAAGGGAATTTTAATTTAGTTAGGAATTTCTTTTAGTTTAGCCATCCTTCCCCTATAAAAGGATGAGATCTTCTTCTTTGTAAATCAGATTTGAGTTATTAAATAAAGAGATTAATCTTTTGAGTACATGTTTGCAAGTGTCGGGAAACTTGTGTCTTCGAAGCTTTCTTCAACATCTTCGACCAAGTTGAGCGAGGGAGAATCTTTACAATCCGGGTTGCCTATCTAATCGCAAGTAGGAGGGTCGATTTTAAGCCATATCACAGAGTTGCCTAGTTAATTGCAAGTAGGAGGGTTCTACGGGCATCTCTACCATTCCAAAACTTTAAATAACTCCAAATCCATCTTGTTCAAGTCTTCACCATTGCGTCATCTTCGAAAAACATATCTAAAATTTCCAGATTCATTTTTCTTTACTTTGCACTTATCTTTCTTTATCTTTTTTGTTCAATTCCTTCTTATTTTCTTCTAATCTTCTTATTCACCTTTGAACCTTTAACTTTGGGCTCTTATTTTTAGAATCTTCAAGAAACACCATTGCATATTCTCTTGAAATTTCAGATTTTCCAAATTCAAAGTTTCTTGATCAAGTCAACGCCCTAGGCTTGTTTCCAAGTGATTTTGAGGGTTTCCAACGTATTAGCAAGCCTTACATATGTTGGTATCAGATTGGGCACAATTTTTGGGCAAGAAATTCAAGTTTGGTAGAATTTGGGAGGGTTCCAATCTCAATCTGACGCAACTTTGCAAGTTGGGCTATTTTTTAGCATTTTAGGGTTCTTTCTTTCCAATAAACCCTAATTTTCATTTTCTTGTTGTTTTATTTCATTTCTTACCACAAAAAAGAAAAAGAAATAGAAAGAGACAAGAACGACACAATCAGCAATCAAAGCATGTGTTAAGCATCACACCTATTCTCATACATATTTCATATCGTTTGGACTCCATGATTGCTTTCCAAGTTTTAAGGTTTTGCTTCTTTCACTTCTTTTCCTCTTAGATTTCATTTAAGTTCTTTTGTTTGTCTTCTTTTTTTCTCCTTTACATTATCTAATACCTTTTCATTTTCTTGTGTAATTGGGATTCTAAAAGTTGCATGATGATACATGCACGGGACAAGCCAAAGTCAACGTGGACTCACATTCTCTCTTGGACCAACCACACGAACCAAGTCCAAGATCCTTAAGGATAAACTATACACCACCATGCAAGGAATGCTGGCCAATGTCTTACAATCATTCACGCAAGAGAAGTATTCCGGGAAAACACTCACTGTCCAAGTTTGAAGAATTGGGTCACACAAACCTATGTTGAGGAAGCACACGCCCAACAAAGAAAGGACAAGTCCTTAATCATATTTGAAGTCTATTAAAATTGGGTTTTCATTGTAATTTTTAGACCCAAAGCTGAATAATAAAGCTTGGGTCTAATTAGTTAATTTCCAGCCCAAATCAGACTCATTTAAGTTTGGCCTTGTCATTCCCTTTAAAACAGCCCAAATCAGCTTCATATTCAAGCTACAACCCTAATAAGTTGTCCCCTTTATCATCCATGGAAGGGTGCCGCCCAAGACTCCCTAAACAAGGGAGAGTTCCCATTCAGCAAGTAATTACATTATTTTATTAGTTTCATGTTATTTTATTATTTCTTTTAGTATTATTTTATTAGAAAGGGAATTTTATTTTATTTAGGAATTTCTTTTAGTTTAGCCATCCTTCCCCTATAAAAGGATGAGATCTTCTTCTTTGTAAATCAGATTTGAGTTATTAAATAAAGAGATTATTCTTTTGAGTACATGTTTGCAAGTGTTGGGAAACTTGTGTCTTCGAAGCTTTCTTCAACATCTTCGACCGAGTTGAGCGAGGGAGAATCTTTACACTCTGGGTTGCCTATCTAATCCCAAGTAGGAGGGTCGATTTTAAGCCATATCACGGAGTTGCCTAGTTAATTGCAAGTAGGAGGGTTCCGAGGGCATCTCTACCATTCCAAAACTCCAAATTCATCTTGTTCAAGTCTTCAACATTGCAACATCTTCCACAAACATATCTAAAATTTCCAGATTCATTTTTCTTTACTTTGCACTTATCTTTCTTTATCTTTTTTGTTCAATTCCTTATTATTTTCTTCTAATCTTCTTATTCACCTTTGAACCTTTAACTTTGGGCTCTTATTTTAAGAATCTTCAAGAAACACCATTGCATATTCTCTTGAAATTCCAGATTCAAAGTTTCTTAATAAAGTCAGCGCCCTAGGTTTGTTTCCAAGTGATTTTGAGAGTTTCCAACGTATTAGCAAGCCCTACTTCAGTTGGTATCAGATTGGGCTCGATTTTTGGGCAAGAAATTCAAGTTTGGTAAAATTTGGGAGGGTTCCAATCTCAATCTGTCGCAGCATTGCAAGCTGGGCTGTTTTTAGCATTTTAGGGTTCTTTCTTTCCAGTAAACCCTAATTTCATTTTCTTATTGTTTTATTTCATTTTTTACCACAAAAAAGAAAAAAGAAAAAGAAAAAAGAAACAAAAGGAAAAGAAAGAGACAAGAACAACACAATCAGCAAGCAAAGCAAGTGCTAAGCATCACACCTATTCCCATACATATTTCATATCATTTGGACTCTCATGATTGCTTTCTGGGTTTTATGGGTTTGCTTCTTTCACTTCTTTTGCTCTTAGATTTCATTTAAGTTCTTTTGTTTGCCTTCTTTTTTTCTCCTTTACATTATCTAACACCTTTTCGTTTTCTTGTGTTAGTAGGATTCTAAAAGTTGCATGATGATACATGCACGAGAAAAGCCCAAGCCAACGATCGACTCACATTGATAGAGTAGCGCAATTATGGATTTGGAAGCCTTCAATCAAGTTGCTGCAAGAACTAGGGGCTCTATACTCAACCAAGAAGATTAGGTGCAGATCTGAAAATTCAAGGGAAAATAGAAGGGCTTTTCTTGAAAATTTCAGATTCAAGGCCGAAAAATCAAAGAAACAAAGATAAGAAAGAAGATTATGGGATAAATAATAAGAATTAAAACAAAAAGATTGATAGAGAGGTAGATAAAACAAATCTGAAAATTCAAATGATAGAGTAGCGCAAACTTGGATTTGGAAGCCTTCAATCAAGTTGTTGCAAGAACTAGGGGCTCTAAACTCAATCAAGAAGATTAGGAGCAGATCTGAAAATTCAAGAGAAAAGAGAAGGGCTTTTCTTGAAAATTTCAGATTCAAGGCTGGAAAATCAAAGAAACGAAGATAAGAAAGAAGATTAGGGGATAAATAATAAGAATTAAAACAAAAAGATTGAAAAAGATTGACGGAGAGGTAGATAAAACAAATCTGAAAATTCAGCTTTGTTTATGGCTATGGAGATGGCATGAAGTTGAAGATGGAGATGGCTTGATGGATTTGTGATGGTTTTGTCCTCGGCACCCTCTTAGACGCAATTACCTAAGCAAGCAACCTCAAGCGGCTCTAACCCACCCTCCTAGACGTGATTACCTAGGCAAGCATGAGTGTGCAGATGATCTTCCTCACAAGAACTCGTCGAACTTATGTTGAAGAAGACTTCTAAGGAACAAGTAATCAGCACTTGCTTCTTGTCCAATATGCATTGCTTTAGCCCTCCCATGCATGTATAACACATTCTCTCTTGGACCAGCCACACGAATCAAGTCCAAGATCCTTAAGGATAAACTATACACCACCATGAAAGGAATGCTGACCAAAGGCTTACAATCTTTCAAGCAAGAAGAGCAAGAATTTCGGGAAAACACTTACTCTCCAAGTTTGAAGAATTGGGTCACACAAACCCATGTTGAGGAAGCACACACCCAAGAATGCAAGGAAAAGTCCTTAACCATATTTGAAGTCCATTAAAATTGGGTTTTAATTGTAATTTTTAGACCCAAAGCTGAATTATAAAGCTTGGGTCTAATTAGTTAATTTCCAGCCCAAATCAGACTCATTTAAGTTTAGGCCTTGTCCCTTTAAAATAGCCTTGTCATTCCCTTTAGAATAACCCAAATAGCCAAAATCAGACTCCAAATCCATCTTGTCCAAGTCTTCAACATTGCGCCATCTTCCACAAATAGATCTGAAATTTCCAAATTCGTTTTTCTTTACTTTGCACTTATCTTTCTTTATCTTTTTCATTCATTTCCTTCTTAGTTTCTTCTAATCTTCTTATTCACCTTTGAATCTTTAACTTTGGGCTCTTATTTTCAGAATTTTCAAGAAACACCATGGCATATTCTCTTGATGTGATGTGAGCACGTTTATGTCACACAACAGTGCAACTTCAAACTTTCAAGGAAGTTTGCTATTTCACTTGTTACATACTGATGTGTAACATTTCTTTACTTATATTACGAGTTTTATAAGTGTTTGCATAGTTTCTATAAGTATTATGTGATATGGTTTGGTTTTCTAAGTTATATAAGTGTATGCTTTGATATGAGAGCTTGTTGTGTGCTTGTGAATAAGTTTGCCAGCTCATTTGATAAGGGCGTTGCTTGGTGAAAACAATGTTTCCTTGTTGTTACGGATCTAGGATTATAATAAGCACTTCGCTGCAATTAAACAAAACAAAAATGGGTGTTAAAAGGTTGTAATTATGACGAAAAACGAAAGAAAAACGAAAAGAAAACAAAAAGAAACGAAGAAAAAGGGTGTAGGAATTTCTGGACAGATTTGGACGTCGATGAAGATGAATGCTTCAAGTGGCGTTCATGGCTATTTCGGTGTTCTAAAAATGGCAGAAATGTTGCTAGAAAATCAGCGGAAATTCAGTGACGGGAAGCTCGAAAGAACCTGCACAATATCCTATGCAAACCCAAATCGAATATGCTTCATGTCAGAGGACTTGGACCCTCTAGATAGTGATCTAGGAACCTGAAGTATCAAGTAAAATTTTGACACAACAAACAAAGTCTGAAATGCTAGAGAAAGTTCGGTGAAAAACCGAAATTGACAGATAATATCTCACAAAATAAAAATTTCATTCAATGTCTAACTTTTTTACATTGTTTAAAGTACATATATATAGAGAAATGAAGAGGGAGGGGTGCCCAAATGTGTGGTCAGATTTGAAGTGAATTGTGTTTAAAATTCAAGTTCAAAATCTGCCCAAAACTAACTCCAAATTGCCGCCCAAATATATGGCTGATATTTGAACGAATTAAACACATATTTAATGTGTTAATTTCGTTTGAATTTCAAATGAAATCTGCATGCACATGCCAAGGCTGCCACATGCCGTGCACATGCATGGAGGAAGGGTAGGACGCCCATATGCAAGGCACATGCCTCTCAGACACTCTCTCACACGTAGGACAGGTTTCAGATGCTTCTGGACTCGTCAGCTGAAGTTGAGCTGAACGGAGCTGAAGTGAGCTGAATTCAGCTAACTGAGAGTGTAGTGAGCTGAGATGAGCTGCATACATCAGAATGTAACAAGTGAAAGAGCAAACTTCCCTGAAAGTTTGAAGTTGCACCGTTTGGTGGCATAAGCGTGCTCACATCATCATTAGTGTGTTAACATGTTGTTTTCAGCTTGTTGAAATGTTTTCAATAAGTTTACAATACTTTGATGGATGTTTGTTGCTTTTGCATTAAGGGACACTAAAGGATAACAACTAAGGAGCTTCCGCCTAGCTCAATTGAAGCTCACTCAAGTGTATGCAGCTCAACTCAGCTCAAGGCAGCTTATACGCATTGTTTTCAGCTCAACTCAGTTCAGCACACTCTAAAGCAGCTCAACTTCAGCTCCACTAGCTCAACTCCAGCTGACAAGTCCGGAAGTAGCTAAAAGGTGACCTACACATGGGAGAGTGTCCTACAAGCATGTGAGCAGCATATAGGGAGTCCTACACCTCTCCAAGCATGTGCACGGCATGTGTGAGACCATGTGCATGTGTGGGATGTGGACAGATTTGAAATTCAAACAATTAACACATGTGGACATATTTCAAATTCAAATAATTCACACAATTAACACATGTAAAATGTGTGGATTAAACTCAGCCACACATTAAGGAAGTTATGTGCAGATTTTTGTTTGAATTTAAACACAAAATACATGTGTTAAATTCGTCCAACTTTCAGCCACACATTTGGGCAGCTTCATCCCGTTTTATGTGCTATATATTTGTAAACATTAATGTACAATGGTTACACACTTTTGAATAAAAATTTACTTGAGAGAATTTCTCTTTTTCAGTTCTTTTCAGAACTTCTTTTGACATTTCAACTTGTTTGTTGTGTCAATCATTGATACTTCGGGTTCCTAGATCACTATCTAGTGGGTCCATGTCCTTTGATGTTGAACATATTCGATTCGGGTTTGCATAGGATATTGTGCAGGTTCTTTCGAGTTCATCGTTCTTTCAGAATTTCGGAAAATTTCCAGCAACCTTACTGCCATTGATGAATGCTCAAACCTTGCTGCCATTGTTGAACATTGAAACACTCATCTTCATCCTAATTCTAAAATCCTTCTAAACAGCAACTCCAATTTCTTCTTTCTTCTTCATTTCCTCTTTTCTTGTTTCGCCGTTAAACTATGTTAAACACCACCAACTTAATTCCTCTGTTTTGTTGTTGTTTTTATTGCAGAGACATGCTTGCGACAATCTTAGATCCGTTAACATTCGAGGAACGTCGTTTCGACAAGCCTTGCTGTATCAAAGTGATTTTGAGAGTTTCCAACGTATTAGCAAACCTTACATCTTGTTGGTTCGGAAAAGGCTGGTGCCTTCTTGAATGGTTTCCTTGCTATTTGGCTTGATTGTTGACCCCTCCATGTGTTTCCCTCCAAGAAATGGCGCCCAAACATGTTTCCCTCTAAGGCTGGTCGGTCGCGTCTCTTGGGAAGCGAACATGCCCTTTAGATGATGAGCTGAGTATGGTAGCTTGATGTCACAAACTTATTGCTCCCAGACTCAATTCGTGCGGCACTAGCACTCCCGACACAATGCTAGTGAGCCTTACTCGCGCAACGCTATGGCAAACACACAAGAACTTAAAAGGAAAGCTTTATTAAGCTAGGAGAAAGCTTTACAGGAGAGATTTGAAGGATTATGAGATGGTTTACAAATGAGAGGGGTGGCCCTATTTATAGGCTCCCACCTACTCAATGGACGGCTAGGATCACTTTGATCCGACGGTCATTATTTTGCCTTCTAAAATATCTTACAAGGCCTAGTGAATATCTTACAAGAAAACATTCGTGATACAAGGCTTGCTTGCATTCAAAGGTCCGGGCAATCAAAGCTTCTCTCTACAACATCAATTAGAGAGTTGGAGCGTATCACTCTAGGCTTCTAGATTACTCCCTATAGTACTACACTTATCTATAGGTTTCTAGAATGTTCTGGAGATGTCCAGACTAGTCCCGAGCTGTCCCGAGCCTTCCGAAGTCTTCTAGGTCCTCCCGGTTGAAACTAGATGAGTGTGAAACGTCCTAGAACCTCCTAGAACCTTGTGTCAACGTTTTGAGAGGGTTGTAGGCCAATCTAAAACCTTCCTTGGTTCATCCTTGGCCTTAAAACGTCCAATGCACCTCATTTTGCCTTGGTTGGCCTGAGTGCACCTAGGGGGCACTCCTCGGTCAGTCCTGGTGCACCTTGGTGGGGCGTGACATTGAGCTGAGATGAGCTGGCCGAGCTAGTGGTGAGCTGAAATGAGTTGGGCTATTAGCTAAATGAGCTGCACTTAGTGTTGGATCTAATTTGAGCTAATAAGAGCTGCCCTTAGCTAGGTGAGCTTGTCTTTAAGTGTCCCTGAGCTACCTCGAGCTGTCTAGGAGCTTGCATTGTATTGAAGCTGTGGCCGAGCTAGTTTGAGCTTGAAATGAGCTAAACGAGCTAATGATGAGCTACCTTTCCATCCCCTTGCTTATGTGGATTATATGTCCTACAAAGAAAATATAAATAACATAAGTAAATTCAACTAAATGTAAAATGATTACTTAAGATAAAAAATGGAATGAAAACTTAAGTAAAGATGTGGTTATTATATGCATGAATAGAATAATTCATATGATATGCATTTCATAGTATATGATGAATGGGAACATATAATAATAACCTAAGAAATGATATGCAAGCAAGGCATATATATGAATGATATAAATGACATGGTAAACTAAGATGATATGATAACATATACTAATATGTGAATGCATGCTTATGATAAAAAAATGTATAAATAAGATAATATAGGATAAAGTAAGGAAGAACTCCCTTAGCATTAGCCTTGATGAACGTCCATGTTTTGATCAAGTCATGGAGAAAATTGGTGCTGATTAGGATCACATCATCCCCCCTTCTTTAAGGCGATTTGTCCTCAAATCAAAGAATGATTTAAAGGGGCAGTAGGTAAATGTCTGAATAGTCGAATCCTCCTTCTCCCTTGCTAATGGATAGGCACCTTCAAAAGACACCTCCTCGTAGTAGTCATCTTTAGGAGACACATCCTTTAGGTAGGCATCTTCAAGAAACACGTCCTTTGGAACTTTAAGGGACATAACTTTTGAATCGTCAAGGAACATGTATTTTGGTCCTCCAAAAGTCATGTTTCTTGGATCATCATCTTGAAAAGGTATATCCGTTGGGATAACCTTGATTTGAAACAGTCTTGAATCGACTTCTTCCCATGAACGTCTCCAAAAATGATCAAGTAATATGATGTGCTCCAACTCTCCAATTGTAGTTGTTGAGAGAAGCTTTGATTGCCCCGACCGTGAACGCAAGTAACCTTGTGCCTCCGAACGTCTTCTTTGATGGAAGATGAATGAAATGATGAAGGTTGAGTATGGTGCGGAAGATGGTAGCATGGTGTATGAATGATAAGAAATGAAAGGAAGGATGGTGAAGTGTTTAGGGTTGTTTCGGGTATGGAAGTGAATGGAAAGAAAAGAATGGGATGGAAATGAAAGAGATAATATTCAAAGTATCAAAGAAAGAACTTATACTTAAAGTATAAACTCGTTTCTAGTTGAAGGACTTTGAGGGTGGTAAAAGGGACTTATACTAAATGGTTATAAGAACCAACAATCTGAAGTATCAAGAATGGAAGATAGGTGACACCACAAACCTTAAGGTCCAGCTCACCTAGCTAAAGGCAGCTCCAATCAGCTCAAATCAGCTCTTAACCTTTAGCTAGCTCATTCAGCTAGTAGCTCAGCTCATTTTAGCTCACAACTAGCTCGGTCAGCTCATCTCAGCTCAAGATATCACTCCCAGCTCACTATGTGAAGGGTCATGTCCCTCCTCAAGGGACACAACCGACCATCAATGGAGGGAACCAGCCTTGGCGCCACTTACTTGGAGGGAAATCTGATTTTTGGCGCCAATTCAAGGGACATCATTCTTCATTGTCCAGATTCATCACCAAACCCGTCCATTAGATTGTTTTCCATTTTCAAGCATGATCCGGGCATAACTGGGTTCTGAGGTCTTCATAAAACTTATTCCCCTATCTCTTATCTTTCCAACGCATATTGAATCGCATCAATCCGATATTAGGAGCTCAAGATATGTCTAAATTACTGAAGGGAGTGCAGACTGGAAAAGTTCATACGAGAAATTACAACTTTTCAGCCAAATTGGAGGGAGCTCAAGTGAGTATATGCAGCTCCACTCCAGCTCAAGTGAGCATATGCAGCTCAAATCCAGCTCAGGAGAGTGCAACCAGCTCATTTTCAGCTCATCACACTTTCAGCTAGTTCGTTTCAGCTCAGCTCATTTCCAGTCAACTCAACTTTAGCTCCACTAGCTCAACTTCAGCTGACAAGTCTAGAAGTAGCTGAAAAGCGTCTTGCATATCGGGGAGTGTGCTAGTGCACATGTGGCAGCCTAGGTGGCATCCGGTCATCTCCAACACCCACATGGCAGCTTGACACATGTGTGTGAATGTGCAGCCGAATCAGCCCGTTTTCTCCTTCATTATGCGCCATTTGCAAGAAAAGATAAGCCCGAGTGGTTATGTTTGAATTTCAAACATAAAAATCACATGTTAAATGTGATTTTCATGTGTTTTGGGCGCCTAAACTTGTGGCTGCCAATTGAGTCCGCCCAAAAGGAGTTATTTTCACTCAAATTCAATTTTTAAACTCCTTTTAATATCAGTCACACAACTTAAACGAATTTGGCAGCCCTTGTACCTATATATATGTGTTTAAACAATGTAATTTAGTTAGATATTTTTGGAAATAAAATTTTTGAGAGAGTTTCTCTTGTTCGGTTCTTTTTAGAACTATCTTTTGACATTTCAGACTTTGTTTTGATTTGTCAAATTTACTTGATACTTCGGGTTCCTAGATCGCTATCTAGTGGGTCCAAGTCCTCCGACGTAAAGCATATTCGATTCAGGTTTGCTCAGTAGATTGTGCAGGTTCTTTCGAGCTTTTCGTCTTTGACGTTAGACATATTCGATTCGGGTTCGTTCAGCAGATTGTTCGAGTTCTTTTGAGTTTAACGTTGCCAAACTTTCGCTGATTTTCCAGCTACGTTTCTGCCATAATTTGGTCACCGAATCAGCCTTGAAAGCCCGTTCAAGCCTTCATCTTTGTTCGTTTCCAAATTCGTCCAGAAATTCCTACACCTTTATTCTGTCCTTTTTTTGTTTGTTTTTTTTATTTTAACTATCTAAAAACGTCCATTCTTGTGTTTTATTGCAGAGAAATGTTTGCTACGATCCTAGATCCGTTTACGAACAATGAGCGTTGTTTCTGAAGCAACATACACCTTTTATCATATGGTAATAAGAGCTTTAGTCGGATTATAGCACTTTCTGCAATACAAGAAATAAAAAAATACAAAAGTAAACAAAAATCGAAATTCTGGAAAAAAGTCAAAGTTAAAGTTTGACCAAAAAGTCAAAGTCAACAAAAAAATTCATAAAAATCAGATTCGAATATTTGGTGTATTTTTATGTTCATATGTGCCGCTGGTTCGTGAAAATGATGAAGGATGATCAAATTTGCCTTGGAATGCTTCGAAATCACCCGAAACAACTTCTTCTTGTTTGTTCGGTGATAGGGTCGCTGCAAGCATTCCTATTGCAGTAGGTTCTTTGTTTTCGTTCCTTCATTTCATTTTTCAGCCTTGTTCTTTGTTTCATCACCAAAATTTCAGCCACCTTTCTTTTATTTTCTAACCTTTTATTTTTATTTTAACAGCCCCTAAACTATTCCTAACCTTTGTTTTCTTCACCTCTTTAAGTTTTCTTGAAAGTTGACACAGTTAACAAGTCTGAAGGATTGAGTTAGTTCTTTAAAGAACTGATTGCGAGAGATCGAGTGGAAAAGGCAATTGAGCGTGTGAGAACAGAAGGGGAGACAAAAGAGCCATTCAAGTATTCTCCCGAGTGAAACACGAGCGTTTGAGTGCAATTGTTGAGCGATCTTTCCTTGGAGCGATCTGTGAGATTTTGTTGAGTGTTCAGTGAGGTCCATTTTTTATTTATTTATTTCACTAACATATATATATATATATATATATATATATTGTGTGTTTTTGTTTGTTGTTTTGGTTTTTCAACATGGCAGGTTCTGATGATAATTCGGGTGAACAACAACCACTGAATCTCCAGGTGCAAGCCTTAGAGCGCATGATGCAACGAGTGATTGCTAATGCATTGAAGCCTATACATTCTCGAATGGATAGACTTGATGGGGTGGTTCCCATTCTGTCCATGAAGAGATAAATGATGACAATGTGCAGACATTGGCTACCGATGAAGCACTTGTTGACAAGAGAAGTCTGAATGATCAACCATCACAGGATGAACCGCAACGAAACAACCTCTTCCATACGAGATGCAACGTGAACGGCAAGGTATGTATTGTGATTATTGATAGTGGTAGTTGTGCTAACATTGCTAGTACTCTCATGGTTGACATGTTAGGACTGAAGACGACCACGCATCCTAATTCGTACAAGTTACAATGGTTGAATGATGATGTTGAAATCAAAGTTACCGAACAAGTTGTTATACCATTTTCATTGGCAAATACAAGGATGAGGTAACTTGTGATGTTTGTTCTATGGATACTTGTCATTTGTTGTTAGGAAGACCGTGGCAGTATGATAAGAGAGTTTTGCACGATTGTTACACCAATCGATACTCTTTTACTCATGAGGGCAAAAAGGTAACTTTGGCACCTATGATTCCAAGTGAAGTATATGAAGACGAAGTTCATTTGAAAGCGAGTACTGCAGCTTGGAAGGCCAAAAAAGAGAAGAATGAATGCGAAAAGAAGAAAGCAAATTCACATGTATTATCTGATTCGACATTTTCTTCTATTCCTTCTTCTAACTTGAAGGTTAATAAGTTGATACCATGTGAAGTTCCCAAGGTTGCTACTGTTGATATGTCTAGTGCATCTATGTCCTTTTCAAATATTCAGCAACCTTCTTTACCACGGTTTGGCGTTTCTTTCCATTGTACTATTGATTTTTCATTTTTATATGCTGATTTCTTTGGTTGTACATTGGATTGTGAACAACATTGTGTTGTGATTCTGGATGATCTTCGAGATTCTTGTTGTTCTTTGGAGTTGCCTTTGTATGTCATTTTTTTCAGGTTTAAGGATGCACGACGAGCATTGTCTGACTTTATGTTGTGCATTATTCGGAAAGGTACAAGAAAGAAGGCATTTCCATTTGTGTTCTTTGTAAAAGAACTTGGTTCGAAAGGATGGCATATGTGCCGAGCAAGACGACTGAAGAAGTTCACTGCCAAGTGAAAGTCGAAATTGTTCCCTTTTGTAATGAGGGTCGATTTGGGGACAAATCGCATTACAGATGGGGGGATGATGTGAGCACGTTTATTCCACCCAACGATGCAACTTCAAACTTTCAGGGAAGTTTGCTTTTTCATTTGTTACATACTGATGTGTAACATTTCTTATACTTATATTATTTATATCAGTGCGTTTACTATGTATATAGTATGTTTGGTGTGTTTTGAATAAGTTTGATATAACTTATGGTGTGTTTATATTTGTTTGTGTGTTAATAAATAATTGTGCACTTGTTTACGATTTGTATTATTGTTTCCATTAAGTTTACAATGCTTTGATGAAAGTTTGTTGCCTTCTGACATAGGTACGTAGGAGGACACTAGCTCAAGTGAGTATATGCAGCTCCACTCCAGCTCAAGTGAGCATATGCAGCTCAAATCCAGCTCAGGAGAGTGCAACCAGCTCATTTTCAGCTCATCACACATTCAGCTAGTTCGTTTCAGCTCAGATCATTTCCAGTCAGCTCAACTTTAGCTCCACTAGCTCAACTTCAGCTGACAAGTCCAGAAGTAGCTGAAAAGCGTCTTGCATATCGGGGAGTGTGCTAGTGCACATGTGGCAGCCTAGGTGGCATCTGGTCATCTCCAACACCCAAGTGGCAGCTTGACACATGTGTGTGAATCTGCAGCCGAATCAGCCCGTTTTCTCCTTCATTATGCGCCATTTGCAAGAAAGGATAAGCCCGAGTGGTTATGTTTGAATTTTAAACATAAAAATCACATGTTAAATGTGATTTTTATTTGTTTTGGGCGCCTAAACTTGTGGCTGCCAATTGAGTCCGCCCAAAAGGAGTTATTTTCACTCAAATTCAATTTTTAAACTCCTTTTAATATCAGTGACACAACTTAAACGAATTTGGCAGCTCTTGTACCTATATATATGTGTTTAAACAATGTAATTTAGTTAGATATTTTTGGAAATAAAATTTTTGAGAGAGTTTCTCTTGTTCGGTTCTTTTTAGAACTATCTTTTGACATTTCAGACTTTGTTTTGATTTGTCAAATTTACTTGATACTTCGGGTTCCTAGATCGCTATCTAGTGGGTCCAAGTCCTCCGACGTAAAGCATATTCGATTCGGGTTTGCTCAGCAGATTGTGCAGGTTCTTTCGAGCTTTTCGTCTTTGACGTTAGACAGATTCGATTCGGGTTCGTTCAACAAATTGTTCGAGTTTTTTCGAATTTAACGTTGCCAAACTTTCGCTGATTTTCCAGCAACGTTTCTGCCATAATTTGGTCACCGAATCAGCCTTGAAAGCCCGTTCAAGCCTTCATCTTTGTTCGTTTCCAAATTCGTCCAGAAATTCCTACACCTTTATTCTGTCCTTTTTTTGTTTGTTTGTTTTTTTTTTAATTTTAACTATCTAAAAACGTACATTCTTGTGTTTTATTGCAGAGAAATGTTTGCTACGATCCTAGATCCGTTTACGAACAAGGAGCGTTGTTTCTGAAGCAACGTACACCTTTTATCAGATACCAAATGATATGATCTCACCCTCAAGGTTGAAGTTGAGGCACTCGTGTTCCTGATCGAATTAAGGATGCCCCAAACTAGGTAGACTTCAAATTCAAACTCAATTGAAATGACGTGGAAATAGTAGATTAAAGGCTGAAGTGTTTGAAGGTGGATAATTGACGGATTTGAAATGTATGAATGTTTAGGAATGGATCGTGACCCACTAGTTATAATAGAACTAGGAACCAACGATATATAAGAATGGATAGGATCGCGGCCCACTATCTATAAACGAGATAGGAAGAAACGATATCAAATGGGTGAACACCACACTTAGAAAGTGATAAGTTCAATAAGAAGACGCCACAAGCTAGGCTTGATAAGTGATACATGCATGGGAGGGCTAAAGCAATGCATATTGGACAAGAAGTTGAATCTGCTTGTGAAGTCTGGAAAGTCAGCCAAATTGAGACGACATTTCGGATGGGATCCTGGCAATTTTGGGCAGAGTTGTCTTCTAACAATTTGACATGCATTCAGTTACCTTTCCAACGCATCTTGAAACGCATCAATCGAACATCAGGAACTCAAGATATGTCCATTTTACTGAAGACTGCGCGTGCAGAAAACTGGATACGGGATTATTACGGGAATTTGTAAAATTCAGCCCAAAAGCTATTACATAAGGCTTTTGCACGAATATTTTATTCAGACTTCTAAGGCACAAGTAATCAGCACTTGCAAAAACAAACTCACTAAATATTTTATTAACCAAAGAAAATCTGAATAATCTCTATTACAATGGTGGAGGCTTCATCCTTTTATAGGTGAAGGATAGCCAAAGTAATCTAACATCTACTAAAACTAGGAAACCCTAATTTAATTAAAAAATAAAAGAAAAACAGCCTTTAAACTCCTTGTGCTTGGGCTGCAAGTGATAAGCTGATAAGTGCAGGTGATAAGTTGATAAGAGTTGCTTGGGAGAAGGGTGGTTGGTTCCTAAAGTATATAAAACCCTAAAAACATAATTTAAATGTTAATAATTAAGTTGGGCTAACTCTAATTCGTCCAAAAGCCTTATATAATAGCTTTTGGGCTGAATTTTACAAATTCCCGTAATAATCCCGTATCCAGTTTTCTGCATGCGCAGTCTTCAGTAAAATGGACGTATCTTGAGTTCCCGATGTCCGATTGATGCGTTTCAAGATGCATTGGAAAGGTAACTGAATGCAGGTCAATTTGTTAGAAGTTAAATCTGCCCAGAAATGCCAGGATCCCATACGAAATGTCGTCTCAAGTTGGCTGACTTTCCAGACTTCACAAACAGATTCAACTTCTTGTCCAATATGCATTGCTTTAGCCCTCCCATGCATGTATCACTTATCAACCATTACAGAACTAGCAACAGTTGTGCAACTACCACCATCGATAATTACAACACATACATTATCATTGATGAGACATCTTGCATGAAAGATGTTCTCTCGTTGTTGTTCATCCTAGATTGGTTGCGTGTTCAAGCTTCTCTTGACAACAAGAGCTTCACCGGTAGCAAATGTCTGCATGTTGTCATCATCTTCTTCAACGTCCACTGTAGGGGCTCATGCTCGTCTTCCTAAGACTCAAACTCGATCTCCCCACTCTCTAACAACATCACGGTCCTTCGGTTTGGGCACTGACTGGCAACATGTCCTCATCCTAAGCACTTAAAACACAGAATATCTCTCGAACGTTCTTGTGTCACCACCTGCTTATCGCGCCTATTTTCAGTAATAGGAGTTTTTAGCTTGCTTGGTTCTACTTTTCTCGCGTATCTAAAGTGGTGCTTGTTTCCTAAAATTGTTAGGAGCATTCAATGGATTCGAAAATGATTTAAATGGAGTATTACCTCGATTTGAAGACTTTCTACGTTGCTATCTTTCAACTTTTATCACCATATGCACCATGTCATCCAACTCAACATAATGCTGCAACTCAACAACGTTAGCAATTTCAGAATTCAAACCTGCAAGAAAACGTGCCGAAAGCGAGTACTGCAGCTTGGAAGGCCAACAAAGAGAAGAATGAATGCAAAAAGAAGAAAGCAAATTCATAGGTATTATTTGATTCGACATTTTCTTCTACTTCTTCTTTTGAAGTGCAGGATAAGAAGGTGATGCCATGTGAAGTTCCCAAGGTTGCTACTATTGGTATGTCTAGTGCATTTAAATTCTTTCAAGAAATTCAGCAACCTTCTTTACCACGGTTTGACGCTTCGTTCCATTGTACTATTGATTTTTCATTTTTATATGCTGATTTCTTTGGTTGTACATTGGATTGTGAACAACCTTGTGTTGTGATTCTGGATGATCGACGGGATTCTTTTTGTTCCTTGGAGTTGCCTTTGTATGTCATTGTTTGCAGGATTACGAATGTGCAACGAGCATTGTTTGACTTTATGTTGTGCATTATTCGGAAAGGTACAAGAAAGAAGGCATTTCCATTTGTGTTCTTTGTAAAAGAACTTGATTCGAGAGGATGGCATATGTGCCGAGCAAGACGGCTGAGGAAGTTCCCTGCCAAGAGAAAGTCAAAATTGTTCTCTTTTGTAATGAGGGTCGATTTGGGGACAAATCACATTAAAGAAGGGGGTGATGTGAGCACGTTTATGCCACCCAAGGAATGCAACTTCAAACTTCCAGGGAAGTTTGCTTTTTCACTTGTTACATACTTATGTGTAACATTTCTTTACTTATATTATGAGTTTTATAAGTGTTTTCATTGTATATACTACGTATTGTGTGTTTTGGGTTTGGTTTGCTAAGTATATGTTGTTTATAAATAAGTTTGCACAAGCTTTGTTGCTCGTTTGATATGTTTTCAATAACTTATCTAGTTTATAAATATGTTTACTAAGTTATGCCAGCTTGTTGTGTAATTTAGAATAAACTTGGATTGTTATTTCAGCTTATTATAAGTTTATATTAAGTTTGCAAAGCTTTTTATATGTGTTTGAATTGTTTCCTTGTAGGTACATTGAATGACATCAGCTTAAGAACTTAATCTTAGCTCGGTTGCAGCTCATCTCAGCTCACTACACTCTCAGTTAGCTGAATTCAGCCCACTTTAGCTCCGTTCAGCTCAACTAGCTCAATTCCAACTGACGAGTCCAGAAGCCGCTGAAAAACATGTCCTACATGTGGGAGAGTGTCCGAGAGGCATGTGCCTTGCATATGGGCGTCCTACTCTTCCTCCATGCATGTGCACGACATGTGGCATGCTTAGCATGTGCATGTGCGGGAAGTTTTTGGCTGATTTCATTTGAAATTCAAACGAAATTAACACATTAAACATGTGTTTAATTCGTTCAAATATCAGCCATGCATTTGGGCGCCATTTGGGGGTAGTTTTTGGCATTTTTTTTTGAATTTTAAACACACGTTAAGTTTAAATTTCAGCCACACATTTGGGCGCCCCTCCCTCTTCATTTCTCTATATATATGTACTTTAAACAATGTAAAAAGGTTAGACATTTTGGAATAAAAATTATTTGAGAGAGTTTCTCTTGTTCAGTTCTTTTTAGAACTATCTTTTGACATTTCAAACTGAGTTTTGTTGTGTCAAATTTTACCTGATACTTCATGTTCCTAGATTGTTATCTAGAGAGTCCAAGTCCTTCGACGTGGAGCATATTCGATTCGGGTTTGTATAGGATATTGTGCAGGTTCTTTCGAGCTTTTTGTCACCAAACTTTCGCTGAATTTCCAGCAACATTTCTGCCATTTTTAGGACACCATAACAACCATGAACGCTACTTGAAGCATTCATCTTCTTCGTCATCCAAATCTGTCTAGAAATTCCTACACCCTTTTTCTTTGTTTCTTTTTATTTTCTTGATATTTTGAACCTAAAATGTCACCCATATTTGTTTTTATTGCAGAGATATGCTTGCTACTATCCTAGATCCGTTAATAGACAAGGAACGTTGTTTCTCAAGCAACGCACCCCTGTATCAAAAAGTATGCAAAATATATGTATAGTATGATATGATGGCAAGTATCTATATAACTAGAAATAAGTGTAGCAATTGCACTAAGAAATAAAAGAGAAATAAAGAAAATCCCCTAATCTTTGTTGTGTAAAACACAACATGGAAGTGAGCCAAACTTGAGTATGAACGTGCACATATCACCCTTACCCTTGTACATGCCTATTCGGCCACCCCCTTCCCCTACTATAAACATGTAAGCCATTTTGGCATTTGGAACACACACACCTTGATTAATACAAATCATATTTTGCGAGTTTATCTCTCATTCTTGTTCTTTTAAGAACTTCTTTGACTTTCAAATCATTTTATTGATTTGTGGCATCTTCTATTCCATCTTTGATACTTTAGGTTGTTGAATATTTATCATTCTTCAGTCTAAGTCCTTTTACCACCCTCAAAGATACTTTTAAAGAACGGGTTTATACTTTTTAGTATAAGTTCGTCTTTTTGTAACATTGAATACTATCCATTTCCTTTTTCCATCATCCCTTCTTTCACTACCCGAAACCATCATCCTTCACATTCCATCTTCACTTCCTTCACCCCTTTCATCATACAAACAGTACCATTCTTCTGCCACCTATCTTCTTTCATCTGTTTCCCACAAGAAGACGATCGTGACAATAAGGCTTACTTGCATTCAAGGTCTGGGCAATCAAAGCTTCTCTCTACAACAACAATTGGAGAGTTGGAGCGTATCAGATGTACTTGGCTCAGAGTTAGAGGGGCCAAGATGAACTTCTTTCCTTTGTGAGAGAATGAGCACTAATTGGTGTATCCATCATGGGTGGCTCGTTTGTTGAACTGCCAAGGTCGCCCCAACAACATATGACTTGCGTTCATAGGAAGCACGTCACATAAAACTTCATCTTTGTAATTTCCCATGGAAAACGAAATGAGTACTTGCTTTGTGACCTTTAACTCGCCTCCCTTGTTCAGCCATTGCAACTTGTACGGGCTTGGATGTTTGGAAGTTTTCAATCCAACTTTGTCCACCATTAGGGTTGATAGAGTTGCGCAAACTTGGATTTGGAAGCCTTCAATCAAGTTGTTGCAAGAACTAGGGGCTCTAGACTCAATCAAGAAGATTAGGAGCAGATCTGAAAATTCAAGAGAAAAGAGAAGGGCTTTTCTTGAAAAATTCAGATTCAAGGCTGGAAAATCAAAGAAACAAAGATAAAAAAAGAAGATTAGGGGGTGAATAATAAGAATTAAAACAAAAAGATTGAAAAAGATTGATGGAGAGGAAGATAAAACAAATCTGAAAATTCAGCTTTATTTATGACTATGGAGATGGCATGAAGTTGAAGATGGAGATGGCTTGATGGATTTGTGATGGTTTTGTCCTCGGCACCCTCTTAGACGCAATTACCTAAGCAAGCAACCTCAAGCGGCTCTAACCCACCCTCCTAGACGCGATTACCTAGGCAAGCAGGAGTGTGAAGATGATCTCCCTCACAAGAACTCGTCGGACTTATGTTGAAGAAGACTTCGAAGGCACAAGTAATCAGCACTTGCAAAAATAAACTCACTAAATATTTTATTAATCCAAGAAAATCTCAATAATCTGAATTACAAAGGAGGAGGCTTCATCCTTTTATAGGTGAAGGATAGCCAAAGTAATTTAACTTCTGCTAAAACAAGGAAACCCTAATTTAATTAAAAAATAAAAGAAAAACAGCCTTTAACTCCTTGTGCTTGGGCTGCAAGTGATAAGCTGATAAATGCAGGTGATAAGTTGATAAGAGTTGCTTGGGAGAAGGTGGCTGGTTCCTAAAGTATATAAAACCCTAAAAACATAATTTAAATGTTAATAATTAAGTTGGGCTAAGTCTAATTCGTCCAAAAGCCTTATATAATAGCTTTTGGGCTGAATTTTACAAAATCCCGTAATAATCCCGTATCCAGTTTTCTGCATGCGCAGTCTTCAGTAAAATGGACGTATCTTGAGTTTCCGATGTTCGATTGATGCTTTTCAAGATGCGTTGGAAAGGTAACTGAATGGCGGTTAATTTGTTAGAAGACAACTCTTCCCAGAAATGCCTGGATCCCATCCGAAAAGTCGTCGAAAGTTGGCTGACTTTCCAAACTTCACAAACAGATTCAGCTTCTTGTCCAACATGCATTTCTTTAGCCCTCCCATGCATGTATCATTCCCCCTCTCCTCAAAAGAATTTGTCCTCGAATCAAAAACATCAAAAGAAGGACGTTTAACAATGGCAATCAAAGAGGAATCTTTGTCATAGGTGGAGTGATCCAATTGAGCTCCTCTCAATGGTTCAACAAAATCCTGAAAAAAGAACTCGAAGCCACTCGGAACAATGATGTCATGGTTAGGTCGAAAAAAATCTCTCTTTATCTTTTTCTCGCCTTTTTCATTTGGAAATTGTTTGACTTTTACCTCATGTTTCTTTTCACTCGCCAAAATTGGGCCATTAATTTTACTTTTATTGCTCTCGGCCTCTTGACTCTCGGTCTTTTTCAAATAAGATAACTCACGTACCCAATTCTTCTCACAAAAAATATCATCAAAATACATTTTTTTGTAGAGGATGAAGTGTTTCTAACCGAATGATAGGACAAGAATCAAATAAAGGGTTAGAATCACACTTACTTTCTTGGGAGGTTGTTGATGAATCAAGAGAACTCACTACTAAGCATGAAAGATTCTCTTGATTTATGGGTTCAAGTCTTTCTTCTTCTGAAACGTCATCTTCTGAAAGTATTTGCTCATTATTGGGTAAGATTAAACTCTCATTAGTGACATCTTCCCCATGTTCTCGAGGATAACAAATTTTTTCGTCATCTTTTTTTCCTTGGTCTTCTTCGACATGACTCATCGATGGTTGTTCATTATCCTGTTGGACTAGCGATGATTCTTCTTCCTTCGGCGCCGTACTACTAGAGTCAAATAGTGCATTAGTATGGCTGTGAAAAGATGAAGGTTGAGATGTACCTTTACCAAAAGAGGAGTATTTCTTATGAAAAATCTTGGATTCTTGTCGTTGGTAATGTTTGGGAATGAATCGCTCTCTCATGACCTTTTTAAGTTCAGCCCATGTTCTTATTTTGGATTCACCATTGAGATGCCTATCTCGTTGTAATAAACGCCACCATAGTACTACATATTCCTCGAACTTTAGGGCGACTAATGGAGCTTGATCTTCCTCATGATATCTGTAACAATCAAACAGGAAATCTACCCTATTTTCCCAATCACAATAACCATCAGGATCATACCTTCCTTGAAAAGAAGGTATTCTGAATTTTGGGATGGCCAAAGTGTGTGCGGTTCGCCTTGGTTCAGTTCGCCTTTCTTCACAAAAATTGAACGAATGCTTCGGTTTGGTCAAGGAAGGCTTTCCTCGATAAGCAGAACCCAAAGTATCATGTTGTTTTGCACGAGGCTTGTCTCTATGAAACATCCTGGAACACTCAAACAAAGGTGAAAAATAAAAGAAAGAAAATTAGGAATTTCACTAAACACTCCAAGAAAGAAATACTTAGTGAGGAAAGTAAGTTGATCTCGTGCTCTTTAAAGACCTTCCTGCCACAAGTTCAAAAAAGTTATAATCGGAGTTCAATCCTAAAAATGAATCCTAGGCTTTAAGAATCCAAAGAAAAGTTTGACACCAATTGAATTAGTTGCAAGGAGAAATAAAAGTATGCAACTTTTAATTTCCTACTAACACAATAAAAAGGTAAAACAAATGAAAAACAAGTTGTTAAGAATGAAAAAAGATAAGAAAACTCAAAAAAACCCTAAAATTTGCAGCAACTTGATCCACTTTGTTCGAGGTGTTCCTGAAGTCAAAAAATTCTGAAATTTTTTGTGCTGACTACTACAATAGTGTAGATCTGATCTGGAAATTTTCATCTCAAAATTCGTTCATTTGATTTTTGCGAATTTTCCCCTTTTATTCAAATTTTCCACCCAAAACGCCAAAACTCATGCCAAGAATCATCCCAAATCTGATACCAAATGATAGAGTAGCACAAACTTGGATTTGGAAGCCTTCAATCAAGTTGTTGCAAGAACTAGGGGCTCTAGACTCAATCAAGAAGATTAGGAGTAGATCTGAAAATTCAAGAGAAAAAAGAAGGGCTTTTCTTGAAAAATTCAGATTCAAGGCTGGAAAATCAAAGAAACAAAGATAAAAAAAAAGAAGATTAGGGGATGAATAATAAGAATTAAAACAAAAAGACTGAAAAAGATTGATGGAGAGGAAGATAAAACATATCTGAAAATTCAGCTTTGTTTATGGCTATGGAGATGGCATGAAGTTGAAGATGGAGATGGCATGATGGATTTGTGATGATTTTGTCCTCGACACCCTCTTAGACGCAATTACCTAAGCAAGCAACCTCAAGCGGCTCTAACCCACCCTCCTAGATGCGATTACCTAGGCAAGTAGGAGAGTGAAGATGATCTCCCTCACAAGAACTCGTCGGACTTATGTTGAAGAAGACTTCGAAGGCACAAGTAATCAGCACTTGCAAAAATAAACTCACTAAATATTTTATTAATCCAAGAAAATCTCAATAATCTGAATTACAAAGGAGGAGGCTTCATCCTTTTATAGGTGAAGGATAGCCAAAGTAATTTAACTTCTGCTAAAACAAGGAAACCCTAATTTAATTAAAAATAAAAGAAAAACAGCCTTTAACTCCTTGTGCTTGGGCTGCAAGTGATAAGCTGATAAGTGCAGGTGATAAGTTGATAAGAGTTGCTTGGGAGAAGGGTGGCTGGTTCCTAAAGTTGGGCTAAGTCTAATTCGTCCAAAAGCCTTATATAATAGCTTTTGGGCTGAATTTTACAAAATCTCGTAATAATCCCGTATCCAGTTTTCTGCATGCGCAGTCTTCAGTAAAATGGACGTATCTTGAGTTTCCTATGTCCGATTGATGCAAGAATTAAACATAAAGATGCAATATGATTAGACATGATGAACTGAACTTAGAAATAGATATAAAGATGTGGACTAAGGTGACACATCAATATGCAAAAGCATGCTTATAATATATAATGCATAAATGAGGTAATAGAAGATAAAGTAAGGCAGAACTCCCTTAGAATCAGACTCAAAGCCCTTCAATGGTGTGAACCAATCATGGAGAAAGTTGGTGCATATTAGGATTGTATCATCAAAGTGCCTTCCTTTCAAGGGAAGTATGATCCTGATGGTTATTGTGATTGGGAAAATAGAGTTGACTTCCTATTTGAACACACACCTTGATTAATAAAAATTATATTTTGTGAGTTTATCTCTCATTCTTGTTATTTTAAGAACTTCTTTGAATTATCAAATCATTTTATTGATTTGTGGCGTCTCCTATTCCATCTTTGATACTTTAGGTTGTTGAATATTTATTATTCTTCATTCTAAGTCCTTTAACCACCCTCAAAGATACATCTAAAGAACGGGTTTATACTTTTAGTATAAGTTCTTCTTTTTGTAACTTTGAATACTATCCATTTCCTTTTTCCATCATCCCTTTTTCACTACCCGACACCATCATCCTTCACATTCCATCTTCACTTCCTTCACCCCTTTCATCATCAAACACTACCATTCTTCCTCCACTCATCTTCTTTCATGCATTTCATCATATTTATAGTAGGGGAAATGAGGTGGCCGAATAGGCATCATACATGGGTGAATGGTTTGGCTAAGCATGGTGTCTCCCTACAACATTGCCGAAATGGTGTGATAAGTGCTGGATAGTGGTAATAAGCCTTTGGTGCTTATTCGGTAGCCTTGGTGACTTTCCATCTTGGCACCATGCTTGAAAGGAGTTGTTGTGATACGCTTCAACTCTCCAATTGCCATTGTTGAGAGAAGCTTTGATTGCCCAGACCTTAGAATGCAAGTAAGCCTTGTTGCATGATCGTCTTCTTGTGGAAATGTGTTGAAATGGATGAAATAAGTTAGGTGGCTGAAGGATGGTAGTGTTTGTATGATAAAAGGGGTGAAGGAAGTGAATATGGAATGTGAAACACGAGCGTTGAGCATGGAGAGGGATCGAGTGGAAAAGGCATTGAGCATGGTGAGAACAGCAAGGGAGACAAAATAAGCCATTCAAGCATTCTCCTAGTGAAACATGAGCGTTGAGTGTTATTTTCTGAGTGCACTATTCTTTAGAGTGATCCTTGAGAACTTTCTTGAGCGTGTTATAGTGAGGTTATTTTTCTTTATTATACTAACATATAACATCTTTTTTGTTTGTTTTAGTGTTTTAAATGGCAGGTTCTAATGACAGTAATACGTGTGGACAACCACCAAATTTACAAATGCAGACCATTACACGTGAAATTCAACGTCTTTTAAGACAAGAATTGGAGCCTTTGCAATCTCGAATGGATAGAATTCATGGGGGTGGATCCCATTCTGTCCATGATGAGATTAATGATGAGAATGAAGTCGACCAGTCTCCGTGACATAATCAACGAGGTCGTGCGCAACTTGATGATAATTTATCTAACATTAAAGTTGTTATTCCATCATTTCAGGGATACAGATCCTGATGCACATCTTGCTTGGGAAAGCAATGTTGAGCATGTGTTCGAGTGTTACAACTACTCGGACCAAAAGAGAGTTCGCTTGGCTGCGATGGAATTCACAGATTATGCATTATTGATATGGTGGGATCAATTGCTAATCAGTCGTAGATGCACCAATGAGGGTCCAGTGAGAACATGTGATGTGTGCACGTTTCTACTCACATCCACTATGCTTTCATCTTGTTTATCAAGCATGAAAGAAGAGGGAGTTCTTCCTTACTTCATTATCTATTTATTTATTTATGCATTATATAATATGCTTGGATTATTGATACAAGGGTGTTGTTGAAGAAATCAACTTTCCTCGTTCATTCACGGATCTAGGATAATAGCACGTATTTTCTCTGCAATAGAAACAAACATAGATTTTTATATAGGTGGCAAAAATAAAGAAAATAAGAAAATAAATCAGAAATGAGAAAAAAGAAGAAAATTGCTGAAATAATTTAAGGATGAAAATGATATCTTCAAACATTCAACAATAGCAGCAACGTTCTTGGACTTGATACGTTGAACTCGAAAGAACCTGCATAATCTGTTATGCAAACCCGAATCGAATATGTTCTTCGTAGTCGATAGATGAATAAACTCCAAGGAAGAACTCGAACAATCTATTGAACGAACCCGAACCTTATCTTGAATTTATTCGAATAAGTACTTGGACCCGTCAATTATCTAACAATTGGGAACCCGAAGTATCAAGGAAAATAGTTCTAAAAAGAACCATAATTGAGAGAAACTCTCACAAAGAAGTTTTTTTATAATCTGAAATGTATCCTTTACAAATGAAAATTCATTACATATTTATAGTGAATGAAAATAAGAAAAAGAAGAAAAAAATAATAATAAAATAATCAAAACACCATTTTCCAGCCGTGTAGGAATCAGCCATGAGTGGGACATTTTTAATGTAGGAAAATGAGCTGACATGGGCAGCCATTTTAAATTCCACGCACATGTGTTGCCTTTTAGAGTTTAAAATCAATCCAATTCAACCGGCAGCAATTTGAGGTGTTTGTTGGCTGTGCACTTGGCCATTTAATTTTCAATGATAATGGCAGCAATTTGAGGGGCAGTGGAGCATGGGCTTGAGTTGGCTAGTGGAACTTAATATTCAAATAATCAATGGCAGCTGATGTGGCTTATTGGAGAGCTAAAAAGGGGCGGCAAATGCTGATTCCAGCAAGTGGATTCCATTCCAGCCGTGCAGCAATTAAGAAATCAGTGGTTGTCCAATTGAATTAAAAAATTCAATCAACAATGGTAAGTGGAGCATGGGCAGCACTTTGACTCTCTCCAGCGTGTATTTTACACTTTAACTTGAGTGGACAGCAGCTTCAAATCAGTTATTGCACATTTGGCCAATTTATATAATATTGGAAAGGTGGGTGGCTGGTTAGTGGAAACATGGCAGCATGCTGGCACTTGTTTATTTTATAAGCACATGGGCTGCAATTGCTTTATTCTTTCCAGCCGTGTAATTTGAGCTGGCTGGGCGGCAATTGGGATGTTTGCTGGCTGAGCACGTGAACTGGGCCCTTTTTATTATTCAAATTGCAGCATGGGCAGTAAGTGGGAATTGGCACATGTTGTGTTGCCTTTAAAGTGGAGAAAAAGCTGGTGTTGATATCCAATCCTGCCGCACAAATACTTGGAAAGGGGGCTGCACCATTCGGTTATTCCATGCACTTCACACATGCATCATTCGATCACACACATGCACATAACACTACACACATAAAAATAAACATATTAAAAGGAGATACAATATAAATTATATTATACTAACACAAAACACTGTTAACAAATTATATATATTATTTAAACATTCGTAATAAATAATAAAACTTAAACAAATATAAAAACATTATAAGGCATATCAAACTTATTCAAAAACACACCAAAACATATTATATGCATAGTAAACATAATAATAATAAATAACATAGAAAAATGTTACACATCAGTATGTAACAAAAAATGAAAAAAAAAAACAAACTTCCCTGAAAATTTAAAGTCGCATCGTTGGGTGGCCTGAACGTGCTCACATCAATTATCATATGTTATCATTCATTTGTATATCATATGATATTCATGCATTACATAAACCACATCTTTACCTTAATTTCAGCTCATTAGTTCATTTTAGCTAATTTTACTTAAATACATTTGAACTTATGTTATTTTATTTGTTTTCTTCATAGGTTATATTAACACAGCTCAAGGGAGATTGTTACAGCTCAGTTCCAGCTCAAAGTGTCAGAATCAGCTCAAAACATTGTTTTGCCGTTTCAAGACTCTACAAGCTGCCAAATAATTCAAGGACACTCATGAAGTCTTAAGGGAGCTCAAGGACACTAAATGACCAGCTCATTCATCTAAAAGAAGCTCGGAATAGCTCAAATCAACTGCTCACCTTCAGCTAGCTAAGTCAGCTAGCTAGCTCAGCTCAACTCAGCTCACCCTACAACCTTCAGCTCAACCACGGAAGACATGTTCCATCCCCAAGGGACACAACCGACCAGCCATGGAGGGAAACATGTTTGGGCGCCACTCCTTGGTGGGAAATCTGAGTTTGACGCCAAAACAAAGGGGCATCACTCTTCATGGGCAGATTCATCACCAAAAAAACCGTATGTCAGATTGTTGGCCATTTTTAGGCAGGATCCATGCATAATTTGGAAAAGAAGTCGTTATCAAACTTGTTCCCCTATCTCTTATCTTTCCAGAACATGTTGAAACGCATCAATCCGATATCGGGAGCTCGAGATATCTTCAGATTACCAAAGGGTGTGCAGGCTGGAAAATTCCCTACGAGAAGTTACAACTTTTTGAATCATTTCCATGCCCTTATCATCATCTTTCATCAACTTATCATGCCATTTCCGCCATAAAGAGAAGGCACATGCTAGCCGAACCATTCCAACCCTTGTAACAAGCCTTTTCGGCCACACCCCTTAGAAACTATAAATAGGAGATCATTTCATCCTTTGTACAACACAATTTTCAGAATATATATTATACTTTGTGAGGTTTTCTCTCATGCTTGTTCTTTTTAGAACTTCTTCACTTATCAAATCTTTATTGATTTGTGGCGTCTCCCTTTCCTTTCCATCTACACTTCAGATTACTTGGTTATTTTACCATTTGGTCTAAGTTTATCTACCACCCTCAAGGTTTATTCTTTAAGAAAAAGGATTATACTTTTGTATAGTTTCCTTCTTGAATTCCTTGAATACTATCCATTTTCATCATTTCCTTCCATCACTTAAACACCCTTAAACACTTCACCAAAATTCCATCCTTCATTCTTCCATTATCACCATACTTCCGCATCCATTCCATCATCATTTCTTCAAGAAGGCATTCGTGATACAAGGCTTGCTTGCGTTCAAAGATACGGGCAATCAAAGCTTCTCTCAAAAAAGTCATTTGGAGAGTTGGAGCGTATCAACATGGGCAGAAATGAAACGGATCATCCGTAAGAGGTTTGATCCCTCTCACTATCATCGTGATTTATTCCAGAAATTGCAAACTTTGAAATAGGGGAGTAGGAGTGTTGAAGACTACTTCAAGGATATGGAAATGGTCATGATGTGTGAGAACGTTGTGGAAGATCGAGAGGTGACTATGGCATGTTTCCTTACAGGTTTGAATTCCGAAATTGCTAATGTTGTTGAATTGCAGCATTATGTCGAGTTGGATGACATGGTGCATATGGTAATCAAAGTTGAGCGACAGCAACGTTGGAAGTCTTCAAATTGAGGTAATACTCTGTTTCAGTCATTTTCTAATTCTTTGAATGCCCCTAACAATTTCAGGAAGCCTGCACCACAAGCACCACTGCAGATTCGCGAAAAGGTAGAATCAAGCAAGCCGAAGACTCCTATTACTGAGAATAGCCGTGACAAGCAGGTGGTGACACAGGAAAGTTCGAGAGACATTCTGTGTTTCAAGTGTCTAGGACGAGGACATATCGTCAGTCAGTGCCCCAATCGGAGGACCATGTTGATGTTAGAAAGTGGCGAGATCGAGTCTGAGTCTGAGGAAGACGAGCAGGACCCCCTACAGTGGACGCAAAAGAAGATGATGACAATGTGCAGTCGTTTGCCACAGGTGAAGCACTTGTTGTCAAAAGGAGTCTGAATACTCAACCAATTCAGGATGAACAGCAACGAGAGAACATCTTTCACACCTGATGTCTCGTGAATAATAAGGTATGTGTTGTGATTATTGATGGTGGTAGTTGCACTAATGATGTGTGCACGTTTCTACTCACATCCACTATGCTTTCATCTTGTTTATCAAGCATGAAAGAAGAGGGAGTTCTTCTTTACTTCATTATCTATTTACTTATTTATGCATTATATAACATGCTTAGATTATCATATGTTATCATTCATTTATATATAATATGATATTCATGCATTACATAATCCACATCTTTACTTAGCATATATTTTGCATCTTTAAATTACAAGTTTGCATCATTAAAAGCATTACATTCAATTTATGAATTATAGTCCTTATACTATTTAAATGAAGTATTACTTATATAAATCATTTGTTTTTCATAGGTTATATTAACACAGCTCAAGGAAGTGTGCTACAGCTCAGTTCCAGCTCAAAGTGTCAGAATCAGCTCAAAACATTGTTTTGCCATTTCAAGACTCTACAAGCTGCCAAATGATTCAAGGACACTCATGAAGTCTTAAGGGAGCTCAAGGACACTAAAAGACCAGCTAATTCAGCTCAAAACAGCTTCAAAGTGCTCAAATAGCAAAAGGGTGATTTCTGAGCAAAGAAGGATTCGTTTCAGCTCCAAAACACTCTAGTATCTAGAGGACAACTCAAGGACACTTAAGGTCCAGCTCACCTAGCTAAAGGCAGCTCCAATCAGCTCTCAACCTTTAGCTAGCTCATTCAGCTAGTAGCTAAGCTCATTTTAGCTCACCGCTAGCTCGGTCAGCTCATCTCAGCTCAAGCTATCACTCCCAGGTCACTATGAGAAGGGTCATGTCCCTCCTCAAGGGACACAACCGATTAGCAAAGGCGGGAACCAGCCTTGGCGCCACTTACTTGGAGGGAAATCTGATTTTGGCGCCAATTCAAGGGACATCATTCTTCATTGGCCAGACTCATCACCAAACCCGTCCATTAGATTGTTTGCTATTTTCAAGCATGATCCGGGCATAACTGGGTTCTGAAGTCTTCATAAAACTTATTCCCCTATCTCTATATTTCCAACGCATATTGAATCGCATCAATCCGATGTTGGGAGCTCAAGATATGTCCAGATTACTGAAGAAAGTGCAGGCTAGAAAAAGTTCATACAAGAAATTACAACTTTTCAGCCAAATTGGAGGGAGACACAAGCCAAGCCAAATAGCCACATGCCCTATCACTTATGCCTTTCGGCAGCCCCATGTAATCCTATAAATAGGAGATCATTTCATCATTTGTAACACACAATTCAGATTATAAAAATTACTTTGTGAGGTTTTCTCTCATCCTTGTTCTTTTTAGAACTTCTTGACTTATCAAATCTTTATTGATTTGTGGCGTCTCCCTTTTCTTCCCATCTTGATACTTTAGATTGTTAAACATCCATTGTTTCTCAGTCTAAGTCCTTTTACCACCCTCAAGGCCTCATCCAAGTTAGGGTATATGCTCCTTAGCATATGTTCATTCTTTTGAGCCTTTGAATACTACCAACATCCTTTCTCTTCACCATCTTCCCATACACCATCCGAAACCATCTTCCTACTTATCTATCTTCCTTTCCTTACACCCTTTTGACATACAAACACTACCATCCTTCCGCAACCTATCTCCTTTCATCCATTTCAACATATTTCACAAGAAAACATTCGTGATACAAGGTTTGCTTCATTCAAAGGTCCGGGCAATCAAATCTTCTCTCTACAACATCAATTGGAGAGTTGGAGCGTATCAACTAATGTTGCTAGTTCTGTGATGGTTGAAAATTAGGTTTGAAGATGACAAAGCATCCCAAACCTTACAAATTACAGTGGCTGAATGAGGGTGAAGAGATTGGAGTGATGAAACAAGTTTTAGTGTCGTTTGCCGTTGGAAAGTACGAGGATGAAGTACTTTGCGATGTCGTTGCAATGGATGCAAGACATTTGCTATTGGGCCTTCCTTGGCAGTTTAACAAGAAGACGACACATGATGTCTTTACGAACATGTATTCTTTTATGCATGCAGGAAAGAAGATAACCTTGGCACCATTGACGCCAAGTCAAGTGCAAGAAGATCAAGCAAGATTGCAAAAGAATGTTGAGGAAGTTCGTGGGAAAAAGAAGATGAATGTGTATTCCAGTAGCAAGGAAATCAGGAAAAGTCTTTCCTCTCAGCTATTTTTGTTTATTTTGTTGTTTAAAGATCAATGTTTATTGTCTGAGATTCCTTGTGATATGTCTGCTTCTATTTCATCTCTTTTGCAGGAATTTGAGGACGTGTTTCCAAATGAAACACCGAAGGCATTTCCACCTCTTCGTGGCATTGAGCACCAGATTGATTTCATTCCAGGTGCTACTATTCCAAATCGACCACCTTACCGAACTAACCCTGAGAAAATGAAAGAGCTTCAAAGGCAAGTTACAGAGTTGATGGACAAGGATTACATTCGAGAGAGTTTGAGTCTGTGTGTTGTTCCGGTGCTGTTAGTGCCGAAGAAAGATGGATCTTGGAGAATGTACGTAGATTGTAGAGTTGTGAACCAGATTACAATTAAGTATCGTCATCCCATTCAAAGACTTGATGATATGTTGGACGAGCTTTGTGGAGCCGTCATCTTCTCCAAAATTAACCTGAAGAGTGGATATCACTAGATTCACATGCGAGAAGGCGATGTGTAGAAGACAGCCTTCAAAACAAAGCTAGGTTTGTACGAATGGTTAGTAATGCATTTTCATTTAACTAATGCACCTAGTACTTTCATGCGATTAATGAATCATGTTTTGCGATCCTTTATTGGTAAATTCTGTGTTGTGTACTTCGACGATATTTTAATTTATAGTAAGACCTTGCAGGATCATGCAGAACATTTGAGAGCCGTTTTGCAAACTTTGAGAGAAGAGAAGTTATTTGGTAACATGGAGAAATGTGTGTTTTGTACTAACAAACTTACATTTCTTGGTTACATTGTGAGTGAACAGGGTGTTGAAGTCGATCCTGAGAAGATTAAAGCAATTCAGGAATGGCCACGGCCGACATCGATTACTCAGGTTAGATCATTTCATGGTTTAGCGAGTTTTTATCGACGGTTTGTTCCTAACTTCAGTTCTATTACCACCCCCTTAACCAGGATTATAAAGAAGAATTCAGTCTTCTCATGGGGTAAAGAACAAGAAGATGCTTTTCTGAAAATTAAGGATTGTTTGTCTAGAGCACCTGATACATGCATGGGAGGGCTAAATCAATGCATATTAGACAAGAAGCTGAATCTGTTTGTGAAGTTTGGAAAGTCAGCCAACTTGCGACGACTTTTCGGATGGGATCCAGGCATTTCTGGGAAGAGTTATCTTCTAACAAATTGACCTTCATTCAGTTACCTTTCCAACGCATCTTGAAACGCATCAATCGGACATCGGAAACTCAAGATACGTTCATTTTACTGAAGACTGCGCATGCAGAAAACTGGATACGGGATTTTGTAAAATTCAGCCCAAAAGCTATTATATAAGGCTTTTGGACGAATTAGACTTAGCCCAACTTAATTATTAACATTTAAATTATGTTTTTAAGGTTTTATATACTTTAGGAACCAGCCACCCTTCTCCCAAGCAACTCTTATCAACTTATCACCTGCACTTATCAGCTTATCACTTGCAGCCCAAGCACAAGGAGTTAAAGGCTGTTTTTCTTTTATTTTTTTAATTAAATTAGGGTTTCCTTGTTTTAGCAGAAGTTAAATTACTTTGGCTATCCTTCACCTATAAAAGGATGAAGCCTCCACCTTTGTAATTCAGATTATTGAGATTTTCTTTGATTAATGAAATATTTAGTGAGTTTTTTTTTTTTTTGCAAGTGCTGATTACTTGTGCCTTAGAAGTCTTCTTCAACATAAGTTCGACGAGTTCTTGTGAGGGAGATCATCTTCACACTCTTGCTTGCCTAGGTAATTGCGTCTAGGAGGGTGGGTTAGAGCCGCTTGAGGTTGCTTGCTTAGATAATTGCGTCTAAGAGGGTGCCGAGGACAAAACAACAACAACAAATCGCATGCCATCTTCATCTTCAATCTTCACACCATCTCCCATAATTCCATAAACAAAGCTGGAAATTTCAGATTTGTTTTACCTATTCTTCTCTTCATTTTTTAATCTTTTTCGTTATATTCTTATTATTCATCTTCTAATCTTTCTTATTGTCTTCTTTTTGTTAAATTTCCAGCATTGAATCTGAAATTTTCAAGAAAATCCCTTCTCTTTTCTATTGATTTTCCAGATCCGCCCATAGCTTTCTTGATTGAGTCTAGAGCTCTTAGTTCTTGCAACAACTTGATTGAAGGCTTCCAAATCCAGAATTACGCTACTCTATCAGCACCAGTGTTAGCCTTACCTGACTTTGATAAAACTTTTGAAATTGAATGTGATGCTTCTGGAGTTGGTATAGGTGCAGTTTTAATACAGGAAAAGAGGCCCGTTGCATATTTCAATGAGAAACTGAGTGGAGTGATATTGAATTATCCACTTTATGACATAGAGATGTATGCACTGATTCATGCATTGGAGACGTGGCAGCATTACTTGTTGCCTAAGGAGTTTGTGATCCACATTGACCACGAGGCCTTGCGATATATCACAGGTCAGCGCATAAATTAAATAAACGACATGCTAAATGGGTTGAATTCTGATGTGAGCACGTCATCACCAGCACATGTTGCTGATCCGGAGGTCTTACCGTTAGGACCAATTACGCGATCTAGGGCGCAACGTTTCAGGGAAGCTCTGTTCCTTATTTGTGCTAATATTTCTGAATCATTCGATAATACTTGTGCCTTAGGCAATAAGACTTTTAATTTGTTGCATGCTGATATGTGACTTATTTAAGTTATATTATTTATTATGGATGTTAAAATAATATATATAAAATGTTAACATTGTTTTGTGTCAGTATAATATAATTTATATTGTATCTCCTTTTTAATATGTTTATTTTTATGTGTGTAGTGTTGTGTGCATGTGTGTGACCGAATGATGCATGTATGAAATGCATAGAGTAACCGAATGGTGCAGCTGAGACAATTTCATTTCTTATCAATTAAAGCATGTGTCAATTGAATTTAAAATTCAAATTCACATGCAATGCAGCCCTCTTTACACCTTCTCAAATGCACGGCCAGCAAGAAGCTTTATAATTGGATTTTAAAATTTAATTGAAAACCCATGCTCAATTGCCGCCCAGCTCAACATACACGGCTGGAAAGAAGAAATAAATTCCAGCCCATGCTTCCAACTTTCCATTGAATATTTAAATTGATCAGCACATTTTAATATGTTTATTTGCATTTGCTGCTGCCCATTCAAGTCTTAATAATTTAAAATTCAATTCACATGTAATGCAGCTCTCTTTACAGCTTCTCAAATGCACGGCCAGCCAAGAAATGGAGCCCACTTGCCGCCCACTGCTGTCTACTGCCATACTCCATTTGCCACCCATCACTTGCCATTGAATTTTAAATTCAATCTTCAAACCCATGCTCAAGATGCTGCCAGCAAAACACTTCAAATTGCTGCTCCCTAGCACAACAGCTCACGGCTGGAAATAGAGATCACCACCACGTGGGGAATGAAATTATATAATTTAAAATGGCCAACTCATTCTTGCAATAGCTGGATTATAATTGCTGCCCACAAAGTACAACAAGACAAATTAAATAACATGTGGAGATGCACCTACAATGCACGGCCAGCAAGCAGCAGCAAAACAGAAACTTTGTGATTGAATTTTAAATTCAATCTTCACTTGCAACCCATGCTCACAATGACGCCAGCAAGCATTTCAAAGTGCCATTCTTCTGCTCAAAATACTCGGCTGGAAAGGAGAAAACAATTGCAGCCCATGCCGCCCATTGCTGTCCACATGCTTCACTTGAAGATTTAATATTATATATGACAGCACCTTTTTGGAGTCCACTTGCCGCCTGCTGTCCATTGAAGCTAAATTTGTGCCATGCTGAATTTTAAATTGCTTCCCCCCCCCCAAAGTGCAAGGTACACGGCTGGAGAGAAATGATGGAGTTTGTTTGTTTTATTTTTTTCTTTTATTTTCTTTTCCTTATTTTCATTCACTATAAGTATGTACTGCATTTTCATTTGTAAGAAACAGATTTCAGATTATAAAAACTTCTTTGTGAGAGTTTCTCCCAATTTGGTTCTTTTTAGAACTATTTTCCTTGATACTTCGGGTTCCCAATTGTTAGATAATTGACGGGTCCAAGTACTTATTCGAATAAATTCAAGATAAGGTTCGGGTTCGTTCAATAGATTGTTCGAGTTCTTCCTTGGAGTTTATTCATCTATCGACTACGAAGAACAGATTCGATTCGGGTTTGCATAACAGATTATGCAGGTTCTTTCGAGTTCAACGTATCAAGTCCAAGAATGTTGCTGCTATTGTTGAATGTTTGAAGATATCATTTTCATCCTTAAATTATTTCAGCAATTTTCTTCTTTTTCTCATTTCTGATTTATTTTCTTATTTTCTTTATTTTTGCAACCTATATAAAAATTTATGTTTGTTTCTATTGCAGAGAAAATACGTGCTATTATCCTAGATCCGTGAATGAACGAGGAAAGTTGATTTCTTCAACAACACCCTTGTATCATATGGTAATCAGAGCTTTGGTCGGATTATAGCATCGTCTGCACTACCAGACAAAAAAAAATATATATATATATATATATATATATATATATATCTATCTATCCAAAAAAAAAAAAGTCAAAAAAAAATTAGAATTATATATATACATACGAAAATTCAAAAAAAAAAAAAGAAAAGAAAAAGAGTGATGAGTTGTGAAGAATAAAAAAAAAAAAAACAGAAAAAAAAAATTGTTGAAAGGTTTTGATATGTTGAAGGATGTATCTATCTTACCTTGAAATGCTTTGAAATCACCCGAAATCAACTTTTCTTGTTTGTTCCGGAGATAAGATGGTGGTAAGCATTTCTACTGCGTAAGTTGCTAAATTCTTGTTCTTTTAGCATCCTTTCTTTCATTTCATATTGTTATTTTTTTTTTTTACCCAAATTCTCAACTTTCATTTTTTTTTATTTTTTTTCTTTTCTCCTAACCCTTATCTTTGTTCTAACAATATTCACCCGTTACCCGTTAATTCAATTTGATAACACTTGAAGAATCTGAACATCGGAATTAGTTTCCTTTAAAGAACTAAAATACGAGAGATCGAGGGAAAAGGCAAACAGAGCGTGTGAGAACAGAAGGGGAGACAAAAAGAGCCATTCAAGTATTCTCCCGAGTGATACACGAGTGCTGAGTGTTAATTCCTTATTTTCTTGAGTGCAAATTCTTTGGAGTGACTAGTGAGGATTTTTGTTGTGTGATTGGTGAGGACTATTTTTTTTTTTTTTTAACAAAAAAAAAAAACCGTTTGTTTGTTTGTTTTATTTGTGTTAACAATGACAGGTTCTGATGAACAACAACTACCGAATCTTCAAATGCAAGCCTTAGAGAGAATGATGCAACGAATAGTGGCTACCGCCTTAGAACCAATACAGTCGAGGATGGATAGGTTTGACGGAGGATCAAACTCTGTTAATGATGTATTGAACGAAAATGAAATCGAACAGACACTGAGGCAGCATACTCCTAGACAAGGACGTGTGCAACAGGTAGATGATAATTTGACTAACATTAAGGTTGCTATTCCTTCTTTTCAGGGACGTTCAGATCCTGATGCATATTTGGCTTGGGAAAGCAAAGTGGAGCACATTTTCGAGTGTTATAATTACTCGGAACAAAAGAAGGTTCGATTAGCAGCAACAGAATTTGTTGATTATGCCTTGATATGGTGGGACCAATTATTGCTTAGTCGTAGACGTACTGGTGATGATCCAGTTGCGACATGGACCGAGATGAAGCGACTAATGCGTAAAAGGTTTGTTCCTATTCACTATCATCGTGATTTGTTTCAAAAATTGCAAAACCTGAAACAGGGGAGCAGAAGTGTTGAAGATTATTTTAAGGATATGGAAATGGCTATGATGCGTGCGAATATCGAGGAAGATCGAGAAGCTACCATGGCACGTTTTCTAGCAGGGTTGAACACAGAGATTGCCAACGCTGTTGAGTTACAGCCTTATGTCGAGGTTGATGACATGGTACAGATGGCAATAAAGATTGAACGACAGCAGCGCAGGAAGTCGTCAAATCGAGGAAACCCTTCCTTTAAATCTTTTTCAAATCCGTTATATACCCCTAACAATTCCAGGAAACAAGCACCGCAAACGCCACTTCGGATTCGAGAGCAAGGCGAGTCCAGCACACCAAAGCCTCCCGTTACTGATAATGGGCGTGGTAAGCAGCAAGTAGTGACGCAAGAGCGATCGCGAGATATCCAGTGTTTTAAGTGCCTTGGAAGAGGACATGTTGCTAGTCAATGTCCTAATCGAAGGGTTATATTGATGAAAGATGATGGCAAGATTGAGTCAGATTCCGAAGAGGAATTGCATGATGACCTTACTGAAGAGGAAGACGAGACCGACCTAGAGGATCCTGAATCTGGTAAGGTAATGGAACTTTTGGTTATTAAAAGAAGCCTGAATGTACAACAGGTACCGGATGATCTACAGCGTGAGAATATCTTTCACACACGTTGCAAAGTGCAAGACAAGGTATGTGTTATGATTATTGATAGCGGTAGTTGTACTAACGTCGCCAGTTCAGTAATGGTTGACAGGTTAGATCTGAAAACAACAAAGCACCCCCATCCATATAAGCTACAATGGTTGAATGATAGTGGTGAGCTTAAAGTGACCAAACAGGCTATTGTACCATTTTCAATTGGAAACTACAAGGACGAGGTCCTTTGTGATGTTGTGACAATGAATGCTACCCACCTTCTTTTGGGACGCCCTTGGCAGTATGACAAGAAGGTACTGCATGATGGTTATACAAATCGTTACTCTTTTATGCATGCAGGTAAGAAGATTACTTTGGCTCCTTTGGCGCCGAGTCAAGTGTTTGAAGATCAAGCAAGCTTGAAAAAGAGTAAAGAGACTGCAAAGGAGAAGAAGAAGATGTCTGTGTATGCAAGCAGTAGCGAAATCAGGAAATGTCTTTCCTCTCAACAATCTGTTCTTATTTTAATGTTTAAAGATTATTGTTTATTGACAGATTTTCCTACTGATCTACCGTCACCAATTTTGACAGTTTTGCAGGAGTTTGAAGATGTGTTTCCAGCTGAAACACCGAAGGGATTGCCACCTCTTCGTGGCATTGAGCACCAGATTGATTTCATTCCAGGTGCTACTATTCCAAACCGGCCAGCTTATCGAACCAACCCTGAAGAGACGAAAGAGCTTCAAAGGCAAATTACTGAGTTGATGGACAAGGGTTACATTCGAGAGAGTTTGAGTCCGTGTGCTGTTCCGGTGCTGTTGGTACCGAAGAAAGATGGTTCTTGGAGGATGTGCGTAGATTGTCGAGCTGTGAACCAGATCACTATTAAGTATCGTCATCCCATTCCAAGACTTGATGACATGTTGGACGAGCTTTGCGGAGCCGTCATCTTCTCCAAAATTGACTTGAGGAGCGGCTATCATCAGATTCGCATGCGAGAAGGCGATGAGTGGAAAACAGCCTTCAAGACAAAGCTAGGTTTGTACGAATGGTTAGTAATGCCTTTTGGTTTAACTAATGCACCTAGTACTTTTATGCGTTTGATGAATCATGTTCTGCGATCTTTCATTGGTAAATTCTGTGTTGTATACTTTGACGATATCTTGGTCTATAGCAAGTCTTTACAGGATCATGTAGAACATTTGCGAGTTGTTTTGCAGGTTTTACGAGAAGAAAGGTTGTTTGGTAACATGGAGAAGTGTGTATTTTGTACTAACAAACTCACATTTCTTGGTTACATTGTTAGTTCTCAGGGAGTTGAAGTTGATCCTGAGAAGATAAAGGCAATTCAGGAATGGTCACGACCGACATCGATTACTCAAGTTAGATCGTTCCATGGTTTAGCGAGTTTTTATCGACGGTTTGTTCCTAACTTCAGTTCTATTACCGCCCCCTTAACCGGGATTATAAAGAAGAATTCAGTCTTCTCATGGGGTGAAGAACAAGAAGATGCCTTTCTGAAAATTAAAGACTTTCTGACTAGGGCACCTGTATTAGCATTACCTGATTTTGATAAAATGTTTGAAATCGAATGTGATGCTTCTGGAATTGGTATAGGCGCTGTTTTGATGCAGGAAAAGAGGCCCGTTGCTTACTTTAGCGAGAAATTGAGTGGAGCTATATTAAATTATCCTGTCTATGATAAAGAGATGTATGCACTGATTCGGGCATTGGAGACATGGCAACACTATCTGTTGCCTAAGGAGTTTGTGATCCACACCGACCACGAGGCTTTACGTTACATCACAGGTCAGCATAAATTGAATAAACGACATGCTAAGTGGGTTGAATTCTTAGAATCTTTTCCTTATGTCATTCGTTACAAGAAAGGGAAAGAAAATGTTGTTGCTGATGCATTATCACGTAGGTATGCACTTTTGAGTTATCTTGATTCACATCTTATTGGTTTTGCATATATTCGTGATTTATACCCTGATGATCCTGATTTTGGAGATAAGTTTAATGCTTGTTCAAAAGGTGCAGATGGAAAGTTTTACAGGCATGATGGCTATCTTTTCAAAGAAAACAGGATTTGCATTCCACAGGGTTCGATGCGTGATATCCTGATTCGTGAGGCACATGAAGGTGGATTAATGGGTCATTTTGGTGTCACTAAAACGTTACATACACTGAAAGAGCATCTATTCTGGCCAAAGATGCGCAGGGACGTTGAAAGGTATTGTGAACGTTGTGTGACATGTAGGAAGGCAAAATCGAAGGTTTCCCCACATGGTATGTACTTACCTCTACCTATTCCTGATTCCCCTTGGACTGATATTTCGATGGATTTTGTTTTGGGATTGCCTCGAACTAGAAATGGTAGAGATAGTGTATTTGTTGTGGTTGACAGGTTCTCAAAAATGGCACATTTTATTGCTTGCCATAAGACTGATGATGCTGTTAATGTGGCTAACTTATTCTTTAGGGATATTGTACGTTTACATGGTATTCCTAGGTCAATTGTTTCTGACAGGGATGTGAAGTTTTTGAGTCACTTCTGGAGGACTCTTTGGAACAAATTAGGTACGAAACTCATGTTTTCTACTACTTGTCATCCCCAAACTGATGGACAAACTGAGGTTGTTAACAGGGTTTTATCTACTCTACTTCGTTCCATCATTAAAAAGAATATTAAGACTTGGGAGGATTGTTTGCCGCATGTTGAATTTGCATATAATCGTGCTATTCATTCTGCTACTAAGGTGTCACCATTTGAGGTTGTTTATGGTTTTAACCCCATTACGCCTCTAGACTTGTTACCTCTGCCACAGGAACAGGTGACGAACAGGGACGGTCAAGCAAAAGCAGAATATATCAAGAAATTGCATCAGCAAGTAAAGGAGAATCTTGAGCGAAGGACTCAGCAATATGAAAAGCAAGCGAATAAGGGAAGAAAGCGAGTCACCTTCAAAGTTGGAGACTGGGTTTGGGTTCATTTCCGTAAGGAAAGATTTCCAACCCACAGGCGGTCTAAGCTGTTACCGCGAGGAGATGGTCCTTTTCAGGTGTTGGAGAAAGTGAATGACAACGCCTATAAGTTAGATCTACCTGGGGAATACAATGTGAGTGCCACCTTTAATGTTTCTGATTTAACCCCTTATAGTGATTTTACAGATTTGAGGACAAATCCTTTTCAAGAAGGGGGGGATGATGTGAGCACGTCATCACCAGCACATGTTGCTGATCCGGAGGTCTTACCGTTAGGACCAATTACGCGATCTAGGGCGCAACGTTTCAGGGAAGCTCTGTTCCTTATTTGTGCTAATATTTCTGAATCATTCGATAATACTTGTGCCTTAGGCAATAAGACTTTTAATTTGTTGCATGCTGATATGTGACTTATTTAAGTTATATTATTTATTATGGATGTTAAAATAATATATATAAAATGTTAACATTGTTTTGTGTCAGTATAATATAATTTATATTGTATCTCCTTTTTAATATGTTTATTTTTATGTGTGTAGTGTTGTGTGCATGTGTGTGACCGAATGATGCATGTATGAAATGCATAGAGTAACCGAATGGTGCAGCTGAGACAATTTCATTTCTTATCAATTAAAGCATGTGTCAATTGAATTTAAAATTCAAATTCACATGCAATGCAGCCCTCTTTACACCTTCTCAAATGCACGGCCAGCAAGAAGCTTTATAATTGGATTTTAAAATTTAATTGAAAACCCATGCTCAATTGCCGCCCAGCTCAACATACACGGCTGGAAAGAAGAAATAAATTCCAGCCCATGCTTCCAACTTTCCATTGAATATTTAAATTGATCAGCACATTTTAATATGTTTATTTGCATTTGCTGCTGCCCATTCAAGTCTTAATAATTTAAAATTCAATTCACATGTAATGCAGCTCTCTTTACAGCTTCTCAAATGCACGGCCAGCCAAGAAATGGAGCCCACTTGCCGCCCACTGCTGTCTACTGCCATACTCCATTTGCCACCCATCACTTGCCATTGAATTTTAAATTCAATCTTCAAACCCATGCTCAAGATGCTGCCAGCAAAACACTTCAAATTGCTGCTCCCTAGCACAACAGCTCACGGCTGGAAATAGAGATCACCACCACGTGGGGAATGAAATTATATAATTTAAAATGGCCAACTCATTCTTGCAATAGCTGGATTATAATTGCTGCCCACAAAGTACAACAAGACAAATTAAATAACATGTGGAGATGCACCTACAATGCACGGCCAGCAAGCAGCAGCAAAACAGAAACTTTGTGATTGAATTTTAAATTCAATCTTCACTTGCAACCCATGCTCACAATGACGCCAGCAAGCATTTCAAAGTGCCATTCTTCTGCTCAAAATACTCGGCTGGAAAGGAGAAAACAATTGCAGCCCATGCCGCCCATTGCTGTCCACATGCTTCACTTGAAGATTTAATATTATATATGACAGCACCTTTTTGGAGTCCACTTGCCGCCTGCTGTCCATTGAAGCTAAATTTGTGCCATGCTGAATTTTAAATTGCTTCCCCCCCCCCCCAAAGTGCAAGGTACACGGCTGGAGAGAAATGATGGAGTTTGTTTGTTTTATTTTTTTCTTTTATTTTCTTTTCCTTATTTTCATTCACTATAAGTATGTACTGCATTTTCATTTGTAAGAAACAGATTTCAGATTATAAAAACTTCTTTGTGAGAGTTTCTCCCAATTTGGTTCTTTTTAGAACTATTTTCCTTGATACTTCGGGTTCCCAATTGTTAGATAATTGACGGGTCCAAGTACTTATTCGAATAAATTCAAGATAAGGTTCGGGTTCGTTCAATAGATTGTTCGAGTTCTTCCTTGGAGTTTATTCATCTATCGACTACGAAGAACAGATTCGATTCGGGTTTGCATAACAGATTATGCAGGTTCTTTCGAGTTCAACGTATCAAGTCCAAGAATGTTGCTGCTATTGTTGAATGTTTGAAGATATCATTTTCATCCTTAAATTATTTCAGCAATTTTCTTCTTTTTCTCATTTCTGATTTATTTTCTTATTTTCTTTATTTTTGCAACCTATATAAAAATTTATGTTTGTTTCTATTGCAGAGAAAATACGTGCTATTATCCTAGATCCGTGAATGAACGAGGAAAGTTGATTTCTTCAACAACACCCTTGTATCAAATTCTTAGAATCTTTTCCTTATGTCATTTGATACACAAAGGGGAAAGATAATGTCGTTGCTAATGCATTATCACATAGGTATGCACTTTTGAGTTATCTTGATTCACATTTGATTGGTTTTGCATACATTCGTGAGTTATACCCTGATGATCCTAATTTTAGAGATAAGTATAATGCTTGTGATAAAGGTGCAGATGGAAAATTCTACAGGCATGATGGTAATATTTGCAAAGAAAACAAGATATGCATTCCACATGGTTTGATGCGTGATATACTGATCCGTGAGGCACATGAAGGTGGATTGATGGGTCACTTTGGAGTCACCAAGACGTTACATACCTTGAAGGAGTATTTGTTTTGGCCGAAGATGCGCGGAGATGTTGACAGGTATTGTGAACGTTGTGTGACTTGTAGGAAAGTGAAATCAAAGGTTTCACCACATGGTATGTACTTACCTTTACCTATTCCTGGTTCCCCTTGGACTGATATTTCTATGGATTTCGTTTTGGGATTGCCTCGAACTAGGACATGTAGAGATAGTATTTTTGTTGTGGTTGATAGGTTCTCTAAAATGGCACATTTCATTGCATGCCATAAGACTGATGATGTTGTTAATATGGCTAACTTGTTCTTTAGAGATATTGTGTGTTTACATGGTATTCCTGGGTCAATTGTTTCTGACAGGGATGTAAAGTTTTTGAGTCACTTCTGGAGGACTCTTTGGAGCAAATTAGGTACGAAACTTATGTTTTCTACTACTTGCCATCCCCAGACTGATGGACAAACTAAAGTTGTTAATAGAGTTTTATCTACTTTACTTCGATCCATCATTAAAAAAACATAAAAACTTGGGAAGATTGTTTGTCACATGTTGAGTTTGCTTATAACCATGATGTACATTCTGCTACTAAAATGTCACCATTTGAGGTTGTTCATGGTATTAATCCTATTACGCCTTTAGATTTGTTGTCTTTGCCACAGGAACAGGTGACGAACAGGGATGGTCAAAGCAAAGCTGATTATGTGAAAAAGTTGCATCAACAGGTTAAGGAGAACCTGGAACGAAGGACTCAACAGTACGAAAAGCATGCAAACAAAGGAAGGAAGCGAGTCACCTTCGATGTTGGTGATTGGGTTTGGGTTCATTTCTAAAAGGAAAGATTTCTAGCCCAAAGGCGGTCCAAGCTGTTACCGCGTGGAGATGGTCCTTTTCATGTGTTGGCGAAAGTGAATGACAACGCCTACAAGATAGACTTACCGGGAGAATATAATGTAAGTGCCACATTCAATGTTTCTAATTTAACCCCTTTTGACGATTCCGCAGATTTGAGGTCAAATCCTTTTTAAGAAGGGGGGATGATGTGAGCACATCATTTCAAGACAAGCAAGCTGATCCGGAGGTCTTACCATTAGGACCTATTACCCGTTCTAAGGCAAAGAAATTTAGGGAAGCTCTTTTCCTTACTTGTGCTACAATTCCTGATTCATTTGAGCATGTCCACGCCTTAGAACATAATGTTTATAATGTGTTGCATGCTGATATGTGACATACTTAGGTTGTACCACGTATTAGGAATGTTAAGTATGTATATACTATGCTAAGTATGATTGCATTATGATTATAGTATGTTTATAATATGTTAAGTGTGTTTACATTATGCTTATAGTGTGTTTACAAGTTTTAAATAAGGTTACAAGACTGTTTATACATGTTTGTTGTGTTTTAGTGAAGGTACACTATTGGGCAGTAGCTCAAAGGCTTCATGCTAGCTCAGTTGAAGCTCACGAGAGTGTATGCAGCTCAAAGGAGTGTAAGCAACTCAACTCAGCTTACTTCACTTCTAGCTAGCTGAATTCAGCTCATTCTAGCTCCAGTCAGCTCAACTTTAGCTCCAATAGCTCAACTGCAGCTGACGAGTCCAGAACCAGCTGAAAGCTATACTACATGTGGTAGAGTGTCCTACGAGTGTGTGGCAGCCCCGGGTGCACGTGTGTGAGGCGATGTGCATGTGCGTGCATGTGTGAAACCATGCAAGTGTGTGGCCGAATTTGAACAGCCCCCAATCTCTAATGTGTGGCACTTTAAAGGGATAAGATCAAGTGGTTTTAGTTTGAATTTCAAGAAATTAAACACACATTAAATGTGTATTATGCATTCAAACACTTGGTCCACATTGCATGGCGCCTAATTTTTAAAACTCTTTTAATATTAGCCACACATGTAATTTCGGTTATCCCTCTTTGTACCCTATATATGTGTGTTCAAACAATGTAATAAAGGTTAGACAAGTATGAAATTATACTTTGTGAGTTTTACTCTCAAATTCGGTTCTTTGAAGAACTACTTGGCATTTTCAGACTCTGTTTGATTGTGTCATCTTCCTTGACACTTCGGGTTCCTAGATCGCTATCTAGTGGGTCCAAGTCCGTTTGACAAAGAATATATTCAATTCGGGTTCGTTCAACATACTGTTCGAGTTCTTTCGAGTTCGTCGTCCTGAATCAACTACTGATTTTTTCAGAAACGTTTTTGCTACATTTTGGACGTTCAAATGCAGCCTTGAAAGCCCGTTGAAGCCTTCATCTTCATTCGAGTCCAAATCTGTCTAGAAATTACTACACCCTTATTCTTTCTCTCTTTTCATTTTCTTTCATTTTTCTTTATTATTTTAAAGCCTAAAAACGTCACCCTTGTGTTTTTATTGCAAAGAAATGCTTGCTACAATCATAGATCTGTTTACAAACAAGGAGCGTTGTTTCTGAAGCAACGTACCCCTTTATGACATTTCAATCTGCCCGAATGATTCTCCTCCTTGTGACCCTTCTCATTGAACTTGGCTTGATTCTTTTCTTGTTTCCATGTATCCACTCTTTGTTTCATGAGAATCTGGTCACTTTGCACTTGTTTGGGCATCATAGGTGTAAGCACTATTTTCTTTCCTTCATGTTTGAATGTGAAACTATTTGTATAGCAATCATGTATAGTCCTTCAGTCATATTGCCATGGCCTCCCAAGTAAGATATGACTTGCATGCATAGGAACAACATCACATAAAGCTTCGTCTTTGTATGAACCGATAGAGAAAGGAACAAGAACATGTTTGGTGACCTTTAGTTCCCCCGAATCATTCAACCATTGAAGCTTATATGGTGCTGGATGCTTGATAGCCTTTAGGCTCAATTTACCCACCATAAGTGTGCTTGCCACGTTCGTGCAACTTCCCCCATCAATAATCATAAAACACACCTTTTCGTTGATATAACACCGGGTGTGGAATATGTTCTCTCGCTGTTCTTCCTCTACCGCCATTTGAGTGTTTTAAAACCTTTTAACCATCATAAGTTGTCCGTCAGCGGCATGGGTGATCTCCTCTTCTTCTTCTTGCTCGGACTCTTCTTGGTATTCATCCTCTTGTTCCAAAGTTACTTATTTGTTCTCCCTTAGAAGCATAGTGTGTTATTTGGGCATTGGCTAGCAATGTGACCATGTCCTAAACACCTGAAGCATTTAATCTCACGGGATCGAGTAGGAACTTCTGTTGACTTTCCACGAGTATTTTCCACAATGGCAGGCTTTGTTTTGGAAGATTCGGCTAAGTCTTTTGCTTGAAAAGGAGTGCTCTTCTAGAGGTGTTTGGACTCCATTTAGGGGCAGCACTTGTGCCATTTCTGGATGAAGATCTCTTGCGTTGTTACCTCTCAACTTTGATAGCCATGTGCACCATCTCTTCTATTTCAATGTAATGTTATAATTCCACTACATCGGTAATCTCTCGGTTCAATCATACTAGGAATCTAGCCATGGTGGCCTCTCGGTCTTCCTCCACATTAGCACGGATCATGGCAACTTCCATATCCTTGTAGTAGTCTTCTACACTCCTATTACATTGCTTGAGATTCTGTAACTTATAATAAAGATCAGGGTGATAATGGTTAGGCACAAATCTTTTTCTCATGATACCTCTCATTTCAAGCCATGTGCTAATTGACCTTTCACCGTTGCGTCTTCTAGAACTCTTCAACTGATCCCACCAGATTAGAGCATAGTTTGTGAATTCCATGGCTGCCAATCGAACCTTCTTTTGTTCGGAGTAGTTGTGGCATTCAAATATGTGTTCTACTTTGCTTTCCCACTCCAAATATGCTTCTAGATCAGTTTTGCCTTGGAAAGGAGGAATATTAACTCCAATGCTTCCGAGGTTGTCATCTAAATGGCCACGATCTCTTGTATTACTTCTGACCAAAATAACATCTTCTGCATCACTATCTTCAATAACTTCATGTTGCATAAAATGTCTTAGTCTGTTCTGCCGTCCATGACCCCTAGTTCTTCTGTTGTCACCTTGTGATCCTTCGAGTCGATCTATCCTTTCGTGAATAGGCTCCAATTTAGTACGTAAAAGCCTTTGCATTTCCCGGATCAATGCTTGAGTCTGAAGGTTTTGGACTGGATGTTCCTCACCATTATTTTTTCATGATTGCTGTGACATATTGTGATAGAGTAGCGCAATCTTGGATTTGGAAGCCTTCAATCAAGTTGTTGCAAGAACTAGGGGCTCTAGACTCAATCAAGAAGATTAGGAGCAAATCTGAAAATTCAAGAGAAAAGAGAAGGGCTTTTCTTGAAAAAATCAAATTCAAGGCTGGAAAATTAAAGAAACGAAGATAAGAAAGAATATTAAGGATTAAATAATAAGAATTAAAACAAAAAGATTGAAAAAGATTGAAAGAGAAGTAGATAAAACAAATCGGAAAATTCAGCTTTGTTTATGGCTATGGAGATGGCATGAAGTTGAAGATGGAGATGGCTTGATGGATTTGTGATGGTTTTGTCCTCGGCTCCCTCTTAGACGCAATTACCTAAGCAAGCAACCTCAAGCGGCTCTAACCCACCCTCTTAGACGCGATTACCTAGGCAAGCAGGAGTGTGAAGATGATCTCCCTCACAAGAACTCGTCGGACTTATGTTGAAGAAGACTTCTAAGGCACAAGTAATCAGCACTTGCAAAAACAAACTCACTAAATATTTTATTAACCAAAGAAAATCTGAATAATCTCCATTACAATGGTGGAGGCTTCATCCTTTTATAGGTGAAGGATAGCCAAAGTAATCTAACTTCTACTAAAACAAGGAAACCCTAATTTAATTAAAAAATAAAAGAAAAACAGCCTTTAAACTCCTTGTGCTTGGGCTGCAAGTGATAAGCTGATAAGTGCATGTGATAAGTTGATAAGAGTTGTTTGGGAGAAGGGTGGCTGGTTCCTAAAGTATATAAAACCCTAAAAACATAATTTAAATGTTAATAATTAAGTTGGGCTAAGTCTAATTCGTCCAAAAGCCTTATATAATAGCTTTTGGGCTGAATTTTACAAATTCCCGTAATAATCCCGTATCCAGTTTTCTGCACGTGCAGTCTTCAGTAAAATGGACGTATCTTGAGTTCCCGATGTCCGATTGATGCGTTTCAATATGCGTTGGAAAGGTAACTGAATTCCAGTCAAAATGTTAGAAGACAACTCTGCCCAGAAATGCCAGGATCCCATCCGAAATGTCGTCTCAATTTGGCTGACTTTCCAGACTTCATAAACAGATTCGACTTCTTGTCCAATATGCATTGCTTTAGCCCTCCCATGCATGTATCATATTGTTAGTTAAAACAAATAATATGTAATGAAATTTAGGACCTCACCGATTCACACAACAAAAGCCTCACGGTCACTCCAAGGAAAGAGATATGTCACTCAAATTCACTCGTGTTTACACTTTGGGAATTCAGGCTTTTACTTCCCCTTCTGTGCTCACCACTCTTTTGCCTTTTACCGCTCAATCTCTCAACACAAGTTCTTCAAAGAACTAACTTAAACCTGTCAAATTTTCTAAGATTCTATGGCGTTTGGGCTGCAAAATATAGGTTAGGTAGGGAAATGGAAAAGAAATAAACTTTTAAAGAAGAAAAGAAAAAGTTAAGGGACTAAAATGTAAAAAATGAAAAAATAAAAAGAAATGAAGAAAACAGATTCGTTACCACAAAACTTTACTTACAAATCGATCGTGAACAATCAAACTTGAGGAACTTCTCTGAGTTGGTTGCTTGATCGTTTGTGCCTTTTTGCCTTCACCCTTTTGTATTTCTAATTTTCTCTTCTCTTCTTTTTTTTGATTTTTTTGTCTTTTTTTTTTGAGAATTTGAAGAAGAAGGAATTTTGATTTTTTTCTATCAGGATTGAAATAACAAAAGATATGGCTTACTTGATTCTTTCTTTGCTCTGATAACACATGATACGCTCCAACTCTCCAATTGGTATTGTAGAGAGAAGCTTTGATTTTCCCGATCTAGAATGCAAGCAAGCCTTGTCTTCATGAACGTCCTCTTGTAGAAATATGATGAAAGATGGGGAAAGAGAATGAAAGAGTATGGCTGCGGAGGTATAATGATACATGCATGAGAGGGGTGAAACTAATCATCTTTGAAAAGAAGTTAAAACTGTTTTGCAAGTAAAAAACGTCAGTCAACTTGAGACTCCTTTTTGGATGGGATCCAGGCATTTATGGGTCAACGTGTCTTCTAGAAACTTGTCCGACTGTCAATTAGCTTTCCAACAGATCTTGAAACGCCTGAATCGGACATCTGGAACTCAAGATTCGTCTATTTTAGCAAAGATAGCGCATGCAGAAATTCCTATACGGGATTAATATGAGAATTTTGGATATTTACGAATTTCAAGATTTTATTTGATTATTTGTAATTTAAATCAATATAGGATTCTACAATATCTATTAGGATCAGATTAGGATTTTATTTTCAATATTTATTTATTATTAGAAGTTACTTATGTAATTAGGAGATTAGATTTCAACATTTATTTATTGTATTTAATTCCTAAGTTTACTAGGATTAGAACTTCTCCAAGGCATAATATAAGGAGGCTTGAACCACATTGTAATTCAGATTTGAATGATTAAAAAAAGTTCTCTTTTGAGTTCAGACTTGCAAGAAGTATAACTTGTGTTCTTTATTTTAGAAGTGATTCTTCAAGTTCGTAAGAATTTGTTGTTGATCTTCACACTCCTGCTTGCCTAGGTAACTGCGTCAGGAGGGTGAGTTAGAGCCGTTTGAGGTTGCTTGCTTGGTTAATTGCGATCAAGAGGGTGTCGAGGACAATGTATCTATTTATCTTCCATCTCCATCGTCATCGCCTATCTTCAGCCATCTTTTCACCGATCCAACATTCGCGCCAACATCCTTATTCGCTTCCGCAAGCTCAACATTCGCGTATAAGGGGCCGTGTTATCATTTGGTATCAGATTCAGATCGTTCTTGAGGATGTCATTGAGCAACATATTGAATTTTACTCTTTTGGGGACTCGGTGTCATTATTGTTGTCAACTAGATCATTCTGGGTATGATTGTCCAGATAAGTCTTATTTTCAAGAAAAAATTTTGAGAGATATGTTGTCTGAAATCATGCCTTCTAATGATATTGAAATCTGTGATTCAAGATGATCATCAAACGACAAACACCGACGAAGGTACGCTACAATCAAAAGGTACCATTGATTGTTCTCAAATTTCTATTTATGCTTATTCCTCTTCTAGCATTAATAACAATTTTGAAGCTGAGAATGAGTCACTTTGCAACCAAAAGAACAATAGTGATGATCTCAATGAGAAGGAACTTGTAAATTACATTGCAAAAAGAGACTATGCACGAGGATCCTTCAAGACATCTTCTCTTTCCTGGTACTTTGATGAACCTCCTCCATTTACCGGTTTAGATTCGAGGGCGAATCTTTTTGAGGAGTGGGGGAATGATACATGCATGAGAGGGGTGAAACTAATCATCTTGGAAAAGAAGTTAAAATTGTTTTGCAAGTCAAAAACGTCAGTCAACTTGAGACTCCTTTTTGGATGGGATCTAGGCATTTACGGGTCAACATGTCTTCTTGAAACTTGTCTGACTGTCAATTAACTTTCCAACGGATCTTGAAACGCCTCAATCGGACATCTGGAACTCAAGATACGTCTATTTTAGAAAAGACAGCGCATGCAGAAATTCCTATACGGGATTAATACGAGATTTTTGGATAATTACGAATTTTCAAGATTTTATTTGATTATTTGTAATTTAAATCAATATAGAATTCTGCAATATCTATTAGGATCAGATTAGAATTTTATTTTCAATATTTATTTATTATTAGAAGTTACTTATGTAATTAGAATATTAGATTTCAACATTTATTTATTGTATTTAATTCCTAAGTTTACTAGGATTAGAACTTCTCCAAGGCCTATATAAGGAGGCTTCAACCACAATGTAATTCAGATTTTGAATGATTAATAAAAGTTCTCTTTTGAGTTCAGACTTGCAAGAAGTATAACGTGTGTTCTTTATTTTAGAAGCGATTCTTCAAGTTCGTAAGAATTTGTTGTTGATCTTCACACTCCTGCTTGCCTAGGTAACTGCGTCTAGGAGGGTGGGTTAGAGCCATTTGAGGTTGCTTGCTTGGTTAATTGCGATCAAGAGAGTGCCGAGGACAATTTATCTATTTATCTTCCATCTCCATCATCATCGCCTATCTTCAGCCATCTTTTCACCGATCCAACATTCGCGCCAACATCCTTATCCGCTTCCGCAAGCTCAACATTCGCGTATAAGGGGCTGTGTCCGTATCATATAAGGTTGTGCTGGAAAAGAAAAAGGAAGAAAATGGAAGGTTTAGGTGAAGGATATATGGTGTTCGGATAGTGAAGGAAATGGAAGGGAAAGAAGTGAAAGGATGGTGGTGAAATAGTATTCAAAGTAACCAAAAGAAGGAACTTATACTAACAAGTATAAACCCGTTCTTGAAGTTGTCTTTGAGGGTGGTAGAATAGGACTTAGACCGATTGGTTAAAGAACCAACAATCTAAAGTATCAAAAATGGAGATAGAAGACGCCACAAATCTATTGAAAGATTTGATAAGTCAAGAAGTTCTTAAAAGAACAAGTTTGAGAGAAAACTCACAAATATAATTTGTATTAAAAAAATGGTGTGTTCAAATGCCAAAATGGCTTACATATTTATAGTAAATGAAAGGGGGTGGCCGAATGGGCATGTTACAAAGGGGTAGGATGATTCGGCAAGGCTTGTGACCCTTCATGGTGGCCGAAATGGCTTGATAAGCCATGAAGAGTGGCTCATAAGCGTTCGGCAATGATTTAGTCCTAAGGCGCCCTTCCATGGTGGCGCCAAGCTTGGGATGGCGCCAAACTTTCCCTCCCGTGGCCGAGAGGTCTCCTTTGATGGTTCGGCTGGTAAGTGTCCCTTGGGGTGTCCACACACTTAAGCTGATGGTTGTAGGGTGAGCTGAGATGAGTTGATTGGGCTAAGGTTGAGCTGGTTCGAGCTGAGCTAGCTAGCTAATTGAGCTAGCTAAAGTTGAGTGATGATTTGAGCTGAACTAAGCTTCCTCTAGCTAAGTGAGTTGGTCCATTAGTGTCCTTGAGCTGCTCTTGAACTATAAGAGTGTCCTGGAGCTAAAATGAAGCTTGTAAGGCCTTGAATCATCAATGAGCTGATTTGAGCTCATAGGAAGCCTTTGAGCTGAAACTGAGCTGGCCACTAGTCCCTTAAGTTGTGTTTATCATATCCTACAAAGAAAAAACACCAATTGCATAAGTAATATTTCATATAAATAGGATAAGGACTAAAATGGCATAAAGACATAAACTGTGATGATTTGCATGAATGAATAAATATAAGATGCAAACATATAATAAAATGCATAAGTGATGCAATGCATAAATGATAATTAGAGATGTGGTTTTAATAACTTGTGCATGTATTATCTATGCTATGATCATTAGAATAAAGTATGCAAAATATATGTATAGTATGATATGATGGCAAGTATCTAGATAACTAGAAATGAGTGTAGCAATTGTACTAAGCAACAAAAGAGAAGTAAAGAAAACCCCCTGATCTTTGTTGCGTGAAACACAACATGGAAGTGAGTTAAACTTGAGTATGAACGTGCACATATCACTTGTCAGTTGTAGTTGAGCTAGTGGAGCTAAAGTTGAGCTGACTATAAATGAGCTGAGGTGAAACAAACTAGCTAAAAAAATGTGATGAGCTGAAAGTGAGCCGGTTACACTCTTCTGAGCTGGGACTGAGCTGCATACACTCTCCTGAGCTGGAGATGTGCTGCACAAACTCACTTGAGCTGGAGTTGAGCTGCATATGCTCAGTTGAGCTAGTGTCCTTTTACGTACCTATGTCACAAAACAATGAAACTTTTATCAAAGTTTTGTAAACTTATTCAATAACACTTAAACAAGTATAAATACATTATAAGACATATCAAACTCATTCAAAACACACTAAACATACTATATACATAGTAAACACACCAATATAAATAATATAGCATAAAAATGTTACACATCAGTATGTAACAAGTGAAAAAAGCAAACTTCCATGAAAGTTTGAAGTTCATTCGTTGGGTGGCATAAACGTGCACGCATCAACCCATTTCCCTCCTTTTTCTTCATGGTCGGTTATGCATCGGATAAGAGCACATGCTCTTTGTTTTGAATTCAATCACACACATTTCTAGCAACATAATTCAGCACATGGGGCCCATTTTCAAGAGGGAGTTTGCACCAGATTTGTTTGAATTTCAAACATAATAAACACATTAAACATGTGTTTATTTCATTCAAATTCCAGCCACAAACTTCATCCACATGGGCGGCATTTTGCAGGTAGTTTTGGGCAGATTTGTGTTTGAATTTTAAACACAATTGTACTTCAAATCTGCACCACACATTTAGGCGCCACCCTCCTTTTCCATTTCTATATATTTTGTAAATTTTATGTAAGTAAGGTTACACACTTTTGAATAAAAATTACTTGAGAGAATTTCTATTGTTTAGTTATCTTCATAACTTCTTCTTGACATTTCAACTTATTTGTTGTGTCAATCCTTGATACTTCGGGTTCTTAGATCGCTATCTCGTGGGTTCAAGTCATTTGACATTGAACATATTCGATTCGGGTTTGCATAAGATATTGTGCAGGTTCTTTCGAGTTCATCGTTCTTTTAGAATTTCGGAAAATTTCCAGCAATCTTGCTGCCATTGATGAATGCTCAATCCTTGCTGCCATTGTTGAACATTGAAGCACTTATCTTCATCCTAATTCTAAAATCCTTCTAAACAGCAACTACGATTTCTTATTTCTTCTTCATTTCCTCTTTTCTAGCTTCACCGTTAACTATGTTAAACACCAACTTTTTCCTCTATTTTGTTGTTGTTTTTATTGCAGAGACATGCTTGCGACAATCCTAGATCCATTAACATTTGAGTAACGTCGTTTCGACAAGCCTTGCCGTATCAGGTACCAAGTTGCTTTTCTCCACTACATGTCATCCTCAAACCGACGACCAAACTGAAGTCGTCAATCGTGTCCTATGAACCCTATTGAGGTCCATCATCTAGAAGAATATCAAGACATGGGAGGATTGCTTACCACACGTGGAGTTCGCCTATAATAGATGAAGTCCATTCTGCAACAAAACGCTCACCGTTTGAAGTGGTATATGGCTTCAACCCTCTAACTCCATTAGATCTCTTACCCTTTCCTCATGAACAGATTGTGAACAAAGATGGAAAGGATAAAGCCGAGTTTGTGAAGAAACTTCTCCAACAGGTTCGTGAGAACATGGAGAGGAGAATGCGTCAGTATGAGAAAAATTCCAACAAGAGACGCAAACATCTTACCTTTGGAGTAGGAGATTGGGTTTGGGTTCATTTCCGAAAAGAAAGATTCTTGAATCAAAGAAAATCCAAGTTATTACCGAGAGGAGATGACCCTTTCCAAGTGGTTGAGAAAATAAATGATAATGCTTACAAAGTGGACATTCTAGGAGAATTCAATGTAAGTGCAACTTTCAAGGTTTTAGATCTTTCACCCTTTGAAGACAGCGATGATTTGGAGACAAATTGCCTTAAATAAGGGGGGATGATGCGAGCACACCTTATACAAGGTAGCCTGTCGAAACAAAGTTTCTTCGTATGTTACGGATCTAGGAACGTTGCAAGCACGTTCCCGTAATAAAATAACAAGAAAATAGCAAGGAATCAAACAAATGGTCATGGTAAAATAAGGGGTTTAAATAAAAACGAAAATTAAGGGAAAAAATTATTAGGGCGTTTTTAGAAGGAAATTTGAACGGAGAAGATGAATGCTTCAAGAAACATCCATGGAAACAACTCGACTATTCAACAATGGAGCATTATGTTTCTGGAACGAAGATGGTAACGTTAAACTCAAACAATCTGCTGAACGAACCCGAATCGAATCTGTCTAACGTCAAAGGACTTGGACCCACTAGATAGCAATCTAGGAACCCAAAGTATCAAGTTTGAGTGTCAGAAAATTTCTAAAAAAGAACCAAAGAAGAGAAAAACTCTCAAGTAATTTATTTCCAAAATGTCTAACCCAATACAAGTGAATTCGGCCAATATATATATATATATATATATATATATATATATATATATATATATGGGAGGCCTGCCGAATTTGTGTGGACAAAAATAAATGAATTTGAAACTCAAAATTTGAATGAAAAACTAAGTTTGGGCGGAATGCATTTTCAGCCACTAGTTTAAATGGAGTTTGGCGCTTAGAAACACATTTAATATGTGTTTATTGTTCAAATTTTGAACAATCAACTTCCCTTGTTCTTATCCACTTGCTTTTGGCGCACAATGCTGGGGGAAATGAGCAGATTCGGCTGGTAAACATGTGATGGAGAAGCTTTTACGCATGCATCACTTTTGGGGCTGTTTGTGCACGTCACATGCAATTTGGAAACACTGGCATCTTACACTTGCTAGATGAGCTCACATGATGTGTGCACGCTCACCAGCAAGTTTTGCACACTTTCATGTTGTGTTTCACACATGAAAGACCCCGGAGTTTTCCTTCTCTCACATTACTTACTTTTTCTACACTCACTTCTGGTTATTTAGATTCATGTTATCATATCATACTTTGTATATGTTTTGCATACTTTATTTTTATGATCTTAGCATGCTATATGTGATACACATACTTAGGCTTTAAAAACCATATCTTTACTTGGCATATATTCTGCATCTTTAAATTACAAGTTTGCATCATTAAAGCATTACATTCAATTTATGCATTATAGTCCTTATACTCTTTAAATGAAGTATTACTTATATAAATCATTTGTTTTCTTCATAGGTTATATTAACACAGCTCAAGGGAGTGTGCTACAGCTCGGTTCCAGCTCAAAGTGTCAAAATCAGCTCAAAACATTGTTTGGCCGTTTCAAGACTCTGCAAGCTGCCAAATGGTTCGAGGACACTTATGAAGTCTTAAAAGAGCTCAAGGATACTAAAGGACTAGCTCACTCAGCTCAAAACAACTTCAAAGAGCTCAAATAGCAAAAGAGTGATTTCTGAGCAAAGGAAGATTTGTTTCAGCACCAAAACACTCCAGTAGCTAGAGGACAACTTAAAGACACTTCAAGACTAGCTCACTCAGCTAAAGGAAGCTCGGATCAGCTCCAATCAGCTACTCACCTTTAGCTAGCTAACTCAGCTCAAGTCAGCTCAAGCCTATCTCGTCAAGCTCATTCCCAGCTCCTCTGACTACTACCAGCTCCTTTAGTGGACCAGGTAGTGACACTAGCTACCTAGCTAAGTGATGGAAGGGAACCTACCTAGCCGAATAGCAAAGGAGGAAACCTAGGCACCTCTACACACCTTGGCGCCAATTTGGAAAGGTGCAAGGCTGTCGAATAGTGCTTGATAGGTTATCAACACCTATTCAATCCCTTATCACACCAATTCGGCCAAAGGAGGGAGACACCAAGGCTGCCGAATCATTCCCTCTCCCCTACACACCATTTCGGCCACCCTCTTTCATTTACTTTAAATATGTAATGCATTTTCATTTGTTAACACACAATTCAGATTATAAAAATTACTTTGTTAGGTTTTCTCTCACCCTTGTTCTTTTTAGAACTTCTTGACTTATCAAATCTTTATTGATTTGTGGCGTCTCCCTTTTCTTTCCATCTTGATACTTTAGATTGTTAAACATCCATTGTTTCTCAGTCTAAGTCCTTTTACCACCCTCAAGTCCTCATCTAAGTTAGGGTATATGCTCCTTAGCATATGTTCATCTTTTTGAGCCTTTGAATACTACAAACATCCTCTCTCTTCACCATCTTCCATACACCATCCGAAACCATCTTCCTACTTATCTATCTTCCTTTCCTTACACCCTTTTGACATACAAACACTACCATCCTTCCGCAACCTATCTCCTTTCATCCATTTCAACATATTTTCACAAGAAAACATTCGTGATACAAGGCTTGCTTGCATTCAAAGGTCCGGGCAATCAAAGCTTCTCTCTACAACATCAGTTGGAGAGTTGGAGCGTATCAGACATTGTAGAACAGATTCGATCCGGGTTTGCATAACAGATTATGCAAGTTCTTTCGAGTTCTTCGTGTCAAGTCCAAGAACGTTGCTGCCATTGTTGAATGCTTGAAGATATCATCTTCAATCTTTCACCTAGTCCTTTAAATTATTTCGGCAACTTTCTTCTTTTCCCATTTCTGATTTTTTTCCTTTCATTTTTTTCTTTCTTCTTCTTTTCTTTATTTTTGACATCAAAATACAAAACCATGTTTGTTTCTGTTGCAGAGAAATACTTGCTATTATCCTAGATCCGTGAATGAACGAGGAATGTTGTTTTCGCCATCAACACCCTTGTATCATATGGTAATAAGAGCCTAGGTTGGATTTTAGCATTTTCTGCATTTTAAGAAGTAAAAAACAGTTCAAAATTAAAAAAAAAAGAGTCAAAATTCAAAGTTTGACCAAAATGTCAAAGTGAAAAATTGAAGAAAAAAAACTAAAAAAAACAGTTTCGAATATTTGGGGTATTTTGTGTTAATATGTGCTGTTTGGACGTGAAATGATGAAGGATATGCTTATCTTACCTTGAAATACCTTAAAATCACCCGAAATCAACTTTTCTTGTTTATTCCGGAAATAGGATGGTTGTAAGCATTTCTACTGCGTAAGTTGCTAAATTCTTGTTCTTTTAGCATCCTTTCTTTCATTTCGTTTTGTTGTTTTCTTTTCAGCCCCAATTTCTCAAACTTTCATCGTTGTTTCTTTAATTCCCAACTCTTATCTTTGTTCTAAAAATATTTTCCTGTCACCCGTTGTTTTCCTTGCAATTTGACAACACTTGCAGAATCTGCCATCACAGGATGAACCGCAACGAAACAACCTCTTCCATACGAGATTCAACATGAACGACAAGGTATGTATTGTGATTATTGATAGTGGTAGTTGTGCTAACGTTGCTAGTACTCTCATGGTTGACAAGTTAGGACTGACGACGACCAAGCATCTCAGTCCGTACAAGTTACAATGGTTGAATGATGGTGTTGAAATCAAAGTTACCGAACAAGTTGTTATACCATTTTTGATAAAAAGGGGTACGTTGCTTCAGAAACAACGCTCCTTGTTCGTAAACGGATCTAGGATCGTAGCAAACATTCCTCTACAATAAAACATAAGAATGGACGTTTTTAGATAGTTAAAATAACAAAGAAAATAAAAAGAAAACAAAAAAAAGACAGAATAAAGGTGTAGGAATTTCTGGACAGATTTGGACGACGAAAAGGACGAATGCTTCAAAGGGCGTTCATGGTTGTTTCGGTGTCCGAAAAAATGACAGAAATGTTGCTGAAAATTCAGCGGAAATTTGGTAACGTTAAACTCGAAAGAACCTGTACAATCTACTGAGCAAACCCGAATCGAATCTGTCTAACGTTAAAGACGGAAAGCTCGAAAGAACCTGCACAATCTACTGAGCAACCCCGAATCTAATATGCTTTACATCGGAGGACTTGGACCCACTAGATAGCGATCTAGGAACCCGAAGTATCAAATAAATTTGACACAACAAACAACGTCTGAAATGCCAAAGAAAATTCGATGAAAAACCGAAATTGAGAGAATAATCTCACAAAATTTTTATTCATCAAATGTCTAACCTCTTTACAAGGAATAATCGGCCAATATATAATACAAAGGAGGGGGCTGCCGTTTACATCATGTGGCTGATAATTATCCTTTTGAATAAAATGTCTAACCTCTTTACAAGGAATAATCGTCCAATATATAATACAAAGGAGGGGGCTGCCGTTTACATCATGTGGCTGATAATTATCCTTTTGAATTGAAAATTCAAAGGAATAACCACTAAAGGGGTGGTCAATGCACTATAACCGTGCATTCAAGTTTGGTGCGCCCAAATAATTAAGCACATGAAAATTGTGCTGTGTTTTGAATTTCAAGAATTGAGCACATGTTAAATATGCCCTTTCTTTGAATTTCAAAAGAAACCCGCACATGTTAAATAATAATAATAATAATAATGGAAGCACTCGGCTGTAGGTGATTTACAAAGTGGAGCAGCTGCATGTGATGGAATTTGTGAATTCAATTGACACATGCTTCAATTGGTGAGAAATGCCGCCACATGTGTTGAGAATAAAACAATGGTGCACGACTGCCTCCTTGAAAGTTTTATTCATTGTGGCATTTCCACGTGCTGTGCATGGTGGGGAATTAAAAGCAAATTTGCTTTGTTATTTGTTTTATTTATATTTTTTTAATTTCAAAGGAAATGCTGCACCGCTTTCTCAAGCAAGCTGGTCACGTATACTTAGGCCGATTCTTGCATGGCACATGCAAATAGACGCTGGTCACATGCTTGGATGCCACCTAGGTTATCGCGCGTGCACTGGTACACTCCCCGACTTGTAGGACGCAATTTAGTTATTTCTGGACTTGTCAGCTGAAGTTGAGCTAGTGGAGCTAAAATTGAGCTGACGGGAACTGAGCTGAGCTAGAATGAGCTAACTACAAGTGACGTGAGCTGACATGAGCTGGTGTAGAGTACGCTGAGCTGAGTTAAGCTGTGGAACAAGCCTCTCAGCTAACTTGAGCTGAAGGCGAGCTGCATATGCTCACTTGAGCTAGTGTCCTCCTACGTACCTACGTCAAAAAGGCAACAAACTTCCACCAAAGTATTTTAAACTTAATGGAAACAATAATACAAGTCGTAAACACTTGCAACCTTATTTATTAACTCACAAATAAATATAGACACACCATAAGTTATACTCCCTCTGTCCCACTAAAACTGTCACATGTTGACAATTTTTGAGTCAAACTTTTTTAACTTTGACCTCTTATAATTTAAAATTTATTATTGATAAAAATATTAAAAAAAATATTTTAAAAACTTTGAATCAAGTAGTTTTTAAATATATTTTTTATAAATTTTAATTAATTAAAATTTTTAAATAAATTATAGTCAAAGTTGAAAAAATTTAACCAGAAAAAAAATCAACATGTGACAGCTTTAATGGGACGGAGGGAGTATCAAACTAAGTTAAAACACACATAACATATTATATACATACTCGAACACACTAGTAAGTAGTATAAGTATAAGAAATGTTACACATCAGTATGTAACAAGTGAAAAAGAAAACTTCCCTGAAAGGTTGAAGTTGCATCTTGCTCACGTCATCCCCCCTTCTTTAATGCGATTTGTCCCCAAATCGACCCTTATTAGAAAAGGGAACAATTTCGACTTTCGCTTGGCAGGGAACTTCTTCAGTCGTCTTGCTCGGCACGTATGCCATCCTCTCGAACCAAGTTCTTTTACAAAGAACAAAAATGGAAATGCCTTATTTCTTGTACCTTTCCGAATAATGCACAACATATAGTCAGACAATGCTCGTTGCACATTCGTAATCCTGCAAACAATGACATATAAAGGCAACTCCAAAGAACAACAAGAATCTCGACGATCATCCAGAATCACAACACAAGGTTGTTCACAATCCAATGTATAACCAAAGAAATCAGCATATAAAAATGAAAAATCAATAGTACAATGGAAAGGAACGCAACGAACTTCGTCTTCATATACTTCACTTGGAGTCATAGGTGCCAAAGTTACCTTTTTGCCCTCATGAGTAAAAGAGTATCGATTGGTGTAACAATCGTGCAAAACTCTCTTATCATACTGACACGGTCTTCCTAACAACAAATGACAAGTATCCATGGAACAAACATCACAAGTTACCTCATCCTTGTATTTACCAATGAAAAATGGTACAACAACTTGTTCGGTAACTTTGATTTCAACACCATCATTCAACCATTGTAACTTGTACGGATTGGGATGTGTGGTCGTCTTCAGTCCTAACTTGTCAACCATGAGAGTACTAGCAACGTTAGCACAACTACCACTATCAATAATCACAATACATACCTTGTCGTTCACATTGCATCTCGTATGGAAGAGGTTGTTTCGTTTTGGTTCATACTGTGATGGTTGATCATTCAGACTTCTCTTGTCAACAAGTGCTTCACCAGTAGCCAATGTTTGCACATTGTCATCATTTATCTCTTCATGGACAGAATGGGAACCACCCCCATCAATTCTATCCATTTGAGAATGTATAGACTTCAATGCATTAGCAATCACTCGTTGCTTCATGCGCTCTAAGGCTTGCATCTGGGAATTCAGTGGTTGTTGTTCACCCGAATTATCATCAGAACCTGCCATGTTGAAAAACCAAAACAACAAACAAAAACACACAATATATATATAGATGTTAGTGAAATAAATAATAAAAAAATGGACCTCACAGCACACTCAACAAAAATCTCACAGATCGCTCCAAGGAAAGATCGCTCAACAATTGCACTCAAACGCTTGTGTTTCACTCGGGAGAATACTTGAATGGCTCTTTTTGTCTCCCCTTCTGTTCTCACACGCTCAATTGCCTTTTTCACTCGATCTCTCGCAATTAGTTCTTTAAGGAACTAACTCGATCTTTCGGACTTGTTAACTGTGTCAAACTTACAATATAATATAACAGGTAAACAAACAAATGATTAAAGGACAAATAGGGGCTGTTAAAATAAAAATAAAAGGTTAGAAAATAAAAGAAAGGTGGCTGGAATTTTGGTGATGAAACGAAGAACAAGGCTGAAAAATGAAATGAAGGAACGAAAACAAAGAACTTACTGCAATAGGAATGCTTGTAGCGACCCTATCACCGAACAAACAAGAAGAAGTTGTTTCGGGTGATTTCGAAGCATTCCATGGCAAATTTGATCATTCTTCATCATTTTCACGAACCAACAACACATATGAACGTGAAAATACACCAAATATTCGAATCTGATTCTTTTGAATTTTTTGTTGACTTTGACTGACATTTTTTCATAATTTTTTTTCCAATTTTTTTTCTTTTTTTTGACTTTTGTATATATATATTTTTTGATGTCTAGTAGTGTAGAAAGTGCTAAAATCCGACCAATGCTCTGATACCATATGATAAAAGGGGTACATTGCTTCAGAAACAACGCTCCTTGTTCGTAAACGGATCTAGGATCGTAGCAAACATTCCTCTGCAATAAAACATAAGAATGGACGTTTTTAGATAGTTAAAATAACAAAGAAAATAAAAAGAAAACAAAAAAAGACAGAATAAAGGTGTAGGAATTTCTGGACATATTTGGACGACGAAAAGGACGAATGCTTCAAAAGGCGTTCATGGTTGTTTCGGTGTCCGAAAAATGACAGAAATGTTGCTGAAAATTCAGCGGAAATTTGGTAACGTTAAACTCGAAAGAACCTGCACAATCTACTGAGCAAACCCGAATCGAATATGCTTTACGTCGGAAGACTTGGACCCACTAGATAGCGATCTAGGAACCCGAAGTATCAAATAAATTTGACACAACAAACAACGTCTGAAATGCCAAAGAAAATTAGGTGAAAAACCGAAATTGAGAGAATAATCTCACAAAAAATTTATTCATCAAATGTCTAACCTCTTTACAAGGAATAATCGGCCAATATATAATAAAAACGAGGGGGCTGCCGTTTACATCATGTGGCTGATAATTATCCTTTTGAATTTAAAATTCAAAGGAATAACCATTAAAGGGGCGGTCAATGCACTATGACCGTGCATTCAAGTTTGGTGCGCCCAAATAATTAAGCACATGAAAATTGTGTTGCGTTTTGAATTTCAAGAATTGAGCACATGTTAAATATGCCCTTTCTTTGAATTTCGAAAGAAACCCGCACATGTTAAATAATAATAATAATAATGGAAGCACTCGGCTGCAAGTGATGGAATTTGTGAATTCAATTGACACATGCTTCAATTGGTGAGAAATGCCGCCACATGTGTTGAGAACAAAACAATGGTGCACGGCTGCCTCCTTGAAAGTTTTATTCATTGTGGCATTTCCACGTGCTGTGCATGGTGGGGAATTAAAAGCACATTTGCTTTGTTATTTGTTTTATTTATATTTTTTTAATTTCAAAGGAAATGCCGCACCGCTTTCTCAAGCAAGCTGGTCACGTATACTTAGGCCGATTCTTGCATGGCACATGCAAATAGACGTTGGTCACATGCTTGGATGCCACCTAGGTTATCGCGCGTGCACTGGTACACGCCCCGACTTGTAGGACGCAATTTAGTTATTTCTGGACTTGTCAACTGAAGTTGAACTAGTGGAGCTAAAATTGAGCTGACGGGAACTGAGCTGAGCTAGAATGAGCTAACTACAAGTGACGTGAGCTGACATGAGCTGGTGTAGAGTACGCTGCGCTGAGTTAAGCTGTGGAACAAGCCTCTTAGCTAACTTGAGCTGAAGGAGAGTTGCATATGCTCACTTGAGCTAGTGTCCTCCTACGTACCTACGTCAAAAAGGCAACAAACTTCCATCAAAGTATTTTAAACTTAATGGAAACAATAATACAAGTCGTAAACACTTGCAACCTTATTTCTTAACTCACAAATAAATATAGACTCACCATAAGTTATATCAAACTAAGTTAAAACACACATAGCATATTATATACATACTCGAACACACTAATAAGTAGTATAAGTATAAGAAATGTTACACATCAGTATGTAACAAGTGAAAAAGAAAACTTCCCTGAAAGGTTGAAGTTGCATCGTTGGGTGGCATAATCGTGCTCACATCAATTTTTCATTGGTAAATACAAGGATGATGTAACTTGTGATGTTTGTTCTATGGATGCTTGTCATTTGTTGTTAGGAAGACTGTGGCAGTATGATAAGAGAGTTTTGCACGATTGTTACACCAATCGATACTCTTTTACTCATGAGGGTAAAAAGGTAACTTTGGCACCTATGACTCCAAGTGAAGTATATGAAGACGAAGTTCGTTTGAAAGCGAGTACTGCAGCTAGGAAGGCCAACAAAGAGAAGAATGAATGCGAAAAGAAGAAAGCAAATTCACAGGTATTATCTGATTCGACATTTCCTTCTATTTCTTCTTCTAACTTGCAAGTTAATAAGGTGATGCCATGTGAAGTTCCCAAGGTTGCTACTGTTGGTATGTCTAGTGCATCTATGTCCTTTTCAAAAATTCAGCAACCTTCTGTACCACGGATTGGCGTTCCTTTCCATTGTACTATTGATTTTTCATTTTTATATGCTGAGTTCTTTAGTTGTACATTGGATTGTGAACAACCTTGTGTTGTGATTCTGGATGATCATCGAGATTCTTGTTGTTGTTTTGAGTTGCCTTTGTATGTCATTGTTTCCAGGATCACAAATGTGTAACGAGAATTGTCTGACTTTATGTTGTGCATTATTTGGAAAGGTACAAAAAAGAAGGCATTTTCATTTATGTTATTTGCAAAAGAACTTGGTTCAAGAGGATGGCATATGTGCCGAGCAAAACGACTGAGGAAGTTCCCTGCCAAGAGAAAGTCAAAATCGTTCCCTTTTGTAATGAGAGTCGATTTCAGAACAAATCGCATTAAAGAAGGGGGGAATGATGTGAGCACGATTATGCCACCCAACGATACAACTTCAAACTTTCAAGGAAGTTTGCTTTTTCATTTGTTACATACTGATGTGTAACATTTCTTGTACTACTTATTAGTGTGTTTAACTATGTATATAGTATGTTTGTTGTGTTTTGACTTAATTTGTCATAACTTATGGTGTGTTTATATTTGTTTATGTGTTTGCTTTGTTTTCATGTGGGTACTTTGGAGGACATTAGCTCAGGAATGTGTAGCTAGCTCAACTCTAGCTCAAGTGAGTGTAGGCAGCTCAATTCCAGCTCAAGTGAGTGTAGACAGCTCAACTCCAGCTCATCTCCAGCTCAAGACAGCTCAGTTCAGCTCCTGACACTTTTAGTTAGCTCAGCTCAACTTTAGCTGACAAGTTCAGAAGTAGCTGAAAAGCGTCTTGCATATCGGGGAGTGTGCTAGTGCACATGTGGCAACCTAGGTGGCATCCGGTCATCTCCAGCACCCATGTGGCAGCTTAACACATGTGTGTCAACGTGCAGCCGAATCAACCCATTTTCTCCTTCATTATGTGCCATTTGCAAGAAAGGATAAGCCCGAGTGGTTATGTGATACTTGCATGGGAGGGTTAAAGCAATGCATATTGGACAAGAAGTTGAATCTGTTTGTGAAGTCTGGAAAGTCATCCAACTTGAGACGACATTTCAGATGAGATCCTGGCATTTCTGGGCAGAGTTGTCTTCTAACAAATTGACCGGGATTCAGTTACCTTTCCAACGCATCTTGAAACGCATCAATCAGACAAATGGAACTCAAGATACGTCCATTTTACTGAAGACTGCGCATGCAGAAAACTGGATACGGGATTATTACGGGAATTTGTAAAATTCAGCCCAAAAGCTATTATATAAGGCTTTTGGACGAATTAGACTTAGCCCAACTTTATTATTAACATTTAAATTATGTTTTTAGGGTTTTACATACTTTAGGAACCAGCCACCCTTCTCCCAAGCAACTCTTATCAACTTATCACCTGCACTTATCAGCTTATCACTTGCAGCCCAAGCACAAGGAGTTTAAAGGCTGTTTTTCTTTTATTTTTTTAATTAAATTAGGGTTTCCTAGTTTTAGTAGAAGTTAGATTACTTTGGCTATCCTTCACCTATAAAAGAATAAAGCCTCCACCATTGTAATGGAGATTATGGAGATTTTCTTTGATTAATGAAATATTTAGTGAGTTTTTTTTGCAAGTGCTGATTACTTGTGCCTTAGAAGTCTTCTTCAACATAAGTTCGACGAGTTCTTGTGAGGGAGATCATCTTCACACTCTTGCTCTCCTAGGTAATTGCGTCTAGGAGGGTGGGTTAGAGCCGCTTGAGGTTGCTTGCTTAGATAATAGCGTCTAAGAGGGTGCCGAGGACAAAACAACAACAACAAATCGCAAGCCATCATCATCTTCAATCTTCACGCCATCTCCCATAATTCCATAAACAAAGCTGGAAATTTAAGATTTGTTTTACCTATTCTTCTCTTCATCTTTTTTAATCTTTTTCGTTATATTCTTATTATTCATCTTCTAATCTTTCTTACTGTCTTCTTTTCTTTAAATTTCCAGCATTGAATCTGAAATTTTCAAGAAAATCCCTTCTCTTTTCTATTGAATTTCCAGATCCGCCTATAGCTTTCTTGATTGAGTCTAGAGCTCTTAGTTCTTGCAACAACTTGATTGAAGGCTTCCAAATCCACAATTGCGCTACTCTATCATTTGGTATCAAATTTGGGACGATTCTTGGCAAGAATTTTAGCGTTTTGGGTGAAAAATTCGAACAAAAGGGGAAAAATCGCAAAAATCAAATGAACGAATTTTGAGCTGAAAATTTCCAGATCAGATCTACACTATTGTAAGAGTCACCACAAAAAATTTCAGAATTTTTTGACTTCGGGAACACCTCGAACAAAGTGGATCAAGTTGCTGCATATTTCAGGGGGTTTTTCGGGTTTTTTGATCTTCTTTCATTCTTAACTACTTGTTTTCATTTGTTTTACCTTTTTTATTGTCTTCTATACATTATCTAACACTTTCTTTCTTCTTGTGTTAGTAGGAAATTAAAAGTTGCATACCTTTCTTTCTCTTTGCAACTAGAATTCAATTGGTGTCATACCTTTCATTGGACTCCTAGTACAAATAGGACTCATTGTTAGGATTAAACTCCGATTATAACTTTGTTGACTTGTGGCAGGAAGGTCTTTAAAGAGTACAAGATCGGCTTACTTGCCTCGCTAAATATTTCTTTCTTGGAGTGTTTAGTGAGATTTCTAGTTTTCTTTCTTTTGTTTTTCACCTTTGTAAATTTTAGTATTCCAGGATGTTTCACAGAGACAAGACTCGTGCAAAAAAACATGATACTTTGTGTTCTACTTATCGAAGAAAGCCTTTATGCTGTGCATTATTTGGAAAGGTACAAAAAAGAAGGCATTTTCATTTATGTTCTTTGCAAAAGAACTTGGTTCGAGAGGATGGCATATGTGCCGAGCAAAACGACTGAGGAAGTTCCCTGCCAAGAGAAAGTCGAAATCGTTCCCTTTTGTAATGAGGGTCGATTTGGGAACAAATCGCATTAAAGAAGGGGGAATGATGTGAGCACGATTATGCCACCCAACGATACAACTTCAAACTTTCAGGGAAGTTTGCTTTTTCATTTGTTACATACTGATGTGTAACATTTCTTATACTACTTATTAGTGTGTTTAACTATGTATATAGTATGTTTGTTGTGTTTTGACTTAATTTGACATAACTTATGGTGTGTTTATATTTGTTTATGAGTTTGCTTTGTTTTCATGTGGGTACTTTGGAGGACATTAGCTCAGGAATGTGTAGCTAGCTCAACTCTAGCTCAAGTGAGTGTAGGCAGCTCAATTCCAGCTCAAGTGAGTGTAGACAGCTCAACTCCAGCTCAAGGCAGCTCAGTTCAGCTCCTAACACTTTTAGTTAGCTCATTTCAGCTCAACTTTAGCTGACAAGTCCAGATGTAGCTGAAAAGCGTCTTGCATATCGAGGAGTGTGCTAGTGCACATGTGGCAACCTAGGTGGCATCCGGTCATCTCCAGCACCCACGTGGCAGCTTAACATATGTGTGTCAAAGTACAGCCGAATCAACCCATTTTCTCCTTCATTATGTGCCATTTGCAAGAAATGATAAGCCCGAGTGGTTATGTTTGAATTTCAAACATAAAAATCACATGTTAAATGTGATTTTCATGTGTTTTGGGCGCCTAAATTTGTGGCTGCCAATTGAGTCCGCCCAAAAGGAGTTATTTTCACTAAAATTCAATTTTTAAACTCCTTTTAATATCAGCCACACAACTTAAACGAATTTGGCAGCCCTTGTACCTATATATATGTGTGTTTAAACAATGTAATTTGGTTAGACCTTTTTATGAATCAAATATATTGTGAGAATTTTCTCTCAAAGTTAGTTCTTTTTAGAACTTTTTCCTTGATACTTCGGGTTCTCAATTGTTAGATAATTGAAGGGTCCAAGTGCTTTGTTTGAACAAATTCAAGATAAGGTTCGAGTTCATTCAACAGATTGTTCGAGTTCTTCCTTGGAGGTTTCGGACGAGCAGGTCTAAATGGGCCTTTCAATGGACCCGTTGGAATTTTAACTGAGTAAAAAGTACAGAAATTGAGGTTTTGCAATATAATTGTGTTGAAAAGCTCCTAATCAATTATTTGAAGTCCTAATATTTGAATAAAACATTTTTGCGGTCCTTTTTGTAGAGGTTTCGGACGAGAAGGTCTAAATGGGCCTTTCAATGGACCCGTTGGAATTTTAACTGAGTAAAAAGAACAGAAATTGAGGTTTTGCAATATAATTGTGTTGAAAAGCTCCTAATCAATTACATGAACTCCTAAAATTTGATTAAAAATTGTTTTGCGGTCTTTTTTGAAGAGGTTTCGGACGAGCAGGTCTAAATGGGCCTTTCAATGGACCCGTTGGAATTTTAACTGAGTAAAAAGTACAGAAATTTAGGTTTTGCAATATAATTGTGTTGAAAAGCTCCTAATCGATTATTTAAACTCCTAATATTTGAATAAAACATTTTTGCGGTCCTTTTTGTAGAGGTATCGGACGAGCAGGTCTAAATGTGCCTTTCAATGGACCCGTTGGAATTTTAAATGAGTAAAAAGTACAGAAATTTAGGTTTTGCAATATAATTGTGTTGAAAAACTCCTAATCAATTATTTGAACTCTTAATATTTTAATAAAACATTTTTGCGGTTCTTTTTGTAGAGGTATCGGACGAGCAGGTCTAAATGGGCTTTTCAATGGACCCGTTGGAATTTTAAATGAGTAAAAAGTACAGAAATTGAGGTTTTTCAATATAATTGTGTTTAAAAGCTCCTAATCAATTATTTGAACTCCTAATATTTGAATAAAACATTTTTCGGTCCTTTATGTAGAGGTTTCGGACGAGCAGGTCTAAATGGGCCTTTCAATGGACCCGTTGGAATTTTAACTAAGTAAAAGTACATAATATGAGGTTTTGCAATATAATTGTGTTGAAAAGCTCCTAATAAATTATTTGAACTCCTCATATTTTAATAAAAAAAATTTGCGATCCTTTTTGTAGAGGTTTGGGACGAGCAGGTCTAAATGGGCCTTTCAATGGACCCGTTGGAATTTTAACTGAGTAAAAAGTACAGAAATTGAGGTTTTGCAATATAATTGATTTGAAAAGCTCCTAATAAATTATTTGAAGTCCTAATATTTGATTAAAACTTGTTTTGCAGTCATTTTTGTAGAGGTTTCGGACGAGCGGGTCGAAATGGGCCTTTCAATGGACCCGTTGGAATTTTAAATGAGTAAAAAGTACAGAAATTGAGGTTTTCCAATATAATTGTGTTGAAAAGCTCCTAATCAATTACATGAACTCCTAAAATTTGATTAAAACTTGTTTTGCAGTCCTTTTTGTAGAGGTTTCGGACGAGCGGGTCGAAATGGGCCTTCCAATGGACCCGTTGGAATTTTAACTGAGTAAAAAGTACAGAAATTGAGGTTTTGCAATATAATTGTGTTCAAAAGCTCCTATTCAATTATTTGAACTCCTAATATTTGAATAAAACATTTTTGCGGTCCTTTTTGTAGAGGTTTCGGACGAGCAGGTCTAAATGGGCCTTTCAATGGACCCGTTGGAATTTTAAATGAGTAAAAAGTACAGAAATTGAGGTTTTGCAATATAATTGTTTTGAAAAGCTCCTAATCAATTATTTGAAGTCCTAATATTTGAATAAAACATTTTTGCGGTCCTTTTTGTAGAGGTTTCGGACGAGCAGGTCTAAATGGGCCTTTCAATGGACCCGTTGGAATTTTAACTGAGTAAAAAGTACAGCAATTGAGGTTTTGCAATATAATTGTTTTGAAAAGCTGCTAATCAATTACATGAACTCCTAAAATTTGATTAAAACTTAATTTGCAGTCCTTTTTGTAGAGGTTTCGGACGAGGAGGGTCGAAATGGGCCTTTCAATGGACCCGTTGGAATTTTAACTAACTAAAAAGTACAGAAATTGAGGTTTTGCAATATAATTGTGTTGAAAAGCTCCTAATAAATTATTTGAACTCCTAATATTTGAATAAAACATTTTTGCGATCCTTTTTGTAGAGGTTTCGGACGAGCAGGTCTAAATGGGCCTTTCAATGGACCCGTTGGAATTTTAACTAAGTAAAAAGTACAGAAATTGAGGTTTTGCAATATAATTGTGTTGAAAAGCTCCTAATAAATTATTTGAACTCCTAATATTTGAATAAAACATTTTTGCGATCCTTTTTGTAGAGGTTTCGGACGAGCAGGTCTAAATGGGCCTTTCAATGGACCCGTTGGAATTTTAACTGAGTAAAAAGTACGGAAATTGAGGTTTTGCAATATAATTGTGTTGAAAAGCTCCTAATCAATTATTTGAAGTCCTAATATTTGAATAAAACATTTTTGCGGTCCTTTTTGTAGAGGTTTCGGACGAGAAGGTCTAAATGGGCCTTTCAATGGACCCGTTGGAATTTTAAATGAGTAAAAAGTACAGAAATTGAGGTTTTGCAATATAATTGTGTTGAAAAGCTCCTAATCAATTACATGAACTCCTAAAATTTGATTAAAAATTGTTTTGCGGTCCTTTTTGAAGAGGTTTCAGACGAGCAGGTCTAAATAGGCCTTTCAATGGACCCGTTGGAGTTTTAACTGAGTAAAAAGTACAGAAATTTAGGTTTTGCAATATAATTGTGTTGAAAAGCTCCTAATCGATTATTTGAACTCCTAATATTTGAATAAAACATTTTTGCGGTCCTTTTTGTAGAGGTGTCGGACGAGCAGGTCTAAATGGGCCTTTCAATGGACCCGTTGGAATTTTAAATGAGTAAAAAGTATAGAAATATAGGTTTTGCAATATAATTGTGTTGAAAAACTCCTAATCAATTATTTGAACTCCTAATATTTGAATAAAACATTTTTGCGGTCCTTTTTGTAGAGGTATCGGACGAGCAGGTCTAAATGGGCCTTTCAATGGACCCGTTGGAATTTTAAATGAGTAAAAAGTACAGAAATTTAGGTTTTGCAATATAATTGTGTTGAAAAGCTCCTAATCGATTATTTAAACTCATAATATTTTAATAAAACATTTGTGCGGTCCTTTTTGTAGAGGTTTCGGACGAGCGGTTCAAAATGGGCCTTTCAATGGACCCGTTGGAATTTTAACTGAGTAAAAAGTACAGAAATTGAGGTTTTGCAATATAATTGTGTTGAAAAGCTCCTAATCAATTATTTGAACTCCTAATAATTGAATAAAACATTATTGTTGTCTTTTTTGTAGAGGTTTCGGACGAGCAGGTCTAAATGGGCCTTTCAATGGACCCGTTGGAATTTTAACTGAGTAAAAAGTACCGAAATTGAGGTTTTGCAATATAGTTGTGTTGAAAAGCTCCTAATCAATTACATGAACTCCTAAAATTTGATTAAAACTTGTTTTGCAGTCCTTTTGTAGAAGTTTCGGACGAGCGGGTCGAAATGGGCCTTTCAATGGACCCGTTGGAATTTTAAATGAGTAAAAAGTACAGAAATTGAGGTTTTGCAATATAATTGTGTTGAAAAGCTCCTAATCAATTATTTGAACTCCTAATATTTGAATAAAACATTTTTGTTGTCCTTTTTGTAGAGGTTTCGGAGGAGCAGGTCTAAATGGGCCTTTCAATGGACCCGGTGGAATTTTAACTAATTTAAAAGTACAGAAATTGAGGTTTTGCAATATAATTGTGTTGAAAAGCTCCTAATCAATTATTTGAACTCCTAATATTTGAATAAAACATTTTTGCGGTCCTTTTTGTAGAGGTTTCGGACGAGCAGGTCTAAATGGGCCTTTCAATGGACCCGTTGGAATTTTAACTGAGTAAAAAGTACAGAAATTAAGGTTTTGCAATATAATTGTGTTGAATGGCTCCTAATCAATTACATGAACTCCTAAAATTTGATTAAAACTTGTTTTGCAGTCCTTTTTGTAGAGGTTTCGGACGAGCGGGTCGAAATGGGCCTTTCAATGGACCCGTTCGAATTTAAACAGAGTAAAAAGTACAGAAATTGAGGTTTTGCAATATAATTGTGTTGAAAAGCTCCTAATAAATTACATGAACTCCTAATATTTGAATAAAACATTTTTGCATTCCTTTTTGTAGAGGTTTCGGACGAGCAGGTCTAAATGGGCCTTTCAATGGACCTGTTGGAATTTTAACTGAGTAAAAAGTACATAAATTGAGGTTTTGCAATATAATTGTGTTGAAAAGCTCCTAATCAATTATTTGAACTCCTAATATTTGAATAAAACATTTTTGCGGTCCTTTTTGTAGAGGTTTCGGACGAGCAGGTCTAAATGGGCCTTTTAATGGACCCGTTGGAATTTTAAATGAGTAAAAAGTACAGAAATTGAGGTTTTGCAATATAATTGTGTTGAAAAGCTCCTAATCAATTATTTGAACTCCTAATATTTGAATAAAACATTTTTGCGGTCCTTTTTGTAGAGGTTTCGGACGAGCTGTTCGAAATGAGCCTTTCAATGGACCTGTTGGAATTTTAACTGAGTAAAAAGTACAGAAATTGAGGTTTTGCAATATAATTGTGTTCAAAAGCTCCTAATCAATTATATGAACTTCTAATATTTGAATAAAACATTTTTGCTGTCCTTTTTGTAGAGGTTTCGGACGAGCTGGTCTAAATGGGCCTTTCAATGGACCCGTTGGAATTTTAACTAATTTAAAAGTACAGAAATTGAGGTTTTGCAATATAATTGTGTTGAAAAGCTCCTAATAAATTATTTTAACTCCTAATATTTGAATAAAACTGTAACCCCCTCGTCCCGGTCTGGTCGGATGACCGGTCCAAGTGGGCACACGGGGAAAACCGAAGCGAAACCCGTGAAGGTTTCCCCTCGGTTAACAACCCTAAAATTTTCTTTTTATTATATCTTGTCTATAGGCATAATTAAAACCTATGTGAAGCACAACAGCGGGAAATACAAACATTGAAACATACACCGACCAACGGACACATCAAACAGCTCATTTTAGCCCTTTACAGCAGGCCGTTTTGAAACGCCCTTAGGGTGTTCCGAAACGCCTTGACTAAGTCAACAGGCCAGGGTCAACCATAAGGTGACCGTTCCGAAACAGGGATGACCCGTATCGGAACGACCTTGACGGTCAATATCTCGTGGTCAACGAGATTTGACCGTTTCGAAACATCAAAGGCCAGTTTCGGAACCCCTTTATCTCGTCAATTTCTCAAAATTCCAGTAGCCAAAAGGTTCCGAAACGACCCTCATCCATTTCGAAACGGCAGGCCATTTGCAAAGGAACCGTTCCGAAACAGGGTGGCCCGTTCCGAAACGCCCCTTGTCTGCAGACTGGTTTTTGCTGGTTTAAGGCACAAGGGTGCCCCTGAACCCCACCAAAACCTCTAACAACACACTAACAACAATTTTAAAGGCAACCAACATACAATCATGCTTGAGCATCATCATAACAAGACTAAACACCAAGGCACAACATCACATTTCCACACAACCATACATGTCATTATAGATATTAAGCTTTAACATATCCAACACTTAGGCAATTCTAGATAGCAAAATACTAACATGATTTCAAGCAAGGCATACATCCCAAAAGCCAAATTAACAAACACATATGAGGAGTCTAACATGCTCCTAAACAACAACAACAACAACATTCCAAAAGCATCATAACACGACACCTATCCCATTGCTTTACTATTACAATCTTTAAATTTAACTATCATACTTGAGCTAACCGTAAGCAACACTTGGAGGCCTTTCCTTGCCCTTGCCACCCACAAGCCATTAGTCTGCATTGTCGAACAAAAGAGAGCGTAAGCATAAAAGCTTAGTGAGGGTAAGCTCATAAAACAAACCTTCGACAATGCAGGGTCCAAGCACGAGCTACGACCAAGATAAAATGCATGATCTTACCTCCGATCCACACGAGCCATAAATATAGATGATGCATGAACATATATTCAATATCATGTCACGCTCAACATGTTTAAATCCACAACATATGAAATCACATATATTAAACCATGTTAGCAACACATCCCAAATCACATTGGCTCACAATTAACCACATATTGGCAACATAAACTACAATCTGTATTGGCACCTAGCTGTGACTCGAATACGCGGATAACCGTTGGAACTCACATCCAACAACACAACCATTACCTGACGGTGGGATTACACTCATCACCGTTCACGCGGAGGGGATTCCACTCATCCTCACGCCCATTTCACGCGGAGGGGATTCCACTCATCCTCACGCCCGTCGATGGGATTCCACTCATCACCGACTAATATATATAAAAGAAGATTTCCGGGCGAACCCGTACTCCATCTTGATGACTACCATCATCAAGACCACGCGCGCATTTTGACTCACGTGTGCACACTACACATCCTAATGATCGATCATTTGTACCCAAGCATACTACTGCTAATACTACACATTTCATTAATCTATCACAATATCAATCCATAACAACTTCCGTGCTTAGCACGTACTCACCATGACTCACCGTCATGCACGAACCACATTTCCATGCCTAGCATGTACTCACCATGATCCTCGGATCATGCAATCATTTCATAACATCATTACACATGTCAACACTACATGCATCTCAATAATACAAATATCACATCATATTTCATACATATGTATATCTCTATCACATTTATCATCAACATGCATCTAACAATGCATTAAGCCATGCCTCCACATACATGTATAACAACATAAGCATAACCACCATAAGCATGATTAAACATGAGGCATAATTCAACACTTTAAAGATCAACCAAGGTCTCTAACTAAAGTTTGGGATTATGCCACCACCCTAATCCCAACTCTAGGTGGGTCTACCAATCCCAACCTAGTTCACATGCTTGAACCAACACTTGAAAACCATTTAAAAGTATTTAACCACTCACCTAAGCTTCCAAGCTCCAAGACTAAGCAAGCAACCACCTTCAAATTCCCGGATTCACTTCCGATGCTTCACCGATGTCCAAACCCGATTCTAATCATCTCAAACACAAACAAAACATTCGAAATCAATAACTCATCATCGGAACCAACCCGGATTAACATTAGCAAGCATTCAACACTCAAAATCAACCCCAAAACAGAATTTCCGAGCAGCCCCTAAAACCCACTGAAATCTTCCATTTCAAGCATCCAAACAACCTTCAAAATCACCCAAAGTGACCCTCATATATCATACTACCAACAGCCCCCAAAATCCAACATTAACCAACCCCCAAAACTACTTTAAAACCCTCCAAAAACCCTCTTAAAACCCAATTCCGAAAATTGCTCAAAATCATTTAAAATTCACATATATCATACCATTTGACCTCTATACATCATAACTAAACATATTAAATCAAAACATTTGGTTTTGCAACATAAAGCTTCCATCTTTAATCAAAATATTCAAAACTTCCATTTTCTAAAAACTTCATGAAAATGAAAATGAATGGTACTTTTATGAAGGGGAAGATGAGGGGAAGTCAAAAATACTATTACCTTTCAAAACGGAGTTGAAATGAGGAGGAGAGGTGATGGAACAATGGATTTGGGTAGAGAGCTCAAGTTCCCGTTGGTGAAGAAGAGAATGAATAGTAGATAATGTGTGTTTTTGTTTTGTTTTAGTTTAAAAGCCCAATGACCCTTTTGCCCTTAATGAATAAGGAAAATTTCAATAGTATAAAATCCATGGCTAAATGGGTTTAATCTTAAAACATGGTCAACTCAAAATTAATAAATTTTGAAAACAAACTCGAAATATTATTTAGAGTATAAAACCGAGCCCAAATAATATTAAAATATTATTTTCACCCGACCCCTAAACCCGGGTGTTACAACTCTCCCCCACTTAAGGAAATTTCGTCCCCGAAATTTATCGGACAGGAATTACCACGAAGTCTGCTCTTACCCACTTCCTTTCTCACTACAACATACTCACCAACTCGGTAAACTTACCACACAACATTAGCTACTTGATTCTAACATCTCAACGAGTTCTTCAATGCGTGCCAATTCCAACCTCGACTCAACCTCTTCAACAAATAAAACACGAGACAGACCAGCTTCATATTTCCGAATCATAGATACACAAATCACATCACAACACTTTTCTAACTTTGGTGGTAACCGCGACAAATGAACAACTGAACTAGCCCGATTCGCAATCTCATACAACACTGTTTGAATACTTGACCCACAACTTCCTCTGACAGATCATCTGACTTCAACAAGTAACCAAACACTATGTAGACGCCTTCAAAAAAAATTTAGTTGAAATTTCGAATCTCTATTACCCACTTTCACTACGAATCTTCCACGGATGCAACAAACTAGAAGAAAACTGACGCTCGGTCTTGACACGCTTGCAAATCATGCACTTACCCTCATACTGAACAACATCACACATCATCTCAACCCCGAAGTACTCATCTTCAACCCACAATACGTCTTCATACTACTCAGATGCAATACAAATGAACTGCCGTGTGCTTCGGCCAAAACAATACGTCTCAAAACACTATGCCAATCAGCACAACAATTCTATCTCTAACAATACAAACTCTATCATCTCTGAACTGTATTCTGAAGGTCTTCCTTCCGCTATGTCTTGCACGTGAGGTGCCAAGAACCTGTCGTGCAACTGTTTCTCTTCAAGTATCTGACTCACTGTAAGTTTGACATGAAACTCGACCACAAAAAAAAATACTATCATTCGGTAAACTAAATCCGGCAACATAGCTCGCAACTCAACCACTAATCTGACAACAATATAACTCGGAACATCGGTTACTATGTTGACTCTCTTCGGATGGTACTCAATCTTGGGGTTACGGTCTTCAAGCAGTTCTAGCAACTCATGTTGTTCAAGTTCCAACCCTTCCTAAGTTGTCTAACAATTCAAGTTCTGATGAATAGTATATACTATGCATTTCTTACTATACGTGCTTTGTCTCTAAGTCTTCGAAGCAAATACAACTGTAATTAACTCCGTGTCTTGTGTCGGATAATTATTTTCAAGGTCTTTCAATTATCTCAATGAATGAGCCACAATCTTCTGTCTTGCATAAGCACACAACCTAACCCTACATGTAACGCATCATTATGGTTCACAAATTCTCTTTATGATATAGACTGGATCAAGGTCGAAGTTCTCTTCAAGTTTCCTCTCAGTTTCTCAAGGGCTCATTGTCTTGCATCTGATCACACAACTGTCACAGTCTTCAATTTCTTCCAACTCACGTCCTCTTTTGCCTACTTGGGATTTTCTCTAACACACTCAGCTTAACTACATGTCCTAGGAGGACATCTTCATTAACTTAGAGTTTGCGTTTGCTCAACTTGGCGTACAACTGATTCTCTAATAGAATCTACAATACTAACTCCAAAGCTCGTCATGGTCTTCTTCGGTACTTGAATATATCCATGTATCATCTATGAGAACTACTACAAACTGATCAAGAAACTTAGGAAGATATTCTGTTCAACATCTCTATAAAAGTAACTAACACACTAGTCAAGCAAAACAGCATAACTCGGAACTCAAAATGGTCACACCTTGCCTCAAAAGTTGTCTTCAATACTTTAACTTCTCTCACTCCCAACTGGAAACAAACGAATCTCAATTAATCTTCAATTGGACTGAAGCACACACTAACTGATCAACAAATCACTGACACACGGAAACGGATACTAATCATTCACTGTCACTTGTTTCAACTGTCTGAAATCTAAATACATTCTCGTACTGTCACTCTTTCTTCGACACAAATTCCACTGTAGAACTCTAAGATGTTGCACTGGGCCTAATGAATCTAAGGTCTAACAACTCTCGAAGTTAATTCTTCAACATTCTCAATTCTTCCAGAATTCACAAGTTACAGAGCAAACAAAACAGAAGCAACCTCGAAAGCGGTCTCAATAACAGACTCTTCTCCTCTAACAAGAGGTAAGCCGACAATTCTTCCAAATACTTCTAGGAAATGAAAACACAAACTATCCTAACACTCTGCAGTCTAATCTTCATTCAAAATCAAATCCATCACAGTTGCTAAGCAAGCCTGTCAACTAAACTAAATCAATCTTTGACCTCTAAATCTGGATCAACATTCAACAAGAAGTTCACCTCCTCACCTACCACTACATTCACGCATAAATCTTGCAACTTCAAGTCAACTCTTTCTTTGTCTCAACGTATACACTAACTATTTGCTCTTCAAGCCGAGCCTTGTCAAAAGGCACACCGAATTGTAGGAAGACAATCACTTCACATCTACCAGAAACTAGTAACTCTGAACCACCAACAAACATCTTCTGTACATCTTTCTGACCACTACTATCTCCCAAAAAGGTCTAGCCACATGCGTCCCTACGTCTAAAATCTCAACAGAGATACATCAAAATCCTTTGCACGCTCACACAAACGGACGATTCTGCAAAAATTGCAACTTCATAAGTACACAGCTGTTAGTCTTCGGCCCTCTTGTCTTCAGGCTGGTCCTTCAACAAAATCTAACTCTTCTAAATCATTCTTAGAGCATTGCGAAACCTCAAAACTCAATTCTGATTACACACAAACTATTATGCTGGAACCAGTTCTATATCATCAGTCCCGACGACTCAAACATCCCATTACCAAACAATCTGAAGTTAAAGCTCAAGACTTCTTTCTCGGCTCCACTATATCGGAAGCGACTTCATCTCTCCCTCTTGCTAGAAGACAACTCAGACGTACACTGGCCCCATCACACAAATCGATTTCCACTCACGGATACTGACTGACTGTCTTGTATGAAAACCATAGGCTGAATCCTAACGATCACCAACTAGCATTTCTGAACTTCAGCTTACTCACACGAGACCCTTACCCTGATCTCGCTCAAAGAACTAAGGTGCTCATACCTACCTCTAACACCTCATCGGGCACATTCAAACTTGCATGCTTGTTAACAACATACGGAAGTACGGACTCAGAACCAATCGGAAGAGACAAAATCAAAACTGTACCAAGGGCTTATCTACTATAACATCGATACCACTTTGACTCCCACTCAAAGGTCTTTGCTTCTTTTTACCAACTAATACCAGAATCGATCCCATCGTCTCTCACCAACAAGAATCAACTCACATACACGCGGACTCGAGCAAACAAATTGTACCTCAACTCCGGTACAACCATAGTCCCCTAACTATAACAAAGAACTTCCTCCACATCATTCACATTTTCAGAACCCACAACTTCCACCTACCGATTCACGGCCCACACACTGGCCTCAAACTTACTAAAAGCAATAAATCAATCAACAATTTAACATACAAGTTGGGTTAGCAAAGGAAAGGTCCAAGTGGCTCAAGTATGATTTCCCTCACTTAAAATCCTTTTTCCGATGTAATAGAAGCAATGGGACTCTACTCAACATGTTTCAAACAAATCAGCACACATGCATGCTCAACCAAGCATATAACAAGGCATACTTGCTAAACAAGCAAACATATGCGTACGATCAAACAACATACATTCTCAATCAAACAATCACACATCACAGCATACACGGGTAACGAGCAACATGCTTTTAAACAAACAACCAACATACTTGTCATACAAGCAATCATACTTACAAAGCAAACAAACACCGTGCATACCAATTCAAAACTTAAACTTACCTCACTTACCTGCCCAAGGTCTCGGTAACCTTAGGCTCTGATACCAACAAATGTAACCCCCTCGTCCCGGTCTGGTCGGATGACCGGTCCAAGTGGGCCACACGGGGAAAACCGAAGCGAAACCCGTGAAGGTTTCCCCTCGGTTAACAACCCTAAAATTTTCTTTTTATTATATCTTGTCTATAGGCATAATTAAAACCTATGTGAAGCACAGCAGCGGGAAATACAAACATTGAAACATACACCGACCAACGGACACATCAAACAGCTCATTTTAGCCCTTTACAGCAGGCCGTTTCAAAACGCCCTTAGGGTGTTCCGAAACGCCTTGACTAAGTCAACAGGCCAGGGTCAACCATACGGTGACCGTTCCGAAACAGGGGTGACCCGTATCGGAACGACCTTGACGGTCAATATCTCGTGGTCAACGAGATTTGACCGTTTCGAAACATCAAAGGCCAGTTTCGGAACGCCTTTATCTCATCAATTTCTCAAAATTCCAGTAGCCAAAAGGTTCCGAAACGACCCTCATCCGTTTCGAAACGGCAGGCCATTTGCAAAGGAACCGTTCCGAAACAGGGTGGCCCGTTCCGAAACGCCCCCTGTCTGTAGACTGGTTTTTGCTGGTTTAAGGCACAAGGGTGCCCCTGAACCCCACCAAAACCTCTAACAACACACTAACAACAATTTTAAAGGCAACCAACATACAAGCATGCTTGAGCATCATCATAACAAGACTAAACACCAAGGCACAACATCACATTGCCACACAACCATACATGTCATTATAGATATTAAGCTTTAACATATCCAACACTTAGGCAATTCTAGATAGCAAAATACTAACATGATTTCAAGCAAGGCATACATCCCAAAAGCCAAATTAACAAACACATATGAGGAGTCTAACATGCTCCTAAACAACAACAACAACAACATTCCAAAAGCATCATAACACGACACCTATCCCATTGCTTTACTATTACAATCTTTAAATTTAACTATCATACTTGAGCTAACCGTAAGCAACACTTGGAGGCCTTTCCTTGCCCTTGCCACCCACAAGCCATTAGTCTGCATTGTCGAACAAAAGAGAGCGTAAGCATAAAAGCTTAGTGAGGGTAAGCTCATAAAACAAACCTTCGACAATGCAGGGTCCAAGCACGAGCTACGACCAAGATAAAATGCATGATCTTACCTCCGATCCACACGAGCCATAAATATAGATGATGCATGAACATATATTCAATATCATGTCACGCTCAACATGTTTAAATCCACAACATATGAAATCACATATATTAAACCATGTTAGCAACACATCCCAAATCACATTGGCTCACAATTAACCACATATTGGCAACATAAACTACAATCTGTATTGGCACCTAGCTGTGACTCGAATACGCGGATAACCGTTGGAACTCACATCCAACAACACAACCATTACCTGACGGTGGGATTACACTCATCACCGTTCACGCGGAGGGGATTCCACTCATCCTCACGCCCATTTCACGCGGAGGGGATTCCACTCATCCTCACGCCCGTCGATGGGATTCCACTCATCACCGACTAATATATATAAAAGAAGATTTTCGGGCGAACCCGTACTCCATCTTGATGACTACCATCATCAAGACCACGCGCGCATTTTGACTCACGTGTGCACACTACACATCCTAATGATCGATCATTTGTACCCAAGCATACTACTGCTAATACTACACATTTCATTAATCTATCACAATATCAATCCATAACAACTTCCGTGCTTAGCACGTACTCACCATGACTCACCGTCATGCACGAACCACATTTCCATGCCTAGCATGTACTCACCATGATCCTCGGATCATGCAATCATTTCATAACATCATTACACATGTCAACACTACATGCATCTCAATAATACAAATATCACATCATATTTCATACATATGTATATCTCTATCACATTTATCATCAACATGCATCTAACAATGCATTAAGCCATGCCTCCACATACATGTATAACAACATAAGCATAACCACCATAAGCATGATTAAACATGAGGCATAATTCAACACTTTAAAGATCAACCAAGGTCTCTAACTAAAGTTTGGGATTATGCCACCACCCTAATCCCAACTCTAGGTGGGTCTACCAATCCCAACCTAGTTCACATGCTTGAACCAACACTTGAAAACCATTTAAAAGTATTTAACCACTCACCTAAGCTTCCAAGCTCCAAGACTAAGCAAGCAACCACCTTCAAATTCCCGGATTCACTTCCGATGCTTCACCGATGTCCAAACCCGATTCTAATCATCTCAAACACAAACAAAACATTCGAAATCAATAACTCATCATTGGAACCAACCCGGATTAACATTAGCAAGCATTCAACACTCAAAATCAACCCCAAACAGAATTTCCGAGCAGCCCCTAAAATCCACTGAAATCTTCCATTTCAAGCATCCAAACAACCTTCAAAATCACCCAAAGTGACCCTCATATATCATACTACCAACAGCCCCCAAAATCCAACATTAACCAACCCCAAAAACTACTTTAAAACCCTCCAAAAACCCTCTTAAAACCCAATTCCGAAAATTGCTCAAAATCATTTAAAATTCACATATATCATACCATTTGACCTCTATACATCATAACTAAACATATTAAATCAAAACATTTGGTTTTGCAACATAAAGCTTCCATCTTTAATCAAAATATTCAAAACTTCCATTTTCTAAAAACTTCATGAAAATGAAAATGAATGGTACTTTTATGAAGGGGAAGATGAGGGGAAGTCAAAAATACTATTACCTTTCAAAACGGAGTTGAAATGAGGAGGAGAGGTGATGGAACAGTGGATTTGGGTAGAGAGCTCAAGTTCCCGTTTGTGAAGAAGAAAATGAATAGTAGATAATGGGTGTTTTTGTTTTGTTTTAGTTTAAAAGCCCAATGACCCTTTTGCCCTTAATGAATAAGGAAAATTTCAATAGTATAAAATCCATGGCTAAATGGGTTTAATCTTAAAACATGGTCAACTCAAAATTAATAAATTTTGAAAACAAACTCGAAATATTATTTAGAGTATAAAATCGAGCCCAAATAATATTAAAATATTATTTTCACCCGACCCCTAAACCCGGGTGTTACAAAAACATTTTTGCGGTCCTTTTTGTACAGGTTTCGGACGAGCAGGTCTAAATGGGCCTTTGAATGGACCCATTGGAATTTTAACTGAGTAAAAAGTACAGAAATTGAGGTTTTGCAATATAATTGTGTTGAATGGCTCCTAATCAATTACATGAACTCCTAAAATTTGATTAAAACTTGTTTTGCAGTCCTTTTTGTAGAGGTTTCGGACGAGCGGGTCGAAATGGGCCTTTCAATGGACCCGTTCGAATTTAAACAGAGTAAAAAGTACAGAAATTGAGGTTTTGCAATATAGTTGTGTTGAAAAGCTCCTAATCAATTACATGAACTACTTTAATTTGATTAAAACTTATTTTGCGGTCCTTTTGTAGAGGTTTCGGACGAGCGGGTCGAAAAGGGCCTTTCAATGGACCTGTTGGAATTTTAACTGAGTAAAAAGTACAGAAATTGAGGTTTTGCAATATAATTGTGTTCAAAAGCTCCTAATCAATCATTTGAACTCCTAATATTTGAATAAAACATTTTTGCGGTCCTTTTTGTTGAGGTTTCGGACGAGCAGTTCTAAATGGGCCTTTCAATGGACCCGTTGGAATTTTAACTGAGTAAAAAGTACAGAAATTGAGGTTTTGCAATATAATTGTGTTGAATGGCTCCTAATCAATTACATGAACTCCTAAAATTTGATTAAAACTTGTATTGCAGTCCTTTTTGTAGAGGTTTCGGACGAGCGGGTCGAAATGGGCCTTTCAATGGACCCGTTGGAATTTTAAATGAGTAAAAAGTACAGAAATTGAGGTTTTGCAATATAATTGTGTTGAAAAGACCCTAATCAATTATTTGAACTCCTAATATTTGAATAAAACATTTTTGCGGTTCTTTTTGTAGAGGTTTCGGACGAGCAGGTCTAAATGGGCCTTTAAATCGAACCGTTGGAATTTTTTTTTGAAGAAACCCGTTGGAATTTTAACTGAGTAAAAAGTACAGAAATTGAGGTTTTGCAATATAATTTTGTTGAAAAGCTCCTAATCAATTATTTGAACTCCTAATATTTAATTAAAACTTGTTTTGCAGTCCTTTTTGTAGAGGTTTCGGACGAGCGGGTCGAAATGGGCCTTTCAATGGACCCGTTGGAATTTTAACTGAGTAAAAAGTACAGAAATTGAGGTTTTGCAATATAATTGTGTTGAAAAGCTCCTAATCAATTAAATGAACTCCTAAAATTTGATTAAAACTTGTTTTTCAGTCCCTTTTGTAGAGGTTTCGGACGAGCGGGTCGAAATGGGCCTTTCAGTGGACACGTTGGAATTTTAACTGAGGAAAAAGTACAGAAATTGAGGTTTTACAATATAATTGTGTTGAAAAGCTCCTAATCAATTATTTGAACTCCTAATATTTGAATAAAACCTTTTTGCGGTCCTTTTTGTAGAGGTTTCGGACGAGCAGGTCGAAATGGGCCTTTCAATGGACTCGTTGGAATTTTATCTGAATAAAAAGTATAAAATGAGTTTTTTCAATATAATTGTGTTTAAAAGCTCCTAATCAATTATTTGAACTCCTAATATTTGAATAAAACATTTTTGCGGTCCTTTTTGTAGAGGTTTTAGACGAGCAGGTCTAAATGGGCCTTTCAATGGACCCGTTGGAATTTTAACTGAGTAAAAAGTACAAAAAATGAGGTTTGCAATATAATTGTGTTGAAAAGCTCCTAATCAATTACATGAATTCCAAAAATTAGATTAAAACTTGTTTTGCAGTCCTTTTTGTTGAGGTTTCGGACGAGCGGGTTGAAATGGGCCTTTAAATGGACCCGTTAGAATTTTAACTGTTTAAAAAGTACATAAATTGAGGTTTTGCAATTTAATTGTGTTGAAAAGCTCTTAATAAATTATTTGAACTCCTAATATTTGAATAAAACATTTTTGCGTTCCTTTTTGTAGAGGTTTCGGACGAGCAGGTCTAAATGGGCCTTTCAATGGACCTGTTGGAATTTTAACTGAGTAAAAAGTACATAAATTGAGGTTTTGCAATATAATTGTGTTGAAAAGCTCCTAATCAATTACATGAACTCCTAAAATTTGATTAAAACTTGTTTTGCGGTCCTTTTTGTAGAGGTTTTGAATGAGCGGGTCGAAATGGGCCTTTCAATGGACCCGTTGGAATTTTAACTGAGTAAAAAGTACAGAAATTGAGTTTTTGCAATATAATTGTGTTGAAAAGCTCCTAATCAATTACATGAACTCCTAAAATTTGATTAAAACTTGTTTTGCGGACCTTTTTGTAAAGGTTTCGGACGAGCGGGTCGAAATGGGCCTTTCAATGGACCCGTTGGATATTTAACTGATAAAAAGTACAGAAATTGAGGTTTTTCAATATAATTGTGTTCAAAAGCTCCTAATCAATTATTTGAACTCCTAATATTTGATTAAAACTTGTTTTGCAGTCCTTTTTGTAGAGGTTTCGGACGAGCGGGTCGAAATGGGCCTTTCAATGGACCCGTTGGAATTTTAAATGAGTAAAAAGTACAGAAATTGAGGTTTTGCAATATTATTGTGTTGAAAAGCTCCTAATCAATTATTTGAACTCCTAATATTTGAATAATAAATTTTTGCGGTCCTTTTTGTAGAGGTTTCGGACGAGTAGGTGTAAATGGGCTTTTTAATGGACCCGTTGGAATTTTATCTGAGTAAAAAGTATAAAATTGAGGTTTTTCAATATAATTGTGTTCAAAAGCTCCTAATCAATTATTTGAACTCCAAATATTTGATTACAACTTGTTATGCAGTCCTTTTTGTAGAGGTTTCGGACGAGCGGGTCGAAATGGGCCTTTCTATGGACCCGTTGGAATTTTAAATGAGTAAAAAGTACAGAAATTGAGGTTTTGCAACATAATTGTGTTGAAAAGCTCCTAATCAATTATTTGAACTCCTAATATTTGATTAAAACTTGTTTTGCAGTCCTTTTTGTAGAGGTTTCGGACGAGTGGGTCGAAATGGGCCTTTCAATGGACCCGTTGGAATTTTAACTGAGTAAAAAGTACAGAAATTGAGGTTTTGCAATATAATTGTGTTGAAAAGCTCCTAATCAATTATTTGAACTCCTAATATTTGAATAAAACCTTTTTGCTGTCCTTTTTGTAGAGGTTTCAGACGACCAGGTTTAAATGGGCCTTTCAATGGACCCGTTGGAATTTTATCTGAGTAAAAATATTAAATTGAGGTTTTTCAATATAATTGTGTTTAAAAGCTCCTAATCAATAATTTGAACTCCTAATATTTGAATAAAACATTTTTGCGGTCCTTTTTGTAGAGGTTTCGGACGAGCAGGTCTAAATGGGCCATTCAATGGACCCGTTGGAATTTTAACTGAGTAAAAAGTACAGAAATTGAGGTTTTGCAATGTAATTGTGTTGAAAAGCTTCTAATAATTTACAAGAACTCCTAAAATTTGATTAAAACTTGTTTTGCGGTCCTTTTTGTAGAGGTTTCAGACAAGCGGGTCGAAATGGGCCTTTCAATGGACCTGTTGGAATTTTAACTGAGTAAAAAGTACAGAAATTGAGGTTTTGCAATATAATTGTGTTGAAAAGCTCCTAATAAATTATTTGAACTCCTAATATTTGATTAAAACTTGTTTTGCGGTCCTTTTTGTAGAGGTTTCGGACGAGCGGGTCGAAATGGGCCTTTCAATGGACCCGTTGGAATTTTAACTGAGTAAAAAGTACAGAAATTGATGTTTTGCAATGTAATTGTGTTGAATGGCTCCTAATCAATTACATGAACTCTTTAAATTTGATTAAAACTTGTTTTGCAGTCCTTTTTGTAGAGGTTTCGGACGAGCGGGTCGAAATGGGCCATTCTATGGACCCGTTAGAATTTTAAATGAGTAAAAAGTACAGAAATTGAGGTTTTGCAATATAATTGTGTTGAAAAGCTACTAATCAATTATTTGAACTCCTAATATTTGAATAAGACATTTTTACGGTCCTTTTTGTAGAGGTTTCGGACGAGCAGGTCTAAATGGGCCTTTCAATGGACCCGTTGGAATTTTAACTGAGTAAAAAGTACAGAAATTGAGGTTTTGCAATATAAATGTGTTGAAAAGCTCCTAATCAATTATTTGAACTCCTAATATTTGAATAAGACATTTTTGCGGTCCTTTTTGTAGAGGTTTCGGACGAGCAGATCTAAATGGGCCTTTCAATGGACCCGTTGGAATTTTAACTGAGTAAAAAGTACAGAAATTGAGGTTTTGCAATATAATTGTGTTGAAAAGCTCCTAATCAATTATTTGAACTCCTAATATTTGAATAAAACATTTTTGCGGTCCTTTTTATAGAGGTTTCAGACGAGCAGGTCTAAATGAGCCTTTCAATGGACCCGTTGGAATTTTAACTAAGTAAAAAGTACAGAAATTGAGGTTTTGCAATGTAATTGTGTTGAAAAGCTTCTAATCAATTACATGAACTCCTAAAATTTGATTAAAACTTGTTTTGCAGTCCTTTTTGTAGAGGTTTCGGACGAGCGGGTCGAAATGGGCCTTTTAATGGACCCGTTGGAATTTTAACTGAGTAAAAAGTACAGAAATTGAGGTTTTTGCAATATAATTGTGTTGAAAAGCTCCTAATCAATTATTTGAACTCCTAATATTTGAATAAAACCTATTTGCGGTCCTTTTGTAAGGTTTCAGACGAGCAGGTCTAAATGGGCCTTCTAATGGACCCGTTGGAATTTTATCTGAGTAAAAAGTATAAAATAGAGGTTTTTCAATATAATTGTGTTTAAAAGCTCCTAATAAATTATTTGAACTCCTAATATTTGAATAAAACCTTTTTCGGTCCTTTTTGTAGAGGTTTCGGACGAGCAGGTCTAAATGGGCCTTTCAATGGACCCGTTGGAATTTTAGCTGAGTAAAAAGTACAAAAATTGAGGTTTTGCAATATAATTGTGTTGAAAAGCTCTTAATCAATTACATGAACTCCTAAAATTTGATTAAAACTTGTTTTGCAGTCCTTTTTGTAGAGGTTTCGGACGAGCGGGTCGAAATGGGCCTTTCGATGGACCCTTTGGAATTTTAAATGAGTAAAAAGTACAGAAATTGAGGTTTTGCAATATAATTGTGTTGAAAAGCTCCTAATCAATTACATGAACTCCTAAAATTTGATTAAAACTTGTTTTGCAGTCCTTTTTGTAGAGGTTTCGGACGAGCGGGTCGAAATGGGCCTTTCAATGGATCCGTTAGAATTTTAAATGAGTAAAAAGTACAGCAATTGAGGTTTTGCAATATAATTGTGTTGAAAAGCTCCTAATCAATTATTTGAACTCCTAATATTTGAATAAAACATTTTTGCGGTCCTTTTTATAGAGGTTTCGGACGAGCAGGTCTAAATGGGCCTTTCAATGGACCCGTTGGAATTTTAACTAAGTAAAAAGTACAGAAATTGAGGTTTTGCAATGTATTTGTGTTGAAAAGCTTCTAATCAATTACATGAACTCCTAAAATTTGATTAAAACCTGTTTTGCGGTCCTTTTTGTAGAGGTTTCGGACGAGCGGGTCGAAATGGGCCTTTCAATGGACCCGTTGGAATTTTAACTGAGTAAAAAGTACAGAAATTGAGGTTTTGCAATATAATTGTGTTGAAAAGCTCCTAATCAATTATTTGAACTCCTAATATTTGAATAAAACCTATTTGCGGTCCTTTTTGTAAGGTTTCAGACGAGCAGGTCTAAATGGGCCTTTCAATGGACCCGTTGGAATTTTATCTGAGTAAAAAGTATAAAATAGAGGTTTTTCAATATAATTGTGTTTAAAAGTTCCTAATAAATTATTTGAACTCCTAATATTTGAATAAAATCTTTTTGCGGTCCTTTTTGTAGAGGTTTCGGACGAGCAGGTCTAAATGGGCCTTTCAATGGACCCGTTGGAATTTTAGCTGAGTAAAAAGTACAAAAGTTGAGGTTTTGCAATATAATTGTGTTGAAAAGCTCTTAATCAATTACATGAACTCCTAAAATTTGATTAAAACTTGTTTTGCAGTCCTTTTTGTAGAGGTTTCGGACGAGCGGGTCGAAATGGGCCTTTCGATGGACCCGTTGGAATTTTAAATGAGTAAAAAGTACAGAAATTGAGGTTTTGCAATATAATTGTGTTGAAAAGCTCCTAATCAATTACATGAACTCCTAAAATTTGATTAAAACTTGTTTTGCAGTCCTTTTTGTAGAGGTTTCGGACGAGTAGGTCTAAATGGGCCTTTCAATGGACCAGTTAGAATTTTAAATGAGTAAAAAGTACAGCAATTGAGGTTTTGCAATATAATTGTGTTGAAAAGCTCCTAATCAATTATTTGAACTCGTAATATTTGAATAAAACATTTTTGCGGTCCTTTTTATAGAGGTTTCGGACGAGCAGGTCTAAATGGGCCTTTCAATGGACCCGTTGGAATTTTAACTAAGTAAAAAGTACATAAATTGAGGTTTTGCAATGTAATTGTGTTGAAAAGCTTCTAATCAATTACATGAACTCCTAAAATTTGATTAAAACTTGTTTTACGGTCCTTTTTGTAGAGGTTTCGGACGAGCGGGTCGAAATGGGCCTTTCAATGGACCCGTTGGAATTTTAACTGAGTAAAAAGTACAGAAATTGAGGTTTTGCAATATACTTGTGTTGAAAAGCTCCTAATCAATTACATGAACTCGTAAAATTTGATTAAAACTTGTTTTGCAGTCCTTTTTGTAGAGGTTTCGGACGAGCGAGTTTAAATGGGCCTTTCAACGGACCCGTTGGAATTTTAACTTAGTAAAAAGTATAAAATAGAGGTTTTTCAATATAATTGTGTTTAAAAGCTCCTAACACATTATTTGAACTCCTAATATTTGAATAAAACATTTTTGCGGTCCTTTTTGTAGAGGTTTCGGACGAGTAGGTCTAAATGGGCCTTTCAATGGACCCCTTGGAATTTTAACTGAGTAAAAAGTATATAAATTGAGGTTTTGCAATATAATTGTGTTGAAAAGCTCCTAATCAATTATTTGAACTCCTAATATTTGAATAAAACCTTTTTGCGGCCCTTTTTGTAGAGGTTTCAGACGTGCAGGACTAAATGGGCCTTTCAATGGACCCGTTGGAATTTTATCTGAGTAAAAAGTATAAAATTGAGAATTTTCAATATAATTGTGTTTAAAAGCTCGTAATCAATTGTTTGAACTCCTAATATTTGAATAAAACATTTTTGCGGTCCTTTTTGCGGTGGTTTCGGACGAGCAGGTCTAAATGGGCCTTTCAATGGACCCGTTGGAATTTTAATTGAGTAAAAAGTACAAAAATTGAGGTTTTGCAAAGTAATTGTGTTGAAAAGCTTCTAATCAATTACATGAACTCCTAAAATTTGATTAAAACTTGTTTTGCGGTCCTTTTTGTAGAGGTTTCAGACGAGCGGGTCGAAATGGGCCTTTCAATGGACCCGTTGGAATTTTAACTGAGTAAAAAGTACAGAAATTGAGGTTTTGCAATATAATTGTGTTGAAAAGCTCCTAATCAATTATTTGAACTCCTAATATTTGAATAAAACATTTTTGCGGTCCTTTTTGTAGAGGTTTCAGACGACCATGTCTAAATGGGCCTTTCAATGGACCCGTTGGAATTTTGTCTTAGTAAAAAGTATAAAATAGAGGTTTTTCAATATAATTGTGTTTAAAAGCTCCTAATCGATTATTTGAACTCTTAATATTTGAATAAAACATTTTTGCGGTCCTTTTTGTAGAGGTTTCGGACGAGTAGGTCTAAATGGGCCTTTCAATGGACCCGTTGGAATTTTATCTGAGTAAAAAGTATAAAATAGAGGTTTTTCAATATAATTGTCTTTAAAAGCTCCTAATCAATTATTTGAACTCCTAATATTTGAATAAAATATTTTTGTGGTCCTTTTTGTAGAGGTTTCGGACGAGTATGTCTAAATGGGCCTTTCAATGGACCCGTTGGAATTTTAACTGAGTAAAAAGTACAGAAATTGAGGTTTTGCAATATAATTGTGTTGAAAAGCTCCTAATCAATTATTTGAACTCCTAAAATTTGAATAAAACCTTTTTACGGTCCTTTTTGTAGAGGTTTCGGACGTGCAAGTCTAAATGGGCCTTTCAATGGACCCGTTGGAATTTTATCTGATTAAAAAGTATAAAATTGAGATTTTTCAATATAATTGTGTTTAAAAGCTCGTAATCAATTATTTAAACTCCTAATATTTGAATAAAACATTTTTGCGGTCCTTTTTGTAGAGGTTTCGGACGAGCAGGTCTAAATGGGCCTTTCAATGGACTCGTTGGAATTTTAACTGAGTAAAAAGTGCGGAAATTGAGGTTTTGCAATTTAATTGTGTTGAAAAGCTCCTAATAAATTACATGAACTCCTAAAATTTGATTAAAACTTGTTTTGCAGTCCTTATTGTAGATGTTTTGGACGAGCGGGTCGAAATGGGCCTTTCAATGGACCCGTTGGAATTTTAAATGAGTAAAAAGTACAGAAATTGAGGTTTTGCAATATAATCGTGTTGAAAAGCTCCTAATCAATTATTTGAACTCCTAATATTTGAATAAAACCTTTTTGCGGTCCTTTTTCTAGAAGTTTCGAAAGAGCAGACAATGGACCCGTTGGAATTTTATCTGAGTAAAAAGTATAAAATTGAGTTTTTTCAATATAATTGTGTTTAAAAGCTCCTAATCAATTATTTTAACTCCTAATATTTGAATAAAACATTTTTGCGGTCTTTTTTGTAGAGGTTTCGGACGAGCAGGTCTAAATGGGCCTTTCAATGGACCCGTTGGAATTTTAATTGAGTAAAAAGTACAGAAATTGAGGTTTTGCAATGTAATTGTGTTGAAAAGCTTCTAATCAATTACATGAACTCCTAAGATTTGATTAAAACTTGTTTTGCGGTCCTTTTTGTAGAGGTTTCAGACGAGCGGGTCAAAATGGGCCTTTCAATGGACCCGTTGGAATTTTAACTGAGTAAAAAGTACATAAATTGAGGTTTTGCAATATAATTGTGTTGAAAAGCTCCTAATCAATTATTTGAACTCCTAATATTTGAATAAAACCTTTTTGCGGTCCTTTTTGTAGAGGTTTCGGACGAGCAGGTCTAAATGGGCCTTTCAATGGACCCGTTGTAATTTTATTTGAGTAAAAAGTATAAAATTGAGGTTTTTCAATATAATTGTGTTGAAAAGCTCCTAATCAATTATTTGAACTCCTAATATTTGAATAAAACCTTTTTGCGGTCCTTTTTGTAGAGGTTTCGGACGTGCAAGTCTAAATGGGCCTTTCAATGGACCCGTTGGAATTTTATCTGATTAAAAAGTATAAAATTGAGATTTTTCAATATAATTGTGTTTAAAAGCTCGTAATCAATTATTTAAACTCCTAATATTTGAATAAAACATTTTTGCGGTCCTTTTTGTAGAGGTTTCGGACGAGCAGGTCTAAATGGGCCTTTCAATGGACTCGTTGGAATTTTAACTGAGTAAAAAGTGCGGAAATTGAGGTTTTGCAATTTAATTGTGTTGAAAAGCTCCTAATAAATTACATGAACTCCTAAAATTTGATTAAAACTTGTTTTGCAGTCCTTATTGTAGATGTTTTGGACGAGCGGGTCGAAATGGGCCTTTCAATGGACCCGTTGGAATTTTAAATGAGTAAAAAGTACAGAAATTGAGGTTTTGCAATATAATCGTGTTGAAAAGCTCCTAATCAATTATTTGAACTCCTAATATTTGAATAAAACCTTTTTGCGGTCCTTTTTCTAGAGGTTTCGAAAGAGCAGACAATGGACCCGTTGGAATTTTATCTGAGTAAAAAGTATAAAATTGAGTTTTTTCAATATAATTGTGTTTAAAAGCTCCTAATCAATTATTTTAACTCCTAATATTTGAATAAAACATTTTTGGGGTCTTTTTTGTAGAGGTTTCGGACGAGCAGGTCTAAATGGGCCTTTCAATGGACCCGTTGGAATTTTAATTGAGTAAAAAGTACAGAAATTGAGGTTTTGCAATGTAATTGTGTTGAAAAGCTTCTAATCAATTACATGAACTCCTAAGATTTGATTAAAACTTGTTTTGCGGTCCTTTTTGTAGAGGTTTCAGACGAGCGGGTCAAAATGGGCCTTTCAATGGACCCGTTGGAATTTTAACTGAGTAAAAAGTACATAAATTGAGGTTTTGCAATATAATTGTGTTGAAAAGCTCCTAATCAATTATTTGAACTCCTAATATTTGAATAAAACCTTTTTGCGGTCCTTTTTGTAGAGGTTTCGGACGAGCAGGTCTAAATGGGCCTTTCAATGGACCCGTTGTAATTTTATTTGAGTAAAAAGTATAAAATTGAGGTTTTTCAATATAATTGTGTTTAAAAGCTCCTAATCAATTATTTGAACTCCTAATATTTGAATAAAACCTTTTTGCGGTCCTTTTTGTAGAGGTTTCGGACGTGCAAGTCTAAATGGGCCTTTCAATGGACCCGTTGGAATTTTATCTGAGTAAAAAGTATAAAATTGAGATTTTTCAATATAATTGTGTTTAAAAGCTCGTAATCAATTATTTGAACTCCTAATATTTGAATAAAACATTTTTGCGGTACTTTTTGTAGAGGTTTCGGACGAGCAGGTCTAAATGCGCCTTTCAATGGACCCGTTGGAATTTTAATTGAGTAAAAAGTACAGAAATTGAGGTTTTGCAATGTAATTGTGTTGAAAAGCTTCTAATAAATAACATGAACTCCTAAGATTTGATTAAAACTTGTTTTGCGGTCCTTTTTGTAGAGGTTTCAGACGAGCGGGTCAAAATGGGCCTTTCAATGGACCCGTTGGAATTTTAACTGAGTAAAAAGTACAGAAATTGAGGTTTTGCAATATAATTGTGTTGAAAAGCTCCTAATCAATTATTTGAACCCCTAATATTTGAATAAAACCTTTTTGCGGTCCTTTTTGTAGAGGTTTCAGACGAGCGGGTCGAAATGGGCCTTTCAATGGACCCGTTGGAATTTTAAATGAGTAAAAAGTACAGAAATTGAGGTTTTGCAATATAATTGTGTTTAAAAGCTCCTAATCAATTATTTGAACTCCTAATATTTGAATAAAACATTTTTGCGGTCCTTTTTGTACATGTTTCAGACGAGCAGGTCTAAATGGGCCTTTCAATGGACCCGTTGGAATTTTAACTGAGTAAAAAGTACAGAAATTGAGGTATTGCAATATAATTGTGTTGAAAAGCTCCCAATCAATTATTTGAACTCCTAATATTTGAATAAAACCTTTTTACGGTCCTTTTTGTAGAGGTTTAAGACGAGTAGGTCTAAATGAGCCTTCAATGGACCCGTTGGAATTTTATCAGAGTAAAAAGTATAAAATAGAGGTTTTTCAATATAATTGTGTTTAAAAGCTTCTAATAAATTATTTCAACTCCTAATATTTGAATAAATCATTTTTGCGGTCCTTTTTGTAGAGGTTTCAGACGAGCAGTTCTAAATGGGCCTTTCAATGGACCCGTTGGAATTTTAACTGAGTAAAAAGTACAGAAATTGAGGTTTTGCAATATAATTGTGTTGAAAAGCTCCTAATCAATTATTTGAACTCCTAATATTTGAATAAAACCTTTTTGCGGTCTTTTTTGTAGAGGTTTAAGACGAGCAGGTCTAAATGAGCTTTTCAATGGACCCGTTGGAATTTTATCAGAGTAAAAAGTATAAAATAGAGGTTTTTCAACATAATTGTGTCTAAAAGCTTCTAATCAATTATTTCAACTCCTAATATTTGAATAAAACATTTTTGTGGTCCTTTTTGTAGAGGTTTCAGACGAGCAGGTCTAAATGGGCCTTTCAATGGACCCGTTGGAATTTTAACTGAGTAAAAAGTATAGAAATTGAGGTTTTGCAATATAATTGTGTTGAAAAGCTCCTAATCAATTATTTGAACTCCTAATATTTGAATAAAACCTTTTTCGGTCCTTTTTGTAGAGGTTTCGGACGAGCAGGTCCAAATGGGCCTTTCAATGGACCCGTTGGAATTTTATCTGAGTAAAAAGTATAAAATAGAGGTTTTTCAATATAATTGTGTTTAAAAGCTCCTAATCAATTATTTGAACTCCTAATATTTGAATAAAAAAATTTTGCGGTCCTTTTTGTAGAGGTTTCGGACGAGCAGGTCTAAATAGGCCTTTCAATGGACCCGTTGGAATTTTAACTGAGTAAAAAGTACAGAAATTGAGGTTTTGCAATGTAATTGTGTTGAAAAGCTTCTAATCAATTACATGAACTCCTGAGATTTGATTAAAACTTGTTTTGCGGTCCTTTTTGTAGAGGTTTCGGACGAGCGGATCAAAATGGGCCTTTCAATGGACCCGTTGGAATTTTAACTGAGTAAAAAGTACAGAAATTGAGGTTTTGCAATATAATTGTGTTGAAAAGCTCCTAATCAATTATTTGAACCCCTAATATTTGAATAAAACCTTTTTGCGGTCCTTTTTGTAGAGGTTTCAGACGAGCGGGTCGAAATGGGCCTTTCAATGGACCCGTTGGAATTTTAAATGAGTAAAAAGTACAGAAATTGAGGTTTTGCAATATAATTGTGTTTAAAAGCTCCTAATCAATTATTTGAACTCCTAATATTTGAATAAAACATTTTTGCGGTCCTTTTTGTACATGTTTCAGACGAGCAGGTCTAAATGGGCCTTTCAATGGACCCGTTGGAATTTTAACTGAGTAAAAAGTACAGAAATTGAGGTATTGCAATATAATTGTGTTGAAAAGCTCCCAATCAATTATTTGAACTCCTAATATTTGAATAAAACCTTTTTGCGGTCCTTTTTGTAGAGGTTTAAGACGAGTAGGTCTAAATGAGCCTTCAATGGACCCGTTGGAATTTTATCAGAGTAAAAAGTATAAAATAGAGGTTTTTCAATATAATTGTGTTTAAAAGCTTCTAATAAATTATTTCAACTCCTAATATTTGAATAAATCATTTTTGCGGTCCTTTTTGTAGAGGTTTCAGACGAGCAGTTCTAAATGGGCCTTTCAATGGACCCGTTGGAATTTTAACTGAGTAAAAAGTACAGAAATTGAGGTTTTGCAATATAATTGTGTTGAAAAGCTCCTAATCAATTATTTGAACTCCTAATATTTGAATAAAACCTTTTTGCGGTCTTTTTTGTAGAGGTTTAAGACGAGCAGGTCTAAATGAGCTTTTCAATGGACCCGTTGGAATTTTATCAGAGTAAAAAGTATAAAATAGAGGTTTTTCAACATAATTGTGTCTAAAAGCTTCTAATCAATTATTTCAACTCCTAATATTTGAATAAAACATTTTTGTGGTCCTTTTTGTAGAGGTTTCAGACGAGCAGGTCTAAATGGGCCTTTCAATGGACCCGTTGGAATTTTAACTGAGTAAAAAGTACAGAAATTGAGGTTTTGCAATATAATTGTGTTGAAAAGCTCCTAATCAATTATTTGAACTCCTAATATTTGAATAAAACCTTTTTTCGGTCCTTTTTGTAGAGGTTTCGGACGAGCAGGTCCAAATGGGCCTTTCAATGGACCCGTTGGAATTTTATCTGAGTAAAAAGTATAAAATAGAGGTTTTTCAATATAATTGTGTTTAAAAGCTCCTAATCAATTATTTGAACTCCTAATATTTGAATAAAAAAATTTTGCGGTCCTTTTTGTAGAGGTTTCGGACGAGCAGGTCTAAATAGGCCTTTCAATGGACCCGTTGGAATTTTAACTGAGTAAAAAGTACAGAAATTGAGGTTTTGCAATGTAATTGTGTTGAAAAGCTTCTAATCAATTACATGAACTCCTGAGATTTGATTAAAACTTGTTTTGCGGTCCTTTTTGTAGAGGTTTCGGACGAGCGGATCAAAATGGGCCTTTCAATGGACCCGTTGGAATTTTAACTGAGTAAAAAGTACAGAAATTGAGGTTTTGCAATATAATTGTGTTGAAAAGCTCCTAATCAATTATTTGAACTCCTAATATTTGACTAAAACATTTTTGCGGTCCTTTTTGTAGAGGTTTCGGACGAGCAGGTCTAAATGGGCCTTTCAAAGGACCCGTTGGAATTTTAACTGAGTAAAAAGTACAGAAATTGAGGTTTTGCAATATAATTGTGTTGAAATGCTCCTAATCAATTACATGAACTCCTAAAATTTGATTAAAACTTGTTTTGCAGTCCTTTTTGTAGAGGTTTCGGACGAGCGGGTCGAAATGGGCCATTCTATGGACCCGTTGGAATTTTAAATGAGTAAAAAGTACAGAAATTGAGGTTTTGCAATATAATTGTGTTGAAAAGCTACTAATCAATTATTTGAACTCCTAATATTTGAATAAAACATTTTTGCGGTCCTTTTTGTAGAGGTTTCGGACGAGCAGGTCTAAATGGGCCTTTCAATGGACCCGTTGGAATTTTAACTGAGTAAAAAGTATAGAAATTGAGGTTTTGCAATGTAATTGTGTTGTAAAGCTTCTAATCAATTACATGAACTCCTACAATTTGATTAAAACTTGTTTTGCGGTCCTTTTTGTAGAGGTTTCGGACAAGCGGGTCGAAATAGGCCTTTCAATGGACCCGTTGGAATTTTAACTGAGTAAAAAGTACAGAAATTGAGGTTTTGCAATGTAATTGTGTTGAAAAGCTTCTAATCAATTACATGAACTCCTGAGATTTGATTAAAACTTGTTTTGCGGTCCTTTTTGTAGAGGTTTCAGACGAGCGGATCAAAATGGGCCTTTCAATGGACCCGTTGGAATTTTAACTGAGTAAAAAGTACAGAAATTGAGGTTTTGCAATATAATTGTGTTGAAAAGCTCCTAATCAATTATTTGAACTCCTAATATTTGACTAAAACATTTTTGCGGTCCTTTTTGTAGAGGTTTCGGACGAGCAGGTCTAAATGGGCCTTTCAAAGGACCCGTTGGAATTTTAACTGAGTAAAAAGTACAGAAATTGAGGTTTTGCAATATAATTGTGTTGAAATGCTCCTAATCAATTACATGAACTCCTAAAATTTGATTAAAACTTGTTTTGCAGTCCTTTTTGTAGAGGTTTCGGACGAGCGGGTCGAAATGGGCCATTCTATGGACCCGTTGGAATTTTAAATGAGTAAAAAGTACAGAAATTGAGGTTTTGCAATATAATTGTGTTGAAAAGCTACTAATCAATTATTTGAACTCCTAATATTTGAATAAAACATTTTTGCGGTCCCTTTTGTAGAGGTTTCGGACGAGCAGGTCTAAATGGGCCTTTCAATGGACCCGTTGGAATTTTAACTTAGTAAAAAGTATAGAAATTGAGGTTTTGCAATGTAATTGTGTTGTAAAGCTTCTAATCAATTACATGAACTCCTACAATTTGATTAAAACTTGTTTTGCGGTCCTTTTTGTAGAGGTTTCGGACAAGCGGGTCGAAATAGGCCTTTCAATGGACCCGTTGGAATTTTAACTGAGTAAAAAGTACAGAAATTGAGGTTTTGCAATATAATTGTGTTGAAAAGCTCCTAATCAATTATTTGAACTACTAATATTTGAATAAAACATTTTTGCGGTCCTTTTTGTAGAGGTTTCGGACTAGCAGGTCTAAATGGGCCTTTCAATGGACCCGTTGGAATTTTAGCTGAGTAAAAAGTAAAGAAATTGAGGTTTTGCAATATAATTGTGTTGAAAAGCTCCTAATCAATTATTTGAACTCCTAATATTTGAATAAAACATTTTTGCGGTCATTTTTGTAGAAGTTTCGGACGAGCAGGTCTAAATGGCCCTTTCAATGGACCCGTTGGAATTAGCTTAGTAAAAAGTACAGAAATTGAGGTTTTGCAATATAATTGTGTTGAAAAGCTCCTAATCAATTACATGAACTCCTAAAATTTGATTAAAACTTGTTTTGTAGTCCTTTTTGTAGAGGTTTCAGACGAGCGGGTCGAAATGGGCCTTTCAATGGACCCGTTGGAATTTTAACTGAGTAAAAAGTACAGAAATTGAGGTTTTGCAATATAATTGTGTTGAAAAGCTCCTAATAAATTATTTGAACTCCTAATATTTCAATAAAACCTTTTTGCGGTCCTTTTTGTAAGGTTTCAGACGAGCAGGTCTAAATGGGCCTTTCAATGGACCCGTTGGAATTTTATCTGAGTAAAAAGTATAAAATTGAGGTTTTTCAATATAATTGTGTTTAAAAGCTCCTAATCAATTATTTGAACTCCTAATATTTGAATAAAACAATTTTGCGGTCCTTTTTGTAGAGGTTTCGGACTAGCAGGTCTAAATGGGCCTTTCAATGGACCCGTTGGAATTTTAGCTGAGTAAAAAGTACAGAAAATGAGGTTTTGCAATATAATTGTGTTGAAAAGCTCCTAATGAATTACATGAACTTCTAGAATTTGATTAAAACTTGTTTTGCAGTCCTTTTTGTGGAGGTTGCGGACGAGCGGGTCGAAATGGGCCTTTCAATGGACCCCTTGGAATTTTAAATTAGTAAAAAGTACAGAAATTGAGGTTTTGCAAGGTAATTGTGTTGAAAAGCTCCTAATCAATTATTTGAACTCCTAATATTTGTATAAAACCTTTTTGCGGTCCTTTTTGTAGAGGTTTCGGACGAGCAGGTCTAAATGGGCCTTTCAATGGACCCGTTGGAATTTTAAATGAGTAAAAAGTACAGAAATTGAGGTTTTGCAATGTAATTGTGTTGAAAAGCTTCTAATCAATTACATGAACTCCTAAAATTTGATTAAAACTTGTTTTGCGGTCCTTTTTCTAGAGGTTTCACACGAGCGGGTCGAAATGGGCCTTTCAATGGACCCGTTGGAATTTTAACTGAGTAAAAAGTACAGAAATTGAGGTTTTGCAATATAATTGTGTTGAAAAGCTCCTAATCAATTATTTGAACTCCTAATATTTGAATAAAACCATTTTGCGGTCCTTTTTGTAAGGTTTCAGACGAGCAAGTCTAAATGGGCCTTTCAATGGACCCGTTGGAATTTTATCTGAGTAAAAATTATAAAATAGAGGTTTTTCAAAATAATTGTGTTTAAAAGCTCCTAATAAATTATTTGAACTCCTAATATTTGAATAAAACCTTTTTGCGGTCCTTTTTGTAGAGGTTTCGGACGAGCAGGTCTAAATGGGCCTTTTAATGGACCCGTTGGAATTTTAGCTGAGTAAAAAGTACTGAAATTGAGGTTTTGGAATATAATTGTGTAGAAAAGCTCTTAATAAATTACATGAACTCCTAAAATTTGATTAAAACTTCTTTTGCAGTCCTTTTTGTAGAGGTTTCGGACGAGCGGGTCGAAATTGGCCTTTCGATGGACCCGTTGGAATTTTAAATGAGTAAAAAGTACAGAAATTGAGGTTTTGCAATATAATTGTGTTTAAAAGCTCCTAATCAATTACATGAACTCCTAAAATTTGATTAAAACTTGTTTTGCAGTCCTTTTTGTAGAGGTTTCGGACGAGCGGGTCAAAATGGGCCTTTCAATGGACCCGTTAGAATTTTTTTTGAAGAAAGGGCCTCATTAAAAACCCCACTAAACCTTACTGGGCTATCCCAGCAAAGCCCTAGGAGGGGAAAAGAGTGCCCAAAATATATTATAAATCAAGGTGGTTGGTTAACAACCGGTACAAAAGTTCGCAGAGCATCGGGCAAGCCCGGCCCAAAATACATGGATGAATGAAAGTGCAAAGCCCAATTGGCTACAGAATGAGCTAAAACGTTAGCTCCACGCGGTACATAATGTAAACTAAGACCTGATACATTGTCAATTAAAGATCTAGTATCCTGCAACTGGCGCTGAATATGGGAGGCATCCTCGCCTGCTCTACACAATCGATTGATCAGCAGGGCCGCATCTGATTCAAGAAGAAACCCAGTCCAACCCGCCTCCACACCTAATTGGACGCCATCCGATATCGCCCGTAGCTCTACCGACGTAGAATCGGCAATAGTGTCCAAGTAAACAGCTCGTCCAAGCAGGATAGCTCTATTAGCATCACTGGCCACGATGCCAATTCCAGCCGATCCTGTAGAAGGGTGAAAAGCGCCATCAACATTGATTTTGATTGATCCAGCTGGCGGCGGCCTCCAGACAGGTGGGGAAAGTGCTGTCGTCGTATGCTGCCTCGTCGTGGGAATGTCTGCTGTGGCCGTTAGGTAGTCGCGAAGTAGATCCTGTGAGTTCATCAAGGTGAGCCAAGGGGGCTGCAGACGCTGAGAATGGACCCACTCATTCCTCCTATTCCAAAGATTCCACAGTGTAGTTAGGAGGAGATCAAATTGTGCGCAGGGGAGGAGCCTAGCTCCTTGTTCCAACCAAAGTGACATCGAGGTTGCGCTGCTATCACGAAGTGCACTCGGGAAACCTGCAAGGCGGAGTGTCTCAGCAGCGCCTGGACAGCCCCTGAAAGCATGAAGTGCAGATTCGAGCATCGAAGGGCAGAACGGACACATGCCGTTGCCCAATCCAATAGTCGCAAGTCGGTCACCTGTGGGTAGCGCTCCCCGTCCTACCCGCCATCCAAAGGTGCGGACTTTCGGGAGTGTGTTGGATTTAGCAATAATCTTCCATAGAGGGTTCGGACGCTCAAGAGGTCGTGGGGGCTGACGTAAGAATAGGTAACCGGAGCGTACGAAATAAATATTGGTATCATGAAAGCCCCATAGCAAGGTATCACGTTGGACATCAGATATTGGTACTTGCAATATGTGGGCTGCGTCATCTTCGTCAAAATGTTGACGTACTTTATGTTCATCCCATGCATTATGATGACGAATCATAAAATCTCCGCATCGCAAGGGTATTTCCTCATTATCTTGATAACTACCAAAAAAGGAGAGCCCACTAGATCCACCCCAATTATCACGATGGATGCGCAGACGACTATTTATTCCAGGTCTCCAGAAGAAACCGGATTGTAATTGTTGCAAAGCCTGCCATATACCTCTCCAAGCATAGGAGGCTCGGTGGTCAACTTTCGCCTCCATAATATTCCCGGATGGATAATAGCGTGATTTGAGGACCCGTGCGAGTAAGGAGTCTGGCGAGTAGATTAGTCGCCAGATTTGTTTCCCAAGGAGGGCAATATTAAAGTCCCTTAGATCACGGAAACCCATGCCCCCCACAGATTTGGGGGTGCACATAGTATCCCAGGAGAGCATGGACCATCCATTTTTGTTACTTCTGCCCGTCCACCAGTAACGGCGGATTGATCGTGTCGCATCATCCACAATGTTCTGTGGGAGTAAATAACATGACATGACATATTGAGGCAAAGCTTGCGCCACTGATTTTATGAGAACTTCACGCCCACTATACGACAGCAAGTTAGTATCCCATTTAGTCATGCGAGAATTGACTTTGTCTCTAATGAAACCAAGACTGGCCGTTCGATTCCTCCCGATGAGAAGAGGGACACCTTGATATGTTCCAGGGTCATCAACCAAACGGATGCCAAGAGTATGTTGGAGCGCATGTGTGAAGTCCCTCGAACAGCGGGAGCTACAAAAGGCAGTCGACTTTGAAAAGTTGACTGACTGACCTGAGGATGCCTCATACAGCCGGAGAATTTCCTTCAACTGGTCTATTTCCCCTGGGCAGTTACGGACAAAGACAATACTATCATCCGCAAAGAGCAGATGGTTAATTCTTGGGCCACGTCTATTGGCCTGTAACCCAATTAGACGTCCCGAATGCTGTTCAGCCTCAAGGGCCGCTGAAAGCCCTTGGGAGCAGATTAAAAAGAGAAAAGGCGAGAGAGGGTCCCCTTGCCGAATTCCTCTAGTCGGAAAGAACTCGTTTGATAGAGTGCCATTAAGCCGAACTGAAAAAGAAACAGTGGATACACATCGGAGCAGTAATTGTACCCATTCAGATGCAAACCCCATACGTAACATTACGTCTTTAAGAAAAGACCATTCAACCTTATCAAAAGCTTTTTCCATATCGAGCTTCAAGGCAGCCCCCTGATATATCGAAGCGGTATTAGTATGGAGAGTATGCACAAGTTCGTGCGCAATCAAAATATTGTCAGTAATGTTCCGACCACTGACAAAAGCAGCTTGCGCATCACTGATACAATATGGTAATATAGGTTTAAGTTTATTCACAAGAACCTTAGCTATGGTCTTGTAGATAACAGTACATAAGCTGATCGGTCGAAATTGACGCATGTTTGAGGCGTCGGGCACCTTTGGGATGAGGACAATGATAGCTTTGTTTACCGTTGCCATATCCTCTTCGCCTCGTAACAGGCGCAAACAAAGGCGTATAAACTCAGGTCCTATGACGTCCCAGTATTGTCTATAGAAACTACTAGGGAAGCCGACAAAGCCTGGGGCTTTCCTAGGGCCGATATCCCTGAAAGCTGTGGTTACCTCTTCTTCAGTGAAGGGTCGTAGCAAAGATGTATTCATTTCAGCACTAACCACTGGGGTAATATGTTCCAAGAGCACCGGAGAGGGGCTTGGATTAGACGATGTGAATAAATCCTGAAAATACTCGGATGCAATTCAAAGAAGCTCAGGTTTCTCTGTATGCCAAGTTTGGTCCACATCGAAAAGACCACGTATGGTGTTCTTTTTCCGTCGCTTAGAAGCTCGAGCATGGAAAAAGGAAGTGTTCTTATCACCTTGCGAAAGCCAGGTAACACGAGAACGTTGTGCCCAGTATGCTTCCTTGGCATCCAAAAGGCGTTTAAGTTCCAATTTTGAGTCACGGAGATTGAGTAACATGTTTTGTGACAATCTTCTCCTACGCATATAGGAGTTAATTTTACGCTGAAGTTCAGCTATGCGATTGTTGGAGGTAGAGCGTCTAGTCGCTTGCCACTCATGTAAGTGGTTCCCTACGACGGTCAGTTTGTCGAGTAGAGTGCCCGATGCGTTGGACCACGCTTGGTGAACCGTGGAGACACATGACGGGTCCTTTGCCCAGCATGCCTCGAATCGGAAATGGTCACCAATGTGCGCATCATATTGGCCACGATGCGCGTGAGGTGTAGTACGTGTAGTGTCCATAATAATGATGTAGTGATCCGAATTCGGAGAAAAAATATTCCTACATTGGAATGTTAAGTGGGCATTGAGCCATGCATTGCATGCAAGATATCTATCCAGACGTTCACAAACAGGTGTAACATTTGGCCCAGTGCGCGACCAAGTGAACCAACCCGGACATGGTTTGCAATCAAAAATCCCATTACGTACGAGGCACTCGCGAAAGTTGGTGATTTGTGATTGCGGTCGACGACCTCCGCCTTGTTTTTCGGAGTCTGATAAAATATCTTTTAGGTCCCCTCCAATTAACCAAGGTAGAGGTGAATTTTTACTAAGGGAATCAATGAGTTCCCACGTTTTATATTTCATGCTAGTTTCGGCAAACCTATAGATTCCAGTAAAACGAAAGCAATCATCGGAAGATGTAACAATGGAATCTATATGACGATCAGAATACGATAAAAGATCAACATTCAATTTATTATTCCAAAGCAATATTAAACCAGAGCAATTTGGACTGCTTTTCACATGGAAGCAGCCCTCCATATCTAAAGAAAGTTTCAATCTTTCAAAATTAAAATTACATAACCGAGTCTCAGATAAGAAAATAATCAAAGGTTCTAATTTGCGGACCATTGAAATAAGCCCTCGAACTGCCTCTGGTGAACCAAGCCCACGGCAGTTCCAGCACATGAGCCTCATTTCTCTCGGCGGGGTTGAATATCAACCGCCGCCGAAGAGACTTTGCTACTCATCCCAGCTTTAGAGTGTTTAGTTTTTTCTGTAGGAACTGTTCCGTGCTTTGCCGGTCGTAATGGAACCTTTGGAGAGGTACGTGGACGTTTAGCCAACGTAGGAGCAGTCAAGGGAGGGCTGCGTTTTGCCTTGCGTGGTTCGACAGCATTTTTTGGTGGGCTCGAGGAAGTAGCGAGCCAATCCTCAAAATCTGGGTTGACAAAGGCATTACTTCCATGTCCAGCAGTAGTAGACTTAGCCGGCACTGCAGTGGGCACCGGGAAGCCTTCAGAATCGATCAAGACGAACCTCTTGTTCGGTGGAGTGGAAGATACATCCTCAGTCATTGTGGCTGTCTTGGCAGCATCGGGGGCACCCGTATTTGCTGATTCCGCATCGGCTGGGATGACAGCTATGGGGGCTACATCAAGAGCTTCAACCGAGAGCTGTCCCGTGGCCTCCCCATCCGAATCCGCCATTAGCTCCTCAGGGGCAGCAACAGGCGCGAATGGAGCTGGCTGCTCCTGCAGCGTTGCCGCACCCAAGGGTGCTGTAGCATCAGCAACCTTGGCAACTGGCTGCTCCTGCATCAGTTCCGCACCCAGGGGTGCTGCAGAATCAGCGGTTTTGGCATCAGCAGTGGCTGGCTGCCCTGGAATGCGTTCTTTCCTCGAAGCCGAGGCTGCCGCTTCTGAATGTTTCGTGGCTGAGACAGCATCAGCTACCGCCACTGACTTTCCTTTACGTTCTGGTCCTGAGGAGCAGAGTCGACAAAGGGAATAGTAAATATAAATAGTAGGAAAAATTCCCACTAAGTAGAAAAAAACTACAACAATTTCAGGATAACATGTAGATGATACCTGTATTGATGTGTTTCCTTTTGGTTGATCCTTCACCTGCAATGAGGCAAAAAGATGATGTAAATCATCGTAAAATGGAAGGCAAAAATAATAAAACATAATCCAATTCCAAAGTGAGTACATATTGTGAAATAGCCATGTACCATTGTTAGCCATCGAAGGCTTAGCAGGCTCAAAATAACTAACCCTTCCTCTGGTAGTTATTTTAGTTTTCTTCTTTGGTGCCGGAGCACGTAACCAATCTCCATACTGTTGGGGCACGGTTTTGTCATCCTTAAAATCCACACAAGTGGCTTTAAGGTGGCACAAAATACTACATCCATGACAGAAAGATGGTAGACCCTCATATTGTATAGGCAACATCTGGGGGTCTTCATCCTCCTCAAGCTGAACAAACACAAACCGTCGCAGCGGCTGGTGTACATCAATTATGACTAGGACTCGAAGGAATTCAGTCATATTCCCCTCCTCCGATTGACGAGAGTCAGTCCCTATTACTGCACCTATCCCTCCGCCAATGGCTCGGCCGGTGGCATTTGCTACCACAACGCTAGTCATCATAGCGATCGGAACACGATGTATTCTTACCCAGATTCGCATCTGGTCATATCGGTATCCCTTAATGGTGAGCTTTGGCTGCACCGGTAAGACTGCAAGCCAATCTTTCTTAAAAGTCCAGGGCCCTCCATTTAGGACAACATCCCTGCAAGCTTTAGTTTCAAACTTAAACAAAAAATGTCCAGAGCCAAGAGATGTTACCGATGAGAGCTTGTATTCTCTCCAAATATTAGTGAAGAGCCGCATCACAACATTCTCTTCATACTCTTTTGTGTTGAACAGTTTTCCGATGAGTGACAATTTGTAGTCATCAAGGGGAATGGCCTTTGTTGAGGCAGGAGCACAGATTACATGTTTCTCTTCTGCTGTAAACTGAAGGTTGTCAAAGCGAGAGAGAAAGGAATCGGTGGAAGCCATAAGTGCTTGTGTGTACTCGACGATTGAGAGAGGTTTCACACAACTGAAGTGTAGCGTGGGAAGAGGGAGAAAATGCCTAGTGAACAATATACTTAGGCGAGAAATCTCTATGCAAGGAGAATAATATTCAAACCATTGAGGAAATGGAGAGTCTCGATAAGGATAGGATAATGTGAAATGAAATTTAAAATTCCATATAGATTTTAAAATGTATATGAATTTAATTAATATCCAAATAATAATCGTAAGATTAAAAATTAGAATTAATTGAAATTCATATAGATTATCCCATATAAGAAAACGAATTGAATTTGTATAATTTCCTACTATGCGTAGTGATGTAAGATAAGGAGAAGGAAATTTGAATTTAAGTAATCTCTTGATAATCATTACATTAGAAGAGAATATTAAATTAAATTCAAAGTTATTATTAAGATAATATTCAAAAGAATTGAATTTAATTACTATCTTGATAATTCTGAGATTAAAAGGGAATAGTAATTTTAATTCATGTGAATGACTAGGATTATAGGATAATATTAAATCCCAACCAAGTAGAATTTTATCCCAGAATAGAGATAAATTGAATTTATACAATATCCTAACCAACTTGTGATTAACAGATAATGTAATCAATAATTTGAATTTGAATAGAGTCTTTATAATCATAAGATTATAAAAGGATATGAATTTAAATTCAAATAGAGTAGTGAGGAAGTAGTGAAAGGATTTGAATTTAAAAAATATCTTTTGAATCCTAAGATTTAAAGATAAGTTTATTTTAAACTCAAATAGAGCCCTATAGTGGATGGACTCGTCTAGATAATAAATAGAAAAATACATTTGTATTTTAATATCTATAATCTGTAAATAAATCATCATTTTAAAATTATTATGTACGATATTAAAATCGTAGTAAGATATTGAATCCCTTAGAAATAGGAATAAGTTAAAAGGTGATATTTTCTGGTGGGATTCCACCAGATTGCATGCAATGCATGGTACACGTGAATGGGCCAAAGTCTCCCATGCAGACTTGTGACGTGGCAGTTCACCATTCCAAAAAAAGAGTGAAACATATCTGGAGCTCCAACAGTTGTGGAGCAATAAGGCTGCTGTCGCCCGGCGGCTAGCGGCCACCCTCTCCCCGATCTGTCGGTTTAATTGACGGTGCTCATGCATCGTGTTAAAACTTAAAATCCATATCGTTGTAGACATGATGATAAAATAAACATAAACCAATATATTATCATTTTGTTGTAGTAACAAAATCGTAGAAGCAAATGAATGAATTTCCTGCATTAACAGCCACTGACAGATAGTTTCATTCAAAAATAATAATTTCCCCAGCGGTAATTTGCTGTGAAAAGATTGGATACAAGGTCGTTTTGACCAGGAAAATTCCTGTACTCCGTGAACGGTGACAGGGTTTACGAAGGGAATCAAAAATGAAGTCCCAGCATATGTGTGATGTACATAAAGTACATCATTTACCTGAATGGCAGGGTGTGGCCATTGCCAAAGCCAAAATTGCATCAAAGATGAAAACAGAATTGGTGGGCAGTAAAAATTCCTTCGGGCGATGTGGGTGGTGATCACTTTCATCATATTTGTGCTAAGCAAGCACCATGATGAAAGCAAAGGGGGAGGGCGGAGGCATGGATGACGGCAGAGATTGGGGCGGAAGCAGGCGGCTAAGAGGAGGAGGAGGCGGAGAAGGGAGAAGATAAGAAGGAGAGGGAGAAGAGAAAAGGGAGAGTTTGAGAGACCCGTTGGAATTTTAACTGAGTAAAAAGTACAGAAATTGAGGTTTTGGAATGTAATTGTGTTGAAAAGCTTCTAATCAATTATTTGAACTCCTAATATTTGATTCAAACTTGTTTTGCGGTCCTTTTTGTTGAGGTTTCGGACGAGCGGGTCGAAATCGGCCTTTCAATGGACCCGTTGGAATTTTAACTGAGTAAAAATTACAGAAATTGAGGTTTTGCAATATAATTGTGTTCAAAAGCTCCTAATCAATTATTTGAACTCCTAATATTTGAATAAAACATTTTTGCGGTCCTTTTTGTAGAGGTTTCGGACGAGCAGGTCTAAATGGGCCTTTCAATGGACCCGTTGGAATTTTAACTGAGTAAAAAGTACAGAAATTGAGGTTTTGCAATGTAATTGTGTTGAAAAGCTTCTAATCAATTATTTGAACTCCTAATATTTGATTCAAACTTGTTTTGCGGTCCTTTTTGTTGAGGTTTCGGACGAGCGGGTCGAAATGGGCCTTTCAATGGACCCGTTGGAATTTTAACTGAGTAAAAAGTACAGAAATTGAGGTTTTACAATATAATTGTGTTGAAAAGCTCTTAATCAATTACATGAACTCCTAAAATTTCATTAAAACTTGTTTCGCAGTCCTTTTTGTAGAGGTTTCGGACGAGCAGGTCTAAATGGGCCTTTCAATGGACCCGTTGGAATTTTAACTGAGTAAAAAGTACAGAAATTGAGGTTTTGCAATATAATTGTGTTCAAAAGCTCCTAATAAATTATTTGAACTCCTAATATTTGAATAAAACATTTTTGCGGTCCTTTTTGTAGAGGTTTCAGACGAGCAGGTCTAAATGGGCCTTTCAATGGACCCGTTAGAATTTTAACTGAGTAAAAAGTACATAAATTGCGGTTTTGCAATATAATTGTGTTGAAAAGCTCCTAATAAATTACATGAACTCCTAAAATTTGATTAAAACTTGTTTTGCAGTCCTTTTTGTAGAGGTTTCGGACGAGCGTGTTGAAATGGGCCTTTCAATGGACCCGTTGGAATTTTAAATGAGTAAAAAGTACAGAAATTGAGGTTTTGCAATATAATTGTGTTCAAAAGCTCCTAATCAATTATTTGAACTCCTAATATTTGAATAAAACATTTTTGCAGTCCTTTTTGTACAGGTTTCGGACGAGAAGGTCTAAATGGGCCTTTCAATGGACCCTTTGGAATTTTAACTGAGTAAAAAGTACAGAAATTGAGGTTTTGCAATATAATTGTGTTGAAAAGCTCTTAATCAATTACATGAACTCCTAAAATTTCATTAAAACTTGTTTCGCAGTCCTTTTTGTAGAGGTTTCGGACGAGCAGTTCTAAATGGGCCTTTCAATGGACCCGTTGGAATTTTAACTTAGTAAAAAGTACAGAAATTGAGGTTTTGCAATATAATTGTGTTGAAAAGCTTCTAATCAATTACATGAACTCCTAAGATTTGATTAAAACTTGTTTTGCAGTCCTTTTGTAGAGGTTTCGGACGAGCAGGTCTAAATGGGCCTTTCAATGGACCCGTTGGAATTTTAACTGAGTAAAAAGTAAATAAATTGCGGTTTTGCAATATAATTCTGTTGAAAAGCTCATAATAAATTACATGAACTCCTAAAATTTGATTAAAACTTGTTTTGCAGTCCTTTTTGTAGAGGTTTCGGACGAGCGGGTTGAAATGGGCCTTTCAAAGGACCCGTTGGAATTTTAAATGAGTAAAAAGTACAGCAATTGAGATTTTGCAATATAATTGTGTTGAAAAGCTCCTAATCAATTATTTGAACTCCTAATATTTGAATAAAACATTTTTGCGGTCCTTTTTGTAGAGGTTTCGGACGAGCAGGTCTAAATGGGCCTTTCAATGGACCCGTTGGAATTTTAACTGAGTAAAAAGTACAGAAATTGAGGTTTTGCAATGTAATTGTGTTGAAAAGCTTCTAATCAATTACATGAACTCCTAAAATGTGATTAAAACTTGTTTTGCGTTCCTTTTTGTAGAGGTTTCGAACGAGCGGGTCGAAATGGGCCTTTCAATGGACCCGTTGGAATTTTAACTTAGTAAAAGTACATAAATTGCGGTTTTGCAATATAATTGTTTTGAAAAGCTCCTAATCAATTATTTGAACTCCTAATATTTGATTAAAACTTGTTTTGCGGTCCTTTTTGTAGAGGTTTCGGATGAGCGGGTCGAAATGGGCCTTTCAATGGACCCGTTGGAATTTTAACTGAGTAAAAAGTACAGAAATTGAGGTTTTGAAATATAATTGTGTTCAAAAGCTCCTATTCAAATATTTGAACTGCTAATATTTGAATAAAACATTTTTGTGGTCCTTTTTGTAGAGGTTTCGGACGAGCAGGTCTAAATGGGCCTTTCAATGGACCCTTTGGAATTTTAACTGAGTAAAAAGTACAGAAATTGCGGTTTTGCAATATAATTGTGTTCAAAAGCTCCTAATCAATTACATTAACTCCTAAAATTTGATTAAAAATTGTTTTGCATTCCTTTTTGTAGAGGTTTCGGACGAGCGGGTCGAAATGGGCCTTTCAATGGACCCGTTGGAAATTTAACTTAGTAAAAGTACATAAATTGCGGTTTTGCAATATAATTGTTTTGAAAAGCTCCTAATCAATTATTTGAACTCCTAATATTTGATCAAAACTTGTTTTGCGGTCCTTTTTGTAGAGGATTCGGACGAGCATGTCTAAATGGACCTCTCAATGGACCCGTTGGAATTTTAACTGAGTAAAAAGTACAGAAATTGCGGTTTTGCAATATAATTGTGTTGAAAAGCTCCTAATCAATTACATGAACTCCTAAAATTTGATTAAAACCTGTTTTGCAGTCCTTTTTGTAGAGGTTTCGGACGAGCGGGTCGAAATGGGCTTTTCAATGAACCCGTTGGAATTTTAAATGAGTAAAAAGTACAAAAATTGAGGTTTTGGAATATAATTGTGTTGAAAAGCTCCTAATCAATTATTTGAAGTCCTAATATTTGAATAAAACATTTTTGCGGTCCTTTTTGTAGAGGTTTCGGACGAGCAAGTCTAAGTGGGCCTTTCAATGGACCCGTTGGAATTTTAACTGAGTAAAAAGTACATAAATTGAGGTTTTGCAATATAATTGTGTTCAAAAACTCCTAATCAATTACACGAACTCCTAAAATTTGATTAAAACTTGTTTTGCGTTCCTTTTTGTAGAGGTTTCGAACGAGCGGGTCGAAATGGGCCTTTCAATGGACCCGTTGGAATTTTAACTTAGTAAAAGTACATAAATTGCGGTTTTGCAATATAATTGTTTTGAAAAGCTCCTAATCAATTATTTGAACTCCTAATATTTGATTAAAACTTGTTTTGCGGTCCTTTTTGTAGAGGTTTCGGACTAGTGGGTCGAAATGGGCCTTTCAATGGACCTGTTGGAATTTTAACTGAGTAAAAAGTACATAAATTGAGGATTTGCAATATAATTGTGTTGAAAAGCTCCTAATCAATTATTTGAACTCCTAATATTTGAATAAAACATTTTTGCGGTCCTTTTTGTTGAGGTTTCGGACGAGCAGGTCTAAATGGGCCTTTCAATGGACCCGTTGGAATTTTAACTGAGTAAAATGTACAGAAATTGAGGTTTTGCAATATAATTGTGTTGAAAAGCTCTTAATCAATTACATGAACTCCTAAAATTTCATTAAAACTTGTTTTGTAGTCCTTTTTGTAGAGGCTTCGGACGAGCAGGTCTAAATGGGCCTTTCAATGGACCCGTTGGAAATTTAACTTAGTAAAAGTACATAAATTGCGGTTTTGCAATATAATTGTTTTGAAAAGCTCCTAATCAATTATTTGAACTCCTAATATTTGATTAAAACTTGTTTTGCGGTCCTTTTTGTAGAGGATTCGGACGAGCATGTCTAAATGGACCTCTCAATGGACCTGTTGGAATTTTAACTGAGTAAAAAGTACAGAAATTGCGGTTTTGCAATATAATTGTGTTGAAAAGCTCCTAATCAATTACATGAACTCCTAAAATTTGATTAAAACCTGTTTTGCAGTCCTTTTTGTAGAGGTTTCGGACGAGCGGGTCGAAATGGGCTTTTCAATGAACCCGTTGGAATTTTAAATGAGTAAAAAGTACAAAAATTGAGGTTTTGGAATATAATTGTGTTGAAAAGCTCCTAATCAATTATTTGAAGTCCTAATATTTGAATAAAACATTTTTGCGGTCCTTTTTGTAGAGGTTTCGGACGAGCAGGTTTAAGTGGGCCTTTCAATGGACCCGTTGGAATTTTAACTGAGTAAAAAGTACATAAATTGAGGTTTTGCAATATAATTGTGTTCAAAAACTCCTAATCAATTACACGAACTCCTAAAATTTGATTAAAACTTGTTTTGCGTTCCTTTTTGTAGAGGTTTCGAACGAGCGGGTCGAAATGGGCCTTTCAATGGACCCGTTGGAATTTTAACTTAGTAAAAGTACATAAATTGCGGTTTTGCAATATAATTGTTTTGAAAAGCTCCTAATCAATTATTTGAACTCCTAATATTTGATTAAAACTTGTTTTGCGGTCCTTTTTGTAGAGGTTTCGGACTAGTGGGTCGAAATGGGCCTTTCAATTGACCTGTTGGAATTTTAACTGAGTAAAAAGTACATAAATTGAGGATTTGCAATATAATTGTGTTGAAAAGCTCCTAATCAATTATTTGAACTCCTAATATTTGAATAAAACATTTTTGCGGTCCTTTTTGTAGAGGTTTCGGACGAGCAGGTCTAAATGGGCCTTTCAATGGACCCGTTGGAATTTTAACTGAGTAAAATGTACAGAAATTGAGGTTTTGCAATATAATTGTGTTGAAAAGCTCTTAATCAATTCCATGAACTCCTAAAATTTCATTAAAACTTGTTTTGTAGTCCTTTTTGTAGAGGCTTCGGACGAGCAGGTCTAAATGGGCCTTTCAATGGACCCGTTGGAAATTTAACTTAGTAAAAGTACATAAATTGCGGTTTTGCAAAATAATTGTTTTGAAAAGCTCCTAATCAATTATTTGAACTCCTAATATTTGATTAAAACTTGTTTTGCGGTCCTTTTTGTAGAGGATTCGGACGAGCATGTCTAAATGGACCTCTCAATGGACCCGTTGGAATTTTAACTGAGTAAAAAGTACAGAAATTGCGGTTTTGCAATATAATTGTGTTGAAAAGCTCCTAATCAATTACATGAACTCCTAAAATTTGATTAAAACCTGTTTTGCAGTCCTTTTTGTAGAGGTTTCGGACGAGCGGGTCGAAATGGGCTTTTCAATGAACCCGTTGGAATTTTAAATGAGTAAAAAGTACAAAAATTGAGGTTTTGGAATATAATTGTGTTGAAAAGCTCCTAATCAATTATTTGAAGTCCTAATATTTGAATAAAACATTTTTGCGGTCCTTTTTGTAGAGGTTTCGGACGAGCGGGTCGAAATAGGCCTTTCAATGGACCCGTTAGAATTTTAAATGAGTAAAAAGTACAGCAATTGAGATTTTGCAATATAATTGTGTTGAAAAGCTCCTAATCAATTATTTGAACTCCTAATATTTGAATAAAACATTTTTGCGGTCCTTTTTGTAGAGGTTTCGGACGAGCAGGTCTAAATGGGCCTTTCAATGGACCCGTTGGAATTTTAACTGAGTAAAAAGTACAGAAATTGAGGTTTTGCAATGTAATTGTGTTGAAAAGCTTCTAATCAATTACATGAACTCCTAAAATGTGATTAAAACTTGTTTTGCGGTCCTTTTTGTAGAGGTTTCGGACGAGCGGGTCGAAATGGGCCTTTCAATGGACCCGTTGGAATTTTAACTGAGTAAAAAGTACAGAAATTGAGGTTTTACAATATACTTGTGTTGAAAAGCTCCTAATCAATTACATGAACTCGTAAAATTTGATTAAAACTTGTTTTGTAGTCCTTTTTGTAGAGGTTTCGGACGAGCGGGTTGAAATGGGCCTTTCAACGGACCTGTTGGAATTTTAACTTAGTAAAAAGTATAAAATAGAGGGTTTTCAATATAATTGTGTTTAAAAGCTCCTAATCAATTATTTGAACTCCTAATATTTGAATAAAACATTTTTGCGGTCCTTTTTGTAGAGGTTTCGGACGAGTAGGTCTAAATGGGCCTTTCAATGGACCCCTTGGAATTTTAACTGAGTAAAAAGTACAGAAATTGAGGTTTTGCAATATAATTGTGTTGAAAAGCTCCTAATCAATTATTTGAACTCCTAATATTTGAATAAAACCTTTTTGCGGTCCTTTTTGTAGAGGTTTCGGACGTGCAGGTCTAAATGGGCCTTTCAATGGACCCGTTGGAATTTTATCTGAGTAAAAAGTATAAAATTGAGATTTTTCAATATAATTGTGTTTAAAAGCTCGTAATCAATTATTTGAACTCCTATTATTTGAATAAAACATTTTTGCGGTCCTTTTTGTGGTGGTTTCGGACGAGCAGGTCTAAATGGGCCTTTCAATGGACCCGTTGGAATTTTAACTGAGTAAAAAGTACAGAAATTTAGGTTTTGCAATATAATTGTGTTTAAAAGCTCCTAATCAATTACATGAACTCCTAAAATTTGATTAAAACTTGTTTTGCAGTCCTTTTTGTAGAGGTTTCGGACGAGCGGGTCGAAATGGGCCTTTCAATGGACCCCTTGGAATTTTAAATGAGTAAAAAGTACAGAAATTGAGGTTTTGCAATGTAATTGTGTTGAAAAGCTCCTAATCAATTATTTGAACTCCTAATATTTTAATAAAACCTTTTTGCGGTCCTTTTTGTAGAGGTTTCGGACGAGCAGGTCTAAATGGGCCTTTCAATGGACCCGTTGGAATTTTAACTGAGTAAAAAGTACAGAAATTGAGGTTTTGCAATGTAATTGTGTTGAAAAGCTTCTAATCAATTACATGAACTCCTAAAATGTGATTAAAACTTGTTTTGCGGTCCTTTTTGTAGAGGTTTCGGACGAGCGGGTCGAAATGGGCCTTTCAATGGACCCGTTGGAATTTTAACTGAGTAAAAAGTACAGAAATTGAGGTTTTACAATATACTTGTGTTGAAAAGCTCCTAATCAATTACATGAACTCGTAAAATTTGATTAAAACTTGTTTTGTAGTCCTTTTTGTAGAGGTTTCGGACGAGCGGGTTGAAATGGGCCTTTCAACGGACCTGTTGGAATTTTAACTTAGTAAAAAGTATAAAATAGAGGGTTTTCAATATAATTGTGTTTAAAAGCTCCTAATCAATTATTTGAACTCCTAATATTTGAATAAAACATTTTTGCGGTCCTTTTTGTAGAGGTTTCGGACGAGTAGGTCTAAATGGGCCTTTCAATGGACCCCTTGGAATTTTAACTGAGTAAAAAGTACAGAAATTGAGGTTTTGCAATATAATTGTGTTGAAAAGCTCCTAATCAATTATTTGAACTCCTAATATTTGAATAAAACCTTTTTGCGGTCCTTTTTGTAGAGGTTTCGGACGTGCAGGTCTAAATGGGCCTTTCAATGGACCCGTTGGAATTTTATCTGAGTAAAAAGTATAAAATTGAGATTTTTCAATATAATTGTGTTTAAAAGCTCGTAATCAATTATTTGAACTCCTATTATTTGAATAAAACATTTTTGCGGTCCTTTTTGTGGTGGTTTCGGACGAGCAGGTCTAAATGGGCCTTTCAATGGACCCGTTGGAATTTTAACTGAGTAAAAAGTACAGAAATTTAGGTTTTGCAATATAATTGTGTTTAAAAGCTCCTAATCAATTACATGAACTCCTAAAATTTGATTAAAACTTGTTTTGCAGTCCTTTTTGTAGAGGTTTCGGACGAGCGGGTCGAAATGGGCCTTTCAATGGACCCCTTGGAATTTTAAATGAGTAAAAAGTACAGAAATTGAGGTTTTGCAATGTAATTGTGTTGAAAAGCTCCTAATCAATTATTTGAACTCCTAATATTTTAATAAAACCTTTTTGCGGTCCTTTTTGTAGAGGTTTCGGACGAGCAGGTCTAAATGGGCCTTTCAATGGACCCGTTGGAATTTTATCAGAGTAAAAAGTATAAAATTGAGTTTTTTTCAATATAATTGTGTTTAAAAGCTCCTAATCAATTATTTGAACTCCTAATATTTGAATAAAACATTTTTGCGGTCCTTTTTGTAGAGGTTTCAGACTAGCAGGTCTAAATGGGCCTTTCAATGGACCCGTTGGAATTTTAACTAAGTAAAAAGTACAGAAATTGAGGTTTTGCAATGTAATTGTGTTGAAAAGCTTCTAATCAATTACATGAACTCCTAAAATTTGATTAAAACATGTTTTGCGGTCGTTTTTGTAGAAGTTTCAGACGAGCGGGTCGAAATGGGCCTTTCAATGGACCCGTTGGAATTTTAACTGAGTAAAAAGTACAGAAATTGCGGTTTGGAAATGTAATTGCATTGAAAAGCTCCTAATAAATTATTTGAACTCCTAATATTTGATTAAAACTTGTTTTGCGGTCCTTTTTGTAGAGGTTTCGGACGAGCGGGTCGAAATGGGCCTTTCAATGGACTCGTTGGAATTTTAACTAAGTAAAAAGTACAGAAATTGCGGTTTTGCAATATAATTGTGTTGAAAAGCTCCTAATCAATTACATGAACTCCTAAAATTTGATTAAAACTTGTTTTGCAGTCCTTTTTGTAGAGGTTTCAGACGAGCGGGTCGATATGGGCCTTTCAATGGACCCGTTGGAATTTTAACTGAGTAAAAAGTACATAAATTGAGGTTTTGCAATATAATTGTGTTGAAAATCTCCTAATAAAATATTTGAACTCCTAATATTTGAATAAAACCTTTTTGCGGTCCTTTTTGTAGAGGTTTCATACGAGCAGGTCTAAATGGGCCTTTCAATGGACCCGTTGGAATTTTATCTGAGTAAAAAGTATAAAATAGAGGTTTTTCAATATAATTGTATTTAAAAGCTCCTAATCAATTATTTGATCTCCTAATATTTGAATAAAACATTTTTGCGGTCCTTTTTGTAGAGGTTCCGGACGAGCAGGTCTAATTTGGCCTTTTTGTAGACCCGTTGGAATTTTATCTGAGTAAAAAGTATAAAATTGAGGGTTTTCAATATAATTGTGTTTAAAAGCTCCTAATCAATTATTTGAACTCCTAATATTTGAATAAAACATTTTTGCGGTGCTTTTTGTAGTGGTTACGGACGAGCAGGTCTAAATGGGCCTTTCAATGGACCCGTTGGAATTTTAACTGAGTAAAAAGAACAGAAATTGAGGTTTTCCAATATAATTGTGTTGAAAAGATCATAATCAATTTCATGAACTCCTAAAATTTGATTAAAACATGTTTTGCAGTCCTTTTTGTAGAGGTATCGGACGAGCGGGTTGAAATGGGCCTTTCAATGGACCCGTTAGAATTTTAACTGAGTAAAAAGTACAGAAATTGAGGTTTTGCAATTTAATTGTGTTGAAAAGATCCTAATCAATTATTTGCACTCCTAATATTTGAATAAAACATTTTTGCGGTCCTTTTTGTAGAGGTTTCGGACGAGCAGGTCTAAATGGGCCTTTCAATGGACTTGTTGGAATGTTAACTGAGTAAAAAGTACAGAAATTGAGGTTTTGCAATGTAATTGTGTTGAGAAACTCCTAATCAATTATTTGAACTCCTAGTATTTGAATAAAACACTTTTGCTGTCCTTTTTGTAGAGGTTTCAGACGAGCAGGTCTAAATGGGCCTTTCAATGGACCCGTTGGAATTTTAACTTAGTAAAAAGTACAGAAATTGCTGTTTTGCAATATAATTGTGTTGAAAAGCTCCTAATCAATTATTTGAACTCCTAATATTTGAATAAAACCTTTTTTCGGTCCTTTTTGTAGAGGTTTCGGACGAGCAGGTCCAAATGGGCCTTTCAATGGAACCGTTGGAATTTTATCTGAGTAAAAAGTATAAAATAGAGGTTTTTCAATATAATTGTGTCTAAAAGCTCCTAATCAATTATTTGAACTCCTAATATTTGAATAAAACATTTTTGCGGTCCTTTTTGTAGAGGTTTCGGACGAGCAGGTCTAAATGGGCCTTTCAATGGACCCGTTGGAATTTTAACTAAGTAAAAAGTACAGAAATTGAGGTTTTGCAATGTAATTGTGTTGAAAAGCTTCTAATCAATTACATGAACTCCTAAAATTTGATTAAAACTTGTTTTGCGGTCCTTTTTGTAGAAGTTTCAGACGAGCGGGTCGAAATGGGCCTTTCAATGGACCCGTTGGAATTTTAACTGAGTAAAAAGTACAGAAATTGCGGTTTGGAAATGTAATTGCGTTGAAAAGCTCCTAATAAATTATTTGAACTCCTAATATTTGATTAAAACTTGTTTTGCGGTCCTTTTTGTAGAGGTTTCGGACGAGCGGGTCGAAATGGGCCTTTCAATGGACTCGTTGGAATTTTAACTAAGTAAAAAGTACAGAAATTGCGGTTTTGCAATATAATTGTGTTGAAAAGCTCCTAATCAATTACATGAACTCCTAAAATTTGATTAAAACTTGTTTTGCAGTCCTTTTTGTAGAGGTTTCAGACGAGCGGGTCGATATGGGCCTTTCAATGGACCCGTTGGAATTTTAACTGAGTAAAAAGTACATAAATTGAGGTTTTGCAATATAATTGTGTTGAAAATCTCCTAAAAAAATATTTGAACTCCTAATATTTGAATAAAACCTTTTTGCGGTCCTTTTTGTAGAGGTTTCATACGAGCAGGTCTAAATGGGCCTTTCAATGGACCCGTTGGAATTTTATCTGAGTAAAAAGTATAAAATAGAGGTTTTTCAATATAATTGTATTTAAAAGCTCCTAATCAATTATTTGATCTCCTAATATTTGAATAAAACATTTTTGCGATCCTTTTTGTAGAGGTTTCGGACGAGCAGGTCTAATTGGGCCTTTTTTGTAGACCCGTTGGAATTTTATCTGAGTAAAAAGTATAAAATTGAGGGTTTTCAATATAATTGTGTTTAAAAGCTCCTAATCAATTATTTGAACTCCTAATATTTGAATAAAACATTTTTGCGGTGCTTTTTGTAGTGGTTACGGACGAGCAGGTCTAAATGGGCCTTTCAATGGACCCGTTGGAATTTTAACTGAGTAAAAAGTACATAAATTGAGGTTTTCCAATATAATTGTGTTGAAAAGATCCTAATCAATTTCATGAACTCCTAAAATTTGATTAAAACATGTTTTGCAGTCCTTTTTGTAGGGGTATCGGACGAGCGGGTTGAAATGGGCCTTTCAATGGACCCGTTAGAATTTTAACTGAGTAAAAAGTATAGAAATTGAGGTTTTGCAATTTAATTGTGTTGAAAAGATCCTAATCAATTATTTGCACTCCTAATATTTGAATAAAACATTTTTGCGGTCCTTTTTGTAGAGGTTTCGGACGAGCAGGTCTAAATGGGCCTTTCAATGGACTTGTTGGAATTTTAACTGAGTAAAAAGTACAGAAATTGAGGTTTTGCAATGTAATTGTGTTGAGAAACTCCTAATCTATTATTTGAACTCCTACTATTTGAATAAAACATTTTTGCTGTCCTTTTTGTAGAGGTTTCAGACGAGCAGGTCTAAATGGGCCCTTCAATGGACCCGTTGGAATTTTAACTTAGTAAAAAGTACAGAAATTGCGGTTTTGCAATATAATTGTGTTGAAAAGCTCCTAATCAATTACATGAATTCCTGAAATTTGATTAAAACTTGTTTTGCAGTCCTTTTTGTAGAGGTTTCGGACGAGCGGGTCGAAATGGGCCTTTCAATGGACCCGTTGGAATTTTAAATGAGTAAAAAGTACAGAAATTGAGGTTTTGCAATATAATTGTGTTGAGAAACTCCTAATAAATTATTTGAACTCCTAATATTTGAATAAAATATTTTTGCGGTCCTTTTTGTAGAGGTTTCGGACGAGCAGGTCTAAATGGGCCTTTCAATGGACCCGTTGGAATTTATCAGAGTAAAAAGTATAAAATAGAGGTTTTTCAATATAATTGTGTTTAAAAGCTTCTAATCAATTATTTCAACGCCTAATATTTGAATAAAACATTTTTGCGGTCCTTTTTGTAGAGGTTTCAGACGAGCAGGTCTAAATGGGCCTTTCAATGGACCCGTTGGAATCTTAACTGAGTAAAAAGTACAGAAATTGAGGTTTTGCAATATAATTGTGTTGAAAAGCTCCTAATCAATTATTTGAACTCCTAATATTTGAATAAAACCTTTTTGCGGTCCTTTTTGTAGAGGTTTCGGAGGAGCAGGTCTAAATGGGCCTTTCAATGGACCCGTTGGAATTTTAACTTAGTAAAAAGTACAGAAATTGCGGTTTTGCAATATAATTGTGTTGAAAAGCTCCTAATCAATTATTTGAACTCCTAATATTTGAATAAAACCTTTTTTCGGTCCTTTTTGTAGAGGTTTCGGACGAGCAGGTCCAAATGGGCCTTTCAATGGACCCGTTGGAATTTTATCTGAGTAAAAATCATAAAATAGAGGTTTTTTAATATAATTGTGTTTAAAAGCTCCTAATCAATTATTTGAACTCCTAATATTTGAATAAAACATTTTTGCGGTCCTTTTTGTAGAGGTTTCGGACGAGCAGGTCTAAATGGGCCTTTCAATGGACCCGTTGGAATTTTAACTGAGTAAAAAGTACAGAAATTGAGGTTTTGCAATGTAATTGTGTTGAAAAGCTTCTAATCAATTACATGAACTCCTAAGATTTGATTAAAACTTCTTTTGCGGTCCTTTTTGTAGAGGTTTCGGACGAGCGGATCAAAATGGGCCTTTCAATGGACCCGTTGGAATTTTAACTGAGTAAAAAGTACAAAAATTGAGGTTTTGCAATATAATTGTGTTGAAAAGCTCCTAATCAATTATTTGAACTCCTAATATTTGAATAAAACCTTTTTGCGGTCCTTTTTGTAGAGGTTTCAGACGAGCAGGTCTAAATGAGCCTTTCAATGGACCCGTTGGAATTTTATCAGAGTAAAAAGTATAAAATAGAGGTTTTTCAATATTAGTGTGTTTAAAAGCTTCTAATCAATTATTTGAACTCATAATATTTGAATAAAACATTTTTGCGGTCCTTTTTGTAGAGGTTTCAGACGAGCAGGTCTAAATGGGCCTTTCAATGGACCCGTTGGAATCTTAACTGAGTAAAAAGTACAGAAATTGAGGTTTTGCAATATAATTGTGTTGAAAAGCTCCTAATCAATTATTTGAACTCCTAATATTTGAATAAAACCTTTTTGCGGTCCTTTTTGTAGAGGTTTCGGAGGAGCAGGTCTAAATGGGCCTTTCAATGGACCCGTTGGAATTTTAACTTAGTAAAAAGTACAGAAATTGCGGTTTTGCAATATAATTGTGTTGAAAAGCTCCTAATCAATTATTTGAACTCCTAATATTTGAATAAAACCTTTTTTCGGTCCTTTTTGTAGAGGTTTCGGACGAGCAGGTCCAAATGGGCCTTTCAATGGACCCGTTGGAATTTTATCTGAGTAAAAATCATAAAATAGAGGTTTTTTAATATAATTGTGTTTAAAAGCTCCTAATCAATTATTTGAACTCCTAATATTTGAATAAAACATTTTTGCGGTCCTTTTTGTAGAGGTTTCGGACGAGCAGGTCTAAATGGGCCTTTCAATGGACCCGTTGGAATTTTAACTGAGTAAAAAGTACAGAAATTGAGGTTTTGCAATGTAATTGTGTTGAAAAGCTTCTAATCAATTACATGAACTCCTAAGATTTGATTAAAACTTCTTTTGCGGTCCTTTTTGTAGAGGTTTCGGACGAGCGGATCAAAATGGGCCTTTCAATGGACCCGTTGGAATTTTAACTGAGTAAAAAGTACAAAAATTGAGGTTTTGCAATATAATTGTGTTGAAAAGCTCCTAATCAATTATTTGAACTCCTAATATTTGAATAAAACCTTTTTGCGGTCCTTTTTGTAGAGGTTTCAGACGAGCAGGTCTAAATGAGCCTTTCAATGGACCCGTTGGAATTTTATCAGAGTAAAAAGTATAAAATAGAGGTTTTTCAATATTAGTGTGTTTAAAAGCTTCTAATCAATTATTTGAACTCATAATATTTGAATAAAACATTTTTGCGGTCCTTTTTGTAGAGGTTTCAGACGAGCAGGTCTAAATGGGCCTTTCAATGGACCTGTTGGAATTTTAACTGAGTAAAAAGTACAGAAATTGAGGTTTTGCAATATAATTGTGTTGAAAAGCTCCTAATCAATTATTTAGACTCCTAATATTTGAATAAAACCTTTTTGCGGTCCTTTTTGTAGAGGTTTCGGACGAGCAGGTCTAAATGGGCCTTTCAATGGACCCGTTGGAATTTTATCTGAGTAAAAAGTATAAAATAGAGGTTTTTCAATATAATTTTGTTTAAAAGCTCCTAATCAATTATTTGAACTCGTAATATTTGAATAAAACATTTTTGCGGTCCTTTTTGTAGAGGTTTCGGACGAGCAGGTCTAAATGGGCCTTTCAATGGACCCGTTGGAATTTTAACTGAGTAAAAAGTACAGAAATTGAGGTTTTGCAATATAATTGTGTTGAAAAGCTCCTAATCAATTATTTGAACTCCTAATATTTGAATAAAACCTTTTTGCGGTCCTTTTTGTAGAGGTTTCGGACGTGCAGGTCTAAATGGGCCTTTCAATGGACCCGTTGGAATTTTATCTGAGTAAAAAGTATAAAATTGAGATTTTTCAATATAATTGTGTAAAAAGTACAGAAATTTAGGTTTTGCAATATAATTGTGTTTAAAAGCTCCTAATCAATTACATGAACTCCTAAAATTTGATTAAAACTTGTTTTGTAGTCCTTTTTGTAGAGGTTTCGGACGAGCGGGTCGAAATGGGCCTTTCAATGGACCCCTTGGAATTTTAAATGAGTAAAAAGTACAGAAATTGAGGTTTTGCAATGTAATTGTGTTGAAAAGCTCCTAATCAATTATTAGAACTCCTAATATTTTAATAAAACCTTTTTGCGGTCCTTTTTGTAGAGGTTTCGGACGAGCAGGTCTAAATGGGCCTTTCAATGGACCCGTTGGAATTTTATCAGAGTAAAAAGTATAAAATTGAGTTTTTTTCAATATAATTTTGTTTAAAAGCTCCTAATCAATTATTTGAACTCCTAATATTTGAATAAAACATTTTTGCGGTCCTTTTTGTAGAGGTTTCGGACGAGCAGGTCTAAATGGGCCTTTCAATTGATCCGTTGGAATTTTAACGAAGTAAAAAGTATAGAAATTGAGGTTTTGCAATATAATTGTGTTGAAAAGCTCCTAATCAATTATTTGAACTGCTAATATTTGAATAAAACCTTTTGCGGTCCTTTTTGTAGAGGTTTCGGAGGAGCAGGTCTAAATGGGCCTTTCAATGGACCCGTTGAAATTTTATATGAGTAAAAAGTATAAAATTGTGGTTTTTCAATATAATTGTGTTTAAAAGCTCCTAATCAATTATTTGAACTCCTAATATTTGAATAAAACATTTTTGCGGTCCTTTTTGTAGAGGTTTCGAACGAGCAGGTCTAAATGGGCCTTTCAATGGACCCGTTGGAATTTTAGCTGAATAAAAAGTACAGAAATTGAGTTTTTGCAATATAATTGTGTTGAAAAGCTCCTAATCAATTACATGAACTCCTAAAATTTGATTAAAACTTGTTTTGCAGTCCTCTTTGTAGAGGTTTAGGACGAGCAAGTCGAAATGGACCTTTCAATGGACCCGTTGGAATTTTAACTGAGTAAAAAGTACAGAAATTGCGGTTTGGCAATATAATTGTGTTGAAAAGCTCCTAATCAATTATTCGAACTCCTAATATTTGATTAAAACTTGTTTTGCGGTCCCTTTTGTAGAGGGTTTCGGACGAGCGGCTCGAAATGGGCCTTTCAATGGACCTCTTGGAATTTTAACTGAGTAAAAAGTACAGAAATTGCGGTTTTGCAATATAATTGTGTTGAAAAGCTCCTACTCAATAACATGAACTCCTAAAATTTAATTAAAACTAGTTTTGCAGTCCTTTTTGTAGAGGTTTCGGACGAGCGGGTCGAAATGGGCCTTTCAATGGACCCGTTGAAATTTTATATGAGTAAAAAGTATAAAATTGAGGTTTTTCAATATAATTGTGTTTAAAAGCTCCTAATCAATTATTTGAACTCCTAATATTTGAATAAAACATTTTTGCGGTCCTTTTTGTAGAGGTTTCGGACTAGTAGGTCTAAATGGGCCTTTCAATGGACCCGTTGGAATTTTAGCTGAGTAAAAAGTACAGAAAATGAGGTTTTGCAATATAATTGTGTTGAAAAGCTCCTAATGAATTACATGAACTTCTAAAATTTGATTAAAACTTGTTTTGCAGTCCTTTTTGTGGAGGTTGCGGACGAGCGGGTCGAAATGGGCCTTTCAATGGACCCCTTTGAATTTTAAATTAGTAAAAAGTACAGAAATTGAGGTTTTGCAAGGTAATTGTGTTGAAAAGCTCCTAATCAATTATTTGAACTCCTAATATTTGTATAAAACCTTTTTGCGGTCCTTTTTGTAGAGGTTTCGGACGAGCAGGTCTAAATGGACCTTTCAATGGACCCGTTGGAATTTTAACTGAGTAAAAAGTACAGAAATTGAGGTTTTGCAATGTAATTGTGTTGAAAAGCTTCTAATCAATTACATGAACTCCTAAAATTTGATTAAAACTTGTTTTGCGGTCCTTTTTGTAGAGGTTTCACACGCGCGGGTCGAAATGGGCCTTTCAATGGACCCGTTGGAATTTTAACTGAGTAAAAAGTACAGAAATTGAGGTTTTGCAATATAATTGTGTTGAAAAGCTCCTAATCAATTATTTGAACTCCTAATATTTGAATAAAACCTTTTTGCGGTCCTTTTTGTAAGGTTTCAGACGAGCAAGTCTAAATGGGCCTTTCAATGGACCCGTTGGAATTTTATCTGAGTAAAAATTATAAAATAGAGGTTTTTCAAAATAATTGTGTTTAAAAGCTCCTAATAAATTATTTGAACTCCTAATATTTGAATAAAACCTTTTTGCGGTCCTTTTTGTAGAGGTTTCGGACGAGCAGGTCTAAATGGGCCTTTTAATGGACCCGTTGGAATTTTAGCTGAGTAAAAAGTACTGAAATTGAGGTTTTGCAATATAATTGTGTTGAAAAGCTCTTAATAAATTACATGAACTCCTAAAATTTGATTAAAACTTGTTTTGCAGTCCTTTTTGTAGAGGTTTCGGACGAGCGGGTCGAAATGGGCCTTTCGATGGACCCGTTGGAATTTTAAATGAGTAAAAAGTACAGAAATTGAGGTTTTGCAATATAATTGTGTTTAAAAGCTCCTAATCAATTACATGAACTCCTAAAATTTGATTAAAACTTGTTTTGCAGTCCTTTTTGTAGAGGTTTCGGACGAGCGGGTCGAAATGGGCCTTTCAATGGACCCGTTAGAATTTTAAATGAGTAAAAAGTACAGCAATTGAGGTTTTGCAATATAATTGTGTTGAAAAGCTCCTAATCAATTATTTGAACTCCTAATATTTGAATAAAACATTTTTGCGGTCCATTTTGTAGAGGTTTCGGACGAGCAGGTCTAAAGGGGCCTTTCAATGGACCCGTTGGAATTTTATCTGAGTAAAAAGTATAAAATAGAGGTTTTTCAATATAATTTTGTTTAAAAGCTCCTAATCAATTATTTGAACTCCTAATATTTGAATAAAACATTTTTGCGGTCCTTTTTGTAGAGGTTTCGGACGAGCAGGTCTAAATGGGCCTTTCAATTGATCCGTTGGAATTTTAACGAAGTAAAAAGTATAGAAATTGAGGTTTTGCAATATAATTGTGTTGAAAAGCTCCTAATCAATTATTTGAACTGCTAATATTTGAATAAAACCTTTTGCGGTCCTTTTTGTAGAGGTTTCGGAGGAGCAGGTCTAAATGGGCCTTTCAATGGACCCGTTGAAATTTTATATGAGTAAAAAGTATAAAATTGTGGTTTTTCAATATAATTGTGTTTAAAAGCTCCTAATCAATTATTTGAACTCCTAATATTTGAATAAAACATTTTTGCGGTCCTTTTTGTAGAGGTTTCGAACGAGCAGGTCTAAATGGGCCTTTCAATGGACCCGTTGGAATTTTAGCTGAATAAAAAGTACAGAAATTGAGTTTTTGCAATATAATTGTGTTGAAAAGCTCCTAATCAATTACATGAACTCCTAAAATTTGATTAAAACTTGTTTTGCAGTCCTTTTTGTAGAGGTTTCGGACGAGCAAGTCGAAATAGACCTTTCAATGGACTCGTTGGAATTTTAACTGAGTAAAAAGTACAGAAATTGCGGTTTGGCAATATAATTGTGTTGAAAAGCTCCTAATCAATTATTCGAACTCCTAATATTTGATTAAAACTTGTTTTGCGGTCCCTTTTGTAGAGGGTTTCAGACGAGCGGATCGAAATGGGCCTTTCAATGGACCTCTTGGAATTTTAACTGAGTAAAAAGTACAGAAATTGCGGTTTTGCAATATAATTGTGTTGAAAAGCTCCTACTCAATAACATGAACTCCTAAAATTTAATTAAAACTAGTTTTGCAGTCCTTTTTGTAGAGGTTTCGGACGAGCGGGTCGAAATGGGCCTTTCAATGGACCCGTTGAAATTTTATCTGAGTAAAAAGTATAAAATTGTGGTTTTCAATATAATTGTGTTTAAAAGCTCCTAATCAATTATTTGAACTCCTAATATTTGAATAAAACATTTTTGCGGTCCTTTTTGTAGAGGTTTCGAACGAGCAGGTCTAAATGGGCCTTTCAATTGACCCGTTGGAATTTTAACTGAGTAAAAAGTTCAGAAATTGCGGTTTTGCAATATAATTGTGTTGAAAAGCTCCTAATAAATTATTTGAACTCCTAATATTTGAATAAAACCTTTTTGCGGTCCTTTTTGTAAGGTTTCAGACGAGCAGGTCTAAATGGGCCTTTCAATGGACCCGTTGGAATTTTATCTGAGTAAAAAGTATAAAATTGAGGTTTTGCAATATAATTGTGTTGAAAAGCTCCTAATCAATTATTTGAATTCCTAATATTTGAATAAAACATTTTTGCGGTCCTTTTTGTAGAGGTTTCGGACGAGCAGGTCTAAATGGGCCTTTCAATGGACCCGTTGGAATTTTAACTGAGTAAAAAGTACAGAAATTGAGGTTTTGCAATATAATTGTGTTGAAAAGCTCCTAATAAATTATTTGAACTCCTAATATTTGAATAAAACCTTTTTGCGGTCCTTTTTGTAAGGTTTCAGACGAGCAGGTCTAAATGGGCCTTTCAATGGACCCGTTGGAATTTTATCTGAGTAAAAAGTATAAAATTGAGGTTTTTCAATATAATTGTGTTTAAAAGCTCCTAATCAATTATTTGAACTCCTAATATTTGAATAAAACATTTTTGCGGTCCTTTTTGTAGAGGTTTCGGACTAGTAGGTCTAAATGGGCCTTTCAATGGACCCGTTGGAATTTTAGCTGAGTAAAAAGTACAGAAAATGAGGTTTTGCAATATAATTGTGTTGAAAAGCTCCTAATGAATTACATGAACTTCTAAAATTTGATTAAAACTTGTTTTGCAGTCCTTTTTGTGGAGGTTGCGGACGAGCGGGTCGAAATGGGCCTTTCAATGGACCCCTTTGAATTTTAAATTAGTAAAAAGTACAGAAATTGAGGTTTTGCAAGGTAATTGTGTTGAAAAGCTCCTAATCAATTATTTGAACTCCTAATATTTGTATAAAACCTTTTTGCGGTCCTTTTTGTAGAGGTTTCGGACGAGCAGGTCTAAATGGACCTTTCAATGGACCCGTTGGAATTTTAACTGAGTAAAAAGTACAGAAATTGATGTTTTGCAATGTAATTGTGTTGAAAAGCTTCTAATCAATTACATGAACTCCTAAAATTTGATTAAAACTTGTTTTGCGGTCCTTTTTGTAGAGGTTTCACACGAGCGGGTCGAAATGGGCCTTTCAATGGACCCGTTGGAATTTTAACTGAGTAAAAAGTACAGAAATTGAGGTTTTGCAATATAATTGTGTTGAAAAGCTCCTAATCAATTATTTGAACTCCTAATATTTGAATAAAACCTTTTTGCGGTCCTTTTTGTAAGGTTTCAGACGAGCAAGTCTAAATGGGCCTTTTAATGGACCCGTTGGAATTTTATCTGAGTAAAAATTATAAAATAGAGGTTTTTCAAAATAATTGTGTTTAAAAGCTCCTAATAAATTATTTAAACTCCTAATATTTGAATAAAACCTTTTTGCGGTCCTTTTTGTAGAGGTTTCGGACGAGCAGGTCTAAATGGGCCTTTTAATGGACCCGTTGGAATTTTAGCTGAGTAAAAAGTACTAAAATTGAGGTTTTGCAATATAATTGTGTTGAAAAGCTCTTAATAAATTACATGAACTCCTAAAATTTGATTAAAACTTGTTTTGCAGTCCTTTTTGTAGAGGTTTCGGACGAGCGGGTCGAAATGGGCCTTTCGATGGACCCGTTGGAATTTTAAATGAGTAAAAAGTACAGAAATTGAGGTTTTGCAATATAATTGTGTTTAAAAGCTCCTAATCAATTACATGAACTCCTAAAATTTGATTAAAACTTGTTTTGCAGTCCTTTTTGTAGAGGTTTCGGACGAGCGGGTCGAAATGGGCCTTTCAATGGACCCGTCAGAATTTTAAATGAGTAAAAAGTACAGCAATTGAGGTTTTGCAATATAATTGTGTTGAAAAGCTCCTAATCAATTATTTGAACTCCTAATATTTGAATAAAACATTTTTGCGGTCCATTTTGTAGAGGTTTCGGACGAGCAGGTCTAAAGGGGCCTTTCAATGGACCCGTTGGAATTTTAACTGAGTAAAAAGTACAGAAATTGAGGTTTTGCAATGTAATTGTGTTGAAAAGCTTCTAATCAATTACATGAACTCCTAAAATGTGATTAAAACTTGTTTTGCGGTCCTTTTTGTAGAGGTTTCGGACGAGCGGGTCGAAATGGGCCTTTCAATGGACCCGTTGGAATTTTAACTGAGTAAAAAGTACGGAAATTGAGGTTTTGCAATATAATTGTGTTGAAAAGCTCCTAATCAATTATTTGAACTCCTAATATTTGAATAAAACATTTTTGCGGTCCTTTTTGTAGAGGTTTCGGATGAGCAGGTCTAAATGGGCCTTTCAATGGACCCGTTGGAATTTTAACTAAGTAAAAAGTACAGAAATTGAGGTTTTGCAATGTAATTGTCTTGAAAAGCTTCTAATCAATTATTTGAACTCCTAATATTTGAATAAAACATTTTTGCGGTCCTTTTTGTAGAGGTTTCGGATGAGCAGGTCTAAATGGGCCTTTCAATGGACCCGTTGGAATTTTAGCTGAGTAAAAAGTACAGAAAATGAGGTTTTGCAATATAATTGTGTTGAAAAGCTCCTAATGAATTACATGAACTTCTAAAATTTGATCAAAACTTGTTTTGCAGTCCTTTTTGTGGAGGTTGCGGACGAGCTGGTCGAAATGGGCCTTTCAATGGACCCCTTGGAATTTTAAATTAGTAAAAAGTACAGAAATTGAGGTTTTGCAAGGTAATTGTGTGGAAAAGCTCCTAATCAATTATTTGAACTCCTAATATTTGTATAAAACCTTTTTGCGGTCCTTTTTGTAGAGGTTTCGGACGAGCAGGTCTAAATGGGCCTTTCAATGGACCCGTTGGAATTTTAACTGAGTAAAAAGTACAGAAATTGAGGTTTTGCAATGTAATTGTGTTGAAAAGCTTCTAATCAATTACATGAACTCCTAAAATTTGATTAAAACTTGTTTTGCGGTCCTTTTTGTAGAGGTTTCACACGAGCGGGTCGAAATGGGCCTTTCAATGGACCCGTTGGAATTTTACCTGAGTAAAAAGTACAGAAATTGAGGTTTTGCAATATAATTGTGTTGAAAAGCTCCTAATCAATTATTTGAACTCCTAATATTTGAATAAAACCTTTTTGCGGTCCTTTTTGTAAGGTTTCAGACGAGCAAGTCTAAATGGGCCTTTCAATGGACCCGTTGGAATTTTATCTGAGTAAAAATTATAAAATAGAGGTTTTTCAAAATAATTGTGTTTAAAAGCTCCTAATAAATTATTTGAACTCCTAATATTTGAATAAAACCTTTTTGCGGTCCTTTTTGTAGAGGTTTCGGACGAGCAGGTCTAAATGGGCCTTTTAATGGACCCGTTGGAATTTTAGCTGAGTAAAAAGTACTGAAATTGAGGTTTTGCAATATAATTGTGTTGAAAAGCTCTTAATAAATTACATGAACTCCTAAAATTTGATTAAAACTTGTTTTGCAGTCCTTTTTGTAGAGGTTTCGGACGAGCGGGTCGAAATGGGCCTTTCGATGGACCCGTTGGAATTTTAAATGAGTAAAAAGTACAGAAATTGAGGTTTTGCAATATAATTGTGTTTAAAAGCTCCTAATCAATTACATGAACTCCTAAAATTTGATTAAAACTTGTTTTGCAGTCCTTTTTGTAGAGGTTTCGGACGAGCGGGTCGAAATGGGCCTTTCAATGGACCCGTTAGAATTTTAAATGAGTAAAAAGTACAGCAATTGAGGTTTTGCAATATAATTGTGTTGAAAAGCTCCTAATCAATTATTTGAACTCCTAATATTTGAATAAAACATTTTTGCGGTCCATTTTGTAGAGGTTTCGGACGAGCAGGTCTAAAGGGGCCTTTTAATGGACCCGTTGGAATTTTAACTGAGTAAAAAGTACAGAAATTGAGGTTTTGCAATGTAATTGTGTTGAAAAGCTTCTAATCAATTACATGAACTCCTAAAATGTGATTAAAACTTGTTTTGCGGTCCTTTTTGTAGAGTTTTCGGACGAGCGGGTCGAAATGGGCCTTTCAATGGACCCGTTGTAATTTTAACAGAGTAAAAAGTACAGAAATTGAGGTTTTGCAATATAATTGTGTTGAAAAGCTCCTAATCAATTACATGAACTCCTAAAATTTGATTAAAACTTGTTTTACAGTCCTTTTTGTAAGGTTTCAGACGAGCAAGTCTAAATGGGCCTTTCAATGGACCTGTTGGAATTTTATCTGAGTAAAAATTATAAAATAGAGGTTTTTCAAAATAATTGTGTTTAAAAGCTCCTAATAAATTATTTGAACTCCTAATATTTGAATAAAACCTTTTTGCGGTCCTTTTTGTTGAGGTTTCGGACGAGCAGGTCTAAATGGGCCTTTTAATGGACCCGTTGGAATTTTAGCTGAGTAAAAAGTACTGAAATTGAGGTTTTGCAATATAATTGTGTTGAAAAGCTCTTTAATAAATTACATGAACTCCTAAAATTTGATTATAACTTGTTTTGCAGTCCTTTTTGTAGAGGTTTCGGACGAGCGGGTCGAAATGGGCCTTTCAATGGACCCGTTAGAATTTTAAATGAGTAAAAAGTACAGAAATTGAGGTTTTGCAATATAATTGTGTTGAAAAGCTCCTAATCAATTATTTGAATTCCTAATATTTGAATAAAACATTTTTGCGGTCCTTTTTGTAGTGGTTTCAGACGAGCAGGTCTAAATGGGCCTTTCAATGGACCCGTTGGAATTTTAACTGAGTAAAAAGTACAGAAATTGAGGTTTTGCAATATAATTATGTTGAAAAGATCCTAATCAATTATTTGCACTCCTAATATTTGAATAAAACATTTTTGCGGTCCTTTTTGTAGAGGTTTCGGATGAGCAGGTCTAAATGGGCCTTTCAATGGACTTGTTGGAATTTTAACTGAGTAAAAAGTACAGAAATTGAGGTTTTGCAATGTAATTGTGTTGAAAAGCTTCTAATCAATTACATGAACTCCTAAAATTTGATTAAAACTTGTTTTGCAGTCGTTTTTGTAGAGGTTTCGGACGAGCGGGTCGAAATGGGCCTTTCAATGGACCCGTTGTAATTTTCACAGAGTAAAAAGTACAGAAATTGAGGTTTTGCAATATAATTGTGTTGAAAAGCTCCTAATCAATTACATGAACTCCTAAAATTTGATTAAAACTTGTTTTACAGTCCTTTTTGTAGAGGTTTCAGATGGGCGGGTCGAAATGGGCCTTTCAATGGACCCGTTGGAATTTTAAATGAGTAAAAAGTACAGAAATTGAGGTTTTGCAATATAATTGTGTTGAACAGCTCCTAATCAATTATTTGAACTCCTAATATATGAATAAAACATTTTTGCGGTCCTTTTTGTAGAGGTTTCGGACGAGCCGGTCTAAATGGGCCTTTCATTGGACCCGTTGGAATTTTAACTGAGTAAAAAGTACAGAAATTGAGGTTTTTTAATATAATTGTGTTGAAAAGCTCCTAATCAATTACATGAACTCCTAAAATTTGATTAAAACTTGTTTTGCAGTCCTTTTTGTAGAGGTTTCGGACGAGTGGGTCGAAATGGGCCTTTCAATGCTCCCGTTGGAATTTTAACTGAGTAAAGAGTACAGAAATTAAGGTTTTGCAATATACTTGTGTTGAAAAGCTCCTAATCAATTACATGAACTCCTAAAATTTGATTAAAACTTGTTTTGCAGTCCTTTTTGTAGAGGTTTCGGACGAGTGGGTCGAAATGGGCCTTTCAATGCTCCCGTTGGAAGTTTAACTGAGTAAAGAGTACAGAAATTAAGGTTTTGCAATATACTTGTGTTGAAAAGCTCCTAATCAATTACATGAACTCCTAAAATTTGATTAAAACTTGTTTTGCAGTCTTTTTTGTAGAGGTTTCGGACGAGCGGGTCGAAATGGGCCTTTCAATGGACCCGTTGGAATTTTAAATGAGTAAAACGTACAGAAATTGAGGTTTTGCAGTATATTTGTGTTTAAAAGCTCCTAATCAATTATTTGAACTCCTAATATTTGAATAAAACATTTTTGCGGACCTTTTTGTACAGGTTACGGACGAGCAGGTCTAAATGGGCCTTTCAATGGACCCATTGGAATTTTAACTGAGTAAAAAGTACAGAAATTGAGGTTTTGCAATATAATTGTTTTGAAAAGCTCCTAATCAATTACATGAACTCCTAAAATTTGATTAAAACGTGTTTTTCAGTCCTTTTAGTAGAGGTTTCGGACGAGCGGGTCGAAATGGGCCTTTCAATGGACCCGTTGGAATTTTAACTGAGTAAAAAGTACAGAAATTGAGGTTTTGCAATATACTTGTGTTGAAAAGCTCCTAATCAATTACATGAACTCCTAAAATTTGATTAAAACTTGTTTTGCAGTCCTTTTTGTAGAGGTTTCGGACGAGCGGGTCGAAATGGGCCTTTCAATGGACTCGTTGGAATTTTAAATGAGTAAAAAGTACAGAAATTGAGGTTTTGCAATATAATTGTGTTTAAAAGCTCCTAATCAATTATTTGAACTCCTAATATTTGAATAAAACATTTTTGCGGTCCTTTTTGTAGAGGTTTCGGACGAGCAGGTCTAAATGGGCCTTTCAATGGACTCGTTGGAATTTTAACTGAGTAAAAACTACTGAAATTGAGGTTTTGCAATATACTTGTGTTGAAAAGCTCCTAATCAATTACATGAACTCCTAAAATTTGATTAAAACTTGTTTTGCAGTCCTTTTTGTAGAGGTTTCGGACGAGCGGGTCGAAATGGGACTTTCAATGGACCCGTTGGAATTTTAACTGAGTAAAAAGTACAGAAATTGAGGTTTTGCAATATAATTATGTTGAAAAGCTCCTAATCAATTATTTTAACTCCTAATATTTGAATAAAACATTTTTGCGGTCCTTTTTGTACAGGTTTCGAACGAGCAGGTCTAAATGGGCCTTTCAATGGACCCGTTGGAATTTTAACTGATTAAAAAGTACAGAAATTGAGGTTTTCCAATATAATTGTGTTGAAAAGCTCCTAATCAATTACATGAACTCCTAAAATTTGATTAAAACATGTTTTGCAGTCCTTTTTGTAGAGGTATCGGACGAGCGGGTTGAAATGGCTCTTTCAATGGACCCGTTGGAATTTTAACTGAGTAAAAAGTACAGAAATTGAGGTTTTGCAATTTAATTGTGTTGAAAAGATCCTAATGAATTATTTGAACACCTAATATTTGATTAAAACTTGTTTTGCAGTCCTTTTTGTAGAGGTTTCGGACGAGCGGGTCGAATTGGGCCTTTCAACGGACCCGTTAGAATTTTAACTGAGTAAAAAGTACAGAAATTGAGGTTTTGCAATATAATTGTGTTGAAAAGCTCCTAATCAATTATTTGAACTCCTAATATTTGAATAAAATATTTTTGCGGTCCTTTTTGTAGAGGTTTCGGACGAGCAGGTCTAAATGGGCCTTTCAATGGACCCGTTGGAATTTTAACTGAGTAAAAAGTACAGAAATTGAGGTTTTGCAATGTAATTGTGTTGAAAAGCTTCAAATCAATTACATGAACTCCTAAAATTTGATTAAAGCTTGTTTTGCGGTCCTTTTTGTAGAGGTTTCGGATGAGCAGGTGTAAATGGGCCTTTCAATGGACCCGTTGGAATTTTAACTGAGTAAAAAGTAAAGAAATTGAGGTTTTGCAATATAATTGTGTTGAAAAGCTCCTAATCAATTATTTGAACTCCTAATATTTGAATAAAACATTTTTGCGGTCCTTTTTGTACAGGTTTCGGAGGAGCAGGTCTAAATGGGCCTTTCAATGGACCCGTTGGAATTTTAACTGAGTAAAAAGTACAGAAATTGAGGTTTTGCAATATAATTGTGTTGAAAAGCTCCTAATCAATTACATGAACTCCTAAAGTTTGATTAAAACTTGTTTTGCAGTCCTTTTTGTAGAGGTTTCGGACGAGTGGGTCGAAATGGGCCTTTCAATGCTCCCGTTGGAATTTTAACTGAGTAAAGAGTACAGAAATTAAGGTTTTGCAATATACTTGTGTTGAAAAGCTCCTAATAAATTACATGAACTCCTAAAATTTGATTAAAACTTGTTTTGCAGTCTTTTTTGAAGAGGTTTCAGACGAGCGGGTCGAAATGGGCCTTTCAATGGACCCGTTGGAATTTTAAATGAGTAAAACATACAGAAATTGAGGTTTTGCCGTATATTTGTGTTTAAAAGCTCCTAATCAATTATTTGAACTCCTAATATTTGAATAAAACATTTTTGCGGACCTTTTTGTACAGGTTACGGACGAGCAGGTCTAAATGGGCCTTTCAATGGACCCGTTGGAATTTTAACTGAGGAAAAAGTACATAAATTGAGGTTTTGCAATATAATTGTTTTGAAAAGCTCCTAATCAATTACATGAACTCCTAAAATTTGATTAAAACGTGTTTTGCAGTCCTTTTTGTAGAGGTTTCGGACGAGCGGGTCGAAATGGGCCTTTCAATGGACCTGTTGGAATTTTAAATCAGTAAAAAGTACAGAAATTAAGGTTTTGCAATATAATATTGTTTAAAAGCTCCTAATCAATTATTTGAACTCCTAATATTTGATTAAAACTTGTTTTGCAGTCCTTTTTGTAGAGGTTTCAGACGATCAGGTCTAAATGGGCTTTTCAATGGACCCGTTGGAATTTTAACTGAGTAAAAAGTACAGAAATTGAGGTTTCGCAATATAATTGTGTTGAAAAGCTCCTAATCAATTATTTGAACTCCTAATATTTGAATAAAACCTTTTTGCGGTCCTTTTTGTAGAGGTTTCGGACCAGCAGGTCTAAATGGGCCTTTCAATTGACCCGTTGGATTTTTAACTGAGTAAAAAGTACTGAAATTGAGGTTTTGCAATATAATTGTTTTGAAAAGCTCCTAATCAATTACATGAACTTCTAAAATTTGATTAAAACTTGTTTTGCAGTCCTTTTTGTAGAGGTTTCGGACAAGCGGGTCGAAATGGTCCTTTCAATGGACCTGTTGGAATTTTAACTGAATAAAAAGTACATAAATTGAGGTTTTGCAATATACTTGTGTTGAAAAGCTCCTAATCAATTACATGAACTCCTAAAATTTGATTAAAACTTGTTTTGCAGTCCTTTTTGTAGAGGTTTCGGACGAGCGGGTCGAAATGGGCCTTTCAATGGACCCATTGGAATTTTAAATGAGTAAAAAGTATAGAAATTGAGGTTTTGCAATATAATTGTGTTTAAAAGCTCCTAATCAATTATTTTACTCCTAATATTTGAATAAAACATTTTTGCGGTCCTTTTTGTAGAGGTTTCGGACGAGCAGGTCTAAATGGGCCTTTCAATGGACCAGTTGGAATTTTAACTAAGTAAAAAGTACAGAAATTGAGGTTTTGCAATATACTTGTGTTGAAAAGCTCCTAATCAATTACATGAACTCCTGAAATTTGATTAAAACTTGTTTTGCAGTCCTTTTTGTAGAGGTTTCGGACGAGCGGGTTGAAATGGGCCTTTCAATGGACCCGTTGGAATTTTAACTGAGTAAAAAGTACAGAAATTGAGGTTTTGCAATATACTTGTTTTGAAAAGCTCCTAATCAATTACATGAACTCCTAAAATTTGATTAAAACTTGTTTTGCAGTCTCTTTTGTAGAGGTTTCAGACGAGCGGGTCGAAATGGGCCTTTCAATGGACCCGTTGGAATTTTAAATGAGTATAAAGTACAGAAATTGAGGTTTTTCAATATAATTGTGTTTAAAAGCTCCTAATCAATTATATTAACTCCTAATATTTGAATAAAACATTTTTGCGGTCCTTTTTGTACATGTTTCGGACGAGCAGGTCTAAATGGGCCTTTCAATGGACCCGTTGGAATTTTAACTGAGTAAAAAGTACATAATTTGAGGTTTTGTAGAGGTATCGGACGAGCGGGTTGAAATGTCCCTTTCAATGGACCCGTTGGAATTTTAACTGAGTAAAAAGTACAGAAATTGAGGTTTTGCAATTTAATTGTGTTGAAAAGCTCCTAATGAATTATTTGAACTCCTAATATTTGATTAAAACTTGTTTTGCAGTCCTTTTTGTATAGGTTCCGGACGAGCGGGTCGAATTCGGCCTTTCAACGGACCCGTTGGAATTTTAACTGAGTAAAAAGTACAGAAATTGAGGTTTTGCAATATAATTGTGTTGAAAAGCTCCTAATCAATTATTTGAACTCCTAATATTTGAATGAAACATTTTTGCGGTCCTTTTTTAGAGGTTTCGGACGAGCAGGTCTAAATGGGCTTTTCAATGGACCCGTTGTAATTTTAAATGAGTAAAAAGTACAGAAATTGAGGTTTTGCAATATAATTGTGTTCAAAAGCTCCTAATCAATTATTTGAACTCCTAATATTTGAATAAAACATTTTTACGGTCCTTTTTGTAGAGGTTTCGGACGAGCAGGTCCAAATGGGCCTTTCAATGGACCCGTTGGAATTTTAACTGAGTAAAAAGTACAGAAATTGAGGTTTTGCAATATACTTGTGTTGAAAAGCTCCTAATCAATTACATGAACTCCTAAAATTTGATTAAAACTTGTTTTGCAGTCCTTTTTGTAGAGGTTTCGGACGAGCGGGTCGAAATGGGCCTTTCAATGGACCCGTTGGAATTTTAAATGAGTAAAAGTACAGAAATTGAGGTTTTGCAATATAATTATGTTGAAAAGCTCCTAATCAATTATTTCAACTCCTAATATTTGAATAAAACATTTTTGCGGTCCTTTTTGTACAGGTTTCAGACGAGCAGGTCTAAATGGGCCTTTCAAAAGACCCGTTGGAATTTTTTTTGAAGAAAGGGCCTCATTAAAAACCCCACTAAACCTTACTGGGCTAGCCCAGCAAAGCCCTAGGAGGGGAAAAGAGTGCCCAAAATATATTATAAATCAAGGTGGTTGGTTAACAACCGGTACAAAAGTTCGTAGAGCATCGGGCAAGCCCGGCCCAAAATACATGGATGTAAGAAAATGCAAAGCCCAATTGGCTATAGAATGAGCTAAAATGTTAGCTCCACGCGGTACATAATGTAAACTAAGACCTGATACAGTGTCAATTAAAGATTTAGTATCCTGCAACTGTCGCTGAATAGGGGAGGCATCCTCGCCTGCTCTACACAACCTATTGATCAGCAGGGCCACATCTGATTCAAGAAGAAACCCAGTCCAACCCGCCTCCACACCTAATTGGACGCCATCCGATATCGCTCGCAGCTCTGCCGTCGTAGAATCTGCAATAGTGTCCAAGTAAACAGCTCGTCCAAGCAGGATAGCTCCAGTAGCATCACGGGCCACGATGCCAATTCCAGCCGATCCTGTAGAAGTGTTAAAAGCACCGTCAACATTGATTTTGATTGCTCCAGCTGGCGGCGGCCGCCATACAGGTGGAGAAAGAGCTGTCGTCGGTTGCTGGCTCGTCGTGGGAATGCCTGCTGTGGCCGTTAGGTAATCGCGAAGTAGATCCTGTGAGTTCATCAAGGTGAGCCAAGGGGGCTGCAAACGCTGAGAATGGACCCATTCATTCCTCCTATTCCAAAGATTCCACAGTGTAGTTAGGAGGAGATCAAATTGTGCGCAGGGGAGGAGCCTAGCTCCTTGTTCCAACCAAAGTGACATCGAGGTTGCGCTACCATCACGAAGAGCGCTCGGGAAACCTGCAAGGCGGAGTGTCTCAGCAGCGCCTGGACAGTCCCTGAAAGCATGAAGTGCAGATTCAAGCATCGAAGGGCAGAACGGACATATGCCGTTGCCCAGTCCAATAGTCGCAAGTCGGTCACCTGTGGGTAGCGCATCCCGTCCTACCCGCCATCCAAAGGTGCGAACCTTCGGGAGTGTGTTGGATTTAGCAATAACCTTCCAGAGAGGGTTCGGACGCTCAAGAGGTCGCTGGGGCCTACGTAAGAAAAGGTAGCCGGAGCGTACGGAATAAATATTGGTATCATGAAAGCCCCATAGCAAAGTATCGCGGTGGGCATCAGTTATTGGTACGTGCAATATGTTGGCTGCGTCATCTTCGTCAAAATATTGACGTACTTTATGTTCGTCCCATGCATTATGATGACGAATCATAAAATCTCCGCATCGCAAGGGTAGTTCCTCGTTATCTTGATAATTACCAAAGAAGGAGAGCCCACTGGATCCACCCCAATTATCTCGATGGATGCGCAGACGACTATCAATGCCAGGTCTCCAGAAGAAACCGGATTGTAATTGTTGCAAAGCCTGCCATATACCTCGCCAAGCAAAGGAGGCTCGGTGGTCAACTTTTGCCTCCATAATATTCCCGGATGGATAATAGCGTGATTTAAATACCCGCCCGAGTAAGGAGTCGGGCGAGTGGATTAGTCGCCAGACTTGTTTCCCAAGGAGGGCAATATTAAAGTCCCTTAGATCACGGAAACCCATGCCCCCCGCAGCTTTGGGTGTGCACATAGTATCCCAGGAGAGCATTGGCCATCCATTTTTGTTACTTCTGCCCGTCCACCAGTAACGGCGGATGGATCGCGTCGCATCATCCACAATGTTCTGTGGGAGCAAATAACAGGACATGACATATTGAGGCAAAGCTTGCGCCACTAATTTAATGAGGACTTCACGCCCACTGTACGACAGCAAGTTAGTATCCCATTTAGTCATGCGAGAATTGACTTTGTCTCTAATGAAGCCAAGACTGGCCGTTCGATTCCTCCCGATGAGAAGAGGGACACCCAGATATGTTCCAGGGTCATCAACCAAACGGATGCCAAGAGTATGCTGGAGCGCATGTGTGAAGTCCCTCGAACAGAGGGAGCTACAAAATGCAGTCGACTTTGAAAAGTTGACTGACTGACCTGAGGATGCCTCATACAGCCGGAGAATCTCCTTCAACTGGTCTATTTCCCCTGGGCAGTTACGGACAAAGACAATACTATCATCCGCAAAGAGCAGATGGTTAATTCTTGGGCCACGTCTATTGGCCTGTAACCCAATTAGACGTCCCGAATGCTGTTCAGCCTCAAGGGCCGCTGAAAGCCCTTGGGAGCAGATTAGAAAGAGAAAAGGCGAGAGAGGGTCCCCCTGCCGAATTCCCCTAGTCGGAAAGAACTCGTTGGATAGAGTGCCATTAAGCCGAACTGAAAAAGAAACAGTGGATACACATCGGAGCAGTAATTGTACCCAGTCAGATGCAAACCCCATACGTAACATTACGTCTTTGAGAAAAGACCATTCAACCTTATCAAAAGCTTTTTCCATATCGAGCTTCAAGGCAGCCCCCTGATATATCGAAGCGGTATTAGTATGGAGGGTATGCACAAGTTCATGCGCAATCAAAATATTGTCAGTAATGTTCCGACCACTGACAAAAGCAGCTTGCGCATCACTGATACAATATGGTAATATAGGTTTAAGTCTATTCACAAGAACCTTAGCAATGGTCTTGTAAATAACAGTACATAAGCTGATTGGTCGAAATTGACGCATGTTTGAGGCGTCGGGCACCTTTGGGATGAGGACAATGATAGCTTTGTTTACCGTTTCCATATCCTCTTCGCCTCGTAACAGGCGCAAACAAAGGCGTATAAACTCAGGTCCTATGACGTCCCAGTATTGTCTATAGAAACTACTAGGGAAGCCGTCAAAACCTGGGGCTTTCCTAGGGCCTATATCCCTGAAAGCTGCGGTGACCTCTTCTTCAGTGAAGGGTCGTAGCAAAGATGTATTCATTTCAGCACTAACCACTGGGGTAATATGTTCCAAGAGCACCGGAGAGGGGCTTGGGTTAGACGATGTGAATAAATCCTGAAAATACTCGGATGCTATTCGAAGAAGCTCAGGTTTCTCCGTATGCCAAGTATGGTCCACATCGAAAAGGCCACGTATGGTGTTCTTTTTCCGTCGTTTAGAAGCTCGAGCATGGAAAAAGGAAGTGTTTTTATCACCTTGCGAAAGCCAGGTAACACGAGAACGTTGTGCCCAGTATGCTTCCTTGGCATCCAGAAGGCGTTTAAGTTCCAACTTTGCGTCACGGAGATTGAGTAACATGTTTTGTGACAGTCTTCTCCTACGCATATAGGAATTAATCTTACGCTGAAGTTCAGCTATGCGATTGTTGGAGGTGGATCGTCTAGCCGCCTGCCAGTCATGTAATTGGTTCCCTACAACGGTCAGTTTGTCGAGTAGAGTGCCCGACGCGTTGGACCACGCTTGATGAACCGTGGAGACACATGACGGGTCCTTTGCCCAGCATGCCTCGAATCGGAAATGGTCACCATTATGCGCATCATATTGGCCACGATGCGCATGGGGTGTAGTACGTTTAGTGTCCATAATAATGATATAGTGATCCGAATTCGGAGAAAAGATATTCCTACATTGGAAAGTTAAGTGGGCGTTGAGCCATGCATTGCATGCAAGATATCTATCCAGACGTTCACAAATAGGTGTAACGTTTGACCCAGTACGTGACCAAGTGAACCAACCCGAACATGGTTTGCAATCAAAGATTCCATTACGTACAAGGCACTCTCGAAAGTTGGTGATTTGTGATTGCGGTCGACGACCTCCGCCTTGTTTTTCGGAGTCTGATAAAATATCGTTTAGGTCCCCTCCAATTAACCAAGGTAGAGGTGAATTCTTACTAAGGGAATCAATGAGTTCCCACGTTTTATATTTCATGCTAGTTTCGGCAAATCCATAGATTCCGGTAAAACGAAAGCAATCATCGGAAGATGTAACAATTGAATCTATATGACGATCAGAATACGACAAAAGATCAACATTCAATTTATTATTCCAGAGTAATATTAATCCAGAGCAATTTGGACTGCTTTTCACATGGAAGCAGCCCTCTATATCTAAAGAAAGTTTCAATCTTTCAAAATTAAAATTACATAACCGAGTCTCAGATAAGAAAATAATCAAAGGTTCTAATTTGCGGACCATTGAAATAAGCCCTCGAACTACCTCTGGTGAACCAAGCCCACGGCAGTTCCAGCACATGAGCCTCATTTCTCTCGGCAGGGTTGAATATCAACCGCCGCCGAAGAGACTTTGCTGCTCATCCCAGCTTTAGAGTGTTTGGTCTTTTCTGTAGGAACTGTTCCGTGCTTTGCCGGTCGTAGAGGAACCTTTGGAGTGGTACGTGGACGTTTAGCCAACGTAGGAGCAGTCAAGGGAGGGCTGCGTTTTGCCTTGCGTGGTTCGACAGCATTCTTTGGTGGGCTCGATGAAGTAGCGAGCCAATCCTCAAAATCTGGATTGACAAAAGCATTACTTCCATGTCCAGCAGTAGTAGACTTAGCCGGCACTGCAGTGGGCACCCGGAAGCCTTCATTATCGATCAAGACGAACCTCTTGTTCGGTGGAGTGGAGGATACATCCTCAGCCATTGTGGCTGCCTTGGCAACATCAGGGGCCCCCGTATTTGCTGACTCCGCATCGGCTGGAATGACAGCGATGGGGGCTACATCAAGGGCTTCAACCGAGAGCTGTCCCGTGGCCTCTCCATCTGTATCCGCCATTTGCTCCTCAGAGGCAGCAGCAGGCTCTAATGGAACTGGCTGCTCCTGCAGCGTTGCCGCACCCAGGGGTGCTGTAACATCAGTGACCTTGGCAACTGGCTGCTCCTGCATCAGTTCCGCACCCAGGGGTGCTGCAGTATCAGCGGTCTTGGCATCAGCAGTGGCTGGCTGCCCTGGGGTGTGTTCCTTCCGCGCAGCCGAGGCTTCCGCTCCTGAATGTTGCATGGCTGAGACAGCATCAGCTACCGCCACTGATTTTCCTTTACGTTCTGTTCCTGAGTAGCAGAATCGACAAAGGGAATAGTAAATATAAATAGTAGGAAAAATTCCCACTAAGTAGAAAAAAACTACAACAATTCCAGGATAATATGTGAATGCTACCTGTATTGATGTGTTTTCCTTTGGTTGATCCTTCACCTGCAAGGAGGCAAAAAGATGATGTAAATCATCGTAAAATGGAATGCAAAAATAATAAAACATAATCCCATTCCAAAGTGAGTACATATTGTAAAATAGCCATGTACCATTTTTAGCCATCGAAGGCTTTGCCGACTCAAAATAACTAACCCTTCCTCTGGTAGTTATTTTAGATTTCTTCTTTGGTGCCGGGGCACGTAACCAATCTCCATACTGTTGGGGCACGGTTTTGTCATCCTTAAAATCCACACAAGTGGCTTTAAGGTGGCACAAAATACCACATCCGTGACAGAAAGATGGTAGACTCTCATATTGTATAGGCAGCATCTGGGGGTCTTCATCCTCCTCAAGCTGAACAAACACAAATTGTCGCAGCGGCTGGTGTACGTCAATTATGACTAGGACTCGGAGGAATTCAGTCATATTCCCTTCCTCCGTATGACGAGAGTCAGTCCCGATTACTGCACCTATCCCTCCGCCAATGGCTCGGCCAGTGGCATTTGCTACCACAACGCTAGTCATCATAGCGATCGGAACTCTGTGTATTCTTACCCAGATTCGCATCTGGTCATATCGGTATCCCTTAAGGGTGAGCTTTGGCTGCACAGGTAAGACTGCAAGCCAATCTTTCTTAAAAGTCCAGGGCCCTCCTTTTAGGACAACATCCCTGCAAGCTTTAGTTTCAAACTTAAACAAAAAATGTCCAGAGCCAAGAGATGTTACCGATGAGAGCTTGTATTCTCTCCAAATATTAGTGAAGAGTCGCATCACAACATTCTCTTCATAATCTTGTGTGTTGAACAGTTTTCCGATGAGTGACGATTTGTAGTCGTCAAGGGGAATAGCCTTTGTTGAGGCAGGGGCACAGATTACATGTTTCTCTTCTGCTATAAACTGAAGGTTATCAAAGCGAGAGAGAAAGGAATCGGTGGAAGCCATGAGTGCTTGTGTGTACTCGACGATTGAGAGAAGTTTCACACAACTGAAGTGTAGCGTGGGAAGGGGAAGAAAATGCCTAGTGAACAATAAACTTAGGCGAGAAATCTCTATGAAATGAGAATAATATTCAAACCTATGAGTAAATGGATAGGCTCGATAAGGATAGGATAATGGGAAATGAAAATTAAAATTCCGTAGAAATTTTAAAATGTATATGAATTTAATTAATATCCAAATAATAATCGTAAGATTAAAATTTAGAATTAATTGAAATTCATATAGATTATCCCATATTAGAAAAAAAATTGAATTTGTATAATTTCCTACTATGCGTAGTGATGTAAGATAAGGAGAAGGAAATTTGAATTTAAGTAATCTCTTGATAAACATTATATTAGAAAAGAATATTAAATTAAATTCAAATTTATTTTTAAGATAATATTCGAAAAAATTGAATTTAATTACTATCTTGATAATCCTGAGATTAAACGGGAATAGTAATTTTAATTCAAGTGAAAGACTAGTATTATAGGATAATATTAAATCCCAACCACAAGGAATTTTATCCCAAAATAGGGATAAATTGAATTTATATAATATCCTAACCAACTTGTGATTCACAGATAATGTAATCCATAATTTGAATTTGAATTTATAAAAAGATATGAATTTAAATTCAACTAGAGTATTGAGGAAGTAGGGAAAGGATTTGAATTTAAATAATATCTTTTGAATCCTAAGATTTAAAGATAAGTTTATTTTAAACTCAAATAGAGCCCTAAAGTAGATGGATTTATCTAGATAATAAATAGAAAAATACATTTGTATTTTAATATCTATGATCTGTAAATAAAGCATCATTTTAAAATTATTATGTACGATACTAAAATCGTAGTAAGATATTGAATCCCTTAGAAAAAGGAATAAGTTAAAATGTGATTTTTTTTGGTGGGATTCCACCGGTTTGCATGCAAAGCATGGTATACGTGAATGAGCCAAAGTCTCCCATGCACGTGGCAGTTCACCATTCCAAAAAATGAGTGAAACATAACTGGAGCTCCAAAAGTTGTGGAGCAATAAGGCTGCTGTCGCCCGGCGGCTAACGGCCACCATCTCCCCGGTCTGTCGGTTTAATTGACGGTGCTCATGCATCGTGTTAGAACTTAAAATCCATATCATTGTAGACATAATGATGAAGTAAACATAAACTAATATAATATCATTTTGTTGTAGTAACAAAATCGTAGAAGTAAATGAATGAATTTCCTGCATTAATAGCCACTGATAGATTGATTCATTCAAAAATAATAATTTCCCCAGCGGTAATTTGCTGTGAAAAGATTGGGTACAAGGTCGTTTTGACCAGGAAAATTCCTGTACTCCTTGATTGGAGACAGGGTTTACGAAGGGAATCAAAAATGAAGTCCCAGCAGATGTGTGATGTATATAAAATACATCATTTGCCTGAATGGCAGGGTGTGGCCATTGCCAAAGCCAAAAATGCATCAAAGATGAAAACAGAATTGGTGGGTAGAAAAAATTCCTCCGGGCGATGTGGGCGGTGATCACTTTCATCATCTTTGTGCTAAGCAAGCACCATGATGAAAGCAAAGGGGGAGGGCGGAGGCATGGATGACGGTGGAGAATGGGACGGAAGCAGGCGGCTAAGAGGAGGAGGAGGAGGCGGAGAAGGGAGAGGATAAGGAGTAGAGAGAGAAAAAAGAAGGGAGAGTTTGAGAGAAAATTTGAGAGAGAAATTGAGAGAATTTTCATCACCCACCCGCCTGTCTGTTGCAATTTTTACCCGTTGGAATTTTAACTGAGTAAAAAGTACAGAAATTGAGGTTTTGCAATATAATTGTGTTGAAAAGCTCCTAATTAATTATTTGAACTCCTAATATTTGAATAAAACATTTTTGCGGTCCTTTTTTAGAGGTTTCGGACGAGCAGGTCTAAATGGGCTTTTCAATGGACCCGTTGTAATTTTAAATGAGTAAAAAGTACAGAAATTGAGGTTTTGCAATATAATTGTGTTTAAAAGCTCCTAATCAATTATTTGAACTCCTAATATTTGAATAAAACATTTTTGCGGCCCTTTTTGTAGAGGTTTCGGACGAGCAGGTCTAAATGGGCCTTTCAATGGACCCGTTGGAATTTTAGTTGAGTAAAAGTACAGAAATTGAGGTTTTGCAATATAATTATGTTGAAAAGCTCCTAATCAATTATTTCAACTCCTAATATTTGAATAAAACATTTTTGCGGTCCTTTTTGTACAGGTTTTAGACGAGCAGGTCTAAATGGGCCTTTCAAAGGACCCGTTGGAATTTTAACTGAGTAAAAAGTACAGAAATTGAGGTTTTGCAATATAATTGTGTTGAAAAGCTCCTAATTAATTATTTGAACTCCTAATATTTGAATAAAACATTTTTGCGGTCCTTTTTTAGAGGTTTCGGACGAGCAGGTCTAAATGGGCTTTTCAATGGACCCGTTGTAATTTTAAATGAGTAAAAAGTACAGAAATTGAGGTTTTGCAATATAATTGTGTTTAAAAGCTCCTAATCAATTATTTGAACTCCTAATATTTGAATAAAACATTTTTGCGGTCCTTTTTGTAGAGGTTTCGGACGAGCAGGTCTAAATGGACCTTTCAATGGACCCGTTGGAATTTTAGTTGAGTAAAAAGTACATAAATTGAGGTTTTGCAATATAATTGTGTTGAAAACCTACTAATCAATTACATGAACTCCTAAAATTTGATTAAAACTTGTTTTGCAGTCCTTTTTGTAGAGGTTTCGGACGAGCGGGTCGAAATGGGCCTTTCAATTGACCCGTTGGAATTTTAAATGAGTAAAAAGTACAGAAATCGAGGTTTTGCAATATAATTATGTTGAAAAGCTCCTAATCAATTATTTTAACTCCTAATATTTGAATAAAACATTTTTGCGGTCCTTTTTGTACAGGTTTCGGACGAGCAGGTCTAAATGGGCCTTTCAATGGACCCGTTGGAATTTTAACTGAGTAAAAAGTACAGAAATTGAGGTTTTGCAATATAATTGTGTTGAAAAGCTCCTAATCAATTATTTGAACTCCTAAAATTTGATTAAAATATGTTTTGCGGTGCTTTTTGTAGAGGCTTCGGACGAGCAGGTGTAAATGGGCCTTTCAATGGATCCGTTAGAATTTTAACTGAGTAAAAAGTACATAAATTGAGGTTTTGCAATATAATTGTGTTGAAAAGCTCCTAAAGAATTATTTGAACTCCTAATATTTGATTAAAACTTGTTTTGCAGTCCTTTTTGTAGAGGTTTCGGACGAGCGAGTCGAATTGGGCCTTTCAACGGACCCGTTGGAATTTTAACTGAGTAAAAAGTACAGAAATTGAGGTTTTGCAATATAATTGTGTTGAAAAGCTCCTAATCAATTTTTTGAACTCCTAATATTTGAATAAAACATTTTTCGGTCCTTTTTTAGAGGTTTCGGACGAGTAGGTCTAAATGGGCTTTTCAATGGACCCGTTGGAATTTTAACTGAGTAAAAAGTACAGAAATTGAGGCTTCGCAATATAATTGTGTCGAAAAGCTCCTAATCAATTATTTGAGCTCCTAATATTTGAATAAAACCTTTTTGCGGTCCTTTTTGTAGAGGTTTCGGACGAGCAGGTCTAAATGGGCCTTTCAATGGACCCGTTGGAATTTTAACTGAGTAAAAAGTACAGAAATTGAGGTTTTGCAATATAATTGTTTTGAAAAGCTCCAAATCAATTACATGAACTCCTAAAATTTGATTAAAACTTGTTTTGCAGTCCTTTTTGTAAAGGTTTCGGACGAGCGGGTCGAAATGGGCCTTTCAATGGACCCGTTGGAATTTTAACTGAGTAAAAAGTACAGAAATTGAGGTTTTGCAATATACTTGTGTTGAAAAGCTCCTAATCAATTACATGAACTCCTAAAATTTGATTAAAACTTGTTTTGCAGTCCTTTTTGTAGAGGTTTTGGACGAGCGGGTCGAAATGGGCATTTCAATGGTCCCGTTGGAATTTTAAATGAGTAAAAAGTACATAAATTGAGGTTTTGCAATATAATTGTGTTTAAAAGCTCCTAATCAATTATTTGAACTCCTAATATTTGAATAAAACATTTTGCGGTCCTTTTTGTAGAGGTTTCGGACGAGCAGGTCTAAATGGGCCTTTCAATGGACCCGTTGGAATTTTAACTGAGTAAAAAGTACAGAAATTGAGGTTTTGCAATATACTTGTGTTGAAAAGCTCCTAATCAATTACATGAACTCCTGAAATTTGATTAAAACTTGTTTTACAGTCCTTTTTGTAGAGGTTTCGGACGAGCGGGTCGAAATGGGCCTTTTAATGGACCCGTTGGAATTTTAACTGAGTAAAAAGTACAGAAATTGAGGTTTTGCAATATACTTGTGTTGAAAAGCTCGTAATCAATTACATGAACTCCTAAAATTTGATTAAAACTTGTTTTGCAGTCTTTTTTGTAGAGGTTTCAGACGAGCGGGTCGAAATGGGCCTTTCAATGGACCCGTTGGAATTTTAAATGAGTAAAAAGTACAGAAATTGAGGTTTTGCAATATAATTGTGTTTAAAAGCTCCTAATCAATTATTTGAACTCCTAATACTTGAATAAAACATTTTTGCGGTCCTTTTTGTACATGTTTCGGACGAGCAGGTCTAAATGGGTCTTTCAATGGACCCGTTGGAATTTTAACTGAGTAAAAAGTACAGAAATTGAGGTTTTGTAGAGGTATCGGACGAGCGGGTTGAAATGGCCCTTTCAACGGACCCGTTGGAATTTTAACTGAGTAAAAAGTACAGAAATTGAGGTTTTGCAATTTAATTGTGTTGAAAACCTCCTAATGAATTATTTGAACTCCTAATATTTGATTAAAACTTGTTTTGCAGTCCTTTTTGTAGAGGTTTCGGACGAGCGGGTCGAATTTGGCCTTTCAACGGACCCGTTGGAATTTTAACTGAGTAAAAAGTACAGAAATTGAGGTTTTGCAATATAATTGTGTTGAAAAGCTCCTAATCAATTATTTGAACTCCTAATATTTGAATAAAACATTTTTGCGGTCCTTTTTTAGAGGTTTCGGACGAGCAGGTCTAAATGGGCTTTTCAATGGACCCGTTGTAATTTTAAATGAGTAAAAAGTACAGAAATTGAGGTTTTGCAATATAATTATGTTTGAAAGCTCCTAATCAATTATTTGAACTCCTAATATTTGAATAAAACATTTTTGCGGTCCTTATTGTAGAGGTTTCGGACGAGCAAGTCTAAATGGGCCTTTCAATTGACCCGTTGGAATTTTAACTGAGTTAAAAGTACAGATATTGAGGTTTTGCAATATGCCTGTGTTGAAAAGCTCCTAATCAATTACATGAACACCTAAAATTTGATTAAAACTTGTTTTTTGCAGTCCTATTTGTAGAGGTTTCGTACGAGCGGGTCGAAATGGGCCTTTCAATGGACCCGTTGGAATTTTAAATGAGTAAAAAGTACAGAAATTGAGGTTTTGCAATATAATTATGTTGAAAAGCTCCTAATCAATTATTTGAACTCCTAATATTTGAATAAAACATTTTTGCGGTCCTTTTTGTACAGGTTTCGGACGAGCAGGTCTAAATGGGCCTTTCAATGGACCCGTTGGAATTTTAACTGAGTAAAAAGTACAGAAATTGAGGTTTTCCAATATAATTGTGTTGAAAAGCTCCTAATCAATTACATGAACTCCTAAATTTTGATTAAATTATGTTTTACAGTCCTTTTTGTAGAGGTTTCGGACGAGCGGGTTGAAATGGCCCTTTCAATGGACCCGTTGGAATTTTAAATGAGTAAAAAGTACAGAAATTGAGGTTTTGCAATTTAATTGTGTTGAAAAGCTCCTAATGAATTATTTGAACTCCTAATATTTGATTAAAACTTGTTTTACAGTCCTTTTTGTAGAGGTTTCAGACAAGCGGGTCGAATTGGGCCTTTCAACGGACCCGTTGGAATTTTAAATGAGTAAAAAGTGCAGAAATTGAGGTTTTGCAATATAGTTATGTTGAAAAGCTCCTAATCAATTATTTGAACTCCTAATATTTGAATAAAACATTTTTGCGGTCCTTTTTTAGAGGTTTCAGACGAGCAGGTCTAAATGGGCTTTTCAATGGACCCGTTGAAATTTTAACTGAGTAAAAAGTACAGAAATTGAGGTTTCGCAATATAATTGTGTTGAAAAGCTCCTAATCAATTATTTGAACTCCTAATATTTGAATAAAACCTTTTTGCGGACCTTTTTGTAGAGGTTTCGGACGAGCAGGTCTAAATGGGCCTTTCAATGGACCCGTTGGAATTTTAACTGAGTAAAAAGTACAGAAATTGAGGTTTTGCAATATAATTGTTTTGAAAAGCTCCTAATCAATTACATGAACTCCTAAAATTTGATTAAAATTTGTTTTGCAGTCCTTTTTGTAGAGGTTTCGGACGAGCGGGTCGAAATGGGCCTTTCAATGGACCCGTTGGAATTTTAACTAAGTAAAAAGTACAGAAATTGAGGTTTTGCAATATACTTGTGTTGAAAAGCTCCTAATCAATTACATGAACTCCTAAAATTTGATTAAAACTTGTTTTACAGTCCTTTTTGTAGAGGTTTCGGACGAGCGGGTGGAAATGGGCCTTTCAATGGACCCATTGGAATTTTAAATGAGTAAAAAGTACATAAATTGAGGTTTTGCAATATAATAGTGTTTAAAAGCTCCTAATCAATTATTTGAACTCCTAATATTTGAATAAAACATTTTTGCGGTCCTTTTTGTAGATGTTTCGGACGAGCAGGTCTAAATGGGCCTTTCAATGGACCCGTTGGAATTTTAACTGAGTAAAAAGTACAAAAATTGAGGTTTTGCAATATAATTGTGTTGAAAAGCTCCTAATCAATTACATGAACTCCTAAAATTTGATTAAAACTTGTTTTGCAGTCCTTTTTGTAGAGGTTTCGGATGAGCGGGTCGAAATGGGCCTTTCAATGGACCCGTTGGAATTTTAAATGAGTAAAAAGTACAGAAATTGAGGTTTTGCAATATAATTGTGTTTAAAAGCTCCTAATCAATTATTTGAACTCCTAATACTTGAAAAAAACATTTTTGCGGTCCTTTTTGTACATGTTTCGGACGAGCAGGTTTAAATGGGTCTTTCAATGGACCCGTTGGAATTTTAACTGAGTAAAAAGTACAGAAATTGAGGTTTTGTAGAGGTATCGGACGAGCGGGTTGAAATGGCCCTTTCAACGGACCCGTTGGAATTTTAACTGAGTAAAAAGTATAGAAATTGAGGTTTTGCAATTTAATTGTTTTGAAAAGCTCCTAAAGAATTATTTGAACTCCTAATATTTGATTAAAACTTGTTTTGCAGTCCTTTTTGTAGTGGTTTCGGACGAGCGAGTCGAATTGGGCCTTTCAACGGACCCGTTGGAATTTTAACTGAGTAAAAAGTACAGAAATTGAGGTTTTGCAATATAATTGTGTTGAATAGCTCCTAATCAATTTTTTGAACTCCTAATATTTGAATAAAACATTTTTGCGGTCCTTTTTTAGAGGTTTCGGACGAGCAGGTCTAAATGGGCTTTTCAATAGACCCGTTGGAATTTTAACTGAGTAAAAAGTACAGAAATTGAGGTTTCGCAATATAATTGTGTCGAAAAGCTCCTAATCAATTATTTGAACTCCTAATATTTGAATAAAACCTTTTTGCGGTCCTTTTTGTAGAGGTTTCGGACGAGCAGGTCTAAATGGGCCTTTCAATGGACCCGTTGGAATTTTAACTGAGTAAAAAGTACAGAAATTGAGGTTTTGCAATATAATTGTTTTGAAAAGCTCAAAATCAATTACATGAACTCCTAAAATTTGATTAAAACTTGTTTTGCAGTCCTTTTTGTAGAGGTTTCGGACGAGCGGGTCGAAATGGGCCTTTCAATGGACCCGTTGGAATTTTAACTGAATAAAAAGTACAAAAATTGAGGTTTTGCAATATACTTGTGTTGAAAAGCTCCTAATCAATTACATGAACTCCTAAAACTTGATTAAAACATGTTTTGCAGTCCTTTTTGTAGAGGTTTCGGACGAGCGGGTCGAAATGGGCCTTTCAATGGACCTGTTGGAATTTTAAATCAGTAAAAAGTACAGAAATTGAGGTTTTGCAATATAATTGTGTTTAAAAGCTCCTAATCAATTATTTGAACTCCTAATATTTGATTAAAACTTGTTTTGCAGTCCTTTTTGTAGAGGTTTCAGACGATCAGGCCTAAATGGGCTTTTCAATGGACCCGTTGGAATTTTAACTGAGTAAAAAGTACAGAAATTGAGGTTTCGCAATATAATTGTGTTGAAAAGCTCCTAATCAATTATTTGAACTCCTAATATTTGAATAAAACCTTTTTGCGGTTCTTTTTGTAGAGGTTTCGGACGAGCAGGTCTAAATGGGCCTTTCAATGGACCCGTTGGAATTTTAACTGAGTAAAAAGTACAGAAATTGAGGTTTTGCAATATAATTGTTTTGAAAAGCTCAAAATCAATTACATGAACTCCTAAAATTTGATTAAAACTTGTTTTGCAGTCCTTTTTGTAGAGGTTTCGGACGAGCGGGTCGAAATGGGCCTTTCAATGGACCCATTGGAATTTTAAATGAGTAAAAAGTATAGAAATTGAGGTTTTGCAATATAATTGTGTTTAAAAGCTCCTAATCAATTATTTTACTCCTAATATTTGAATAAAACATTTTTGCGGTCCTTTTTGTAGAGGTTTCGGACGAGCAGGTCTAAATGGGCTTTTCAATGGACCCGTTGGATTTTTAACTGAGTAAAAAGTACTGAAATTGAGGTTTTGCAATATAATTGTTTTGAAAAGCTCCTAATCAATTACATGAACTTCTAAAATTTGATTAAAACTTGTTTTACAGTCCTTTTTGTAGAGGTTTCGGACGAGCGGGTCGAAATGGTCCTTTCAATGGACCTGTTGGAATTTTAACTGAGTAAAAAGTACAGAAATTGAGGTTTTGCAATATACTTGTGTTGAAAAGCTCCTAATCAATTACATGAACTCCTAAAATTTGATTAAAACTTGTTTTGCAGTCCTTTTTGTAGAGGTTTCGGACGAGCGGGTCGAAATGGGCCTTTCAATGGACCCATTGGAATTTTAAATGAGTAAAAAGTATAGAAATTGAGGTTTTGCAATATAATTGTGTTTAAAAGCTCCTAATCAATTATTTTACTCCTAATATTTGAATAAAACATTTTTGCGGTCCTTTTTGTAGAGGTTTCGGATGAGCAGGTCTAAATTGGCCTTTCAATGGACCAGTTGGAATTTTAACTAAGTAAAAAGTACAGAAATTGAGGTTTTGCAATATACTTGTGTTGAAAAGCTCCTAATCAATTACATGAACTCCTAAAATTTGATTAAAACGTGTTTTGCAGTCCTTTTAGTAGAGGTTTCGGACGAGAGGGTCGAAATGGGCCTTTCAATGGACCCTTTGGAATTTTAACTGAGTAAAAAGTACAGAAATTGCGGTTTTGCAATATACTTGTGTTGAAAATCTCCTAATCAATTACATGAACTCCTAAAATTTGATTAAAACTTGTTTTGCAGTCCTTTTTGTAGAGGTTTCGGACGAGCGGGTCGAAATGGGCCTTTCAATTGACTCGTTGGAATTTTAAATGAGTAAAAAGTACAGAAATTGAGGTTTTGCAATATAATTGTGTTTAAAAGCTCCTAATCAATTATTTGAAATCCTAATATTTGAATAAAATATTTTTGCGGTCCTTTTTGTAGAGGTTTCGGACGAGCAGGTCTAAATGGGCCTTTCAATGGACCCGTTGGAATTTTAACTGAGTAAAAACTACAGAAATTGAGGTTTTGCAATATACTTGTGTTGAAAAGCTCCTAATCAATTACATGAACTCCTAAAATTTGATTAAAACTTGTTTTCCAGTCCTTTTTGTAGAGGTTTCGGACGAGCGGGTCGAAATGGGCCTTTCAATGGACCCGTTGGAATTTTAACTGAGTAAAAAGTACAGAAATTGAGGTTTTGCAATATAATTATGTTGAAAAGCTCCTAATCAATTATTTGAATAAAACATTTTTGCGGTCCTTTTTTAGAGGTTTCGGACGAGTAGGTCTAAATGGGCTTTTCAATGGACCCGTTGGAATTTTAACTGAGTAAAAAGTACAGAAATTGAGGTTTCGCAATATAATTGTGTCGAAAAGCTCCTAATCAATTATTTGAACTCCTAATATTTGAATAAAACCTTTTTGCGGTCCTTTTTGAAGATGTTTCGGACGAGCAGGTCTAAATGGGCCTTTCAATGGACCCGTTGGAATTTTAACTGAGTAAAAAGTACAGAAATTGAGGTTTTGCAATTTAATTGTGTTGAAAAGATCCTAATGAATTATTTGAACACCTAATATTTGATTAAAACTTGTTTTGCCGTCCTTTTTGTAGAGGTTTCGGACGAGCGGGTCGAATTGGGCCTTTCAACGGACCCGTTAGAATTTTAACTGAGTAAAAAGTACAGAAATTGAGGTTTTGCAATATAATTGTGTTGAAAAGCTCCTAATCAATTATTTGAACTCCTAATATTTGAATAAAACATTTTTGCGGTCCTTTTTTAGAGGTTTCGGACGAGTAGGTCTAAATGGGCTTTTCAATGGACCCGTTGGAATTTTAACTGAGTAAAAAGTACAGAAATTGAGGTTTCGCAATATAATTGTGTCGAAAAGCTCCTAATCAATTATTTGAACTCCTAATATTTGAATAAAACCTTTTTGCGGTCCTTTTTGAAGATGTTTCGGACGAGCAGGTCTAAATGGGCCTTTCAATGGACCCGTTGGAATTTTAACTGAGTAAAAAGTACAGAAATTGAGGTTTTGCAATTTAATTGTGTTGAAAAGATCCTAATGAATTATTTGAACACCTAATATTTGATTAAAACTTGTTTTGCCGTCCTTTTTGTAGAGGTTTCGGACGAGCGGGTCGAATTGGGCCTTTCAACGGACCCGTTAGAATTTTAACTGAGTAAAAAGTACAGAAATTGAGGTTTTGCAATATAATTGTGTTGAAAAGCTCCTAATCAATTATTTGAACTCCTAATATTTGAATAAAATATTTTTGCGGTCCTTTTTGTAGAGGTTTCGGACGAGCAGGTCTAAATGGGCCTTTCAATGGACCCGTTGGAATTTTAACTGAGTAAAAAGTACAAAAATTGAGGTTTTGCAATGTAATTGTGTTGAAAAGATTCAAATCAATTACATGAACTCCTAAAATTTGATTAAAGCTTGTTTTGCGGTCTTTTTTGTAGAGGTTTCGGACGAGCAGGTCTAAATGGGCCTTTCAATGGACCCGTTGGAATTTTAACTGAGTAAAAAGTAAAGAAATTGAGGTTTTGCAATATAATTGTGTTGAAAAGCTCCTAATCAATTATTTGAACTCCTAATATTTGAATAAAACATTTTTGCGGTCCTTTTTGTAGAGGTTTCGGATGAGCAGGTCTAAATGGGCCTTTCAATGGACCCGTTGGAATTTTAACTGAGTAAAAAGTACAGACATTGAGGTTTTGCAATATAATTGTGTTGAAAAGCTCCTAATCAATTACATGAACTCCTAAAATTTGATTAAAACTTGTTTTGCAGTCCTTTTTGTAGAGGTTTCGGACGAGTGGGTCGTAATGGGCCTTTCAATGCTCCCGTTGGAATTTTAACTGAGTAAAGAGTACAGAAATTAAGGTTTTGCAATATACTTGTGTTGAAAAGCTCCTAATCAATTACATGAACTCCTAAAATTTGATTAAAACTTGTTTTGCAGTCTTTTTTGTAGAGGTTTCAGACGAGCGGGTCGAAATGGGCCTTTCAATGGACCCGTTGGAATTTTAAATGAGTAAAACGTACAGAAATTGAGGTTTTGCCGTATATTTGTGTTTAAAAGCTCCTAATAAATTATTTGAACTCCTAATATTTGAATAAAACATTTTTGCAGACCTTTTTGTACAGGTTTCGGACGAGCAGGTCTAAATGGGCCTTTCAATGGACCCGTTGGAATTTTAACTGAGGAAAAAGTACATAAATTGAGGTTTTGCAATATAATTGTTTTGAAAAGCTCCTAACCAATTACATGAACTCCTAAAATTTGATTAAAACGTGTTTTGCAGTCCTTTTTGTAGAGGTTTCGGACGAGCGGGTCGAAATGGGCCTTTCAATGGACCCGTTGGAATTTTAAATCAGTAAAAAGTACAGAAATTGAGGTTTTGCAATATAATTGTGTTTAAAAGCTCCTAATCAATTATTTGAACTCCTAATATTTGATTAAATCTTGTTTTGCAGTCCTTTTTGTAGAGGTTTCAGACGATCAGGTCTAAATGGGCTTTTCAATGGACCCGTTGGAATTTTAACTGAGTAAAAAGTACAGAAATTGAGGTTTTCGCAATATAATTGTGTTGAAAAGCTCCTAATCAATTATTTGAACAAAACCTTTTTGCGGTCCTTTTTGTAGAGGTTTCGGACCAGCAGGTCTAAATTGGCCTTTCAATAGACTCGTTGGATTTTTAACTGAGTAAAAAGTACTGAAATTGAGGTTTTGCAATATAATTGTTTTGAAAAGCTCCTAATCAATTACATGAACTTCTAAAATTTGATTAAAACTTGTTTTGCAGTCCTTTTTGTAGAGGTTTCGGACAAGCGGGTCGAAATGGTCCTTTCAATGGACCTGCTGGAATTTTAACTGAGTAAAAAGTACAGAAATTGAGGTTTTGCAATATACTTGTGTTGAAAAGCTCCTAATCAATTACATGAACTCCTAAAATTTGATTAAAACTTGTTTTGCAGTCCTTTTTGTAGAGGTTTCGGACGAGCGGGTCGAAATGGGCCTTTCAATGGACCCATTGGAATTTTAAATGAGTAAAAAGTATAGAAATTGAGGTTTTGCAATATAATTGTGTTTAAAAGCTCCTAATCAATTATTTTACTCCTAATATTTGAATAAAACATTTTTGCGGTCCTTTTTGTAGAGGTTTCGGACGAGCAGGTCTAAATGGGCCTTTCAATGGACCAGTTGGAATTTTAACTAAGTAAAAAGTACAGAAATTGAGGTTTTGCAATATACTTGTGTTGAAAAGCTCCTAATCAATTACATGAACTCCTGAAATTTGATTAAAACTTGTTTTGCAGTCCTTTTTGTAGAGGTTTCGGACGAGCGGGTTGAAATGGGCCTTTCAATGGACCCGTTGGAATTTTAACTGAGTAAAAAGTACAGAAATTGAGGTTTTGCAATATACTTGTGTTGAAAAGCTCCTAATCAATTACATGAACTCCTAAAATTTGATTAAAACTTGTTTTGCAGTCTCTTTGGTAGAGGTTTCAGACGAGCGGGTCGAAATGGGCCTTTCAATGGACCCGTTGGAATTTTAAATGAGTATAAAGTACAGAAATTGAGGTTTTTCAATATAATTGTGTTTAAAAGCTCCTAATCAATTATATTAACTCCTAATATTTGAATAAAACATTTTTGCGGTCCTTTTTGTACATGTTTCGGACGAGCAGGTCTAAATGGGCCTTTCAATGGACCCGTTGGAATTTTAACTGAGTAAAAAGTACATAATTTGAGGTTTTGTAGAGGTATCGGACGAGCGGGTTGAAATGGCCCTTTCAATGGACCCGTTGGAATTTTAATTGAGTAAAAAGTACAAAAATTGAGGTTTTGCAATTTAATTGTGTTGAAAAGCTCCTAATGAATTATTTGAACTCCTGATATTTGATTAAAACTTGTTTTGCAGTCCTTTTTGTATAGATTCCGGACGAGCGGGTCGAATTGGGCCTTTCAACGGACCCATTGGAATTTTAACTGAGTAAAAAGTACAGAAATTGAGGTTTTGCAATATAATTGTGTTGAAAAGCTCCTAATCAATTATTTGAACTCCTAATATTTGAATAAAACATTTTTGCGGTCCTTTTTTAGAGGTTTCGGACGAGCAGGTCTAAATGGGCTTTTTAATGGACCCGTTGTAATTTTAAATGAGTAAAAAGTACAGAAATTGAGGTTTTGCAATATAATTGTGTTCAAAAGCTCCTAATCAATTATTTGAACTCCTAATATTTGAATAAAACATTTTTATGGTCCTTTTTGTAGAGGTTTCGGACGAGCAGGTCTAAATGGGCCTTTCAATGGACCCGTTGGAATTTTAACTAAGTAAAAAGTACAGAAATTGAGGTTTTGCAATATACTTGTGTTGAAAAGCTCCTAATCAATTACATGAACTCCTAAAATTTGATTAAAACTTGTTTTGTAGTCCTTTTTGTAGAGGTTTCGGACGAGCGGGTCGAAATGGGCCTTTCAATGGACCCGTTGGAATTTTAAATGAGTAAAAGTACAGAAATTGAGGTTTTGCAATATAATTATGTTGAAAAGCTCCTAATCAATTATTTCAACTCCTAATATTTGAATAAAACATTTTTGCGGTCCTTTTTGTACAGGTTTCAGACGAGCAGGTCTAATGGGCCTTTCAAAGGACCCGTTGGAATTTTAACCGAGTAAAAAGTACAGAAATTGAGGTTTTGCAATATAATTGTGTTGAAAAGCTCCTAATTAATTATTTGAACTCCTAATATTTGAATAAAACATTTTTGCGGTCCTTTTTTAGAGGTTTCGGACGAGCAGGTCTAAATGGGCTTTTCAATGGACCCGTTGTAATTTTAAATGAGTAAAAAGTACAGAAATTGAGGTTTTGCAATATAATTGTGTTTAAAAGCTCCTAATCAATTATTTGAACTCCTAATATTTGAATAAAACATTTTTGCGGTCCTTTTTGTAGAGGTTTCGGACGAGCAGGTCTAAATGGGCCTTTCCATGGACCCGTTGGAATTTTAATTGAGTAAAAAGTACATAAATTGAGGTTTTGCAATATAATTGTGTTGAAAACCTACTAATCAATTACATGAACTCCTAAAATTTGATTAAAACTTGTTTTGCAGTCCTTTTTGTAGAGGTTTCGGACGAGCGGGTCGAAATGGGCCTTTCAATGGACCCGTTGGAATTTTAAATGAGTAAAAAGTACAGAAATTGAGGTTTTGCAATATAATTATGTTGAAAAGCTCCTAATCAATTATTTTAACTCCTAATATTTGAATAAAACATTTTTGCGGTCCTTTTTGTACAGGTTTCGGACGAGCAGGTCTAAATGGGCCTTTCAATGGACCCGTTGGAATTTTAACTGAGTAAAAAGTACAGAAATTGAGGTTTTGCAATATAATTGTGTTGAAAAGCTCCTAATCAATTATTTGAACTCCTAATATTTGAATAAAACCTTTTTGCGGTCCTTTTGTAGAGGTTTCGGACGAGCAGGTGTAAATGGGTCTTTCAATGGATCCGTTGGAATTTTAACTGAGTAAAAAGTACATAAATTGAGGTTTTGCAATATAATTGTGTTGAAAACCTACTAATCAATTACATGAACTCCTAAAATTTGATTAAAACTTGTTTTGCAGTCCTTTTTGTAGAGGTATCGGACGAGCGGGTTGAAATGGCCCTTTCAATGGACCCGTTGGAATTTTAACTGAGTAAAAAGTATAGAAATTGAGGTTTTGCAATTTAATTGTTTAGAAAAGCTCCTAATGAATTATTTGAACTCCTAATATTTGATTAAAACTTGTTTTGCAGTCCTTTTTGTAGAGGTTTCGGACGAGCGAGTCGAATTGGGCCTTTCAACGGACCCGTTGGAATATTAATTGAGTAAAAAGTACAGAAATTGAGGTTTTGCAATATAATTGTGTTGAAAAGCTCCTAATCAATTATTTGAACTCCTAATATTTGAATAAAACATTTTTGCGGTCCTTTTTTAGAGGTTTCGGACGAGTAGGTCTAAATGGGCTTTTCAATGGACCCGTTGGAATTTTAACTGAGTAAAAAGTACAGAAATTGAGGTTTCGCAATATAATTGTGTCGAAAAGCTCCTAATCAATTATTTGAACTCCTAATATTTGAATAAAACCTTTTTGCGGTCCTTTTTGAAGATGTTTCGGACGAGCAGGTCTAAATGGGCCTTTCAATGGACCCGTTGGAATTTTAACTGAGTAAAAAGTACAGAAATTGAGGTTTTGCAATATAATTGTTTTGAAAAGCTCCAAATCAATTACATGAACTCCTAAGATTTGATTAAAACTTGTTTTGCAGTCCTTTTTGTGAAGGTTTCGGACGAGCGGGTCGAAATGGGCCTTTCAATGGACCCGTTGGAATTTTAACTGAGTAAAAAGTACAGAAATTGAGGTTTTGCAATATACTTGTGTTGAAAAGCTCCTAATCAATTACACGAACCCCTAAAATTTGATTAAAACTTGTTTTGAAGTCCTTTTTGTAGAGGTTTCGGACGAGCGGGTCGAAATGGGCCTTTCAATGGTCCCGTTGGAATTTTAAATGAGTAAAAAGTACAGAAATTTAGGTTTTGCAATATAATTGTGTTTAAAAGCACCTAATCAATTATTTGAACTCCTAATATTTGAATAAAACATTTTTGCGGTCCTTTTTGTAGAGGTTTCGGACGAGCAGGTCTAAATGGTCCTTTCATTGGACCCATTGGAATTTTAACTGAGTAAAAAGTACTGAAATTGAGGTTTTGCAATATACTTGTGTTGAAAAGCTCCTAATAAATTACATGAACTCCTGAAATTTGATTAAAACTTGTTTTGTAGTCCTTTTTGTAGAGGTTTCGGACGAGCGGGTCGAAATGGGCCTTTCAATGGACCCGTTGGAATTTTAACTGAGTAAAAAGTACAGAAATTTAGGTTTTGCAATATACTTGTGTTGAAAAGCTCCTAATCAATTACATGAACTCCTAAAATTTGATTAAAACTTGTTTTGCAGTCTCTTTTGTAGAGGTTTCAGACGAGCGGGTCGAAATGGGCCTTTCAATGGACCCGTTGGAATTTTAAATGAGTAAAAAGTATAGAAATTGAGGTTTTGCAATATAATTAATTGAAAACTCCTAATCAATTATATTAACTCCTAATATTTGAATAAAACATTTTTGCGGTCCTTTTTGTACAGGTTTCGGACGAGCAGGTCTAAATGGGCCTTTCAATGGACCCGTTGGAATTTTAACTGAGTAAAAAATACAGAAATTGAGGTTTTCCAATATAATTGTGTTGAAAAGCTCCTAATTAATTACATGAACTCCTAAAATTTGATTAAAACATGTTTTGCAGTCCTTTTTGTAGAGGTATCGAACGAGCGGGTTGAAATGGCCCTTTCAATGGACCCGTTAGAATTTTAACTGAGTAAACAGTATAGAAATTGAGGTTTTGCAATTTAATTGTTTTGAAAAGCTCCTAATGAATTATTTGAACTCCTACTATTTGATTAAAACTTGTTTTGCAGTCCTTTTTGTAGAGGTTTCGGACGAGCGAGTCGAATTGGGCCTTTCAACGGACCCGTTGGAATTTTAACTGAGTAAAAAGTACAGAAATTGAGGTTTTGCAATATAATTGTGTTGAAAAGCTCCTAATCAATTTTTTAAACTCCTAATATTTGAATAAAACATTTTTGCGGTCATTTTTTAGAGGTTTCGGACGAGCAGGTCTAAATGGGCTTTTCAATAGACCCGTTGGAATTTTAACTGAGTAAAAAGTACAGAAATTGAGGTTTCGCAATATAATTGTGTCGAAAAGCTCCTAATCAATTATTTGAACTCCTAATATTTGAATAAAACCTTTTTGCGGTCCTTTTTGTAGAGGTTTCGGACGAGCAGGTCTAAATGGGCCTTTCAATGGACCCGTTGGAATTTTAACTGAGTAAAAAGTACAGAAATTGAGGTTTTGCAATATAATTGTGTTGAAAAGCTCCTAATCAATTATTTGAACTCCTAATATTTGAATAAAACCTTTTTGCGTTCCTTTTTGTAGAGGTTTCGGACGAGCAGGTCTAAATGGGCGTTTCAATGGACCCGTTGGAATTTTAACTGAGTAAAAAGTACAGAAATTGAGGTTTTGCAATATAATTGTTTTGAAAAGCTCCTAATCAATTACATGAACTCCTAAAATTTGATTAAAATTTGTTTTGCAGTCCTTTTTGTAGAGGTTTCGGACTAGCGGGTCGAAATGGGCCTTTCAGTGGACCCGTTGGAATTTTAACTGAGTAAAAAGTACAGAAATTGAGGTTTTGCAATATACTTGTGTTGAAAAGCTCCTAATCAATTACATGAACTCCTAAAATTTGATTAAAACTTGTTTTGCAGTCCTTTTTGTAGAGGTTTCGGACGAGCGGGTGGAAATGGGCCTTTCAATGGACCCATTGGAATTTTAAATGAGTAAAAAGTAAATAAATTGAGGTTTTGCAATATAATAGTGTTTAAAAGCTCCTAATCAATTATTTGAACTCCTAATATTTGAATAAAACATTTTTGCGGTCCTTTTTTAGAGGTTTCGGACGAGCAGGTCTAAATGGGCTTTTCAATGGACCCGTTGTAATTTTAAATGAGTAAAAAGTACAGAAATTGAGGTTTTGCAATATAATTGTGTTTGAAAGCTCCTAATCAATTATTTGAACTCCTAATATTTGAATAAAACATTTTTGCGGTCCTTATTGTAGAGGTTTCGGACGAGCAAGTCTAAATGGGCCTTTCAATTGACCCGTTGGAATTTTAACTGAGTTAAAAGTACAGAAATTGAGGTTTTGCAATATGCTTGTGTTGAAAAGCTCCTAATCAATTACATGAACACCTAAAATTTGATTAAAACTTGTTTTTAGCAGTCCTATTTGTAGAGGTTTCGGACGAGCGGGTCGAAATGGGTCTTTCAATGGACCCGTTGGAATTTTAAATGAGTAAAAAGTACAGAAATTGAGGTTTTGAAATATAATTGTGTTTAAAAGCTCCTAATCAATTATTTGAACTCCTAATATTTGAATAAAACATTTTTGCGGTCCTTTTTGTAGAGGTTTCGGACGAGCAGGTCTAAATGGGCCTTTCAATGGACCCGTTGTAATTTTAACTAAGTAAAAAGTACAGAAATTGAGGTTTTGCAATATACTTGTGTTGAAAAGCTCCTAATCAATTACATGAACTCCTGAAATTTGATTAAAACTTGTTTTGCAGTCCTTTTTGTAGAGGTTTCGGACGAGCGGGTCGAAATGGGCCTTTCAATGGACCCGTTGGAATTTTAACTGTGTAAAAAGTACAGAAATTGAGGTTTTGCAATATACTTGTGTTGAAAAGCTCCTAATCAATTACATGAACTCCTAAAATTTGATTAAAACTTGTTTTGCAGTCTTTTTTGTAGAGGTTTCAGACGAGCGGGTCGAAATGGGCCTTTCAATGGACCCGTTGGAATTTTAAATGAGTAAAAAGTACAGAAATTGAGGTTTTGCAATATAATTGTGTTTAAAAGCTCCTAATCAATTATTTGAACTCCTAATATTTGATTAAAACTTGTTTTGCAGTCCTTTTTGTAGAGGTTTCGGACGAGCAGGTCTAAATGGGCCTTTCAATGGACCCGTTGGAATTTTAACTGAGTAAAAAGTACAGAAATTGAGGTTTTGTAGAGGTATCGGACGAGCGGGTTGAAATGGCCCTTTCAATGGACCCGTTGGAATTTTAACTTAGTAAAAAGTACAGAAATTGAGGTTTTGCAATTTAATTGTGTTGAAAAGCTCCTAATGAATTATTTGAACTCCTAATATTTGATTAAAACTTGTTTTGCAGTCCTTTTTGTAGAGGTTTCGGACGAGCGGGTCGAATTGGGCCTTTCAACGGACCCGTTGGAATTTTAACAGAGTAAAAAGTACAGAAATTGAGGTTTTGCAATATAATTGTGTTGAAAAGCTCCTAATCAATTATTTGAACTCCTAATATTTGAATAAAACATTTTTGCGGTCCTTTTTTAGAGGTTTCGGACGAGCAGGTCTAAATGGGCTTTTCAATGGACCCGTTGTAATTTTAAATGAGTAAAAAGTAAAGAAATTGAGGTTTTGCAATATAATTGTGTTTGAAAGCTCCTAATCAATTATTTGAACTCCCAATATTTGAATAAAACATTTTTGCGGTCCATATTGTAGAGGTTTCGGACGAGCAAGTCTAAATGGGCCTTTCAATGGACCCGTTGGAATTTTAACTGAGTAAAAAGTACAGAAATTGAGGTTTTGCAATATACTTGTGTTGAAAAGCTCCTAATCAATTACATGAACACCTAAAATTTGATTAAAACTTGTTTTTTGCAGTCCTATTTGTAGAGGTTTCGGACGAGCGGGTCTAAATGGGCCTTTCAATGGACACGTTGGAATTTTAAATGAGTAAAAAGTACAGAAATTGAGGTTTTGCAATATAATTATGTTGAAAAGCTCCTAATCAATTATTTGAACTCCTAATATTTGAATAAAACATTTTTGCGGTCCTTTTTGTAGAGGTTTCGGACGAGAAGGTCTAAATGGGCCTTTCAATGGACCGGTTGGAATTTTAACTGAGTAAAAAGTACAAAAATTGAGGTTTTGCAATATAATTTTGTTGAAAAGCTCTTAATCAATTACATGAACTCTTAAAATTTGATTAAAACCTGTTTTGCAGTCCTTTTTGTAGAGGTTTCGGACGAGCGGGTCGAAATGGGCCTTTCGATGGACTCCTTGGAATTTTAACTGAGTAAAAAGTACAGAAATTGTGGTTTTGCAATATAATTGTGTTGAAAAGCTGCTAATCAATTATTTGAACTCCTAATATTTGATTAAAACTTGTTTTGCAGTCCTTTTTGTAGAGGTTTCGGACGAGCGGGTCGAAATGGGCCTTTCAATGAACCCGTTGGAATTTCAACTGAGTAAAAAGTACAGAAATTGCGGTTTTGCAATATAATTGTGTTGAAAAGCTCCTAATCAATTATTTGTACTCCTAATATTTGATTAAAACTTGTTTTGCGGTCCTTTTTGTAGAGGTTTCGGACGAGCAGGTCGAAATGGGCCTTTCAATGGACCCGTTGGAATTTTAACTGAGTAAAAAGTAAAGAAATTGAGGTTTTGCAATATAATTGTGTTGAAAAGCTCCTAATCAATTATTTGAAGTCCTAATATTTGAATAAAACCTTTTTGCGTTCCTTTTTGTAGAGGTTTCGGACGAGCAGGTCTAAAAGGGCCTTCCAATGGACCGGTTGGAATTTTAACTGAGTAAAAAGTACAAAATTTGAGGTTTTGCAATATAATTGTGTTGAAAAGCTCTTAATCAATTACATGAACTCTTAAAATTTGATGAAAACCTGTTTTGCAGTCCTTTTTGTAGAGGTTTCGGACGAGCGGGTCGAAATGGGCCTTTCAATGGACTCCTTGGAATTTTAACTGATTAAAAAGTACAGAAATTGCGGTTTTGCAATATAATTGTGTTGAAAAGCTCCTAATCAATTATTTGAACTCCTAATATTTGATTAAAACTTGTTTTGCAGTCCTTTTTGTAGAGGTTTCGGACGAGCGGGTCGAAATGGGCCTTTCAATGGACCCGTTGGAATTTTAACTGAGTAAAAAGTACAGAAATTGCGGTTTTGCAATATAATTGTGTTGAAAAGCTCCTAATTAATTATTTGAACTCCTAATATTTGATTAAAACTTGTTTTGCGGTCCTTTTTGTAGAGGTTTCGGACGAGCGGGTCGAAATGGGCCTTTCAATTGACCCGTTGGAATTTTAACTGAGTAAAAAGTACAGAAATTGAGGTTTTGCAATATAATTGTGTTAAAAAGCTCCTAATCAATTACATGAACTCCTAATATTTGAATAAAACATTTTTGCGGTCCTTTTTGTAGAGGTTTCGGACGAGCAGGTCGAAATGGGCCTTTCAATGGACCCGTTGGAATTTTAACTGAGTAAAAAGTACAAAATTGAGGTTTTGCAATATAATTGTGTTGAAAAGCTCCTAATCAACTACATGAACTCCTAAAATTTGATGAAAACTTGTTTTGCAGTCCTTTTTGTAGAGGTTTCGGACGAGCGGGTTGAAATGGGCCTTTCAATAGACCGGTTGGAATTTTAACTGAGTAAAAATTACAAAAATTGAGGTTTTGCAATTTAATTGTGTTGAAAACCTCTTAATCAATTACATGAACTCTTAAAATTTGATGAAAACCTGTTTTGCAGTCCTTTTTGTAGAGGTTTAGGACGAGCGGGTCGAAATGGGCCTTTTAATGGACTCCTTGGAATTTTAACTGAGTAAAAAGTACAGAAATTGCGGTTTTGCAATAAAATTGTGTTGAAAAGCTCCTAATCAATTATTTGAACTCCTAATATTTGATTAAAACTTGTTTTGCGGTCCTTTTTGTAGAGGTTTCGGACGAGCGGGTCGAAATGGGCCTTTCAATGGACCCGTTGGAATTTTAACTGAGTAAAAAGTACAGAATTTGAGGTTTTGCAATATAATTGTGTTGAAAAGCTCCTAATCAATTATTTGAACTCCTAATATTTGATTAAAACTTGTTTTGCAGTCCTTTTTGTAGAGGTTTCGGACGAGCGGGTCGAAATGGGCCTTTCAATGGACCCGTTGGAATTTCAACTAAGTAAAAAGTACAGAAATTGCGGTTTTGCAATATAATTGTGTTGAAAAGCTCCTAATCAATTATTTGAACTCCTAATATTTGATTAAAACTTGTTTTGCGGTCCTTTTTGTAGAGGTTTCGGACGAGCGGGTCGAAATGGGCCTTTCAATGGACCCGTTGGAATTTTAACTGAGTAAAAACTACAGAAATTGAGGTTTTGTAATATAATTATGTTGAAAAGCTCCTAATCAATTATTTGAACTCCTAATATTTGAATAAAACATTTTTGCGGTCCTTTTTGAAGAGGTTTCGGACGAGCAGGTCTAAATGGGCCTTTTAATGGACCGGTTGGAATTTTAACTGAGTAAAAAGTACAAAATTTGAGGTTTTGCAATATAATTGTGTTGAAAAGCTCTTAATCAATTATTTGAACTCTTAAAATTTGATGAAAACCTGTTTTGCAGTCCTTTTTGTAGAGGTTTCGGACGAGCAGGTCTAAATGGGCCTTTCAATTGACCCGTTGGAATTTTAACTGAGTAAAAAGTACAGAAATTGAGGTTTTGCAATATAATTGTGTTGAAAAGCTCCTAATCAATTACATGAACTCCTAAAATTTGATTAAAACTTGTTTTGCGGTCCTTTTTGTAGAGGTTTCGGACGAGCGGGTCGAAATGGACCTTTCAATGGACCCGTTGGAATTTTAACTGAGTAAAATGTACAGAAATTGAGGTTTTGCAATATAATTGTGTTGAAAAGCTCCGAATCAATTATTTGATCTCCTAATATTTGACTAAAACTTGTTTTGCGGTCCTTTTTGTAGAGATTTCAGACGAGCAGGTCTAAATGGGCCTTTTAATGGACCCGTTGGAATTTTAACAGAGTAAAAAGTACAGAAATTGAGGTTTTGCAATATAATTGTGTTGAAAAGCTCCTAATCAATTATTTGAACTCCTAATATTTGAATAAAACATTTTTGCAGTCCTTTTTGTAGAGTTTTCGGACGAGCAGGTCTAAATGGGCCTTTCAATGGACCCGTTGGAATTTTAACAGAGTAAAAAGTACAGAAATTGAGGTTTTGCAATATAATTGTGTTGAAAAGCTCCTAATCAATTATTTGAACTCCTAATATTTGAATAAAACATTTTTGCAGTCCTTTTTGTAGAGTTTTCGGACGAGCAGGTCTAAATGGGCCTTTCAATGGACCCGTTGGAATTTTAACAGAGTAAAAAGTACAGAAATTGAGGTTTTGCAATATAATTGTGTTGAAAAGCTCTTAATAAATTACATGAACTCCTAAAATAAGATTAAAACTTGTTTTGAACTCCTTTTTGTAGAGGTTTCAGACGAGCGGGTCGAAATGGGCCTTTCAATGGACCCGTTGGAATTTTAACTGAGTAAAAAGTACAGAAATTGCGGTATTGCTATATAATTGTGTTGAAAAGCTCCTAATCAATTATTTGAACTACTAATATTTGATTAAAACTTGTTTTGCGGTCCTTTGTGTAGAGGTTTCGGACGAGCAAGTCTAAATGGGCCTTTCAATGGACCCGTTGGAATTTTAATGAGTAAAAAGTACAGAAATTGAGGTTTTGCAATATAATTGTGTTGAAAAGCTCCTATTCAATTACATGAACTCCTAAAATTTGATTAAAACTTGTTTTACAGTCCTTTTTGTAGAGGTTTCAGGCGAGCGGGTCGAAATGGGCCTTTCAATGGACCCGTTGGAATTTTAACTGAGTAAAAAGTGCAGAAATTGAGGTTTTGCAATATAATTGTGTTGAAAAGCTCCTAATCAATTATTTGAACTCCTAATATTTGAATAAAACATTTTTGCGGTCGTTTTTGTAGAGGTTTCGGACGAGCAGGTCTAAATGGGCCTTTCAATGGACCCGTTGGAATTTTAACTGAGTAAAAAGTACAGAAATTGAGGTTTTGCAATATAATTGTGTTGAAAAGCTCCTAATCAATTATTTGATCTCCTAATATTTGACTAAAACTTGTTTTGCGGTCCTTTTTGTACAGATTTCAGACGAGTAGGTCTAAATGGGCCTTTAAATGGACCCGTTGGAATTTTAACAGAGTAAAAAGTACAGAAATTGAGGTTTTGCAATATAATTGTGTTGAAAAGCTCCTAATCAACTATTTGAACTCCTAATATTTGAATAAAACATTTTTGCAGTCCTTTTTGTAGAGGTTTCGGACGAGCAGGTCTAAATGGGCCTTTCAATGGACCCGTTGGAATTTCAACAGAGTAAAAAGTACAGAAATTGAGGTTTTACAATATAATTGATTTGAAAAGCTTCTAATCAATTACATGAACTCATAAAATTTGAATAAAACTTGTTTTGCAGTCGTTTTTGTAGAGGTTTTGGACGAGCGGGTCGAAATGGGCCTTTCAATGGACCCGTTGGAATTTTAACTGAGTAAAAATTACAGAAATTGCAGTTTTGCAATATAATTGTGTTGAAAAGCTCCTAATCAATTATTTGAACTCCTAATAATTGACTAAAACATGTTTTGCGGTCCTTTTTGTAGAGGTTTCGGAGGAGCATGTTAAAAATGGGCCTTTCAATGGACCCGTTCGAATTTTAACTAAGTAAAAAGTACAGAGATTGAGGTTTTGCAATATAATTGTGTTGAAAAGTTCCTATTCAATTATTTGAACTCCTAATATTTGAATAAAACATTTTTGCGGTCCTTTTTGTAGAGGTTTCGGACGACCAGGTCTAAATGAGCCTTTCAATGGACCCGTTGGAATTTTAACTGAGTAAAAAGTACAGAAATTGAGGTTTTGCAATATAATTGTGTTGAAAAGCTCCTATTCAATTATTTGAACTCCTAATATTTGAATAAAACATTTTTTCGGTCCTTTTTGTAGAGGTTTCGGACGAGGAGGTCTAAATGGGCTTTCAATGGACCCGTTGGAGTTTTAACTGAGTAAAAAGTACAGAAATTGAGGTTTTGTAATATAATTGTGTTGAAAAGCTCCTAATCAATTACATGAACTCCTAAAATTTGATTAAAACTTGTTTTGAAGTCCTTTTTGTAGAGGTTTCGGACGAGCGGGTCGAAATGGGCCTTTCAATGAACCCATTGGAATTTTAAATAGGTAAAAAGTACATAAATTTAGGTTTTGCAATATAATTGTGTTGAAAAGCTCCTAATCAATTATTTGAACTCCTAATATTTGAATAAAACATTTTTGCGGTCCTTTTTGTAGAGGTTTCGGACGAGCAGGTCTAAATGGGATTTTCAATGGACCCGTTGGAATTTTAACTGAGTAAAAAGTACAGAAATTGAGGTTTTGCAATATAATTGTGTTGAAAAGCTCCTAATCAATTACATGAACTCCTAAAATTTGATTAAAACTTGTTTTGCAGTCCTTTTTGTAGAGGTTTCGGACGAGCGGGTCGAAATGGACCTTTCAATGGACCTGCTGGAATTTTTTTTTGAGGAAAGGGCCTCATTAAAAACCCCACTAATCCTTACTGGGCAGGCTCAGCAAGGGTCCTAAGAGGGGAAAAGAGTGCCCAAAATATATTATAAATCATGGTGGTTGGTGAACAACCGGTACAAATGTTCGCAGAGCATCGGGCAAGCCCGGCCCGAAATACAAAGAGGATTTAAATTGAAGGGCCCAAATGGCTACATAGTGAGCTAAAACATTAGCTGTGCGTGGTACATAAAGTAAACTAAAACCAGGTACAGTATCAAGGAAAGATCTAGTGGTCTGAATCTGCCGCTGAAGGGTGGAGGCATCCTCGCCGGCGTGACGTAGCCGATTGACCCGTAGGGCCGCATCCGACTCAAGAAGAAACCCTTTCCATCCAGCATCTGCACCGTGTTTGACACCATCGGTAATAGCGTGAAGCTCCGCCGATGTAGAATCTGCGGTAGCGTCCAAGTAAATAGCCCGTCCGAGCAAGATAGCACCAGTAGCGTCACGAGCCACTATGCCAATGCCAGCGGATCCTGTAGTTGGGTTGAAAGCGCCATCGACATGGATTTTGATCGTTCCAGCCGGTGGCGGTCTCCATACAGGTTGGGAAAGTGTTGTCTCCGTCTGCTGCCGCGTCGTGGTATTGTCTGAGTTGGCCGAGAAGTAGTCGCGAAGTAGGTCCTGGGAGTTCATCAAAGTAAGCCAAGGGGGCTGTAATCGCTGAGAATGGACCCAATCATTCCTCCTGTTCCAAAGATTCCACAGGGTAGTCAGAAGGAGATCAAATTGTGCGCGAGATAGAAGCATAGCTCCTTGTTCTAGCCAGAGGGGAACCGAGGTGGCTGTGCTGTCGCGAAATGCACCGGGGAAGCCAGCAAGGCCGAGCACCTCGGCAGTGCCCGGACAGTCCCGGAATGCGTGAGTCGCAGTTTCATGAGTCGATGGACAGAATGGGCACATGCCAGTGCCCAGTCCAATAGCCGCAAGCCGGTCACCTGTTGGAATTTTAACTGAGTAAAAAGTACAGAAATTGAGGTTTTGCAATATAATTGTGTTCAAAAGCTCCTAATCAATTATTTGAACTCCTAATATTTGAATAAAACATTTTTGCGGTCCTTTTTGTAGAGGTTTCGGACGAGCAGGTCTAAATGGGCCTTTCAATGGACCCGTTGAAATTTTAACTGAGTAAAAAGTACAGAAATTGAGGTTTTGCAATATAATTGTATTGAGTGGCTCCTAATCAATTACATGAAACCCTAAAATTTGATTAAAACTTGTTTTGCAGTCCTTTTTGTAAAGGTTTCGGACGAGCGGGTCGAAATGGGCCTTTCAATGGACTCGTTGGAATTTTAAATGAGTAAAAAGTACAGAAATTGAGGTTTTGCAATATAATTGTGTTGAAAAGCACCTAATCAATTATTTGAACTCCTAATATTTGAATAAAACATTTTTGTGGTCCTTTTTGTAAAGGTTTCGGACGAGCAGGTCTAAATGGGCCTTTCAATGGACCCGCTGGAATTTTAACTGAATAAAAAGTACAGAAATTGAGGTTTTGCAATATAATTGTGTTGAAAAGCTCCTATTCAATTATTTTAACTCCTAATATTTGAATAAAACATTTTTGCGGTCCTTTTTGTAGAGGTTTCGGACGAGGAGGTCTAAATGGGCCTTTCAATGGACCCGTTGGAATTTTAACTGAGTAAAAAGTACAGAAATTGAGGTTTTGCAATATAATTTTGTTGAAAAGCTCCTATTTAATTATTTGAACTCCTAATATTTGAATAAAACATTTTTGCGGTCCTTTTTGTAGAGGTTTCGGACGAGCAGGTCTAAATGGGCCTTTCAATGGACCCGTTGGAATTTTAACTGAGTAAAAAGTACAGAAATTAAGGTTTTGCAATATAATTGATTTGAAAAGCTCCTAATCAATTATTTTAACTCCTAACATTTGAATAAAACATTTTTGCGGTCCTTTTTGTAGAGGTTTCGGACGAGGAGGTCTAAATGGGCCTTTCAATGGACCCGTTGGAATTTTAACTGAGTAAAAACTACAGAAATTGAGGTTTTGCAATATAATTGTGTTGAAAAGATCCTATTCAATTATTTGAACTCCTAATATTTGAATAAAACATTTTTGCGGTCCTTTTTGTAGAGGTTTCGGACGAGCAGGTCTAAATGGGCCTTTCAATGGACCCGTTGGAATTTTAACTGAGTAAAAAGTACAGAAATCGAGGTTTTGCAATATAATTATGTTGAAAAACTCCTAATCAATTATTTGAACTCCTAATATTTGAATAAAACATTTTTGCGGTCCTTTTTGTAGAGGTTTCGGACGAGCAGGTCTAAATGGGCCTTTCAATGGACCCGTTGGAATTTTAAATGAGTAAAAAGTACAGAAATTGAGGTTTTGCAATATAATTGTGTTGAAAAGCTCCTGATCAATTATTTGAACTCCTAATATTTGAATAAAACATTTTTGAGGTCCTTTTTGTAGAGGTTTCGGACGAGCAGGTCTAAATGTGCCTTTTAATGGACCCTTTGGAATTTTAACTGAGTAAAAAGTATAGAAATTGAGGTTTTGCAATATAATTGTGTTGAAAAGCTCCTATTCAATTATTTGAACTCCTAATATTTGAATAAAACATTTTTGTGGTCCTTTTTGTAGAGGTTTCGGACGAGCATGTCGAAATGGGCCTTTCAATGGACCCGTTGGAATTTTAACTGAGTAAAAAGTACAGAAATTGAGGTTTTGCAATATAATTGTGTTGAAAAGCTCCTATTCAATTATTTGAACTCCTAATATTTGAATAAAACATTTTTGCGGTCCTTTTTGTAGAGGTTTCGGACGAGGAGGTCTAAATGGGCCTTTCAATGGACCCGTTGGAATTTTAACTAAGTAAAAAGTACAGAAATTGAGGTTTTACAATATAATTGTGTTGAAAAGCTTCTAATCAATTACAAGAACTCCTAAAATTTGATTAAAACTTGTTTTGCAGTCCTTTTTGTAGAGGTTTCGGACGAGCGGGTCGAAATGGGCCTTTCAATGGACCTGTTGGAATTTTAACTGAGTAAAAAGTACAGAAATTGCGGTTTTGCAATATAATTGTGTTGAAAAGCTCCTAATCAATTATTTGAACTCCTAATATTTGACTATAACTTGTTTTGCGGTCCTTTTTGCAGAGATTTCGGACGAGCCGGTCTAAATGGGCCTTTTAATAGACCCGTTGGAATTTTAACAGAGTAAAAAGTACAGAAATTGAGGTTTTGCAATATAATTGTGTTGAAAAGCTCCTAATCAATTATTTGAACTCCTAATACTTGAATAAAACATTTTTGCGGTCCTTTTTGTTGAGGTTTCGGACGAGCAGGTCTAAATGGGCCTTTCAATGGACCCGTTGGAATTTTAAATTAGTAAAAAGTACAGAAATTGAGGTTTTGCAATATAATTGTGTTGAAAAGCTCCTAATCAATTATTTCAACTCCTAATATTTGAATAAAACATTTTTGCGTTCCTTTTTGTAGAGGTTTCGGACGAGCGGGTATAAATGGGCCTTTCAATGGACACGCTGGAATTTTAACTGAGTAAAAAGTACAGAAATTGAGGTTTTGCAATATAATTGTGTTGAAAAGCTCCTAATCAATTATTTGATCTCCTAATATTTGACTAAAACTTTTTTTGTTGTCCTTTTTGTAGAGATTTCAGACGAGCAGGTCTAAATAGGCCTTTCAAAGGACCCGTTGGAATTTTAACAAAGTAAAAATGACAGAAATTGAGGTTTTGCAATATAATTGTGTTGAAAAGCTCCTAATCAATTATTTGAACTCCTAATATTTGAATAAAACATTTTTGCAGTCCTTTTTGTAGAGGTTTCGGACGAGCAGGTCTAAATGGGCCTTTCAATGGACCCGTTGGAATTTTAACTGAGTAAAAAGTACAGAAATTGAGGTTTTGCAATATAATTGTGTTGAAAAGCTCCTAATCAATTACATGAACTCCTAAAATTTGATTAAAACTTGTTTTGCGGTCCTTTTTGTAGAGGTTTCGGACGAGCGGGTCGAAATGGACCTTTCAATGGACCTGTTGGAATTTTAACTGAGTAAAAAGTACAGAAATTGAGGTTTTGCAATATAATTGTGTTGAAAAGCTCCTATTCAATTATTTGAACTCCTAATATTTGAATAAAACATTTTTGCGGTCCTTTTTGTAGAGGTTTCGGACGAGGAGGTCTAAATGGGCCTTTCAATGGACCCGTTGGAATTTTAACTAAGTAAAAAGTACAGAAATTGAGGTTTTGCAATATAATTGATTTGAAAAGCTCCTAATCAATTATTTTAACTCCTAATATTTGAAAAAAACATTTTTGCGGTCCTTTTTGTAGAGGTTTCGGACGAGCAGGTCTAAATAGGCCTTTCAATGGACCCATTGGAATTTTAAATGAAAAAAAAGTACAGAAATTGAGGTTTTGCAATATAATTGTGTTGAAAGGCTCCTAATTAATTACATGAACACCTAAAATTTGATTAAAACATGTTTTGCGGTCCTTTTTGTAGAGGTTTCGGACGAGCGAGTCGAAATGGGCCTTTCAATGGACCTGTTGGAATTTTAACTGAGTAAAAAGTACAGAAATTGTGGTTTTGCAATATAATTGTGTTGAAAAGCTCCTAATCAATTATTTGAACTCCTAATATTTGATTAAAACTTGTTTTGCAGTCCTTTTGTAGAGGTTTCGGACGAGCCGGTCTAAATGGGCCTTTCAATGGACCCGTTGGAATTTTAACAGAGTAAAAAGTACAGAAATTGAGGTTTTGCAATTTAATTGTGTTGAAAAGCTCCTAATCAATTATTTGAACTCCTAATACTTGAATAAAACATTTTTGCGGTCCTTTTTGTAGAGGTTTCGGACGAGCAGGTCTAAATGGGCCTTTCAATGGACACGCTGGAATTTTAACTGAGTAAAAAGTACAGAAATTGAGGTTTTGCAATATAATTGTGTTGAAAAGCTCCTAATCAATTATTTGATCTCCTAATATTTGACTAAAACTTGTTTTGCGGTCCTTTTTGAAGATATTTCAAACGAGCAGGTCTAAATGGGCCTTTCAAAGGACCTGTTGGAATTTTAACAATGTAAAAAGTACAGAAATTGAAGTTTTGCAATATAATTGTGTTGAAAAGCTCCTAATCAATTATTTGAACTCCTAATATTTGAATAAAACATTTTTGCAGTCCTTTTTGTAGAGGTTTCGGACGAGCAGGTCTAAATGGGCCTTTCAATGGACCCGTTGGAATTTTAACTGAGTAAAAAGTACAGAAATTGAGGTTTTGCAATATAATTGTGTTGAAAAGCTACTAATCAATTACATGAACTCCTAAAATTTGATTAAAACTTGTTTTGCGGTCCTTTTTGTAGAGGTTTCGGACGAGCGAATCGAAATGGGCCTTTCAATAGACCTGTTGGAATTTTAACTGAGTAAAAAGTACAGAAATTGAGGTTTTGCAATATAATTGTGTTGAAAAGCTCCTATTCAATTATTTAACTCCTAATATTTGAATAAAACATTTTTGCGGTCCTTTTTGTAGAGGTTTCGGACGAGGAGGTCTAAATGGGCATTTCAATGGACCCGTTGGAATTTTAACTAAGTAAAAAGTACAGAAATTGAGGTTTTGCAATATAATTGTGTTGAAAAGCTTCTAATCAATTACAAGAACTCTTAAAATTTGATTAAAACTTGTTTTGCGGTCCTTTTTGTAGAGGTTTCGGACGAGCGGGTCGAAATAGGCCTTTCAATGGACCTGTTGGAATTTTAACTGAGTAAAAAGTACATAAATTGAGGTTTTGCAATATAATTGTGTTGAAAAGCTCCTAATCAATTATTTGAACTCCTAATATTTGATTAAAACTTGTTTTACAGTCCTTTTGTAGAGGTTTCGGACGAGCCGGTCTAAATGGGCCTTTCAATGGACCCGTTGGAATTTTAACAGAGTAAAAAGTACTGAAATTGAGGTTTTGCAATTTAATTGTGTTGAAAAGCTCCTAATCAATTATTTGAACTCCTAATACTTGAATAAAACATTTTTGCGGTCCTTTTTGTAGAGGTTTCGGACGAGCAGGTCTAAATGGGCCTTTCAATGGACCCGTTGGAATTTTAACTGAGTAAAAAGTACAGAAATCGAGGTTTTGCAATATAATTGTGTTGAAAAACTCCTAATCAATTATTTGAACTCCTAATATTTGAATAAAACATTTTTGCGGTCCTTTTTGTAGAGGTTTCGGACGAGCAGGTCTAAATGGGCCTTTCAATGGACCCGTTGGAATTTTAAATGAGTAAAAAGTACAAAAATTGAGGTTTTGCAATATAATTGTGTTGAAAAGCTCCTGATCAATTATTTGAACTCCTAATATTTGAATAAAACATTTTTGCGGTCCTTTTTGTAGAGGTTTCGGACGAGCAGGTCTAAATGGGCCTTTCAATGGACCCATTGGAATTTTAACAAAGTAAAAAGTACAGAAATTGAGGTTTTGCAATATAATTGTGTTGAAAAGCTCCTAATCAATTATTTGAACTCCTAATATTTGAATAAAACATTTTTGCAGTCCTTTTTGTAGAGGTTTCGGACGAGCAGGTCTAAATGGGCCTTTCAAAGGACCCGTTGGAATTTTAACTGAGTAAAAAGTACAGAAATTGAGGTTTTGCAATATAATTGTGTTGAAAAGCTCCTAATCAATTACATGAACACCTAAAATTTGATTAAAACTTGTTTTGCGGTCCTTTTTGTAGAGGTTTCAGACGAGCGGGTCGAAATGGACCTTTCAATGGACCCGTTGGAATTTTAACTGAGTAAAATGTACAGAAATTGAGGTTTTGCAATATAATTGTGTTGAAAAGCTCCGAATCAATTATTTGATCTCCTAATATTTGAATAAAACATTTTTGCGGTCCTTTTTGTAGAGGTTTCTGACGAGGAGGTCTAAATGGGCCTTTCAATGGACCCGTTGGAATTTTAACTGAGTAAAAAGTACAGAAATTGAGGTTTTGCAATATAATTGATTTGAAAAGCTCCTAATCAATTATTTGAACTCCTAATATTTGAAAAAAACATTTTTGCGGTCCTTTTTGTAGAGGTTTCGGACGAGCAGGTCTAAATGGGCCTTTCAATGGACCCGTTGGAATTTTTTTTTTTGAAGAAAAAGGGCCTCATTAAAAACCCCTCTAACCACCTTGTGCTGAAGCACAAGGTGAACCTAAGGGGAAAAGAGTGCCCTGAGTGTTGTTATTATTATAACACGAAAGAGGCTGAGAATCAGCCAGTACATCGACGTTAATACAGTCAGGAACAACTGAATCAAAGTACACAGAGGAGGTAAAGCGTAAAGCCCAAGTGGCTAAGTTATGGGCCATAAAATTGGCCGATCTAGGTACAAAAGAAATAGTGATTAAAGGCAAAGACTTAAGCAAGGCCTGTGCATCTGCAATCTGTGGTCCCAGCAGGGAGTTGTCCTCAGTGTTGCGCGAGAGCTTGTTGATCACCGTAGCCGAGTCGGATTCAATGAGCACCTCGCCCCACCCTCTATCTCGGGTCAACATGATACCCGCAATGATGGCATGTAGTTCGACCATGGTGGCATCACGACAGCCTGCCTCATGGACTGCACATCCTCCAACAATCGAGCCATGTGCATCCCTGGCAATGACTCCGACAGCTGCATCACCAGATCCTGGATGAAAGGCTCCGTCTACGTTTATCTTTATACATCCTGGGCTGGGCGTCTTCCATCGTGGGTAGGCTGCGGCTGGTACGGCGGCTGACACGGCGAGGAGAGCGTTAGCGGCTGCCTATTCCTGTAGAAGACCGGTAGCATTCATGGCCGTAAGCCAGGACGGCTGAAGTCTTTGGGAATGAACCCAGTCATTACGACGGTTCCAGATATTCCAAATCGTTGTGAGGAGCAAAGCAAAGCCGGAGGCGTCTAAACAATAAGTTCCTTCTGATAGCCATGCCACCATTGTGCTTGTGGTACTAGTGTAGACGCTCGATGGGAGTCCCACTAGGCGGAGAACTTCCTGAGCAGTTGGGCAATCACGAAGGGCGTGCATAGCAGATTCCAACACCGCTGGGCAAAAGGGACAATGTCCATCCGTATGATGTATCGCCCTGAGCTTTTCCCCAGTGGGTAAAGCATCACGGCCCGCTCGCCAGCCGAAGGAGCGTATTTTCGGCAAAGTTGGAGATTTAGATATTACCTTCCAGAGACGTGTAGGTCGCTGCAGCGGCCTCGCAGGTTGGTGAAGAAAAAAGTACCCTGATCTGACTGTATAGTTCCCAGAGTCATGTTGTCCCCAGACCAGTTTGTCCGGTCTATCCTTATAAATTGGAACCCGAAGGATACGTTCGACATCATCTTTGTCTAAATCATTTCGAAGTTTGGACTCATCCCATGAAGCATAGTCACGCAACATGTAGTCCCGACAACGCAAAGGGATCTCTTCATTGTCTATATATTGTCCAAAAAGCGTAATTGGTTTATCCCCTCCCCAGGTATCACTGAGAAGACGAATTGAGCTTTTGATCCCGGGCCGCCAAAAATAACCAGGCCCAAGGGAGTGGATTGCGTGGTGCATACCTTTCCAAGCAAACGAAGCCCGCTTGTCCGCCGAGGCGTTCAAGAGGTCGCCGGAAGGGTAGTATTTAGCGCGAAGGACCCTTGCCAAGAGAGAGTCCGGGTGTGATAGCAGATGCCAAATTTGCTTCCCTAAAAGGGCAATATTAAAAGAACGCAGGTCGCGGAAACCTAGGCCTCCCACATTCTTCGGTGTGCAGAGAGAGTCCCACGACAAAAGTGGCCAGCCACGCTTATTACTACGCCCTGACCACCAATATCGCCGTATGGACATGGTAATGTCATCAATTATGTTTTGGGGTAAGAGGTAGCATGACATCACATATTGTGGCATAGCTTGTGCGACTGCCTTAATGAGGATTTCTCTTCCACTATATGAAAGGAAATTGTTATCCCATTTGCTCATACGAGATTGGACTTTATCTCTCACAAAGCCTAAGGAGGCAGTCCTATTCTTTTTGATTAAAAGGGGGACTCCCAAATATATGCCTGGATCATCCACTAGGCGTACACCCAGAATTGAACGCATAGCATGGAGAAAAGCGGAGGAACACCCGCGACTGCAGTAAGCGGTAGACTTATCAAAGTTTACCGTTTGACCGGAAGATGAAGCATATAGGGAAAGAACGTAACGCAATCTATTCACTTCTGTTGGTTCATTGCGAAGAAAAACCAAACTATCATCAGCGAAGAGGAGATGTGTAACCCTGGGTCCTCGGCGGCTAGCACTAAGTCCCGAAAGACGTCCTTCTTTTTGCTCTGTTTCCAAAGCCGCTGAGAGCCCTTGGGAGCAAATGAGGAACAGGAAAGGTGACAAAGGGTCACCTTGACGGATACCCCGGGTAGGAAAGAATTCCTCCGATATCGTGCCGTTAATTCTTACCGAAAAGGAGACCGAGGAGACGCAACGTAGGATAAGGTTAACCCATTCCCGAGCAAACCCCATACGGAGCATGACATCCCTTAGAAAGGACCATTCTACCCTATCAAAGGCTTTTTCCATATCGAGTTTGACAGCCGCCCCTTGGGAGGATAGAGTGCCACTAGAGTGAAGGGTATGCACCAGCTCATGTGCAATCAAAATATTGTCGGTAATATTGCGCCCGCTAATGAACGCTGCTTGCGAGTCGCTGATACAAGAAGAGAGGGCTGGCTTCAGGCGATTCACCAGAACCTTTGAAACCGTCTTGTAAATGACGGTACACAGGCTGATCGGACGAAAATGCTTCATAGTGGTGGGATCAGAAATCTTAGGTATAAGCACTATGACCGATCGGTTAACCGATGCCATATCGGCTTTCCCTTGTAGGAGATCCATGCAAAGAGAGATGAAATCAGGGCCAATCATATCCCAATGCTGCTTGTAGAAACTACTGGGGAAACCATCAATACCAGGTGCTTTCTTAGGATTGATATCCAAAAAAGCGGCACGGATCTCATCAGCCGTGAAAGGTCGTAGAAGAGCATCATTCATAGCTGTGGTCACAGTAGGCCGAATGTTGTTCAGCAAATCCGGTGAGGACACCGGACACGATGATGAAAAAATACTTTGGAAGTAGGACGACGCAATTTGTAATATGTTGGGAGTGGAAGACTGCCAAACTCCATTGTCATCCATTAAGCCTTTGATTGCGTTTTTTCTACGTCGTTTGGTGGCCCTCGCATGGAAGTAGGTGGTATTTTTATCCCCATTAGTTAACCAGGAGATGCGAGAGCGTTGAGCCCAGTAAGCTTCTTTAGCCACTGTCAATTTCCGAAGTTCCAATTTAGCATTATGAAGACTGGAAAGAGCTTTTCGGGATAGGTGTCTACGTCGTAGAAGATGATTAATGGAACGTTGCAATTGTTGCATGCGGAGAGTGGACTGCTTACGTTGAGCATGCTGCCACTCTTGGAGATTATGACCCAAAGCGGATAGTTTGTCCAAAATGGACCCCGGCGTGGCAGCCCAAGTTCGTTTGCAAACTTGTATGCCCGCTGGGTCATGCGCCCAACAGGTTTCAAACCTAAAATGGTCCACGGCCTGCTGGTTATAATGGTTCGGTATAGGGGCATTATCGGTGTCCAAGATAATGACACTATGGTCCGATTCGAGTGAAAAGGAGTGAAAATGACCGAAGTTGGGAAAGTGATGTATCCATTGTGAGCATGCCAAAAAACGGTCAAGCCTTTCACAAACCGGATTGACGTTAGGCCCCGTGCGGGTCCAAGTGAACCAGCCCGTGTTCGGTTTACAATCAAACAAATTGTTCCTTGTTAGACAATCTCGAAAGTTTAGAATTTGCGATCGAGGCCTACGATTGCCGCCTTGTTTTTCCGAGTCATCTAAGATATCGTTTAGGTCACCTCCGATGAGCCAAGGAAGATTTGATTTTGTTTTGAGGGAATCAATGAGTTCCCAAGTATGCTTTTTCATGTTTGTGGCTGCATATCCGTAAATACCGGTAAAGCGAAAGCGAAAATTTGAATTATTCACTATAACATCAATGTATCTCGTCGAAGACGAGAGAAAATCTAATTTAACGTTTTTATTAAAAAGCAGGCATAAACCTGCACAAGAAGGGCTGCTATCCATAGCAAAAAAACCCTCCATTTCAAGATAGAGTTTAAGAGATTCAAACTTAGAAGCATTCAAACGAGTTTCTGAAAGAAAAATAAAATCTGGACATAAGCGTAAAATAATAGAACGAAGTTCGTGAACTGCCGAGGGCATACCAAGTCCCCGACAGTTCCAACATATGGCCCTCATTTCTCTCGGCGGGGTTGACTGTCAACCACCGCCGAAGAGTTTTTGCTGCTCATCCCAGCTTTCCTTTGATTTTTGTCTCCTTGTTTCAGTGTTTTGCCGGCAACCAGAGGGGATGTACGCGGACGTTTGGTAATTCCTCCGGTGATAATAGGTGACGTGCGCTTAGACTTCTTTAGGACCGCAGGATCCGGTTCTTTATCGGTCGTGGCAGCCAACCAAACTTCGAATTCCGGATTGACCGGTTCTTTACCCTTGTCCTTAGGACCCTTGCCTTTGTTGGAGCTTTCCCCGATGGCCGTGTCATCCACAATTGGCACCGGGATGGCGTTAAAATTTAATTTAAGGGATAAATAAATTAAATTTGATTGAGGTGATAAAATCCATTCAAAATTTAATTTATGAGGGAAATAAATTAAACTTAGCCGATGTGATAATATCCATGCAAAATTTAATTTATGAGAAAGATAAATTAAATTTAATCCATGTGATAAAATCCATTCAAAATTTAACTTGTAAGATAAGTGAGTTAAATTTAATTTATGGGATAATATCCATTCAAATTCTAATTTATAAGATGAATAAATTAGATTTAATCCATGTGATAATATCCATTCAAAATTTAACTTGTGAGATAAGTAAGTTAAATTTAATTTATGGGATAATATCCATTCAAAATTTAATTTATGGGATAGATAAATGAAATTTAATCCATGTGATAATATCCATTCAAAATTTAACTTGTAAGATAAGTGAGTTAAATTTAATTTTTGGGATAATATCCATTCAAAATTTAATTTATATGATAAATAAATTAAATTTAATCCATGTGATAATGTCCATTCAAAATTTAACTTGTGAGATAAGTAAGTTAAATTTAATTTATGGGATAATATCCATTCAAAATTTAATTTATGGGATAGATAAATTAAATTTAATTTAGTGATATGGACCCCAGTATATCTCCTATATTGTAGGATTTTTGTTATTTGGTAGTGATAGAGTCCCAATATGAGACTCCAAGACGATTGGATTTTGCATTTGAAACAACCCAAGTCATAAATTAATTTTAATTTAATTGATAATATCCACACAAAATTTAATATATGTAATACATAACTTAAATTTATTATGTGTGATAATATCCATTCAAGATTTAATTTATGTGGTGAATAAATTAAGATTAATTTATGAGGTGAAAATATTAAATATAATTTAATATTATAGGTCCCTTTGATTTTGAATTTGAAAAAAATCAAATCCCCAAAAAATAGGGATGAAACGTCGGTTGGGTCATTCCTGGAAATCCGGGATTCGGGTATCGAAGGTAATGCCAACCGATAGTCTCCTGGAAATGCCGGTGGCCGGAGTATGCCAACCACCTTCTTGGCCGACTGATGCCTCCTCCCCCATCGAAGTGTAGCGGCCACCGATAGTCTCGACTGCATGTGCCGTGCATGCAGTGTGGGATATACTAGTTCCAACGTAGCTACCACCGACAGCCTTGTTTGCATGTGCCATGCACGTCCAACGTGGGAAGCGGTCTTCCACTGCCCAATTACCAGCCATAAGGGCTGTATTTGCCATCGAAACGATAGCCCTCTTGACATTATTCGAGTGAATAAGCCGTGGCAAGGCCCGAAGGGCCAAGAAGATATCCATTCTATCGAATGGAAAGGATTGGTACAAGGCCTCGAGGGCCAGGATCGGTGCATCATTGTTAAAAACTGATTCTTAAACCACCTCCTTATTGTGTGAAAGACAAAGGAAATGTGGCCAGATTGATCGAGCCAAGGCTTGATCCAAACAATTAATATTAAATTATTACCACTATTAATAATGGCAAAAAAATTTAAAAAAACATGAGGAGAGGTACTTACCTTTGCCAACTCTACTCTGATTTGGACTTGCAACAGTCGGATATGCAATTTTTGCATATTGTTGTAAGACAATTTGCTGCCAGGCAGCTTTGAGGGGGGGATAGACGCATAAGACCGTGATATGTGGTGGCATGCTGGTAGAGGGGAAAGGGTTGTGCGGTGGCTATGCGGTGGCTGTGGGGGTGGAGGGTCAAGGATATGGCGGAGGGGACGGTGGTTGGAGTTGAGGAAGATAGAAAGAGAGAGAAGAAGCAAAGGGAGGAAATGAGAGAGTTCAGAGAGAATTTTCATTTCCTGTACCCGTTGGAATTTTAACTGAGTAAAAAGTACAGAAATTGAGGTTTTGCAATATAATTGTGTTGAAAAGCTCCTAATCAATTACATGAACTCCTAAAATTTGATTAAAACTTGTTTTGCGGTCCTTTTTGTAGAGGTTTCAGACGAGCGGGTCGAAATTGACCTTTCAATGGACCCGTTGGAATTTTAACTGAGTAAAATGTACAGAAATTGAGGTTTTGCAATATAATTGTGTTGAAAAGCTCCGAATCAATTATTTGATCTCCTAATATTTGAATAAAACATTTTTGCGGTCCTTTTTGTAGAGGTTTCTGACGAGGAGGTCTAAATGGGCCTTTCAATGGACCCGTTGGAATTTTAACTGAGTAAAAAGTACAGGAATTGAGGTTTTGGAATATAGTTGATTTTAAAAGCTCCTAATCAATTATTTTAACTCCTAATATTTGAATAAAACATTTTTGCGGTCCTTATTGTAGAGGTTTTGGACGAGCAGGTCTAATTGGGCCTTTCAATGGACCCGTTGGAATTTTAAATGAATAAAAAGTACAGAAATTGAGGTTTTGCAATATAATTGTGTTGAAAAGGTCCTAATCAATTACATGAACACCTAAAATTTGATTAAAACTTGTTTTGCGGTCCTTTTTGTAGAGGGTTCGGACGAGCGAGTCGAAATGGACCTTTCAATGGACCTGTTGGAATTTTAACTGAGTAAAAAGTTCAGAAATTTAGGTTTTGCAATATAATTGTGTTGAAAAGCTCCTAATCAATTATTTGAACTCCTAATATTTGAATAAAACATTTTTGCGGTCCTTTTTGTAGAGGTTTCGGACGAGCAGGTCTAAATGGGCCTTTCAATGGACCCGTTGGAATTTTAACTGAGTAAAAAGTACAGAAATTGAGGTTTTGCAATACAATTGTTTTGAAAAGCTCCTAATCAATTACATGAACTCCTAAAATTTGATTAAAACTTGTTTTGCGGTCCTTTTTGTAGAGGTTTCGGACGAGCGGGTCGAAATGGGACTTTCAATGGACCTGTTGGAATTTTAACTGAGTAAAAAGTACATAAATTGAGGTGTTGCAATATAATTGTATTGAGTGGCTCCTAATCAATTACATGAAACCCTAAAATTTGATTAAAACTTGTTTTGCAGTCCTTTTTGTAGAGGTTTCGGACGAGCGGGTCGAAATGTTCCTTTCAATGGACCCGTTGGAATTTTAAATGAGTAAAAAGTACAGAAATTGAGGTTTTGCAATATAATTGTGTTGAAAAGCTCCTAATCAATTATTTGAACTCCTAATATTTGAATAAAACATTTTTGCGGTCCTTTTTGTTAAGGTTTCGGACGAGCAGGTCGAAATGGGCCTTTCAATGGACCCGTTGGAATTTTAACTGAGTAAAAAGTACAGAAATTGAGGTTTTGCAATATAATTGTGTTGAAGAGCTCCTAATCAATTATTTGAACTCCTAATGTTTGAATAAAACATTTTTGCGTTACTTTTTGTAGAGGTTTCAGACGAGCAGGTCTAAATGGGCCTTTCAATGGACCCGTTGGAATTTTAACTGAGTAAAAAGTACAGAAATTGAGGTTTTGCAATATAATTGTGTTGAAAAGCTCCTAATCAATTACATGAACTCCTAAAATTTGATTAAAACTTGTTTTGCAGTCCTTTTTGTAGAGGTTTCGGACGAGCGAGTCGAAATGGGCCTTTCAATTTACCCGTTGGAATTTTAACTGAGTAAAAAGTACAGAAATTGAGGTTTTGCAATATAATTGTGTTGAGAACCTCCTAATCAATTGCTGTTTTGCAGTATAATTATGTTGAAAAGCTCCTAATCAATTACATGAATTCCTAAAATTTGATTAAAACTTGATTTGCAGTTTTTTTTGTAGAGGTTTCGGACGAGCGGGTCGAAATGGGCCTTTCAATGGACCCGTTGGATTTTTTTTTGAAAGAAAGGCCTCATTAAAAACCCCTAATACTGTCCTTCAAGCAGAGCTAGAGGACCCTAAAAAGGGGAAAAGAGTGCCTATGTTTTATTTCATGAAAGAGTTGTTACAAGATGATTGATACAAGGAGGAATATCAGAAGTAAAAGATAAGGCATACATATTGCCAAGCGAAAAGGTCGCCAAAGAATGTGCTACATGATTTGCCTCACGGCGTACAAAGGAAATAGAAGCTGATACAAAGCCATGAAGAGATTCCCGAATTTGATGAAGAAGAGGCCCCAATGTAGAGAGGTCTAATCCTGGATTGTTGATTCTATTTGCAATGGAAGCACAATCAGTTTCAAGAAGAATCTGAGTCCATCCTTGAGAACGAGCGAAGGTGACTCCGGCAAGAAGGCTTTCACCTTCACAAGTAACTGCATCTGGATGGCTGCCAAGCGGAAAAGCGAGGCCCCCCACCACTGCACTTGTAGAGTCACGTGCAACAGCACCAACAGCCGCAACACGAGTAGAAGGATTGAAAGCCCCATCTACATTAAATTTTATGTGGTTAGACGGAGGAGGACTCCAATTTGTAGGAGAAAGAAATGAAGGCGCTGGAATGGTAGGCGCAGTTGCGTTGTAAAAGTCGTTATGTAGACTAATAGAGTTGACGGCAATAAGCCAGGAAGGTTGCAAATGGCGATTATGAATCCAGTCATTACGCTTATTCCAAATATTCCAAATAGTAGTAAGGAAAAGAATAAATTTATCAGAGGAAAGGAGATGGGCGGCTTCCTCCAACCAATGCAGAGGTGTAGAAGCCGAACTCCTGTAAAGACTAATGGGAATACCAGAAAGCTGTAGGGCTTCAGTGGCCCCTGTACAATCTCGAAGAGCATGGAGAATAGTCTCTGAGTGACCACCACAAATGGGACAAGGCCCCGAGTCTGGTGCGAAGACTTGCATTTTAGAACCAACTGGTAAAGCACCAGACGCCATACGCCATCCAAAAGTTTTGACTTTAGGCAAGGCCTTAATTTTTGACAGGAATTTCCAAAAACGATTGGGTGGTGTTTGTGGGAGCACATGACGTTGTAAGAAAAGATAACCAGAGCGAACCGAGTAAATGTCTGAGTCGTTAGAAGACCAGAGAATAGAGTCACGGTGATCATTTATAATTGGTATACTGAGTATGGTGGATGCGTCCGTTGGAGTAAAATAACGATGTACTTTGACAGGATCCCAAGCAGTTTGGTTACGAATCATGAAATCACGGCATCGAATGTGAACTTCATCCGAGATTTCATAATCCCCAGTAAGGGTAATAGGGGAAGGACCGCCCCAGATGTCTTTATGAACTCTTATGTTACTATTAATTCCTGGGCGGTAAAGGAATCCTGGGAGGAGGCGTTGTATAGCACTGTACATACCTTGCCATGCGAAGGAGCCACGAATAGGCCTGGAGGAATCAAGGATATTCCCAGAAGGGAAATATTTAGCACGATATATCTGGCCTAGTAGAGAATTTGGTTCACAAATTAGTCTCCATATTTGTTTGCCCAAGAGAGCAATATTGAAGTCATGTACGTCTTTAAACCCCATTCCTCCAACAGCCTTAGGTAAACAACCTTAGGGAAATATTTACCGCTTGACCAGAGGCAGCAGCATAAGTTTGCAGAGCTCTTTTAAGATGAGTAGCTTCAGTTACAGAGTTATTGAGGAAAACCATACAATCATCAGCAAAAAGAAGGTGATTGACTTTGGGTCCATATTTGCATGCACCAAGTCCCGGAAGAATGTTCGTTTGTTGAGCAGCAGATAGGTAGGCAGAGAGCCCTTGCGTGCAGAATAGAAAGAGGAAGGGGGAAAGAGGATCACCCTGGCGTAACCCACGTTGAGGTTGAAAAAAGGGGAGAAAGAGTTGTTAGTTTTGACTGAAAAAGAAACTGTGGTAATACAACGCATTATGAGGGAAATCCAGTCAGATGCAAAACCCATGCGTTCCATAACATTTGCTAAGAAGGACCATTCAACTCGATCAAAAGCTTTTTCCATGTCTAGTTTGAGAGCAGCCCCTTGAGATGATTTGGTTGCCCCTGAGTTGATGTTGTGAATGATTTCATGAGCGACAAGAATATTATCAGAGATGTTACGCCCCTGGACGGAAGCTGCTTGATTAGAGCTGATACAAATAGGGATTGTTTGCTTCATTCTGTTGACAATGGTTTTAGCTACTATTTTGTAAAGAACAGTGCAAAGACTGATTGGCCTAAGATGTTTCATGGTAGTCGGGTCATTGATTTTGGGAATTAGAACCAAAATAGTTTTATTGACCAGAGACATATCAATGGTGCCTTTTAATAAGTTGAGACAGAGATTAATAACGTCTTCTCCAACAGTATCCCAATGTTGACGGAAAAAACTACTAGGTAGTCCATCAATACCAGGAGCTTTCCTAGGGTCAATGTCCCGGAAAGCGTGGAGTATTTCTTCCTTAGTGAAAGGACGTTGTAAAATATCATTCATGGACTGAGTAATGGAAGGGGTAATTTTATTAAGGATGTTATCGGAGATTTGGGGGTTGGAAGATGTAAAGAGATTTTGGAAGTAGCTAGAAGCAATAGACATGAGGTCTGATTCAGCCGTACACCAGTTCGAGTTGGAATCAAATAAGCCATTAATCAAGTTTTTTTTCCTTCTATTGTTTGCCCGAGCATGAAAAAATCTCGTATTTTTATCACCTTGAGAAAGCCAAAGCGTGCGAGATCTTTGAGCCCAATAAGTTTCTTGTTCCATTAGCAGTTTGTTGAGTTCAGTCCGGTATAAGTAGGTGTCTTCAGTTACAACGGTTAAGGGGCGACATAGGAATTTGTTAATTTTTTTTGTCAGGAAATTAATACGCCCAGAGGATTTAAGTCTCTGTTGATTCTGCCATTCCTCTAGGCTTGTACCAATAGCATGTATTTTATCAATAGCCGTACCAGGGATATTTATCCAAGTACGTTTAATAGTTGAGATATTATCCTTATTATTAGCCCAGCAGTTCTCAAAACGGAAAGTACTGGATGAGCGATGAGGATGGATGATCGCAGGGGATGTGTCAAGAGACAGGAAGTAGTGGTCAGACTTGGCCACATATTCCGTTGTGATGCGAAATGAAGGAAAGGGATTTTGTCAAGCCGAGTTAGCAACGAACCGATCTAGTCTTTCATGAATAGTTGGGGTTAGGGGCCCAACTTTTGACCAAGTAAACCAACCCGATGTTGGCTTACAATCAAAAAGGTTGTTGCGTGAGAGGCATCGACGAAAGTTGGTTATTTGTGATCTAGCCCTACGACTTCCACCTTGTTTTTCAGAGTCGGATAAGATTTCGTTAAAATCTCCTCCTAGAATCCAAGGGACATTATTATTATTTGTATTTAAGGAGTCAATAATTTCCCAAGTTTTGTATTTTTGGCTTGTTTCAGAATGGCCATGTATACCAGTGAATAAAATATTGCAATTGTTTAATGTAATTTGAGTATGTATGTAACGCTGAGAGTACGAAATTAAATTAATATTGATATTGTTGGTAGCAAATAGAGCAATTCTGGAACACCGCTCCGAAGGGGGAATATAAATAACGTTTATAAAACCTAAAGAAATGCAAAGTTGGCTACAAGCCACATTATTGAGTTTAGTTTCGCATAGGAAAATAACGTCAGGGATGGATTGCCGGACATAGTCTCGAAGATGTTGAACCACCGGGGCTTGTCCTAGACCCTGGCAGTTCCAGCATAGGATCTTCATTTTGCTCGGCGGGGCTGGGAACCAGCCGCCACCGGAGAGTTTTTAGAGCTGCTCATCCCAGCTTTTGGGGTGGAACCGGATGGTTTGGATTTCTTTGGCGGGAGCGACACTTGAATGGGAGAGCGGCGTTTCATGCCACGATTTGGTGGGGCTGGAGCAGGGGCCGGAGCTGCATCATTTGGATAAGTTTTCAATAACCATTGGTTAAAATCATTGAAAATGGTATCGATAGAAATAGGGGGCTTACGCAGTTCGGCTTCTATTTTCTTAATTTGCTGGGCAGTTGGACTTGGTACACCATCATCAGTGGTATCCCATTCCCCATCAGAATCATCTTCGGGAATCGGGTAGATGGTGTTTAAAGGTTGGGGTTCGAGAGGGGCTTTCTACTTTGAGTCTGTAGCTGGTATATCATTGGCAGGGGGTATCCCCCATGGCAGTATCTGTATTGGGTGCATCCTCGGTGGGATGTTCCGAAAAGGATGCGGCATCGCCCTCGTTAAGAGAGCCTGTAAAGGAATTGAGACAAAAAAGTTTAGTAAATGAAAATTTAATTAAGAGGGGGCTAATGTTGATGGGAAGATTAAGAAATATACCCATAACATTCGGTTCATTGTTTGGAACAGGATTAGTGTTGGCAGCAGCAACTGGAGCGGGATTAGCTGTGAATAATAGGTACAAGAACGTAAATAGAAAGCAAAGAAACGAGAAAATAAATTTGTATCGAAGTTGTGAAAGAAAAGAAAAATTTGAAGTGAAGTAAAGGAAAGTACCATTCGGTAAAGGATTGTTCTGGTTGAGTTCAGGTTCGACATAGCGAAGGCGCCCCCGTGTAGCAACTGGGCAGCGTCGTGGAGGGAGGTAACGGAGCCATTCCCCGTATTGCAATTTTTTCAGATCAAGGGATGAACGAGTAGGGCAGTTTTCGATTGTATGACAAATAATGCCGCAGCCAGGACATAAGGTGGGTAGGCGTTCGTATTGAATACGACACATAGTTTTGTTGGTTCCCGATCCTATGAAGACAAAACGGGTGACTGGTTTGGTAATATTCAGGAAGATCTCTACACGCAAAAATTCTTTCATGTTTCCTTCAGCTTCTCGAGTATCAGTTCGGATGACATTGCCTACCATAGACCCAAGGGCATGTCCCACAAGGTGCGAGCGGTCAAAGTCCTCATAGAGTGAGGATGGAAGAGAAAAGAAACGGATCCAGATCCTCATAGAGTTGAAGGAATACTCCCCAAGCGTCTTAGCTGGGTCATACTCAGTAATGGCTAGCCATTCATCCTTATATAGCCAGGGACCGTGATTAAGGACTTCATAACATGACTTGACATCTTTGAACTTGATCTTCAGATAGTTGTCTTGAATAACAAAGATGGACACTACGTTGTTTGGCTTCCATATGCCTTCAAAGGCGTTGATGACAGCGTAAATATCAACAGTTTTGGAGGAAATAAAGCAGCCTAAGAGAAAAACCTTGGGATCTTCCTCGACAAAGTCCCAGCCAAAGTCTGGGGTATACAGGAGTTCTGTTTCCTCATTGGTGAGGTTGAGAGAGCTGAGTTGTGGGATAGATGATGATGCCATAGCAGAGGAGTATTGAAAGAATAGAGAAGGGGAATATTGGAAGGCTTGTGGTAACGTGATTAATTGTAGGTTGTATAAAAAGAGGTGGGTTATGATGATAGTACTATGGCAAGTGTTGAAAAAAGGAAGGAGATAAAAATTTATTATGGAAAGATTTAGATCCCATGAATCATGCATTGAGAAGAGTTTAGGAGGGAAAGATTGAAAAGCAGCATTAAAATATGGAAATTTATTGTTTAATGAGGAAGTAAGTTTTGAAAATTTTGATTTTAGAAAGTAAGGGCCTATAGTAAAATCAGGAAAGGTAACAAAGTTAAAGTATTGAGAAAAATAATTAATAAAAGATTGAGTAAATTTAGTAATATAACGAGTAAAGAAAACTTTATTAACATTAAATAGATAAAAATAAAGAAAGATATTATTACAAGGTATGAGTAATAATAAAATTAAGGCAAATTTTGAGGAATTGATTTTTTGAAACGGAAGGAGTTGTACCAGAGAGTTTAAAAGGAAATAAAGGCTATAATTGAGGTTGTAATTACTCGTAATAAGGAGTAAAAAGGGTAAGTCTGAAACGCTGTAAATAAATGTTAAAAGCAAAATTAAAGGGAAAGAGTAATTAATTAGAAAATTTCGAGTCATTAATGTTATGAAAAAACCTGAAAAAGATGTATTAAATATATGAGGAAAAAAGTATGGAATAAAAATTGGTAGGCCGTTTAAAATAATAGTTGAGTTTGAGAGATAAAAAATTGATTAGTATGTAAAGAAAAAAGGTCCCTATATGACAGGGTTTTGAAAAGGTCCCTTAATTGGGCTAGTACGGAATCCCGTAATTGGGCTAGATAGGAATAAAATTCCTTAGTGTTAATCGAACATGGAAATATATGTATATGGTAACATACATGGAATGAGTAGCAGTAAGCATGCATAGCAGAAAAAAGGCATGAAAACATACATCTAAAGATATAAGAAAGACAAATGAAAAACGAAACAAAAAGGAAAGCAGGAAAAAAGCAGCCATAAAGAAATACAAACCCAGGGGAAGGAGGAAGCGGGGTAAAGAAAGTTAATACAGCCCAAATGAGCAAATAGGGGGATAAATAAATAAAATTAAATACTAATAAGAAATTACAAAACCAGATAAGGAGAGAGGAGGAAGTCCCATAAGGTAGCATGATTATAGTAGCCGAAGGGTGCATAATCTGCATCGATATGTACAACATAGAAGGGTTAGTGTGCATCATGGAAAGGTCAAAAGGACATGTAATAAGATGATAAACATTATAGATTAATTTAGACATTAAGATGCATGGGAGAAGATGGTAATACTGATGAAGATTGACAGATAGGAAAGAGTACCAATTAATATAGGAATTAAAGATGTAGATTATATTTAAAAGAGTAATACACATTGAAGGGTAGGGAATAATCAAAATAAACTTATAAGGATGTTTAAAGAGCTTCCACCAGCAGAACATAGATGCAGTGATTATCCATTTAGCATGAAAACATATAAAAAAATTAAAGGGAGAATTTATAAACGTATAGACATACAACATTTTGTCACCTGTAGTCAACGTTTTAGAGTTAACAGTCCAATTATTAGTTCCTAGAATTTTGGATAGATTAATTTCGTCACAGAGGAGCAAGAAGGCAGTATTTGGTAAGGTTGTATTTATATTTGAAGAATTATATGAGTATGTTAAACAGTCTGTAAAGGGAGCAATCAGTTGAGGATAAAACATGTCACAGTTGTGCTTAAAGGAGGTTAACATAATAGTGGATGATAGGGAGAATGAAAACAAAAGGTATGAGTAAAGCCCAGAATTAAAGAAAGTAGAAAAAGTAAACCCCAACATGTAATTAGTGTATATAAAGAAAAAGATGAACCTATGTAACAGCCAGGTGAGTAAGAGAGTTCTGGGATCATGACTCCATGAATGGCATCCATTAGCTTTGTCCATAGAGAGGAGACTTCTATGATTTGCTTTCAAACAATGAGTTACGGGAAATCCAAAAGACAAGGTAGAATTGTGAGGAGTTAGTGAAGAGATATAATCATAGATGAGATATACAAAGTGATAGTAATATGTAGTAATTGATAATCCCAAATAGTGGGCTGGGGTAAGTTTCCCTAGAAGGGCTCGATGTGAATTTGAGATAATAGTAGTTTTCAAAGGCATAACAGAAGTGTTATCATAGGAATTAAGAGGAAAAGATAAATCAAAGAGAATAATTTTGCAGTAAGATGATGGAAAATGTAGGGTGAGGGGATGATAAACTGATATAAAATAGAGGAAAGAAGCATAACAATTAAAGAAAAACAGGGAACAAGCAAAGCAAATATAGGGGTGAATTAATAAAAATATTGAGAAATCCATAGACAAATCCCAAGCTAATACAGAGAAATAAACAATCAACGAAAGTTTAAATAACAATAAAGTGATAATAGGAAAGCAAAACATCCCAGGAAACAAAAATAGATAGATATATACCAAGGAAAGAATAGAGAAAAGAGAGGCCATAGAAAACCTAAAGGGTTTATACCTTCGAGAAACCGACCTTCTATTTCCATGGCAGAAAGAAACAATCCGAATCTGGAAAATCAAAAAACACAAATATGGGTTAGAAAAAAGAAAAGGAGATTTAAAAGAGACAATCTGAGCACAAAATCGTAACGGAAGATAAGAAGCTATCAGACTGTTAAAAGATGAAGAAAGTTGTTTATCAGGGACTGGAAAACCCAGATTCTGTAAAAGAAAAACACAAGTTAGACGAAGAGGCATAAAAAACATGGGGTTTAAAAACCCTAGAATGAGATGAAAAAGGGAGGGTAATAAAAATAGAACCGAACAGATGGGGATAATACAACCACCGTGTGGCGCCGCCGGGAGAAGAGCCCTCAGGATTCGGGAAGCTCTTAAGGCCCTCCACAATAGCAGAAGAGAAGGGACGAAGCCCATAAAGGAGAAAGAAACAGAGAAATTATTAAAAGAGAAGGGATGAACATATAGGCAAACCGTTCAGATCTGGCGATTGCCGGTTAAATCTCATCAATAACACCCAGAACATGAATAGGATAAACCCTAGATCTGAGAAAACAGATCTGGTGATGGTTTTGAGAAAACCAAAAGCCGGCTGACTCTCGCAGAGAAAAAACCAACAAAGGATTAAAAATCTAAATGAAAAGAAATTAAAAGAAAAAAAGCGAAAAAAAAGAAGGAAAAAATGGATGAGATGGAGTGACCATCTGCATTCCTATACCGTTTTCCAGGGGAAACATCAAAAATCTGGTTACGATACAACCCTCATCGTCGTCGTAAGGAATAGACAACCATCAGATGATTGTAACCGAACTCGTCCAGAGGGAAAAATCGTCCGGATCTGGAGATCTCCGGGGAGTTTCATCAGAAACAGCCCGAGCGGTAGAAAAATGGTGAAAAGGATATTGCATAAAGCAATATACGACCAGAAAACGCAGAAATGAAGAAATAAAATAGTTAGCAAACAGAGAGAAAAAAAGAGATAATAAAAATAGCATAAACCGTAAAGGATAAAGATTGAAGGAGTGAGATGACCCTCGATATTCTCATCCCGATTTCAGAAGAAATCAAAGAGAAGCGGTTCTTTTGTTGGTTATCTTGCAAAAACGGCAGAAGGTGAAGCGCCGTGTGGGGGAAGGGGATTGGTGGAAAGAAAGGTGAGAAATCCACCGGAAAAAGAGGAGCAAGCCAAAACCCAAAAAAGACCCCGGAAATTTTTGAGAGAGAATTGAGAGCCATCCCACGCCCGTTGGAATTTTAACTTACCCGTTGGAATTTTAACTGAGTAAAAAGTACAGAAATTGAGGTTTTGCAATATAATTGTGTTGAAAAGCTCCTAATCAATTATTTGATCTCCTAATATTTGAATAAAACATTTTTGTGGTTCTTTTTGTAGAGGTTTCTGACGAGGTCTAAATGGGCCTTTCAATGGACCCGTTGGAATTTTAACTGAGTAAAAAGTACAGAAATTGAAGTTTTGCAATATAATTGATTTGAAAAGCTCCTAATCAATTATTTGAACTCCTAATATTTGAATAAAACAATTTTTTTTCGTCCTTTTTGTAGAGGTTTCGGACGAGCAGGTCTAAATGGGCCATTCAATGGACCCGTTGGAATTTTAACTAAGTAAAAAGTACAGAAATTGAGGTTTTGCAATATAATTGTGTTGAAAAGCTCCTAATCAATTACATGAATTCCTAAAATTTGATTAAAACTTGTTTTGCAGTCATTTTTGTAGAGGTTTCGGACGAGCGGGTCGAAATGGGCCTTTCAATAGACTCGTTGGAATTTTAACTGAATAAAAAGTATATAAATTGCGGTTTTGCAATATAATTGTGTTGAAAAGCTCCTATTCAATTACATGAACTCCTAAAATTTGATTAAAACTTGTTTTGCGGTCCTTTTTGTAGAGGTTTCAGACGAGCGAGTCGAAATGGGCCTTTCAATAGACCTGTTGGAATTTTACTTGAGTAAAAGGTATAGAAATTGAGGTTTTGCAATATAATTGTGTTCAAAAGCTCCTAATCAATTATTTGAACTCCTAATATTTGAATAAAACATTTTTGCGGTCCTTTTATAGAGGTTTCGGACGAGCAGGTCTAAATGGGCCATTCAATGGACCCGTTGGAATTTTAACTGAGTAAAAAGTACAGAAATTGAGGTTTTGCAATATAATTGTGTTGAAAAGCTCCTAATAAATTACATCAACTCCTAAAATTTGATTAAAACTTGTTTTGCCGTCCTTTTTGTAAAGGTTTCGGACGAGCGGGTGGAAATGGGCCTTTCAATGGACCCGTTGGAATTTTAAATGAGTAAAAAGTACAGAAATTGAGTTTTTTCAATATAATTGTGTTGAAAAGCTCCTAATCAATTATTTGAACTCCTAATATTTGAATAAAACATTTTTGCGGTCCTTTTTGTAGAGGTTTCGGACGAGCAGGTCTAAATGGGCCTTACAATGGACCCGTTGGAACTTTAACTGAGTAAAAAGTACAGAAATTGAGGTTTTGCAATATAATTGGTTTGAAAAGCTCCTAATCAATTATTTGAACTCCTAATATTTGAATAAAACAGTTTTGCGGTCCTTTTTGTAGAGGTTTCGGACGAGCATGTCTAAATGGACCTTTCAATAGACCCGTTGGAATTTTAACTTAGTAAAAAGTACATAAATTGAAGTTTTGCAATATAATTGTGTTGAAAAGCTCCTAATCAATTATTTGAACTCCTAATATTTGAATAAACATTATTGTGGTCCTTTTGGTAGAGGTTTCGGACGAGCAGGTCTAAATGGGCCTTTCAATGGACCCGTTGGAATTTTAACTGAGTAAAAAGTACAGAAATTGAGGTTTTGCAATATAATTGTGTTGAAAAGCTCCTAATCAATTACATGAACTCCTAAAATTTGATTAAAACTTGTTTTGCAGTCCTTTTTGTAGAGGTTTCGGACGAGCAGGTCGAAATGGGCCTTTCAATGGACCCGTTGGAATTTTAACTGAGTAAAAAGTACAAAAATTGCGGTTTTGCAATATAATTGTGTTGAAAAGCTCCTAATCAATTACATGAACTTCTAATATTTGAATAAAACATTTTTGCGTTCCTTTTTGTAGAGGTTTCGGACGAGCAGGTCTAAATGGGCCTTTCAATGGACCCGTTGGAATTTTAACTGAGTAAAAAGTACAGAAATTGAGGTTTTGCAATATAATTGGGTTTAAAAGCTCCTAATCAATTATTTGAACTCCTAATATTTGAATAAAACATTTTTGCGGTCCTTTTTGTAGAGGTTTCGGATGAGCAGGTCTAAATGGACCTTTCAATAGACCCGTTGGAATTTTAACTTAGTAAAAAGTACAGAAATTGAAGTTTTGCAATATAATTGTGTTGAAAAGCTCCTAATCAATTATTTGAACTCCTAATATTTGAATAAAACATTATTGCGGTCCTTTTTGTAGAGGTTTCGGACGAGCAAGTCTAAATGGGCCTTTCAATGGACCCGTTGGAATTTTAACTGAGAAAAAAGTACAGAAATTGGGGTTTTGCAATATAATTGTGTTGAAAAGCTCCTAATCAATTACATGAACTCCTTAAATTGATTAAAACTTGTTTTGCAGTCCTTTTTGTAGAGGTTTCGGACGAGCGGGTCGAAATGGGCCTTTCAATGGACCCGTTGGAATTTTAACTGAGTAAAAAGTACAAAAATTGCGGTTTTGCAATATAATTGTGTTGAAAAGCTCCTAATCAATTATTTGAACTCCTAATATTTGACTAAACTTGTTTTGCGGTCCTTTTTGTAGAGGTTTCGGACGAGCAGGTTGAAATGGGCCTTTCAATGGACCCATTGGAATTTTAACTGAGTAAAATGTACAAAAATTGAGGTTTTGCAATATAATTGTGTTGAGAACCTCCTAATCAATTACATGAACTCCTAATATTTTAATAAAACATTTTTGCGTTCCTTTTTGTAGAGGTTTCGGACGAGCAGGTCTAAATGGGCCTTTCAATGGACCCGTTGGAATTTTAACTGAGTAAAAAGTACAGAAATTGAGGTTTTGCAATATAATTGTGTTGAAAAGCTCCTAATCAATTATTTGAACTCCTAATATTTGAATAAAACATTTTTGCGGTCCTTTTTGTAGAGTTTTCGGACGAGCAGGTCTAAATGGGCCTTTGAATGGACCCGTTGGAATTTTAAATGAGTAAAAAGTACAGAAATTGAGGTTTTTCAATATAATTGTGTTGAAAAGCTCCTAATCAATTATTTGAACTCGTAATATTTGAATAAAACATTTTTGCGGTCCTTTTTGTAGAGGTTTCGGACGAGCAGGTCTAAATGGGCCTTTCAATGGACCCGTTGGAATTTTAACTGAGTAAAAAGTACAGAAATTGAGGTTTTGCAATATAATTGTGTTGAGAACCTCCTAATCAATTACATGAACTCCTAATATTTGAATAAAACATTTTTGCGTTCCTTTTTGTAGAGGTTTCGGACGAGCAGGTCTAAATGGGCCTTTCAATGGACCCGTTGGAATTTTAACTGAGTAAAAAGTACAGAAATTGAGGTTTTGCAATATAATTGTGTTGAAAAGCTCCTAATCAATTATTTGAACTCCTAATATTTGAATAAAACATTTTTGCGGTCCTTTTTGTAGAGGTTTCGGACGAGCAGGTCTAAATGGGCCTTTCAATGGACCCGTTGGAATTTTAACTGAGTAAAAAGTACAAAAATTTAGGTTTTGCAATATAATTGTGTTGAAAAGCTCCTAATCAATTACATGAACTCCTAAAATTTGATTAAAACTTGTTTTGCAGTCCTTTTTGTAGAGGTTTCGGAGGAGCGGGTCGAAATGGGCCTTTCAATGGACCCGTTGGAATTTTAACTGAGTAAAAAGTACAGAAATTGCGGTTTTGTAATATAATTGTGTTGAAAAGCTCCAAATCAATTATTTGAACTCCTAATATTTGATTAAAACTTGTTTTGCAGTCCTTTTGGTAGTGGTTTCGGACGAGCGGGTCGAAATGGGCCTTTCAATGGACCCATTGGAATTTTTTGAGGAAAGGGCCTCATTAAAAACCCCACTAATCCTTACTGGGCAGGCCCAGCAAGGGTCCTAAGAGGGGAAAAGAGTGCCCAAAATATATTATAAATCATGGTGGTTGGTGAACAACCGGTACAAATGTTCGCAGAGCATCGGGCAAGCCCGGCCCGAAATACAAAGAGGATTTAAATTGAAGGGCCCAATTGGCTACGTAGTGAGCTAAAACATTAGCTGTGCACGGTACATAAGGTACACTAAAACCAGGTACATTATCAAGGAAAGATCTAGTGGTCTGAATCTGCCGCTGAAGGGTGGAGGCATCCTCGCCGACGTGACATAGGCAATTGACCAATAGGGCCGCATCCGACTCAAGAAGAAACCCTTGCCATCCAGCATCTGCACCGAGTTTGACACCATCGGTAATAGCATGAAGCTCCGCTGATGTAGAATCTGCGGTAGCGTCCAAGTAAATAGCCCGTCCGAGCAAGATAGCACTAGTAGCGTCACGAGCCACTATGCCAATGCCAGCGGATCCTGTAGTTGGGTTGAAAGCGCCATCGACATTGAGGTTTTGCGATATAATTGATTTGAAAAGCTCGTAATCAATTATTTGAACTCCTAATATTTGAATAAAACATTTTTGCAGTCCTTTTTGAAGAGGTTTCGGACGAGCAGGTCTAAATGGGCCTTTCAATGGACTCGTTGGAATTTTAACTGAGTAAAATGTACAGAAATTGAGTTTTTTTAATATAATTGTGTTGAAAAGCTCCTAATCAATTCCATGAACTCCTAAAATTTGATTAAAACTTGTTTTGCAGTCCTTTTTGTAGAGGTTTCAGACGAGCGAGTCGAAATGGGCCTTTCAATAGACCTGTTGGAATTTTAACTGAGTAAAAGGTACAGAAATTGAGGTTTTGCAATATAATTGTGTTCAAAAGCTCCTAATCAATTATTTGAACTCCTAATATTTGAATAAAACATTTTTGCGGTCCTTTTTGTAGAGGTTTCGGACGAGCAGGTCTAAATGGGCCATTCAATGGATCCGTTGGAATTTTAACTGAGTAAAAAGTACAGAAATTGATGTTTCGCAATATAATTGTGTTGAAAAGCTCCTAATCAATTACATGAACTACTAAAATTTGATTAAAACTTGTTTTGCAGTCCTTTTTGTAGAGGTTTTGGACGAGCGGGTCGAAATGGGCCTTTCAATGGACCCGTTGGAATTTTAAATGAGTAAAAAGTACAGAAATTGAGGTTTTTCAATATAATTGTGTTGAAAAGCTCCTAATCAATTATTTGAACTCCTAATATTTGAATAAAACATTTTTGCGGTCCTTTTTGTAGAGGTTTCGGACGAGCGGGTCGAAATGGGCCTTTCAAGGGACCCGTTGGAATTTTAACTGAGTAAAAACTACAGAAATTGAGGTTTTGCAATATAATTGTGTTGAAAAGCTCCTAATGAATTATTTGAACTCCTAATATTTGATTAAAACTTGTTTTGCAGTCCTTTTTGTAGAGGTTTCGGACGAGCGGGTCGAATTGGGCCTTTCAACGGACCCGTTGGAATTTTAACTGAGTAAAAAGTACAGAAAATTGAGGTTTTGCAATATAATTGTGTTGAAAAGCTCCTAATCAATTATTTGAACTCCTAATATTTGAATAAAACATTTTTGCGGTCCTTTTTGTAGAGGTTTCGGACGAGCAGGTCTAAATTGGCTTTTCAATGGACCCGTTGGAATTTTAACTAAGTAAAAAGTACAGAAATTGAGGTTTTGCAATATAATTGTGTTGAAAAGCTCCTAATCAATTATTTGAACTCCTAATGTTTGAATAAAACCTTTTTGCGGACCTTTTTGTAGAGGTTTCGGACGAGCAGGTCTAAATGGGCCTTTCAATGGACCCGTTGGAATTTTAACTGAGTAAAAAGTACAGAAATTGAGGTTTCGCAATATAATTGTGTTGAAAAGCTCCTAATCAATTACATGAACTCCTAAAATTTGATTAAAACTTGTTTTGCAGTCCTTTTTGTAGAGGTTTTGGACGAGCGGGTCGAAATGGGCCTTTCAATGGACCCGTTGGAATTTTAAATGAGTAAAAAGTACAGAAATTGAGGTTTTTCAATATAATTGTGTTGAAAAGCTCCTAATCAATTACATGAACTCCTAAAATTTGATTAAAACTTGTTTTGCAGTCCTTTTTGTAGAGGTTTCGGACGAGCGGGTCGAAATGGGCCTTTCAATGGACCCGTTGGAATTTTAAATGAGTAAAAAGTACAGAAATTGAGGTTTTTCAATATAATTGTGTTGAAAATCTCCTAATCAATTCCATGAACTCCTAAAATTTGATTAAAACTTGTTTTGCGGTCCTTTTTGTACAGGTTTCGGACGAGTAGGTCTAAATGGGCCTTTCAATGGACCCGTTCGAATTTTAACTGAGTAAAAAGTACAGAAATTGAGGTTTTGCAATATAATTGTGTTGAAAAGCTCCTAATCAATTACATGAACTCCTAAAATTTTCTTAAAACTTGTTTTGCAGTCCTTATTGTAGAGGTTTCGGACGAGCGGGTCGAAATGGGCCTTTCAATGGACCCGTTGGAATTTTAACTGAGTAAAAAGTACAAAAATTGCGGTTTTGCAATATAATTGTGTTGAAAAGCTCCTAATCAATTATTTGAACTCCTAATATTGGACTAAAACTTGTTTTGCGGTCCTTTTTGTAGAGGTTTCGGATGAGCAGTTCGAAATGGGCCTTTCAATGGACCCATTGGAATTTAAACTGAGTAAAAAGTACATAAATTGAGGTTTTGCAATATAATTGTGTTGAGAACCTCCTAATCAATTACATGAACTCCTAATATTTGAATAAAACATTTTTGTGTTCCTTTTTGTGGAGGTTTCGGATGAGCAGGTATAAATGGGCCTTTCAATGGACCCGTTGGAATTTTAACTTAGTAAAAAGTACAGAAATTGATGTTTTGCAATATAATTGTGTTGAAAAGCTCCTAATCAATTATTTGAACTCCTAATATTTGAATAAAACATTTTTGCGGTCCTTTTTGTAGAGGTTTCGGACGAGCAGGTCTAAATGGGCCTTTCAATGGACCCGTTGGAATTTTAACTGAGTAAAAAGTACAGAAATTGGGGTTTTGCAATATAATTGTGTTGAAAAGCTCCTAATCAATTACATGAACTCCTTAAATTGATTAAAACTTGTTTTGCAGTCCTTTTTGTAGAGGTTTCGGACGAGCGGGTCGAAATGGGCCTTTCAATGGACCCGTTGGAATTTTAACTGAGTAAAAAGTACAGAAATTGCGGTTTTGTAATATAATTGTGTTGAAAATCTCCTAATCAATTATTTGAACTCCTAATATTTGACTAAACTTGTTTTGCGGTCCTTTTTGTAGTGGTTTCGGACGAGCGGGTCGAAATGGGCCTTTCAATGGACCCATTGGAATTTTAACTGAGTAAAAAGTACAAAAATTGAGGTTTTGCAATATAATTGTGTTGAGAACCTCCTAATCAATTACATGAACTCCTAATATTTGAATAAAACATTTTTGCGTTCCTTTTTGTAGAGGTTTCGGACGAGCAGGTCTAAATGGGCCTTTCAATGGACCCGTTGGAATTTTAACTGAGTAAAAAGTACAGAAATTGAGGTTTTGCAATATAATTGTGTTGAAAAGCTCCTAATCAATTATTTGAACTCCTAATATTTGAATAAAACATTTTTTCGGTCCTTTTTGTAGAGTTTTCGGACGAGCAGGTCTAAATGGGCCTTTCAATGGACCCGTTGGAATTTTAAATGAGTAAAAAGTACAGAAATTGAGGTTTTTCAATATAATTGTGTTGAAAAGCTCCTAATCAATTATTTGAACTCCTAATATTTGAATAAAACATTTTTGCGGTCCTTTTTGTAGAGGTTTCGGACGAGCAGGTCTAAATGGGCCTTTCAATGGACCCGTTGGAATTTTAACTGAGTAAAAAGTACAGAAATTGAGGTTTTGCAATATAATTGTGTTGAGAACCTCCTAACCAATTACATGAACTCCTAATATTTGAATAAAACATTTTTGCGTTCCTTTTTGTAGAGGTTTCGGACGAGCAGGTCTAAATGGGCCTTTCAATGGACCCGTTGGAATTTTAACTGAGTAAAAAGTACAGAAATTGAGGTTTTGCAATATAATTGTGTTGAAAAGCTCCTAATCAATTATTTGAACTCCTAATATTTGAATAAAACATTTTTGCGGTCCTTTTTGTAGAGGTTTCGGACGAGCAGGTCTAAATGGGCCTTTCAATGGACCCGTTGGAATTTTAACTGAGTAAAAAGTACAAAAATTTAGGTTTTGCAATATAATTGTGTTGAAAAGCTCCTAATCAATTACATGAACTCCTAAAATTTGATTAAAACTTGTTTTGCAGTCCTTTTTGTAGAGGTTTCGGACGAGCGGGTCGAAATGGGCCTTTCAATGGACCCGTTGGAATTTTAACTGAGTAAAAAGTACAGAAATTGCGGTTTTGTAATATAATTGTGTTGAAAAGCTCCAAATCAATTATTTGAACTCCTAATATTTGATTAAAACTTGTTTTGCAGTCCTTTTGGTAGTGGTTTCGGACGAGCGGGTCGAAATGGGCCTTTCAATGGACCCATTGGAAATTTTTTGAGGAAAGGGCCTCATTAAAAACCCCACTAATCCTTACTGGGCAGGCCCAGCAAGGGTCCTAAGAGGGGAAAAGAGTGCCCAAAATATATTATAAATCATGGTGGTTGGTGAACAACCGGTACAAATGTTCGCAGAGCATCGGGCAAGCCCGGCCCGAAATACAAAGAGGATTTAAATTGAAGGGCCCAATTGGCTACATAGTGAGCTAAAACATTAGCTGTGCACGGTACATAAGGTACACTAAAACCAGGTACATTATCAAGGAAAGATCTAGTGGTCTGAATCTGCCGTTGAAGGGTGGAGGCATCCTCGCCGACGTGACATAGCCAATTGACCAACAGGGCCGCATCCGACTCAAGAAGAAACCCTTGCCATCCAGCATCTGCACCGAGTTTGACACCATCGGTAATAGCATGAAGCTCCGCTGATGTAGAATCTGCGGTAGCGTCCAAGTAAATAGCCCGTCCGAGCAAGATAGCACTAGTAGCGTCACGAGCCACTATGCCAATGCCAGCGGATCCTGTAGTTGGGTTGAAAGCGCCATCGACATTGAGGTTTTGCGATATAATTGATTTGAAAAGCTCGTAATCAATTATTTGAACTCCTAATATTTGAATAAAACATTTTTGCAGTCCTTTTTGAAGAGGTTTCGGACGAGCAGGTCTAAATGGGCCTTTCAATGGACTCGTTGGAATTTTAACTGAGTAAAATGTACAGAAATTGAGGTTTTTTAATATAATTGTGTTGAAAAGCTCCTAATCAATTCCATGAACTCCTAAAATTTGATTAAAACTTGTTTTGCAGTCCTTTTTGTAGAGGTTTCAGACGAGCGAGTCGAAATGGGCCTTTCAATAGACCTGTTGGAATTTTAACTCAGTAAAAGGTACAGAAATTGAGGTTTTGCAATATAATTGTGTTCAAAAGCTCCTAATCAATTATTTGAACTCCTAATATTTGAATAAAACATTTTTGCGGTCCTTTTTGTAGAGGTTTCGGACGAGCAGGTCTAAATGGGCCATTCAATGGATCCGTTGGAATTTTAACTGAGTAAAAAGTACAGAAATTGATGTTTCGCAATATAATTGTGTTGAAAAGCTCCTAATCAATTACATGAACTACTAAAATTTGATTAAAACTTGTTTTGCAGTCCTTTTTGTAGAGGTTTTGGACGAGCGGGTCGAAATGGGCCTTTCAATGGACCCGTTGGAATTTTAAATGAGTAAAAAGTACAGAAATTGAGGTTTTTCAATATAATTGTGTTGAAAAGCTCCTAATCAATTATTTGAACTCCTAATATTTGAATAAAACATTTTTGCGGTCCTTTTTGTAGAGGTTTCGGACGAGCGGGTCGAAATGGGCCTTTCAAGGGACCCGTTGGAATTTTAACTGAGTAAAAACTACAGAAATTGAGGTTTTGCAATATAATTGTGTTGAAAAGCTCCTAATGAATTATTTGAACTCCTAATATTTGATTAAAACTTGTTTTGCAGTCCTTTTTGTAGAGGTTTCGGACGAGCGGGTCGAATTGGGCCTTTCAACGGACCCGTTGGAATTTTAACTGAGTAAAAAGTACAGAAAATTGAGGTTTTGCAATATAATTGTGTTGAAAAGCTCCTAATCAATTATTTGAACTCCTAATATTTGAATAAAACATTTTTGCGGTCCTTTTTGTAGAGGTTTCGGACGAGCAGGTCTAAATTGGCTTTTCAATGGACCCGTTGGAATTTTAACTAAGTAAAAAGTACAGAAATTGAGGTTTTGCAATATAATTGTGTTGAAAAGCTCCTAATCAATTATTTGAACTCCTAATGTTTGAATAAAACCTTTTTGCGGACCTTTTTGTAGAGGTTTCGGACGAGCAGGTCTAAATGGGCCTTTCAATGGACCCGTTGGAATTTTAACTGAGTAAAAAGTACAGAAATTGAGGTTTTGCAATATAATTGTGTTGAAAAGCTCCTAATCAATTACATGAACTCCTAAAATTTGATTAAAACTTGTTTTGCAGTCCTTTTTGTAGAGGTTTTGGACGAGCGGGTCGAAATGGGCCTTTCAATGGACCCGTTGGAATTTTAAATGAGTAAAAAGTACAGAAATTGAGGTTTTTCAATATAATTGTGTTGAAAAGCTCCTAATCAATTACATGAACTCCTAAAATTTGATTAAAACTTGTTTTGCAGTCCTTTTTGTAGAGGTTTCGGACGAGCGGGTCGAAATGGGCCTTTCAATGGACCCGTTGGAATTTTAAATGAGTAAAAAGTACAGAAATTGAGGTTTTTCAATATAATTGTGTTGAAAATCTCCTAATCAATTCCATGAACTCCTAAAATTTGATTAAAACTTGTTTTGCGGTCCTTTTTGTACAGGTTTCGGACGAGTAGGTCTAAATGGGCCTTTCAATGGACCCGTTCGAATTTTAACTGAGTAAAAAGTACAGAAATTGAGGTTTTGCAATATAATTGTGTTGAAAAGCTCCTAATCAATTACATGAACTCCTAAAATTTTCTTAAAACTTGTTTTGCAGTCCTTATTGTAGAGGTTTCGGACGAGCGGGTCGAAATGGGCCTTTCAATGGACCCGTTGGAATTTTAACTGAGTAAAAAGTACAAAAATTGCGGTTTTGCAATATAATTGTGTTGAAAAGCTCCTAATCAATTATTTGAACTCCTAATATTGGACTAAAACTTGTTTTGCGGTCCTTTTTGTAGAGGTTTCGGATGAGCAGTTCGAAATGGGCCTTTCAATGGACCCATTGGAATTTAAACTGAGTAAAAAGTACATAAATTGAGGTTTTGCAATATAATTGTGTTGAGAACCTCCTAATCAATTACATGAACTCCTAATATTTGAATAAAACATTTTTGTGTTCCTTTTTGTGGAGGTTTCGGACGAGCAGGTATAAATGGGCCTTTCAATGGACCCGTTGGAATTTTAACTGAGTAAAAAGTACAGAAATTGATGTTTTGCAATATAATTGTGTTGAAAAGCTCCTAATCAATTATTTGAACTCCTAATATTTGAATAAAACATTTTTGCGGTCCTTTTTGTAGAGGTTCCGGACGAGCAGGTCTAAATGGGCCTTTCAATGGACCCGTTGGAATTTTAACTGAGTAAAAAGTACAGAAATTGGGGTTTTGCAATATAATTGTGTTGAAAAGCTCCTAATCAATTACATGAACTCCTTAAATTGATTAAAACTTGTTTTGCAGTCCTTTTTGTAGAGGTTTCGGACGAGCGGGTCGAAATGGGCCTTTCAATGGACCCGTTGGAATTTTAACTGAGTAAAAAGTACAGAAATTGCGGTTTTGTAATATAATTGTGTTGAAAATCTCCTAATCAATTATTTGAACTCCTAATATTTGACTAAACTTGTTTTGCGGTCCTTTTTGTAGTGGTTTCGGACGAGCGGGTCGAAATGGGCCTTTCAATGGACCCATTGGAATTTTAACTGAGTAAAAAGTACAAAAATTGAGGTTTTGCAATATAATTGTGTTGAGAACCTCCTAATCAATTACATGAACTCCTAATATTTGAATAAAACATTTTTGCGTTCCTTTTTGTAGAGGTTTCGGACGAGCAGGTCTAAATGGGCCTTTCAATGGACCCGTTGGAATTTTAACTGAGTAAAAAGTACAGAAATTGAGGTTTTGCAATATAATTGTGTTGAAAAGCTCCTAATCAATTACATGAACTCCTTAAATTGATTAAAACTTGTTTTGCAGTCCTTTTTGTAGAGGTTTCGGACGAGCGGGTCGAAATGGGCCTTTCAATGGACCCATTGGAAATTTTTTGAGGAAAGGGCCTCATTAAAAACCCCACTAATCCTTACTGGGCAGGCCCAGCAAGGGTCCTAAGAGGGGAAAAGAGTGCCCAAAATATATTATAAATCATGGTGGTTGGTGAACAACCGGTACAAATGTTCGCAGAGCATTGGGCAAGCCCGGCCCGAAATACAAAGAGGATTTAAATTAAAGGGCCCAATTGGCTACATAGTGAGCTAAAACATTAGCTGTGCACAGTACATAAGGTACACTAAAACCAGGTACATTATCAAGGAAAGATCTAGTGGTCTGAATCTGCCGCTGAAGGGTGGAGGCATCCTCGCCGACGTGACATAGCCAATTGACCAACAGGGCCGCATCCGACTCAAGAAGAAACCCTTGCCATCCAGCATCTGCACCGAGTTTGACACCATCGGTAATAGCATGAAGCTCCGCTGATGTAGAATCTGCGGTAGCGTCCAAGTAAATAGCCCGTCCGAGCAAGATAGCACTAGTAGCGTCACGAGCCACTATGCCAATGCCAGCGGATCCTGTAGTTGGGTTGAAAGCGCCATCGACATTGAGGTTTTGCGATATAATTGATTTGAAAAGCTCGTAATCAATTATTTGAACTCCTAATATTTGAATAAAACATTTTTGCAGTCCTTTTTGAAGAGGTTTCGGACGAGCAGGTCTAAATGGGCCTTTCAATGGACTCGTTGGAATTTTAACTGAGTAAAATGTACAGAAATTGAGGTTTTTTAATATAATTGTGTTGAAAAGCTCCTAATCAATTCCATGAACTCCTAAAATTTGATTAAAACTTGTTTTGCAGTCCTTTTTGTAGAGGTTTCAGACGAGCGAGTCGAAATGGGCCTTTCAATAGACCTGTTGGAATTTTAACTGAGTAAAAGGTACAGAAATTGAGGTTTTGCAATATAATTGTGTTCAAAAGCTCCTAATCAATTATTTGAACTCCTAATATTTGAATAAAACATTTTTGCGGTCCTTTTTGTAGAGGTTTCGGACGAGCAGGTCTAAATGGGCCATTCAATGGATCCGTTGGAATTTTAACTGAGTAAAAAGTACAGAAATTGATGTTTCGCAATATAATTGTGTTGAAAAGCTCCTAATCAATTACATGAACTACTAAAATTTGATTAAAACTTGTTTTGCAGTCCTTTTTGTAGAGGTTTTGGACGAGCGGGTCGAAATGGGCCTTTCAATGGACCCGTTGGAATTTTAAATGAGTAAAAAGTACAGAAATTGAGGTTTTTCAATATAATTGTGTTGAAAAGCTCCTAATCAATTATTTGAACTCCTAATATTTGAATAAAACATTTTTGCGGTCCTTTTTGTAGAGGTTTCGGACGAGCGGGTCGAAATGGGCCTTTCAAGGGACCCGTTGGAATTTTAACTGAGTAAAAACTACAGAAATTGAGGTTTTGCAATATAATTGTGTTGAAAAGCTCCTAATGAATTATTTGAACTCCTAATATTTGATTAAAACTTGTTTTGCAGTCCTTTTTGTAGAGGTTTCGGACGAGCGGGTCGAATTGGGCCTTTCAACGGACCCGTTGGAATTTTAACTGAGTAAAAAGTACAGAAAATTGAGGTTTTGCAATATAATTGTGTTGAAAAGCTCCTAATCAATTATTTGAACTCCTAATATTTGAATAAAACATTTTTGCGGTCCTTTTTGTAGAGGTTTCGGACGAGCAGGTCTAAATTGGCTTTTCAATGGACCCGTTGGAATTTTAACTAAGTAAAAAGTACAGAAATTGAGGTTTTGCAATATAATTGTGTTGAAAAGCTCCTAATCAATTATTTGAACTCCTAATGTTTGAATAAAGCCTTTTTGCGGACCTTTTTGTAGAGGTTTCGGACGAGCAGGTCTAAATGGGCCTTTCAATGGACCCGTTGGAATTTTAACTGAGTAAAAAGTACAGAAATTGAGGATTTGCAATATAATTGTGTTGAAAAGCTCCTAATCAATTACATGAACTCCTAAAATTTGATTAAAACTTGTTTTGCAGTCCTTTTTGTAGAGGTTTTGGACGAGCGGGTCGAAATGGGCCTTTCAATGGACCCGTTGGAATTTTAAATGAGTAAAAAGTACAGAAATTGAGGTTTTTCAATATAATTGTGTTGAAAAGCTCCTAATCAATTACATGAACTCCTAAAATTTGATTAAAACTTGTTTTGCAGTCCTTTTTGTAGAGGTTTCGGACGAGCGGGTCGAAATGGGCCTTTCAATGGACCCGTTGGAATTTTAAATGAGTAAAAAGTACAGAAATTGAGGTTTTTCAATATAATTGTGTTGAAAATCTCCTAATCAATTCCATGAACTCCTAAAATTTGATTAAAACTTGTTTTGCGGTCCTTTTTGTACAGGTTTCGGACGAGTAGGTCTAAATGGGCCTTTCAATGGACCCGTTCGAATTTTAACTGAGTAAAAAGTACAGAAATTGAGGTTTTGCAATATAATTGTGTTGAAAAGCTCCTAATCAATTACATGAACTCCTAAAATTTTCTTAAAACTTGTTTTGCAGTCCTTATTGTAGAGGTTTCGGACGAGCGGGTCGAAATGGGCCTTTCAATGGACCCGTTGGAATTTTAACTGAGTAAAAAGTACAAAAATTGCGGTTTTGCAATATAATTGTGTTGAAAAGCTCCTAATCAATTATTTGAACTCCTAATATTGGACTAAAACTTGTTTTGCGGTCCTTTTTGTAGAGGTTTCGGATGAGCAGTTCGAAATGGGCCTTTCAATGGACCCATTGGAATTTAAACTGAGTAAAAAGTACATAAATTGAGGTTTTGCAATATAATTGTGTTGAGAACCTCCTAATCAATTACATGAACTCCTAATATTTGAATAAAACATTTTTGTGTTCCTTTTTGTGGAGGTTTCGGACGAGCAGGTATAAATGGGCCTTTCAATGGACCCGTTGGAATTTTAACTGAGTAAAAAGTACAGAAATTGATGTTTTGCAATATAATTGTGTTGAAAAGCTCCTAATCAATTATTTGAACTCCTAATATTTGAATAAAACATTTTTGCGGTCCTTTTTGTAGAGGTTTCGGACGAGCAGGTCTAAATGGGCCTTTCAATGGACCCGTTGGAATTTTAACTGAGTAAAAAGTACAGAAATTGGGGTTTTGCAATATAATTGTGTTGAAAAGCTCCTAATCAATTACATGAACTCCTTAAATTGATTAAAACTTGTTTTGCAGTCCTTTTTGTAGAGGTTTCGGACGAGCGGGTCGAAATGGGCCTTTCAATGGACCCGTTGGAATTTTAACTGAGTAAAAAGTACAGAAATTGCGGTTTTGTAATATAATTGTGTTGAAAATCTCCTAATCAATTATTTGAACTCCTAATATTTGACTAAACTTGTTTTGCGGTCCTTTTTGTAGTGGTTTCGGACGAGCGGGTCGAAATGGGCCTTTCAATGGACCCATTGGAATTTTAACTGAGTAAAAAGTACAAAAATTGAGGTTTTGCAATATAATTGTGTTGAGAACCTCCTAATCAATTACATGAACTCCTAATGTTTGAATAAAACATTTTTGCGTTCCTTTTTGTAGAGGTTTCGGACGAGCAGGTCTAAATGGGCCTTTCAATGGACCCGTTGGAATTTTAACTGAGTAAAAAGTATAGAAATTGAGGTTTTGCAATATAATTGTGTTGAAAAGCTCCTAATCAATTATTTGAACTCCTAATATTTGAATAAAACATTTTTGCGGTCCTTTTTGTAGAGTTTTCGGACGAGCAGGTCTAAATGGGCCTTTCAATGGACCCGTTGGAATTTTAAATGAGTAAAAAGTACAGAAATTGAGGTTTTTCAATATAATTGTGTTGAAAAGCTCCTAATCAATTATTTGAACTCCTAATATTTGAATAAAACATTTTTGCGGTCCTTTTTGTAGAGGTTTCGGACGAGCAGGTCTAAATGGGCCTTTCAATGGACCCGTTGGAATTTTAACTGAGTAAAAAGTACAGAAATTGAGGTTTTGCAATATAATTGTGTTGAGAACCTCCTAACCAATTACATGAACTCCTAATATTTGAATAAAACATTTTTGCGTTCCTTTTTGTAGAGGTTTCGGACGAGCAGGTCTAAATGGGCCTTTCAATGGACCCGTTGGAATTTTAACTGAGTAAAAAGTACAGAAATTGAGGTTTTGCAATATAATTGTGTTGAAAAGCTCCTAATCAATTATTTGAACTCCTAATATTTGAATAAAACATTTTTGCGGTCCTTTTTGTAGAGGTTTCGGACGAGCAGGTCTAAATGGGCCTTTCAATGGACCCGTTGGAATTTTAACTGAGTAAAAAGTACAAAAATTTAGGTTTTGCAATATAATTGTGTTGAAAAGCTCCTAATCAATTACATGAACTCCTAAAATTTGATTAAAACTTGTTTTGCAGTCCTTTTTGTAGAGGTTTCGGACGAGCGGGTCGAAATGGGCCTTTCAATGGACCCGTTGGAATTTTAACTGAGTAAAAAGTACAGAAATTGCGGTTTTGTAATATAATTGTGTTGAAAAGCTCCAAATCAATTATTTGAACTCCTAATATTTGATTAAAACTTGTTTTGCAGTCCTTTTGGTAGTGGTTTCGGACGAGCGGGTCGAAATGGGCCTTTCAATGGACCCATTGGAAATTTTTTGAGGAAAGGGCCTCATTAAAAACCCCACTAATCCTTACTGGGCAGGCCCAGCAAGGGTCCTAAGAGGGGAAAAGAGTGCCCAAAATATATTATAAATCATGGTGGTTGGTGAACAACCGGTACAAATGTTCGCAGAGCATCGGGCAAGCCCGGCCCGAAATACAAAGAGGATTTAAATTGAAGGGCCCAATTGGCTACATAGTGAGCTAAAACATTAGCTGTGCACGGTACATAAGGTACACTAAAACCAGGTACATTATCAAGGAAAGATCTAGTGGTCTGAATCTGCCGCTGAAGGGTGGAGGCATCCTCGCCGACGTGACATAGCCAATTGACCAACAGGGCCGCATCCGACTCAAGAAGAAACCCTTGCCATCCAGCATCTGCACCGAGTTTGACACCATCGGTAATAGCATGAAGCTCCGCTGATGTAGAATCTGCGGTAGCGTCCAAGTAAATAGCCCGTCCGAGCAAGATAGCACTAGTAGCGTCACGAGCCACTATGCCAATGCCAGCGGATCCTGTAGTTGGGTTGAAAGCGCCATCGACATTGAGGTTTTGCGATATAATTGATTTGAAAAGCTCGTAATCAATTATTTGAACTCCTAATATTTGAATAAAACATTTTTGCAGTCCTTTTTGAAGAGGTTTCGGACGAGCAGGTCTAAATGGGCCTTTCAATGGACTCGTTGGAATTTTAACTGAGTAAAATGTACAGAAATTGAGGTTTTTTAATATAATTGTGTTGAAAAGCTCCTAATCAATTCCATGAACTCCTAAAATTTGATTAAAACTTGTTTTGCAGTCCTTTTTGTAGAGGTTTCAGACGAGCGAGTCGAAATGGGCCTTTCAATAGACCTGTTGGAATTTTAACTGAGTAAAAGGTACAGAAATTGAGGTTTTGCAATATAATTGTGTTCAAAAGCTCCTAATCAATTATTTGAACTCCTAATATTTGAATAAAACATTTTTGCGGTCCTTTTTGTAGAGGTTTCGGACGAGCAGGTCTAAATGGGCCATTCAATGGATCCGTTGGAATTTTAACTGAGTAAAAAGTACAGAAATTGATGTTTCGCAATATAATTGTGTTGAAAAGCTCCTAATCAATTACATGAACTACTAAAATTTTATTAAAACTTGTTTTGCAGTCCTTTTTGTAGAGGTTTTGGTCGAGCGGGTCGAAATGGGCCTTTCAATGGACCCGTTAGAATTTTAAATGAGTAAAAAGTACAGAAATTGAGGTTTTTCAATATAATTGTGTTGAAAAGCTCCTAATCAATTATTTGAACTCCTAATATTTGAATAAAACATTTTTGCGGTCCTTTTTGTAGAGGTTTCGGACGAGCGGGTCGAAATGGGCCTTTCAAGGGACCCGTTGGAATTTTAACTGAGTAAAAAGTACAGAAATTGAGGTTTTGCAATATAATTGTGTTGAAAAGCTCCTAATCAATTATTTAAACTCCTAATATTTTATTAAAACTTGTTTTGCAGTCCTTTTTGTAGAGGTTTCGGACGAGCGGGTCGAATTGGGCCTTTCAACGGACCCGTTGGAATTTTAACTGAGTAAAAAGTACAGAAAATTGAGGTTTTGCAATATAATTGTGTTGAAAAGCTCCTAATCAATTATTTGAACTCCTAATATTTGAATAAAACATTTTTGCGGTCCTTTTTGTAGAGGTTTCGGACGAGCAGGTCTAAATTGGCTTTTCAATGGACCCGTTGGAATTTTAACTAAGTAAAAAGTACAGAAATTGAGGTTTTGCAATATAATTGTGTTGAAAAGCTCCTAATCAATTATTTGAACTCCTAATGTTTGAATAAAACCTTTTTGCGGACCTTTTTGTAGAGGTTTCGGACGAGCAGGTCTAAATGGGCCTTTCAAAGGACCCGTTGGAATTTTAACTGAGTAAAAAGTACAGAAATTGAGGTTTTGCAATATAATTGTGTTGAAAAGCTCCTAATCAATTACATGAACTCCTAAAATTTGATTAAAACTTGTTTTGCAGTCCTTTTTGTAGAGGTTTTGGACGAGCGGGTCGAAATGGGCCTTTCAATGGACCCGTTGGAATTTTAAATGAGTAAAAAGTAAAGAAATTGAGGTTTTTCAATATAATTGTGTTGGAAAGCTCCTAATCAATTACATGAACTCCTAAAATTTGATTAAAACTTGTTTTGCAGTCCTTTTTGTAGAGGTTTCGGACGAGCGGGTCGAAATGGGCCTTTCAATGGACCCGTTGGAATTTTAAATGAGTAAAAAGTACAGAAATTGAGGTTTTTCAATATAATTGTGTTGAAAATCTCCTAATCAATTCCATGAACTCCTAAAATTTGATTAAAACTTGTTTTGCGGTCCTTTTTGTACAGGTTTCGGACGAGTAGGTCTAAATGGGCCTTTCAATGGACCCGTTCGAATTTTAACTGAGTAAAAAGTATAGAAATTGAGGTTTTGCAATATAATTGTGTTGAAAAGCTCCTAATCAATTACATGAACTCCTAAAATTTTCTTAAAACTTGTTTTGCAGTCCTTATTGTAGAGGTTTCGGACGAGCGGGTCGAAATGGGCCTTTCAATGGACCCGTTGGAATTTTAACTGAGTAAAAAGTACAAAAATTGCGGTTTTGCAATATAATTGTGTTGAAAAGCTCCTAATCAATTATTTGAACTCCTAATATTGGACTAAAACTTGTTTTGCGGTCCTTTTTGTAGAGGTTTCGGATGAGCAGTTCGAAATGGGCCTTTCAATGGACCCATTGGAATTTAAACTGAGTAAAAAGTACATAAATTGAGGTTTTGCAATATAATTGTGTTGAGAACCTCCTAATCAATTACATGAACTCCTAATATTTGAATAAAACATTTTTGCGTTCCTTTTTGTGGAGGTTTCGGACGAGCAGGTCTAAATGGGCCTTTCAATGGACCCGTTGGAATTTTAACTGAGTAAAAAGTACAGAAATTGAGGTTTTGCAATATAATTGTGTTGAAAAGCTCCTAATCAATTATTTGAACTCCTAATATTTGAATAAAACATTTTTGCGGTCCTTTTTGTAGAGGTTTCGGACGAGCAGGTCTAAATGGGCCTTTCAATGGACCCGTTGGAATTTTAACTGAGTAAAAAGTACAGAAATTGAGGTTTTGCAATATAATTGTGTTGAAAAGATCCTAATCAATTACATGAACTCCTAAAATTTGATTAAAACTTGTTTTGCAGTCCTTTTTGTAGAGGTTTCGGACGAGCGGGTCAAAATGGGCCTTTCAATGGACCCGTTGGAATTTTAACTGAGTAAAAAGTACAGAAATTGCGGTTTTGTAATATAATTGTGTTTAAAATCTCCTAATCAATTATTTGAACTCCTAATATTTGATTAAAACTTGTTTTGTAGTCCTTTTGGTAGTGGTTTCGGACGAGCGGGTCGAAATGGGCCTTTCAATGGACCCGTTGGAATTTTTTGAGGAAAGGGCCTCATTAAAAACTCCACTAATCCTTACTGGGCAGGCCCAGCAAGGTTCCTAAGAGGGGAAAAGAGTGCCCAAAATATACTATAAATCATGGTGGTTGGTGAACAACCAGTACAAATGTTCGCAGAGCATCGGGCAAGCCCGGCCCGAAATACAAAGAGGATTTAAATTGAAGGGCCCAATTGGCTACATAGTGAGCTAAAACATTAGCTGTGCACGGTACATAAGGTACACTAAAACCAGGTACAGTATCAAGGAAAGATCTAGTGGTCTGAATCTGCCGCTGAAGGGTGGAGGCATCCTCGTCGGCGTGACATAGCCAATTGACCAACAGGGCCGCATCCGACTCAAGAAGAAACCCTTGCCATCCAGCATCTGCACCGAGTTTGACACCATCGGTAATAGCATGAAGCTCCACTGATGTAGAATATGCGGTAGCGTCCAAGTAAATAGCCCGTCCGAGCAAGATAGCACTAGTAGCGTCACGAGCCACTATGCCAATGCCAGCGGATCCTGTAGTTGGGTTGAAAGCGCCATCGACATTGAGGTTTTGCAATATAATTGATTTGAAAAGCTCGTAATCAATTATTTGAACTCCTAATATTTGAATAAAACATTTTTGCAGTCCTTTTTGAAGAGGTTTCGGACGAGCAGGTCTAAATGGGCCTTTCAATGGACCCGTTGGAATTTTAACTGAGTAAAATGTACAGAAATTGAGGTTTTTCAATATAATTGTGTTGAAAAGCTCCTAATCAATTCCATGAACTCCTAAAATTTGATTAAAACTTGTTTTGCGGTCCTTTTTGGAGAGGTTTCAGACGAGCGAGTCGAAATGGGCCTTTCAATAGACCTGTTGGAATTTTAACTGAGTAAAATGTACAGAAATTGAGGTTTTGCAATATAATTGTGTTCAAAAGCTCCTAATCAATTATTTGAACTCCTAATATTTGAATAAAACATTTTTGCGGTCCTTTTTGTAGAGGTTTCGGACGAGCAGGTCTAAATGGGCCATTCAATGGACCCGTTGGAATTTTAACTAAGTAAAAAGTACAGAAATTGAGGTTTTGCAATATAATTGTGTTGAAAAGCTCCTAATCAATTACATGAACTCCTAAAATTTGATTAAAACTTGTTTTGCAGTCCTTTTAATAGAGGTTTTGGACGAGCGGGTCGAAATGGGCCTTTCAATGGACCCGTTGGAATTTTAAATGAGTAAAAAGTACAGAAATTGAGGTTTTTCAATATAATTGTGTTGAAAAGCTTCTAATAAATTACATGAACTCCTAAAATTTGATTAAAACTTGTTTTGCAGTCCTTTTTGTAGAGGTTTCGGACGAGCGGGTCGAAATGGGCCTTTCAATGGACCCGTTGGAATTTTAACTGAGTAAAAAGTACAGAAATTGAGGTTTTGCAATATAATTGTGTTGAGAACCTCCTAATCAATTACATGAACTCCTAATATTTGAATAAAACATTTTTGCGTTCCTTTTTGTAGAGGTTTCGGACGAGCAGGTCTAAATAGGCCTTTCAATGGACCCGTTGGAATTTTAACTGAGTAAAAAGTACAAAAATTGAGGTTTAGCAATATAATTGTGTTGAAAAGCTCCTAATCAATTATTTGAACTCCTAATATTTGAATAAAACATTTTTGCGGTCCTTTTTGTAGAGTTTTAGGACGAACAGGTCTAAATGGGCCTTTCAATGGACCCGTTGGAATTTTAACTGAGTAAAAAGTACAGAAATTGAGGTTTTGCAATGTAATTGTGTTGAAAAGATCCTAATCAATTGCATGAACTCCTAAAATTTGATTAAAACTTGTTTTGCAGTCCTTTTTGTAGAGGTTTCGGACGAGCGGGTCGAAATGGGCCTTTCAATGGACCCGTTGGAATTTTTTGAGGAAAGGGCCTCATTAAAAACCCCACTAATCCTTACTGGGCCGGCCCAGCAAGGCTCCTAAGAGGGGAAAAGAGTGCCCAAAATATATTATAAATCATGGTGGTTGGTGAACAACCGGTACAAATGTTCGCAGAGCATCGGGCAAGCCCGGCCCAAAATACAAAGAGGATTTAAATTGAAGGGCCCAATTGGCTACATATTGAGCTAAAACATTAGCTGTGCACGGTACATAAAGTAAACTAAAACCAGGTACAATATCAAGGAAAGATCTAGTGATTTGAATATGCCGCTGAAGGGTGGAGGCATCCTCGCCGGCGTGACGTAGCCAATTGACCAACAGGGCCGCATCCGACTCAAGAAGAAACCCTTGCCATCCAGCATCTGCACCGAGTTTGACACCATCGGTAATAGCATGAAGCTCCGCTGATGTAGAATCTGCGGTAGCGTCCAAGTAAATAGCCCATCCGAGCAAGATAGCACTAGTAGCGTCACGAGCCAATATGCGAATGCCAGCGGATCCTGTAGTTGGGTTGAAAGGGCCATCGACATTGAGGTTTTGCGATATAATTGATTTGAAAAGCTCCTAATCAATTATTTGAACTCCTAATATTTGACTAAAACTTGTTTTGCGGTCCTTTTTGTAGAGGGTTCGGACGAGCAGGTCGAAATGGGCCCTTCAATGGACCCATTGGAATTTTAATTGAGTAAAAAGTACAGAAATTGAGGTTTTGCAATATAATTGTGTTGAGAACCTCCTAATCAATTACATGAACTCCTAATATTTGAATAAAACATTTTTGCGTCCCTATTTGTAGAGGTTTCGGAAGAGCAGGTTTAAATGGGCCTTTCAATGGACCCGTTGGAATTTTAACTAAGTAAAAAGTACAGAAATTGCGGTTTTGTAATATAATTGTGTTGAAAAGCTCCTAATCAATTATTTGAACTCCTAATATTTGATTAAAACTTGTTTTGCAGTCCTTTTGTTAGTGGTTTTGGACGAGCGGGTCGAAATGGGCCTTTCAATGGACCCGTTGGAATTTTTTGAGGAAAAGGACCTCATTAAAAATCCCACTAATCCTTACTGGGCAGGCCCAGCAAGGGTCCTAAGAGGGGAAAAAAGTGCCCAAAATATATTATAAATCATGGTGGTTGGTGAACAACCGGTACAAATGTTCGCAGAGCATCGGGCAAGCCCGGCCCAAAATACAAAGAGGATTTAAATTGAAGGGCCCAATTGGCTACATATTGAGCTAAAACATTACCTGTGCACGGTACTTAAAGTAAACTAAAACCAGGTACAGTATCAAGGAAAGATCTAGTGATCTAAATCTGCCGCTGAAGGGTGGAGGCATCCTCGACGGCGTGACGTAGCCGATTGACCAACAGGGCCGCATCCGACTCAAGAAGAAACCCTTGCCATCCAGCATCTGCACCGAGTTTGACACCATCGGTAATAGCATGAAGCTCCGCTGATGTAGAATCTGTGATAGCGTCCAAGTAAATAGCCCGTCCGAGCAAGATAGCACTAGTAGCGTCACGAGCCAGTATGCCAATGCCAGCGGATCCTGTAGTTGGGTTGAAAGCGCCATCGACATTGAGGTTTTGCGATATAATTGATTTGAAAACCTCCTAGTCAATTATTTGAACTCCTAAAATTTGATTAAAACTTGTTTTGCAGTCCTTTTTGTAGAGGTTTCGGACGAGCAGGTCGAAATGGACCTTTCAATGGACCCGTTGGAATTTTAACTGAGTAAAAAGTACAAAAATTGCGGTTTTGCAATGTAATTGTATTGAAAAGCTCCTAATCAATTATTAGAACTCCTAATATTTGACTAAAACTTGTTTTGCGGTCCTTTTTGTAGAGGTTTCGGACGAGCAGGTCGAAATGGGCCTTTCAATGGACCCATTGGAATTTTAACTGAGTAAAAAGTACAGAAATTGAGGTTTTGCAATATAATTGTGTTGAGAACCTCCTAATCAATTACATGAACTCCTAATATTTGAATAAAACATTTTTGCGTCCCTTTTTGTAGAGGTTTCGGACGAGCAGGTCTAAATGGGCCTTTCAATGGACCCGTTGGAATTTTAACTGAGTAAAAAGTACAGAAATTGAGGTTTTGCAATATAATTGTGTTGAAAAGCTCCTAATCAATTATTTGAACTCCTAATATTTGAATAAAACATTTTTGCGGTCCTTTTTGTAGAGTTTTCGGACGAGCAGGTCTAAATGGGCCTTTCAATGGACCCGTTGGAATTTTAAATGAGTAAAAAGTACAGAAATTGAGGTTTTTCAAAATAATTGTGTTGAAAAGCTCCTAATCAATTATTTGAACTCCTAATATTTGAATAAAACATTTTTGCGGTCCTTTTTGTAGAGGTTTCGGACGAGCAGGTCTAAATGGGCCTTTCAATGGACCCGTTGGAATTTTAACTGTGTAAAAAGTACAGAAATTGAGGTTTTGCAATATAATTGATTTGAAAAGCTCCTAATCAATTATTTGAACTCCTAATATTTGAATAAAACATTTTTGCGTTCCTTTTTGTAGAGGTTTCGGATGAGCAGGTCTAAATGGACCTTTCAATAGACCCGTTGGAATTTTAACTTAGTAAAAAGTACAGAAATTGAAGTTTTGCAATATAATTGTGTTGAAAAGCTCCTAATCAATTATTTGAACTCCTAATATTTGAATAAAACATTATTGCGGTCCTTTTTGTAGAGGTTTCGGACGAGCAGGTCTAAATGGGCCTTTCAATGGACCTGTTCGAATTTTAAGTGAGTGAAAAGTACAGAAATTGAGGTTTTGCAATATAATTGTGTTGAAAAGCTCCTAATCAATTACATGAACTCCTAAAATTTGATTGAAACTTGTTTTGCAGTCCTTTTTGTAGAGGTTTCGGACGAGGCGGTCGAAATGGGCCTTTCAATGGACCCGTTGGAATTTTAACTGAGTAAAAAGTACAAAAAATGCGGTTTTGCAATATAATTGTGTTGAAAAGCTCCTAATCAATTATTTGAACTCCTAATATTTGACTAAAACTTGTTTTGCGGTCCTTTTTGTAGAGGTTTCGGACGAGCAGGTCGAAATGGGCCTTTCAATGGACCCATTGGAATTTTAACTGAGTAAAAAGTACATAAATTGAGGTTTTGCAATATAATTGTGTTGAGAACCTCCTAATCAATTACATGAACTCCTAATATTTGAATAAAACATTTTTGCATTCCTTTTTGTAGAGGTTTCGGACGAGCAGGTCTAAATGGGCGTTTCAATGGACCCGTTGGAATTTTAACTTAGTAAAAAGTACAGAAATTGAGGTTTAGCAATATAATTGTGTTAAAAAGCTCCTAATCAATTATTTGAACTCCTAATATTTGAATAAAACATTATTGCGGTCCTTTTTGTAGAGGTTTCGGACGAGCAGGTCTAAATGGGCCTTTTAATGGACCTGTTCGAATTTTAACTGAGTAAAAAGTACAGAAATTGAGGTTTTGCAATATAATTGTGTTGAAAAGCTCCTAATCAATTACATGAACTCCTAAAATTTGATTAAAACTTGTTTTGCAGTCCTTTTGTAGAGGTTTCGGACGAGTGGGTCGAAATGGGCCTTTCAATGGACCCGTTGGAATTTTAACTGAGTAAAAAGTACAAAAAATGCGGTTTTGCAATATAATTGTGTTGAAAAGCTCCTAATCAATTATTTGAACTCCTAATATTTGACTAAAACTTGTTTTGCGGTCCTTTTTGTAGAGGTTTCGGACGAGCAGGTCGAAATGGGCCTTTCAATGGACCCATTGGAATTTTAACTGAGTAAAAAGTACATAAATTGAGGTTTTGCAATATAATTGTGTTGAGAACCTCCTAATCAATTACATGAACTCCTAATATTTGAATAAAACATTTTTGCGTTCCTTTTTGCAGAGGTTTCGGACGAGCATGTCTAAATGGGCCTTTCAATGGACCCGTTGGAATTTTAACTGAGTAAAAAGTACAGAAATTGAGGTTTTGCAATATAATTGTGTTGAAAAGCTCCTAATCAATTCCATGAACTCCTAAAATTTGATTAAAACTTGTTTTGCGGTCCTTTTTGTAGAGGTTTCGGACGAGCATGTCTAAATGGGCCTTTCAATGGACCCGTTGGAATTTTAACTGAGTAAAAAGTACAGAAATTGAGGTTTTGCAATATAATTGTGTTGAAAAGATCCTAATCAATTACATGAACTCCTAAAATTTGATTAAAACTTGTTTTGCAGTCCTTTTTGTAGAGGTTTCGGACGAGCGGGTCGAAATGGGCCTTTCAATGGACCCGTTGGAATTTTAACTGAGTAAAAAGTACAGAAATTGCGGTTTTGTAATATAATTGTGTTGAAAAGCTCCTAATCAATTATTTGAACTCCTAATATTTGATTAAAACTTGTTTTGCAGTCCTTTTGGAAGTGGTTTCGGACGAGCGGGTCGAAATGGGCCTTTCAATGGACCCGTTGGAATTTTTTGAGGAAAGGGCCTCATTAAAAACCCCACTAATCCTTACTGGGCAGGCCCAACAAGGGTCCTAAGAGGGGAAAAGAGTGCCCAAAATATATTATAAATCATGGTGGTTGGTGAACAACCGGTTCAAATGTTCGTAGAGCATCGGGTAAGCCCAGCCCGAAATACAAAGAGGATTTAAATTGAAGGGCCCAATTGGCTACATAGTGAGCTAAAACATTAGCTGTGGACGGTACATAAAGTAAACTAAAACCAGGTACAATATCAAGGAAAGATCTAGTGGTCTGAATCTGCCGCTGAAGGGTGGAGGCATCCTCGCCGGCGTGACGTAGCCAATTGACCAACAGGGCCGCATCCGACTCAAGAAGAAACCCTTGCCATCCAGCATCTGCACCGAGTTTGACACCATCGGTAATAGGGTGAAGCTCCGCTGATGTAGAATCTGCGGTAGCGTCCAAGTAAATAGCCCGTCCGATCAAGATAGCACTAGTAGCGTCACGAGCCACTATGCCAATGCCAGCGGATCCTGTAGTTGGGTTGAAAGCGCCATCGACATTGATTTTGATCGTTCCAGCCGGTGGCGGTCTCCATACAGGTTGGGAAAGTGCTGTCTCCGTCTGCTGCCGCGTCGTGGTATTGTCTGAGTTGGCCGAAAAGTAGTCGTGAAGTAGGTCCTGGGAGTTCATCAAAGTAAGCCAAGGGGGCTGTAATCGCTGAGAATGGACCCAATCATTCCTCCTGTTCCAAAGATTCCACAGGGTAGTCAGGAGGAGATCAAATTGTGCACGAGATAGAAGCATAGCTCCCTGTTCTAGCCAGAGGGGAACCGAGGTGGCTGTGCTGTCGCGAAATGCACCGGGGAAGCCGGCAAGGCCGAGCACCTCGGCAGCGCCCGGACAGTCCCGGAATGCGTGAGTCGCAGTTTCAAGAGTCGATGGACAGAACGGGCACATGTCAGTGCCCAGTCCAATAGCCGCAAGCCGGTCACCAGTGGGTAATGCACCCCGTCCTACCCGCCACCCAAAGGTGCGAACCTTCGGGAGTGTATTAGATTTAGCAATGATCTTCCAGAGTGGACTCGGTCGCTCAAGGGGCCGTGGGGGCCTACGTAAGAATAGGTAGCCGGAGCGTACGGAATATATGTTAGTATCATGAAAACCCCATAGTAAAGTATCACGACGTACATCGGATATCGGTACGTGCAGTATGTTGGCAGCATCATCGTCGTCAAAGTATTGACGAACTTTGTTTTCGTCCCAAGAATTGTGATGTCGGATCATAAAATCTCCGCAGCGCAAGGGTATCTCCTCATTATCCAGATAATTACCAAAGAAGGAGAGACCAGCTGACCCACCCCAATGATCATGATGGATACGTATACGACTATCAACACCAGGCCTCCAGAAAAAGCCTGGCTGCAAGTGTTGCAAGGCTTGCCATATACCTCGCCAAGCAAATGAGGCGCGTTGGTCAGCCTTTACATCCAGAATATTGTCGGAGGGGTAATAGCGTGATCGCAGGACCCTAGCGAGCAGGGAGTCAGGCGAGTGAATCAGTCGCCAGATTTGCTTCCCAAGAAGAGCAATATTAAAGTCTCGTAAGTCGCAGAAGCCCATACCCCCGGCGGCTTTGGGTGTACACATAGTATTCTAGGAAAACATTGGCCATCCTTTTTTGTTACTCCTGCCCGACCACCAGTAACGGCGAATTGAGCGTGTTGCGTCGTCCATAATGTTTTGCGGAAGCAAATAGCACGACATGACGTACTGAGGTAAAGCTTGCGCTACTGATTTTATTAGAACTTCACGCCCACTATATGAAAGCAAGTTAGTATCCCATTTAGCCATGCGTGAATTGACTTTGTCTCGAATAAACCCAAGACTAGTAGTTCGGTTCCTCCCCACGAGAAGAGGGACCCCCAGATAAGTTCCAGGGTCATCAACCAAACGGATTCCAAGAGTATGCTGAAGGGCTTGTGAGAAGTCCGTCGAGCAGGAAGAGCTACAAAAGGCAGTCGACTTAGAAAAGTTGACAGATTGTCCTAAGGATGATTCATACAAACGAAGAATCTCCTTCAATCGCTCTATTTTCGTTGGGCAATTACGGACGAAGACAATACTGTCGTCCGCAAAGAGCAGATGATTAATCCTTGGCCCACGCCGATTGGCCTGTAATCCAACGAGTCGTCCCGCTTGCTGTTCAGCCTCAAGGGCCGCTGAAAGCCCTTGGGAGCATATTAAGAAGAGGAAAGGCGAGAGAGGGTCGCCTTGCCGAATTCCCCTAGTCGGAAAGAACTCGTGGGATAGAGCGCCATTAAGACGGACTGAGAATGAAACAGTGGATACGCAACGGAGCAGTAATTGTACCCAATCGGGCGCAAATCCCATACGTAGCATTACGTCTTTAAGAAAAGACCATTCAACCTTATCGAATGCCTTCTCCATATCTAGCTTCAAGGCAGCCCCTTGATAGATCGAAGCGTTATTAGTATGGAGGGTATGAACAAGTTCATGTGCAATCAGAATATTGTCAGTGATGTTCCTGCCACTAACAAAAGCGGCTTACGCATCACTGATACAAGATGGTAAGATAGGTTTGAGTCAATTCACAAGAACCTTGGCGATGGTTTTGTAAATGACAGTGCATAAACTGATTGGCCGGAATTGACGCATGTTTGAAGCGTCAGGCACCTTCGGAATGAGGACAATAATGGCTTTGTTAACCGTTGCCATGTCCTCTTCCCCTCGTAAAAGACGCAAACAAAGTTGGACGAATTCAGGCCCAATGACATCCCAGTATTGCCTATAGAAACTACTGGGGAAGCCATCAAAACCCGGAGCTTTCCTGGGGCCGATATCCCGGAATGCTGTGATTACCTCGTCTTCAGTGAAGGGTCGAAGCAACGAGTCGTTCATTTCAGCATTAACAACCGGGCTAATGTGTTCCAGAAGAAGTGGAGAGGAAGTCGGACTAGAGGATGTAAACAAACCCTGGAAATAATCTGATGCAATCCGAAGAAGCTCAGTCTTCTCGGTATACCATGTTTGGTCTACATCAAAGAGACCACGTATAGTGTTCTTTTTCCTTCGTTTAGACGATCTGGCATGGAAGAAGGAAATGTTCTTGTCACCTTGCGATAGCCAGGTAACACGAGAACGCTGGGCCCAGTAGGCTTCCTTTGCATCCAAAAGGCGTCGAAGTTCCAATTTCGCATTTCATAGATTGAGCAGCATGTCGGGTGACAGCTGTCGTCTACGCATATAAGAATTAATCTTACGTTGAAGCTCAACGATGCGGTTGTTGGAGTTGAAACGACGAGTCGTTTGCCAGTCATGTAAGTGGTTCCCAACAATAGTCAATTTGTCAAGGAGGGTGCCCGACGCATTTGACCATGCTTGGTGAAAAGCGTTAATACATGATGGGTCCTTTGCCCAGCAAGACTCGAATCGAAAATGATCACCATCATGCTGGGCGCGGTCCTCACGAGGTGTAGCGCGTTTGGTGTCCAAGATAATGACATAGTGATCGGATTATGGAGAGAAGACATTTCTACATTGGAATGTTAAGTGGGCATTGAGCCATGCAGTACATGCAAGGTATCTATCCAGATGTTCACAAACGGGTGTGACATTTGGTCCCGTTCGCGACCAAGTGAACCATCCCGAGCATGGTTTGCAATCAAATATCCTATTACGGGCGAGGCAATCTCTAAAATTGGTGATTTGTGATTGCGGTCTACGACATCCACCTTGTTTTTCAGAGTCGGATAAAATGTCGTTTAGGTCCCCACCAATTAGCCAAGGTAATGGGGAATTGTTACGAAGAGAGTCTATCAGTTCCCACGTTTTATATTTCATGCTAGTTTCTGCGTACCCATAGATGCCGGTAAATCGAAAGCAATCATCAGAAGATGTTATAGTGGAATCAATGTGACGATCAGAATACGATAAAAGATCCATAGTCATATTATTATTCCAAAACAAAATCAAACCAGAGCAAGTTGGGCTGCTTTTCACATGGAAGCAGCCCGTCATTTCTAGAGAAAGTTTTAAACGTTCAAAATTGAAATTAAACAACCGAGTCTCAGATAAAAAAATAATTGAAGGTTCTAATTTTCGGACCAGTGAAACAAGCCCTCGAACTGCCTCTGGGAACCAAGCCCACGGCAGTTCCAGCACAAGAGCCTCATTTCTCTCGGCGGGGTTGAATATCAACCGCCGCCGAAGAGATTTTGCTGCTCATCCCAGCTTTAGTGTGTTTAGTAGTCTTTTCAGTTGGTGCTGCTCCGGGTTTTGCCGGCCGTGCTGAAACCTTTGGTGAGGTGCGTGGGCGCTTAGCCGTTGTGGGTGCAGCCAAGGGAGGGCTGTGCTTTGCCTTACGAGGTTCTGTGGCACCCTTCGGTGGGCTCGATGAAGTAGCAAGCCAATCCTCAAAATTCGGATTGACATAAGCATTGCTGCCGTGACCAGCAGTAGTAGATTTGGCAGGCACTGCAGTGGGCACCGGGAAGCCTTCGCCATCAATCAACACAAACCGTTTGTCAGGCGGGGTGGATGATGCATCATCAATCCCTGCGGCTGCTTAGGCAGTGTTGGGAGCTCTAGTGTTGGCTGATTCCGCATCAGCCGGTATAACAGCAAGGGGGGCCACATCGAGAGGCTCGATTGAAATTTGTCCCGTGGGATCGCTCCCCGCATCCGCCATCGGCGCATCAGGGCCATCAGGGGCGACTGGGTTCATCTGCTCAGCAGCGTTTCCGCACCCGTGGGTGCTGCAGCATCGGTGGCCTTAGCAGCGTCAGCAGCTATGGGCCCAACAGTAGTTTCTTCTATCGATTCAGAGGCTGCAGCATCCGACAACTTTGTGGCTGAGGCGGCGTCAGCAACAACCACCGATTTCCCCTTTCGATCTGGTTCTGTGGAGCAGAAATGAAGGAGATAACAGTGAGGATAAATAGTAGAAAACACTCCTACTAAGAAAGGTGTATTATAAATATCGACAAGTGCAGAAAAATTATTTAAAGATACCGGCAGTGGCTGGTTTCTTCGTAGATGGTCCTGCACCTGGGAAGAGGTAAAAAGATGGTGAAAATCGAGTGTGATTTGCATAAAAATGCATGCAACATGCGATGCATAAAGAAAAGGAGAAGAGATGATCCAATCCCATAATGAGGAAATATATAGAAAGAAAGGTGTACCGGTGGTAGCCATCGAGGGCTTGGTTGATGGGCCAGCTGGCTCAAAATAACAAACCCGGCCTCGGGTTGTTATTTTAGACTTTTTCTTTGGAGCAGGGGCACGTAGCCAGTCTCCATACTGTTGGGGTTCCGTTTTGTCATCCTTGAATTCCGCACAGGTGGCTTTAAGATGGCATAAAATGCCACACCCGTGACAGAAAGTTGGTAGTTTCTCATATTGAATTGGCAACATTTGAGGGCCTTCATCCTCCTCAATCTGTACAGCTACAAACCGACGCAGCGGCTGATGTACATCGATAATAACCAGGACACAGAGGAATTCGGTCATATTCCCCTCATCCGACCGACGAGAGTCTGTCCCTATGACTGCACCAATCCCACTTCCAATGGTTCGTCCGGTGACATTAGCCACTACAACGCCAGTCATCATGGCTATTGGCACCCTATGTATTCTCACCCAGATTCTCATCTGGTAGTATCTGTAGCCCTTAATGGTAAGTTTTGGCTGGATAGGTAAGAGTGCAAGCCAATCTTTCTTGAAGGTCCATGGCCCTCTTCTTAGAACGTCATCCCTGCAGGCTTTAGTTTCAAACTTAAAAAGAAAATAACCAGAGCCTAGAGTCGTTACCGATGAGAGTTTATCCTCTCTCCATACAGCGGTGAAAAGGCGCACCAAAGCATTCTCATCAAAGTCTTTGGTGTTGAAAAGTTTCCCGATGAGAGACGACTTGTAGTCATCAAGGGGGACGGCCTTCGTGGAGGCAGGTGCACATATCACGTTTTTTTCCTCTGCCGTAAATTGGAGGTTGTCAAAACGGGAGAGAAAAGAGTCTGTGGAGGCCATGAGGGTTTGTTTGTACGTCTGAGGACGTTGTAGCAAAAGATAGTGCTCTAGGTTGGATGTAAGTGTCACACAGTTGTATTGGCTCGCATAAAGTGTGAAAAGATGACCAAAGGTTAATATATAAAGGCGGTAATTCTCAATGAAATGAGAAGAATGTTCGAATTGTGAGAGGTGTGGATAATCCAAAAAAGGATAGGATAATATTGATTTAAATTTAAAAGCAAATAGAATCCTGACTAGATAATTTAAATTGTATTTGAATTTAAATAATTTCCTAATAATCTTGGGATTAAAAGAGAATATTAACTTAAATTCAAAGGGATTATCCAGATGGAAAAATAAATTGAATTTATACAATATCTTAATAATCCTGTGATTAAAAGATAATATTAAAAAGAATTTGAATTTAAATAAACTCTTGATAATCATGAGATTAAAAGAGGATATTAATTTAAATTCAAAGGGATTATCAAGATAATAGGAAAAGAATTTGAATTTAAATAATATCTTTATAATCCTGGGATTAAAAGATAATAGTAATTTAAACTCAAATAGAATACTAGAATAAGTGGATTTATCTAGATAATTTAAAGGAAAAATGAATTTAAACAATTTCCTGTTAATCATGTGATTGAAAGAGAATATTGATTTAAATTCAAAAGGATTATCAAGATAATTGAAAAAAAAATTGAGTTTAAATAATGTCTTAATAATCCTGGGATTACAAGATATTATTAAGTTAAATTCAACTAGAATCCTAGAAAGAGTGGATTTATCCAAATAATTTAAATAGAAATTCATTCGTATTTTATTATCCAGATCATTTAAATGAAAAATCATTCGTATTTTATTATCCACAATTTTTAAATCGTGATAATTTAAAGAATCCCAAGATAGTAGGAATAGGTTAAGATTTGAGAAAGTTTGATGGGAATCTTCCGATTTGCATGCATTGCATGGGGGTAGGGTACGTGCATGAGGCTTAGGTTCCCATACAGACCCGGAATGTGGAATTTTGAAATTCCGTTGAATAACTGAAAGTATTTTCGCTAACTGACAATATCCGATACTCCTAAAATTGTAGAGCATTTGAGATGCAGCTGCCGTCCGGTGGTTTGCGGCTGCAGTATCCCCCGCCGGTTGATCTGTTTTGGAGGGGAACAGTAGTAATTTGGGACCCAAGTGGTGACCATGCACATGAACAATCATTGGAGCCCTTGTTCCTGAATTGTAATAAGTCTGGAAATGGATAATTAATAAAACGTAGTAAAATATACTGATGGTCTGTTGTAGTAACAGAAATGAATAACAATATGAACAAACTTGCTGCATTGCTTCGCGTATGTACGTTTGCATGCAGGCAGTTTCATTCACTGTTAATGAAGATTTCCCCAGCGTGACGTTGTTGTTTAGGGAGTTGATACAAGGTCGTAAAGACCAGGAAATTTCCTGTACTCTAGAAAAGGAGACAGGGTAGACGAAGGGCATCAAAAATGGTGTCCCAACACTTGAGTGATGCTTGTGAAAAACATCAATTGCCTTTATCGGCAGTGTTTGGCCAGTGCCATAGCAAAAATATTACCAGTGATAAACACAATAGTAACAGGCAGAAAAAATTCTTCCGGGCTTGGTGTGTGGTTAACACTGTCATCGTGTTTGTGCTAAGCAAGCACCACCATGACAGTGGGAGGGGAGGGGAAGGGGGAGGCATGTATGGCGGCAGAGGATGTGGCGGAAGAGGGCGGAGAGAAGGAGGAAGGGGGGAAGAGAGAAGGGAAAATTAGAGAGAAAACTTGAGAGAATTTTCATCACACACACCCGTTGACCCACCCGTTGGAATTTTAACTGGGTAAAAAGTAGAGAAATTGAGGTTTTGCAATATAATTGTGTTAAAAAGCTCCTAATCAATTATTTGAACTCCTAATATTTGAATAAAACCTTTTTGCGGTCCTTTTTGTAGAGGTTTCGGACGAGCAGGTCTAAATGGGCCTTTCAATGGACCCGTTGGAATTTTAACTGAGTAAAAAGTACAAAAAATGAGGTTTTGCAGTATAATTGTGTTGAAAAGCTCCTAATCAATTACATGAACTCCTAAAATTTGATTAAAACTTGTTTTGTAGTCCTTTTTGTAGAGGTTTCGGACGAGCGGGTCGAAATGGGCCTTTCAATGGACCCGTTGGAATTGTAACTGAGTAAAAAGTACAGAAATTGCGGTTTTGCAATATAATTGTGTTGAAAAGCTCCTAATCAATTATTTGAACTCCTAATATTTGATTAAAACTTGTTTTTGCGGTCCTTTTTGTAGAGGTTTCGGACGAGCAGGTCTAAATGGGCCATTCAATGGACCCGTTGGAATTTTAACTGAGTAAAAAGTACAGAAATTGATGTTTTGCAATATAATTGTGTTGAAAAGCTCCTAATCAATTACATGAACTCCTAAAAATTGATTAAAACTTGTTTTGCAGTCCTTTTTGTAGAGGTTTCGGACGAGCGGGTCGAAATGGGCCTTTCAATGGACCCATTGGAATTTTAACTGAGTAAAAAGTACAGAAATTGCGGTTTTGCAATATAATTGTGTTGAAAAGCTCCTAATCAATTTTTTGAACTCCTAATATTTGATTAAAACTTGTTTTGCGGTCCTTTTTGTAGAGGTTTCGGACGAGCAGGTCTAAATGGGACTTTCAATGGACCCGTTGGAATTTTAACTGAGTAAAAAGTACAGAAATTGCGGTTTTGCAATATAATTGTTTTGAAAAGCACCTAATCAATTATTTGAACTCCTAATATTTGACTAAAACTTCTTTTGCGGTCCTCTTTGTAGAGGTTTCAGACGAGCAGGTCGAAATGGGCCTTTCAATGGACCCGTTGGAATTTTAACTGAGTAAAAAGTACAGAAATTGAGGTTTTGCAATATAATTGTGTTGAAAAGCTCCTAATCAATTACATGAACTCCTAAAATTTGAATAAAACATTTTTGCGTTCCTTTTTGTAGAGGTTTCGGACGAGCGGGTCGAAATGGGCCTTTCAATGGACCCGTTGGAATTTTAACTGAGTAAAAAGTACAGAAATTGAGGTTTTGCAATATAATTGTGTTGAAAAGCTCCTAATCAATTATTTGAACTCCTAATATTTGAATAAAACATTTTTTCGGTCCTTTTTGTAGAGGTTTCGGACGAGCAGGTCTAAATGGGCCTTTCAATGGACCCGTTGGAATTTTAACTGAGTAAAAAGTACAAAAATTGAGGTTTTGCAGTATAATTGTGTTGAAAAGCTCCTAATCAATTACATGAACTCCTAAAATTTGATTAAAACTTGTTTTGCAGTCCTTTTTGTAGAGGTTTCGGACGAGCGGGTCGAAATGGGCCTTTCAATGGACCCGTTGGAATTTTAACTGAGTAAAAAGTACAGAAATTGCGGTTTTACAATATAATTGTGTTGAAAAGCTCCTAATAATTTATTTGAACTCCTAATATTTGATTAAAACTTGTTTTTGCGGTCCTTTTTGTAGAGGTTTCGGACGAGCAGGTCTAAATGGGCCTTTCAATGGACCCGTTGGAATTTTAACTGAGTAAAAAGTACAGAAATTGAGGTTTTGCAATATAATTATGTTGAAAAGCTCCTAATCAATTATTTGAACTCCTAATATTTGACTAAAACTTGTTTTGCGTTCCTTTTTGTAGAGGTTTCAGACGAGCAGGTCGAAATGGGCCTTTCAATGGACCCGTTGGAATTTTAACTAAATAAAAAGTACAGAAATTGAGGTTTTGCAATATAATTGTGTTGAAAAGCTCCAAATCAATTACATGAACTCCTAAATTTTGAATAAAACATTTTTGCGTTCCTTTTTGTAGAGGTTTCGGAGGAGCGGGTCGAAATGGGCCTTTCAATGGACCCGTTGGAATTTTAACTGAGTAAAAAGTACAGAAATTGCGGTTTTGCAATATAATTGTGTTGAAAAGCTCCTAATCAATTATTTGATCTCCTAATATTTGAATAAAACATTTTTGCGATCCTTTTTGTAGAGGTTTCGGACGAGCAGGTCTAAATGGGCCTTTCAATGGACCCGTTGGAATTTTAACTGAGTAAAAAGTACAGAAATTGAGGTTTTGCAATATAATTGTGTTGAAAAGCTCCTAATCAATTACATGAACTCCTAAAATTTGATTAAAACTTGTTTTGCAGTCCTTTTTGTAGAGGTCTCGGACGAGCGGGTCGAAATGGGCCTTTCAATGGACCCGTTGGAATTTTAACTGAGTAAAAAGTACATAAATTGCGGTTTTGCAATATAATTGTGTTGAAAAGCTCCTAATCAATTATTTGAACTCCTAATATTTGATTAAAACTTGTTTTGCAGTCCTTTTGTAGAGGTTTCGGACGATCGGGTCGAAATGGGCATTTCAATGGACCCGTTGGAATTTTAACTGAGTAAAAAGTACAGAAATTGAGGTTTTGCAATATAATTGTGTTGAAAAGCTCCTAATCAATTATTTGATCTCCTAATATTTGAATAAAACATTTTTGCGGTCCTTTTTGTAGAGGTTTCGGACGAGCAGGTCTAAATGGGCCTTTCAATGGACCCGTTGGAATTTTAACTGAGTAAAAAGTACAAAAAATGAGGTTTTGCAGTATAATTGTGTTGAAAAGCTCCTAATCAATTACATGAACTCCTAAAATTTGATTAAAACTTGTTTTGTAGTCCTTTTTGTAGAGGTTTCGGACGAGCGGGTCGAAATGGGCCTTTCAATGGACCCGTTGGAATTGTAACTGAGTAAAAAGTACAGAAATTGCGGTTTTGCAATATAATTGTGTTGAAAAGCTCCTAATCAATTATTTGAACTCCTAATATTTGATTAAAACTTGTTTTTGCGGTCCTTTTTGTAGAGGTTTCGGACGAGCAGGTCTAAATGGGCCATTCAATGGACCCGTTGGAATTTTAACTGAGTAAAAAGTACAGAAATTGATGTTTTGCAATATAATTGTGTTGAAAAGCTCCTAATCAATTACATGAACTCCTAAAAATTGATTAAAACTTGTTTTGCAGTCCTTTTTGTAGAGGTTTCGGACGAGCGGGTCGAAATGGGCCTTTCAATGGACCCATTGGAATTTTAACTGAGTAAAAAGTACAGAAATTGCGGTTTTGCAATATAATTGTGTTGAAAAGCTCCTAATCAATTTTTTGAACTCCTAATATTTGATTAAAACTTGTTTTGCGGTCCTTTTTGTAGAGGTTTCGGACGAGCAGGTCTAAATGGGCCTTTCAATGGACCCGTTGGAATTTTAACTGAGTAAAAAGTACAGAAATTGCGGTTTTGCAATATAATTGTGTTGAAAAGCTCCTAATCAATTTTTTGAACTCCTAATATTTGATTAAAACTTGTTTTGCGGTCCTTTTTGTAGAGGTTTCGGACGAGCAGGTCTAAATGGGCCTTTCAATGGGCCCGTTGGAATTTTAACTGAGTACAAAGTACAGAAATTGCGGTTTTGCAATATAATTGTTTTGAAAAGCACCTAATCAATTATTTGAACTCCTAATATTTGACTAAAACTTCTTTTGCGGTCCTCTTTGTAGAGGTTTCAGACGAGCAGGTCGAAATGGGCCTTTCAATGGACCCGTTGGAATTTTAACTGAGTAAAAAGTACAGAAATTGAGGTTTTGCAATATAATTGTGTTGAAAAGCTCCTAATCAATTACATGAACTCCTAAAATTTGAATAAAACATTTTTGCGTTCCTTTTTGTAGAGGTTTCGGACGAGCGGGTCGAAATGGGCCTTTCAATGGACCCGTTGGAATTTTAACTGAGTAAAAAGTACAGAAATTGAGGTTTTGCAATATAATTGTGTTGAAAAGCTCCTAATCAATTATTTGAACTCCTAATATTTGAATAAAACATTTTTTCGGTCCTTTTTGTAGAGGTTTCGGACGAGCAGGTCTAAATGGGCCTTTCAATGGACCCGTTGGAATTTTAACTGAGTAAAAAGTACAAAAATTGAGGTTTTGCAGTATAATTGTGTTGAAAAGCTCCTAATCAATTACATGAACTCCTAAAATTTGATTATAACTTGTTTTGCAGTCCTTTTTGTAGAGGTTTCGGACGAGCGGGTCGAAATGGGCCTTTCAATGGACCCGTTGGAATTTTAACTGAGTAAAAAGTACAGAAATTGCGGTTTTACAATATAATTGTGTTGAAAAGCTCCTAATAATTTATTTGAACTCCTAATATTTGATTAAAACTTGTTTTTGCGGTCCTTTTTGTAGAGGTTTCGGACGAGCAGGTCTAAATGGGCCTTTCAATGGACCCGTTGGAATTTTAACTGAGTAAAAAGTACAGAAATTGAGGTTTTGCAATATAATTATGTTGAAAAGCTCCTAATCAATTATTTGAACTCCTAATATTTGACTAAAACTTGTTTTGCGTTCCTTTTTGTAGAGGTTTCAGACGAGCAGGTCGAAATGGGCCTTTCAATGGACCCGTTGGAATTTTAACTAAATAAAAAGTACAGAAATTGAGGTTTTGCAATATAATTGTGTTGAAAAGCTCCAAATCAATTACATGAACTCCTAAATTTTGAATAAAACATTTTTGCGTTCCTTTTTGTAGAGGTTTCGGAGGAGCGGGTCGAAATGGGCCTTTCAATGGACCCGTTGGAATTTTAACTGAGTAAAAAGTACAGAAATTTGGGTTTTGCAATATAATTGTGTTGAAAAGCTCCTAATCAATTATTTGATCTCCTAATATTTGAATAAAACATTTTTGCGATCCTTTTTGTAGAGGTTTCGGACGAGCAGGTCTAAATGGGCCTTTCAATGGACCCGTTGGAATTTTAACTGAGTAAAAAGTACAGAAATTGAGGTTTTGCAATATAATTGTGTTGAAAAGCTCCTAATCAATTACATGAACTCCTAAAATTTGATTAAAACTTGTTTTGCAGTCCTTTTTGTAGAGGTCTCGGACGAGCGGGTCGAAATGGGCCTTTCAATGGACCCGTTGGAATTTTAACTGAGTAAAAAGTACATAAATTGCGGTTTTGCAATATAATTGTGTTGAAAAGCTCCTAATCAATTATTTGAACTCCTAATATTTGATTAAAACTTGTTTTGCAGTCCTTTTGTAGAGGTTTCGGACGATCGGGTCGAAATGGGCATTTCAATGGACCCGTTGGAATTTTAACTGAGTAAAAAGTACAGAAATTGAGGTTTTGCAATATAATTGTGTTGAAAAGCTCCTAATCAATTATTTGATCTCCTAATATTTGAATAAAACATTTTTGCGGTCCTTTTTGTAGAGGTTTCGGACGAGCAGGTCTAAATGGGCCTTTCAATGGACCCGTTGGAATTTTAACTGAGTAAAAAGTACAAAAAATTTGGTTTTGCAGTATAATTGTGTTGAAAAGCTCCTAATCAATTACATGAACTCCTAAAATTTGATTAAAACTTGTTTTGTAGTCCTTTTTGTAGAGGTTTCGGACGAGCGGGTCGAAATGGGCCTTTCAATGGACCCGTTGGAATTGTAACTGAGTAAAAAGTACAGAAATTGCAGTTTTGCAATATAATTGTGTTGAAAAGCTCCTAATCAATTATTTGAACTCCTAATATTTGATTAAAACTTGTTTTTGCGGTCCTTTTTGTAGAGGTTTCGGACGAGCAGGTCTAAATGGGCCATTCAATGGACCCGTTGGAATTTTAACTGAGTAAAAAGTACAGAAATTGATGTTTTGCAATATAATTGTGTTGAAAAGCTCCTAATCAATTACATGAACTCCTAAAAATTGATTAAAACTTGTTTTGCAGTCCTTTTTGTAGAGGTTTCGGACGAGCAGGTCGAAATGGGCCTTTCAATGGACCCATTGGAATTTTAACTGAGTAAAAAGTACAGAAATTGCGGTTTTGCAATATAATTGGGTTGAAAAGCTCCTAATCAATTTTTTGAACTCCTAATATTAGATTAAAACTTGTTTTGCGGTCCTTTTTGTAGAGGTTTCGGACGAGCAGGTCTAAATGGGCCTTTCAATGGACCCGTTGGAATTTTAACTGAGTAAAAAGTACAGAAATTGCGGTTTTGCAATATAATTGTTTTGAAAAGCTCCTAATCAATTATTTGAACTCCTAATATTTGACTAAAACTTCTTTTGCGGTCCTCTTTGTAGAGGTTTCAGACGAGCAGGTCGAAATGGGCCTTTCAATGGACCCGTTGGAATTTTAACTGAGTAAAAAGTACAGAAATTGAGGTTTTGCAATATAATTGTGTTGAAAAGCTCCTAATCAATTACATGAACTCCTAAAATTTGAATAAAACATTTTTGCGTTCCTTTTTGTAGAGGTTTCGGACGAGCGGGTCGAAATGGGCCTTTCAATGGACCCGTTGGAATTTTAACTGAGTAAAAAGTACAGAAATTGAGGTTTTGCAATATAATTGTGTTGAAAAGCTCCTAATCAATTATTTGAACTCCTAATATTTGAATAAAACATTTTTTCGGTCCTTTTTGTAGAGGTTTCGGACGAGCAGGTCTAAATGGGCCTTTCAATGGACCCGTTGGAATTTTAACTGAGTAAAAAGTACAAAAATTGAGGTTTTGCAGTATAATTGTGTTGAAAAGCTCCTAATCAATTACATGAACTCCTAAAATTTGATTAAAACTTGTTTTGCAGTCCTTTTTGTAGAGGTTTCGGACGAGCGGGTCGAAATGGGCCTTTCAATGGACCCGTTGGAATTTTAACTGAGTAAAAAGTACAGAAATTGCGGTTTTACAATATAATTGTGTTGAAAAGCTCCTAATAATTTATTTGAACTCCTAATATTTGATTAAAACTTTTTTTTGCGGTCCTTTTTGTAGAGGTTTCGGACGAGCAGGTCTAAATGGGCCTTTCAATGGAGCCGTTGGAATTTTAACTGAGTAAAAAGTACAGAAATTGAGGTTTTGCAATATAATTATGTTGAAAAGCTCCTAATCAATTATTTGAACTCCTAATATTTGACTAAAACTTGTTTTGCGTTCCTTTTTGTAGAGGTTTCAGACGAGCAGGTCGAAATGGGCCTTTCAATGGACCCGTTGGAATTTTAACTAAATAAAAAGTACAGAAATTGAGGTTTTGCAATATAATTGTGTTGAAAAGCTCCAAATCAATTACATGAACTCCTAAATTTTGAATAAAACAATTTTTGCGTTCCTTTTTGTAGAGGTTTCGGAGGAGCGGGTCGAAATGGGCCTTTCAATGGACCCGTTGGAATTTTAACTGAGTAAAAAGTACAGAAATTTGGGTTTTGCAATATAATTGTGTTGAAAAGCTCCTAATCAATTATTTGATCTCCTAATATTTGAATAAAACATTTTTGCGATCCTTTTTGTAGAGGTTTCGGACGAGCAGGTCTAAATGGGCCTTTCAATGGACCCGTTGGAATTTTAACTGAGTAAAAAGTACAGAAATTGAGGTTTTGCAATATAATTGTGTTGAAAAGCTCCTAATCAATTACATGAACTCCTAATATTTGATTAAAACTTGTTTTGCAGTCCTTTTTGTAGAGGTCTCGGACGAGCGGGTCGAAATGGGCCTTTCAATGGACCCGTTGGAATTTTAACTGAGTAAAAAGTACATAAATTGCGGTTTTGCAATATAATTGTGTTGAAAAGCTCCTAATCAATTATTTGAACTCCTAATATTTGATTAAAACTTGTTTTGCAGTCCTTTTGTAGAGGTTTCGGACGATCGGGTCGAAATGGGCATTTCAATGGACCCGTTGGAATTTTAACTGAGTAAAAAGTACAGAAATTGAGGTTTTGCAATATAATTGTGTTGAAAAGCTCCTAATCAATTATTTGATCTCCTAATATTTGAATAAAACATTTTTGCGGTCCTTTTTGTAGAGGTTTCGGACGAGCAGGTCTAAATGGGCCTTTCAATGGACCCGTTGGAATTTTAACTGAGTAAAAAGTACAGAAATTGAGGTTTTGCAATATAATTGTGTTGAAAAGCTCCTAATCAATTACATGAACTCCTAAAATTTGATTAAAACTTGTTTTGCAGTCCTTTTTGTAGAGGTCTCGGACGAGCGGGTCGAAATGGGCCTTTCAATGGACCCGTTTTAATTTTAACTGAGTAAAAAGTACAGAAATTGAGGTTTTGCAATATAATTGTGTTGAAAAGCTCCTAATCAATTATTTGAACTCCTAATATTTGATTAAAACTTGTTTTGCAGTCCTTTTTGTAGAGATTTCGGACGAGCGGGTCGAAATGGGCCTTTCAATGGACCCGTTGGAATTTTAACTGAGTAAAAATTACAGAAATTGAGGTTTTGCAATATAATTGTGTTGAAAAGCTCCTAATCAATTATTTGAACTCCTAATATTTGAATAAAACATTTTTGCGGTCCTTTTTGTAAAGGTTTCGGACGAGCAGGTCTAAATGGGCCTTTCAATAGACCCGTTGTAATTTTATCTAAGTAAAAAGTACAGAAATTGAGGTTTTGCAATATAATTGTGTTGAAAAGCTCCTAATCAATTACATGAACTCCTAATATTTGAATAAAACATTTTTGCGTTCCTTTTTGTAGAGGTTTCGGACGAGCAGGTTTAAATGGGCCTTTTAATGGACCTGTTGGAATTTTAATAGAGTAAAAAGTACAGAAATTGAGGTTTTGCAATATAATTGTGTTGAAAAGCTCCTAATCAATTATTTGAACTCCTAATATTTGAATAAAACATTTTTGATGTCCTTTTTGTGGAGGTTTCGGACGAGCAAGTCTAAATGGGCCTTTCAATGGACCCGTTGAAAGTTTAACTGAGTAAAAAGTACAGAAATTGAGGTTTTGCAATATAATTGTGTTGAAAAGCTCCTAATCAATTATTTTAACTCCTAATATTTGAATAAAACATTTTTGCGGTCCTTTTTGTAGAGGTTTCGAACGAGGAGGTCTAAATGGGCCTTTCAATGGACCCGTTGGAATTTTAATTGAGTAAAAAGTACAGAAATTGCGGTTTTGCAATATAATTGTGTTGAAAAGCTCTTAATCAATTATTTGAACTCCTAATATTTGATTAAAACTTGTTTTGCAATCCTTTTTGTAGAGGTTTTGGACGAGCGGGTCGAAATGGGCCTTTCAATGGACCCGTTGGAATTTTAACTGAGTAAAAAGTACAGAAATTGTGGTTTTGCAATATAATTGTGTTGAAAAGCTCCTAATCAATTTTTTGAACTCCTAATATTTGATTAAAACTTGTTTTGCGGTCCTTTTTATAGAGGTTTCGGACGAGCAGGTCTAAATGGGCCTTTCAATGGACCCGTTGGAATTTTAACTGAGTAAAAAGTACAGAAATTGCGGTTTTGCAATATAATTGTGTTGAAAAGATCCTAATCAATTATTTGAACTCCTAATATTTGACTAAAACTTGTTTTGTGGTCCTTTTTGTAGAGGTTTCAGATGAGTAGGTCGAAATGGGCCTTTCAATGGACCCGTTGGAATATTAACTGAGTAAAAAGTACAGAAATTGAGATTTTGCAGTATAATTGTGTTGAAAAGCTCCTAATCAATTACATGAACTCCTAAAATTTGAATAAAACATTTTTGCGTTCCTTTTTGTAGAGGTTTCGGACGAGCGGGTTGAAATGGGCCTTTCAATGGACCCGTTAGAATTTTAATTGCGTAAAAAGTACAAAAATTGAGGTTTTGCAATATAATTGTGTTGAAAAGCTCCTAATCAATTATTTGAACTCCTAATATTAGAATAAAACATCTTTGCGCTCCTTTTTGTAGAGGTTTCAGACGAGCTGGTCTAAATGGGCCTTTCAATGGACCCGTTGGAATTTTAACTGAGTAAAAAGTACAGAAATTGATGTTTTGCAATATAATTGTGTTGAAAAGCTCCTAATAAATTACATGAACTCCTAAAATTTGATTAAAACTTGTTTTGCAGTCCTTTTGTAGAGGTTTCGGACGAACGGGTCGAAATGGGCCTTTCAATGGACCCGTTGGAATTTTAACTGAGTAAAAAGTACAGAAATTGTGGTTTTGCAATATAATTGTGTTGAAAAGCTCCTAATCAATTTTTTTAACTCCTAATATTTGACTAAAACTTGTTTTGCGGTCCTTTTTGTAGAGGTTTCAGACGAGCAGGTCGAAATGGGCCTTTCAATGGACCCGTTGGAATTTTAACTGAGTAAAAAGTATAGAAATTAAGGTTTTCCAATATAATTGTGTTGAAAAGCTCCTAATCAATTACATGAAATCCTAAAATTTGAATGAAACATTTTTGCTTTCCTTTTTGTAGAGGTTTCGGACGAGCGGGTCGAAATGGGCCTTTCAATGGATCCGTTGGAATTTTAACTGAGTAAAAAGTACAAAAATTGAGGTTTTGCAATTTAATTGTGTTCAAAAGCTCCTAATCAATTATTTGAACTCCTAATATTTGAATAAAATATTTTTGCGGTCCTTTTTGTAGAGGTTTCGGACGAGCATGTCTAAATGGGCCTTTCAATGGACCCGTTGGAATTTTAACTGATTAAAAAGTACAGAAATTGATGTTTTGCAATATAATTGTGTTGAAAAGCCTCTAATCAATTACATGAACTCCTAAAATTTGATTAAAACTTGTTTTGCAGTCCTTTTGTGGAGGTTTCGAACAAGCGGGTCGAAATGTGCCTTTCAATGGACCTGTTGGAATTTTAACTTGGTAAAAAGTACAGAAATTGCGGTTTTGAAATATAATTGTGTTGAAAAGCTCCTAATCAATTATTTGAACTCCTAATATTTGATTAAAACTTGTTTTGCGGTCCTTTTTGTAGAGGTTTCGGACGAGCAGGTCTAAATGGGACTTTCAATGGACCCGTTGGAATTTTTACTCAGTAAAAAGTACAGAAATTGAGGTTTTGCAATGTAATTGTGTTGAAAAGCTTCTAATCAATTACATGAACTCCTAAATGTGATTAAAACTTGTTTTGCGGTCCTTTTTGTAGAGGTTTCGTACGAGAAGGTCGAAATAGGACTTTCAATGGACACGTTGGAATTTTAACTGAGTAATAAAAGTACAGAAATTGAGGTTTTGCAATATAATTTTGTTAAAAAGCTCCTAATCAATTATTTGAACTCCTAATATTTGAATAAAACATTTTTGCGGTCCTTTTTGTAGAGGTTTCGGACGAGCAGATCTAAATGGGCCTTTCAATGGACCCGTTGGAATTTTAACTGAGTAAAAAGTACAGAAATTGCGGTTTTGCAATATAATTGTGTTGAAAAGCTCCTAATCAATTATTTGAACTCCTAATATTTGATTAAAACTTGTTTTGCGGTCCTTTTTGTAGAGGTTTCGGACGAGCAGGTCTAAATGGGCCTTTCAATGGACCCGTTGGAATTTTAAATGAGTAAAAAGTACAGAAATTGCGGTTTTGCAATAAAATTATGTTGAAAAGCTCCTAATCAATTATTTGAATTCCTTAAATTTGATTAAAGCTTGTTTTGCAGTCCTTTTTGTAGAGGTTTCGGACGAGCGGGTCGAAATGGGCCTTTCAATGTACCCGTTGGAATTTTAACTGTGTAAAAAGTACAGAAATTGAGGTTTTGCAATATAATTGTGTTGAAAAGCTCCTAATCAATTACATGAACTCCTAAAATTTGATTAAAACTTGTTTTGCAGTCCTTTTTGTAGAGGTTTCGGACGAGTGGGTCGAAATGGGCCTTTCAATGGACCCGTTGGAATTTTAACTGAGTAAAAAGTACAGAAATTGCGGTTTTGCAATATAATTGTGTTGAAAAGCTCCTAATCAATTATTTGAACTCCTAATATTTGATTAAAACTTGTTTTGCGGTCCTTTTTGTAGAGGTTTCGGACGAGCAGGTCTAAATGGGACTTTCAATGGACCCATTGGAATTTTAACTGAGTAAAAAGTAAAGAAATTGCGGTTTTGCAATAAAATTGTGTTGAAAAGGTCCTAATCAATTACATGAATTCCTTAAATTTGATTAAAGCTTGTTTTGCAGTCCTTTTTGTAAAGGCTTCGGACGAGCGGGTCGAAATGGGCCTTTCAATGTACCCGTGGGAATTTTAACTGAGTAAAAAGTACAGAAATTGAGGTTTTGCAATATAATTGTGTTGAAAAGCTCTTTATCAATTATTGGAACTCCTAATATTTTAATAAAACATTTTTGCGGTCCTTTTTGTAGAGGTTTCGGACGAGGAGGTCTAAATGGGCCTTTCAATGGACCCGTTGGAATTTTAACTGAGTAAAAAGTACAGAAATTGAGGTTTTTCAATATAATTGATTTGAAAAGCTCCTAATCAATTATTTGAACTCCTAATATTTGAATAAAATATTTTTGCGGTCCTTTTTGTGGTGGTTTGGGACGAGCAGGTCTAATTGGGCCTTTCAATGGACCCGTTGGAATTTTAACTGAGTAAAAAGTACAAAAATTGAGGTTTTGCAATATAATTGATTTGAAAAGCACCAAATCAATTATTTGAACTCCTAATATTTGAATAAAATATTTTTGCGGTCCTTTTTGTAGAGGCTTGGGACGAGCAGGTCTAAATGGGCCTTTCAATAGACCCGTTGGAATTTTAACTGAGTAAAAAGTACAGAAATTGAGGTTTTGCAATATAATTGTGTTGAAAAGCTCCTAATCAATTATATGAACTCCTAATATTTGAATAAAACATTTTTGCGGTCCTTTTTGTATAGGTTTCGGACGAGCAGGTCGAAATGGGCCTTTCAATGGACCCGTTGGAATTTTAACTGAGTAAAAAGTACAGAAATTGCGGTTTTGCAATATAATTGTGTTGATAAGCTACTAACCAATTACATGAACTCCTAAAATTTGATTAAAACTTGTTTTGTGGTCGTTTTTTTAGAGGTTTCGGACGTGCGGCTCGAAATGGGCCTTCCAATGGACCCGTTGGAATTTTAACTGATTAAAAAGTACAGAAATTGAGGTTTTGCAATATAATTGTGTTCAAAAGCTCCTAATAAATTATTTGAACTCCTAATATTTGAATAAAACATTTTTGCGGTCCTTTTTGTAGAGGTTTCGGACGAGCAGGTCTAAATGGGCCTTTCAATGGACCCGTTGGAATTTTAACTGAGTAAAAAGTACTGAAATTGAGGTTTTGCAATATAATTATGTTGAAAAGCTCTTAATCAATTACATGAATTCCTAAAATTTGATTAAAACTTGTTTTGCAATCCTTTTTGTAGAGGTTTCGGACGAGGAGTTCTTAATGGGCCTTTCAATGGACCCGTTGGAATTTTAACTGAGTAAAAAGTACAGAAATTGAGGTTTTGCAATAAATTGTGTTGAAAAGCTCCTAATCACTTATTTGAACTCCTTATTTTTGAATAAAACATTTTTACGGTCCTTTTTGTAGAGGTTTCGGACGAGCAGGTCTAAATGGGCCTTTCAATGGACCCGTTGGAATTTTAACTGAGTAAAAAGTACAGAAATTGAGGTTTTGCAATATAATTGTGTTAAAAAGCTCCTAATCAATTATTTGAACTCCTAATATTTGAATAAAACCTTTTTGCAGTCCTTTTTGTAGAGGTTTCGGACGAGCAGGTCTAAATGGGCCTTTCAATGGACCCGTTGGAATTTTAACTGAGTAAAAAGTACAGAAATTGAGGTTTTGCAATATAATTGTGTTGAAAAGCTCCTAATCAATTACATGAACTCCTAAAATTTGATTAAAACTTGTTTTGCATTCCTTTTTTTAGAGGTTTCAGACGAGCGGGTCGAAATGGGCCTTTCAATGGACCCGTTGGAATTTTAACTGAGTAAAAAGTACAGAAATTGAGGTTTTGCAATATAATTGTGTTCGAAAGCTCCTAATCAATTATTTGAACTCCTAATATTTGAATAAAACATTTTTGAGGTCCTTTTTGTAAAGGTTTCGGACGAGCATGTCTAAATGGGCCTGTCAATGGACCCGTTGGAATTTTAACTGAGTAAAAAGTACAGAAATTGAGGTTTTGCAATATAATTGTGTTGAAAAGCTCCTAATCAATTACATGAATTCCTAAAATTTGATTAAAACTTGTTTTGTAGTCCTTTTTGTAGAGGTTTCGGACGAGCGGGTCGAAATGGGCCTTTCAATGGACCCGTTTGAATTTTAACTGAGTAAAAAGTATAGAAATTGAGGTTTTGAATATAATTATGTTGAAAAGCTCCTAATCAATTACATGAATTCCTAAAATTTGATTAAAACTTGTTTTGTAGTCCTTTTTGTAGTGGTTTCGGACGAGCGGGTCGAAATGGGCCTTTCAATGGACCCGTTGGAATTTTAACTGAGTAAAATGTACAGAAATTGCGGTTTTGCAATATAATTGTTTTGAAAAGCTCCTAATCAATTATTTGAACTCCTAATATTTGAATAAAACATTTTTGCGGTCCTTTTTGTAGAGGTTTCGGACGAGCATGTCTAAATGGGACTTTCAATGGACCCGTTGGAATTTTAACTGAGTAAAAAGTACAGAAATTGAGGTTTTGCAATATAATTGTGTTGAAAAGCTCCTAATCAATTATTTGAACTCCTAATATTTGAATAAAATATTTTTGCGGTCCTTTTTGTAGAGGTTTCAGACGAACAGGTCTAAATGGGCCTTTCAATGGACCCGTTGGAATTTTAACTAAGTAAAATGTATAGAAATTGAGGTTTTGCAATATTATTGTGTTAAAAAGCTCCTAATAAATTATTTAAACTCCTAATATTTGAATAAAACCTTTTTGCGGTCCTTTTTGTAGAGGTTTCGGACGAGCATGTCTAAATGGGCCTTTCAATGGACCCGTTGGAATTTTAACTGTGTAAAAAGTACAGAAATTGAGGTTTTGCAATTTAATTGTGTTGAAAAGCTCCTAATCAATTATTTGAACTCCTAATATTTGAATAAATCATTTTTGCGTTCCTTTTTGTAGAGGTTTCAGACGAGCAGGTCGAAATGGGCCTTTCAATGGACCCGTTGGAATTTTAAATGAGTAAAAAGTACAGAAATTTATATTTTGCAATATAATTGTGTTGAAAAGCTCCTAATCAATTATTTGAATTCCTAATATTTAAATAAAACATTTTTGCGGTCCTTTTTGTAGAGGTTTCGGAGGAGCAGGTCTAAATGGGCCTTTCAATGGACCCGTTGGAATTTTAACTGTGTAAAAAGTACAGAAATTGAGGTTTTGCAATATAATTGTGTTAAAAAGATCCTAATCAATTACATGAACTCCTAAAATTTGATTAAAACTTGTTTTGCGGTCCTTTTGTAGAGGTTTCGGACGAGCGGGTCTAAATGGGCCTTTCAATGGACCCGTTGGAATTTTAACTGAGTAAAAAGTACAGAAATTGCGGTTTTGCAATATAATTGTGTTGAAAAGCTCCTAATCAATTATTTGAACTCCTAATATTTGATTAAAACTTGTTTTGCGATCCTTTTTGTAGAGGTTTCGGACGAGCAGGTCTAAATGGGACTTTCAATGGACCCATTGGAATTTTAACTGAGTAAAAAGTAAAGAAATTGCGGTTTTGCAATAAAATTGTGTTGAAAAGGTCCTAATCAATTACATGAATTCCTTAAATTTGATTAAAGCTTGTTTTGCAGTCCTTTTTGTAAAGGCTTCGGACGAGCGGGTCGAAATGGGCCTTTCAATGTACCCGTGGGAATTTTAACTGAGTAAAAAGTACAGAAATTGAGGTTTTGCAATATAATTGTGTTGAAAAGCTCTTTATCAATTATTGGAACTCCTAATATTTTAATAAAACATTTTTGCGGTCCTTTTTGTAGAGGTTTCGGACGAGGAGGTCTAAATGGGCCTTTCAATGGACCCGTTGGAATTTTAACTGAGTAAAAAGTACAGAAATTGAGGTTTTTCAATATAATTGATTTGAAAAGCTCCTAATCAATTATTTGAACTCCTAATATTTGAATAAAATATTTTTGCGGTCCTTTTTGTGGTGGTTTGGGACGAGCAGGTCTAATTGGGCCTTTCAATGGACCCGTTGGAATTTTAACTGAGTAAAAAGTACAAAAATTGAGGTTTTGCAATATAATTGATTTGAAAAGCACCAAATCAATTATTTGAACTCCTAATATTTGAATAAAATATTTTTGCGGTCCTTTTTGTAGAGGCTTGGGACGAGCAGGTCTAAATGGGCCTTTCAATAGACCCGTTGGAATTTTAACTGAGTAAAAAGTACAGAAATTGAGGTTTTGCAATATAATTGTGTTGAAAAGCTCCTAATCAATTATATGAACTCCTAATATTTGAATAAAACATTTTTGCGGTCCTTTTTGTATAGGTTTCGGACGAGCAGGTCGAAATGGGCCTTTCAATGGACCCGTTGGAATTTTAACTGAGTAAAAAGTACAGAAATTGCGGTTTTGCAATATAATTGTGTTGATAAGCTACTAACCAATTACATGAACTCCTAAAATTTGATTAAAACTTGTTTTGTGGTCGTTTTTTTAGAGGTTTCGGACGTGCGGCTCGAAATGGGCCTTCCAATGGACCCGTTGGAATTTTAACTGATTAAAAAGTACAGAAATTGAGGTTTTGCAATATAATTGTGTTCAAAAGCTCCTAATAAATTATTTGAACTCCTAATATTTGAATAAAACATTTTTGCGGTCCTTTTTGTAGAGGTTTCGGACGAGCAGGTCTAAATGGGCCTTTCAATGGACCCGTTGGAATTTTAACTGAGTAAAAAGTACTGAAATTGAGGTTTTGCAATATAATTATGTTGAAAAGCTCTTAATCAATTACATGAATTCCTAAAATTTGATTAAAACTTGTTTTGCAATCCTTTTTGTAGAGGTTTCGGACGAGGAGTTCTTAATGGGCCTTTCAATGGACCCGTTGGAATTTTAACTGAGTAAAAAGTACAGAAATTGAGGTTTTGCAATAAATTGTGTTGAAAAGCTCCTAATCACTTATTTGAACTCCTTATTTTTGAATAAAACATTTTTACGGTCCTTTTTGTAGAGGTTTCGGACGAGCAGGTCTAAATGGGCCTTTCAATGGACCCGTTGGAATTTTAACTGAGTAAAAAGTACAGAAATTGAGGTTTTGCAATATAATTGTGTTAAAAAGCTCCTAATCAATTATTTGAACTCCTAATATTTGAATAAAACCTTTTTGCAGTCCTTTTTGTAGAGGTTTCGGACGAGCAGGTCTAAATGGGCCTTTCAATGGACCCGTTGGAATTTTAACTGAGTAAAAAGTACAGAAATTGAGGTTTTGCAATATAATTGTGTTGAAAAGCTCCTAATCAATTACATGAACTCCTAAAATTTGATTAAAACTTGTTTTGCATTCCTTTTTTTAGAGGTTTCAGACGAGCGGGTCGAAATGGGCCTTTCAATGGACCCGTTGGAATTTTAACTGAGTAAAAAGTACAGAAATTGAGGTTTTGCAATATAATTGTGTTCGAAAGCTCCTAATCAATTATTTGAACTCCTAATATTTGAATAAAACATTTTTGAGGTCCTTTTTGTAAAGGTTTCGGACGAGCATGTCTAAATGGGCCTGTCAATGGACCCGTTGGAATTTTAACTGAGTAAAAAGTACAGAAATTGAGGTTTTGCAATATAATTGTGTTGAAAAGCTCCTAATCAATTACATGAATTCCTAAAATTTGATTAAAACTTGTTTTGTAGTCCTTTTTGTAGAGGTTTCGGACGAGCGGGTCGAAATGGGCCTTTCAATGGACCCGTTTGAATTTTAACTGAGTAAAAAGTATAGAAATTGAGGTTTTGAATATAATTATGTTGAAAAGCTCCTAATCAATTACATGAATTCCTAAAATTTGATTAAAACTTGTTTTGTAGTCCTTTTTGTAGTGGTTTCGGACGAGCGGGTCGAAATGGGCCTTTCAATGGACCCGTTGGAATTTTAACTGAGTAAAATGTACAGAAATTGCGGTTTTGCGATATAATTGTTTTGAAAAGCTCCTAATCAATTATTTGAACTCCTAATATTTGAATAAAACATTTTTGCGGTCCTTTTTGTAGAGGTTTCGGACGAGCATGTCTAAATGGGACTTTCAATGGACCCGTTGGAATTTTAACTGAGTAAAAAGTACAGAAATTGAGGTTTTGCAATATAATTGTGTTGAAAAGCTCCTAATCAATTATTTGAACTCCTAATATTTGAATAAAACATTTTTGCGGTCCTTTTTGTAGAGGTTTCAGACGAACAGGTCTAAATGGGCCTTTCAATGGACCCGTTGGAATTTTAACTAAGTAAAATGTATAGAAATTGAGGTTTTGCAATATTATTGTGTTAAAAAGCTCCTAATAAATTATTTAAACTCCTAATATTTGAATAAAACCTTTTTGCGGTCCTTTTTGTAGAGGTTTCGGACGAGCATGTCTAAATGGGCCTTTCAATGGACCCGTTGGAATTTTAACTGTGTAAAAAGTACAGAAATTGAGGTTTTGCAATTTAATTGTGTTGAAAAGCTCCTAATCAATTATTTGAACTCCTAATATTTGAATAAATCATTTTTGCGTTCCTTTTTGTAGAGATTTCAGACGAGCAGGTCGAAATGGGCCTTTCAATGGACCCGTTGGAATTTTAAATGAGTAAAAAGTACAGAAATTTATATTTTGCAATATAATTGTGTTGAAAAGCTCCTAATCAATTATTTGAATTCCTAATATTTAAATAAAACATTTTTGCGGTCCTTTTTGTAGAGGTTTCGGAGGAGCAGGTCTAAATGGGCCTTTCAATGGACCCGTTGGAATTTTAACTGTGTAAAAAGTACAGAAATTGAGGTTTTGCAATATAATTGTGTTAAAAAGATCCTAATCAATTACATGAACTCCTAAAATTTGATTAAAACTTGTTTTGCGGTCCTTTTGTAGAGGTTTCGGACGAGCGGGTCTAAATGGGCCTTTCAATGGACCCGTTGGAATTTTAACTGAGTAAAAAGTACAGAAATTGCGGTTTTGCAATATAATTGTGTTGAAAAGCTCCTAATCAATTATTTGAACTCCTAATATTTGATTAAAACTTGTTTTGCGATCCTTTTTGTAGAGGTTTCGGACGAGCAGGTCTAAATGGGACTTTCAATGGACCCGTTGGAATTTTAACTGAGTAAAAAGTACAGAAATTGCTGTTTTGCAATATAATTGTGTTGAAAAGCTCCTAATCAATTGCATGAATTCCTAAAATTTGATTAAAACTTGTTTTGCAGTCCTTTTTGTAGAGGTTTCGGACGAGCGGGTCGAAATGGGACTTTTAATGGACCCGTTGGAATTTTAACTGAGTAAAAAGTACAGAAATTGTGGTTTTGCAATATAATTGTGTTGAAAAGTTCCTAATCAATTATTTGAACTCCTAATATTTGAATAAAACATTTTTGTGGCCCTTTTTGTAGAGGTTTCGGACGAGGAGGTCTAAATGGGCCTTTCAATGGACCTGTTGGAATTTTTTTTTTGAAGAAAAGGCCTCATTAAAAACCCCTACTACTGTCCTTCAAGCAAAGCTAGAGGACCCTAAAAAGGGGAAAAGAGTGCCCAAATATTATTAATCAAGAAAAATCTGTTACAAAGCGTTGGATACAAGATGGAATATCCGAATTGAATGACATAGAAGTCATAGAATTCAGAGAGGAAGTAGCCAAAGTATGGGCTATAATATTTGCCTCACGGCGTACAAAAGAAATAGTTACAAAGACAAAGTCATGAAGAAAAGCTTGAATCTAGAGAATAGTAGGTCCCATGGTAGAAAGGTCCTGAACAGGATTGTTGATTCTATTCGCGAGGGAAGCGCAGTCTGTTTCAACCAAAAGACGGTCCCAGCCTTGAGAACGGGCAAAGATGAGACCGGCGAGGATGCTTTCCCCTTCTCTAGTGATAGCGTCCTAACAGCTGCCAAGGGGGAATGCAATGCCACCCACAACTTTACCTGCAGAATCACGAGCAACAGCGCCAACGGCTGCTGCACGAGTTGATGGATTAAAGGCTCCGTCCACATTTATTTTGATATGATGAGGTGGGGGAGGTGTCCAGGAAGGTTTAGAAAAGGTAGATGGAGCTGGGTCAGATGAATTTAATGATTTACAAAATTCATCATGTAAGCTAATGGAATTAACAGCAATTAGCCAGGGTGGTTGTAGATGTTGGTTATGTACCCAGTCATTACGTCTGTTCCATATATTCCATAAAACAGTAAGGAAAAGACCAAATTTATCAGGGGAAATTGTAGTGGCTGCTTCCTCCAACCATTGCAGAGGTGTGGGAGCTATACTCTTATAGAGTGTGATAGGGATACCACTAATTTGTAGGGTTTCAGACGCCCCAGGGCAGTCACGAAACGCATGAAAGATCGATTCCGAGTGGCTACCACAGATAGGACAAGGTCCCGAGTTAGGAGAAAAGGCTTTCATTTTAGATCCAACTGGTAGAGCGTCAGATGCCATACGCCAACCAAAAGTTTTAACTTTGGGCAAAGCTTTGACTTTGGATAAAAACTTCCAGAACCGAGTTGGTGACGAAGGTGGGGTTATGGAGCGTTGTAGGAAAATATATCCAGAACGGACTGAGTAAATACCCGAGTCGTTAGAAGACCAGAGTATTGAATCCCGTTGATCATTTATGATGGGGATGCGAAGAATAGCATCGGCATCAATTGGATTGAAGTAATTTTTTACCTTATCCGTATCCCAAGCAGTTTGGTTACGAATCATAAAATCACGACATCGAATATAAAATTCATCTGAGATTTCGTAATCCCCAGTGAGCTCAATCGGGGAAGACCCTCCCCATATATCTTTGTGTATTCTAATATTACTGTTTATGCCAGGGCGGTGAAGAAAGCCAGGGAAAAGACGCTGAAGCGCGTTATACATACCTTGCCAAGCAAAAGAGCCCCTGTTGGGTTTTGGTGCATCTAGGATGTTGCCTGAGGGAAAGTATTTAGAACGGTATATTTGTCCTAATAAAGAATCTGGTTCACAGATGAGTTTCCAGATTTGCTTGCCCAAGAGAGCAATGTTAAAGTCGTGCAAATCCTTAAAGCCCATGCCACCAGCAGATTTAGGTAAGCATATACGATTCCAAGGGATCATATGCCAACCTTTTTTGTTGGATTTGCCAGTCCACCAGTATTGACGGATTGATGTAGTCATGTCATCGATGATATTTTATGGTAGAAGATAGCAAGACATGACATATTGTGGGAGAGAATGTAAGACAGCTTTGATGAATATCTCTCGGCCACTAAAAGAGAGTAGATGTTTGTCCCAACTAGAGAGACGATCATGTACTTTATCGCGCACAAATCCTAGTGATTCAGTTTTATTTTTCCCAATTAGAAGTGGAATGCCTAGATATACTCCAGGATTAGTAACCTCACGTACTTGTAAAAGGTTGTTGATTGCATTTCTTGTTGCAGATGGTGTACGCGGGTTATAGAAAATTGTTGATTTCTCAAAATTAACCGCTTGACCGGATGCATTAGCATACGTTTGAAGAGCAGTTTTAAGAAGGGACGCTTCAGATTGATTAGTATTAATGAATACCATACAATCATCGGCAAAAAGCAAGTGGTTGACTTTAGGCCCATATTTACATGCACCTAGTCCTGGAAGTATTTTAGTTTGTTGTGCAGCAGCTAAATAAGCCGAGAGGCCTTGAGTGCAAAAGAGAAAGAGAAAAGGGGATAGGGGATCCCCCTGGCGAAGACCACGTTGAGGTTGAAAGGGTGGGGAGAAAGAATTATTAACTTTAACTGAGAAGGAGACTGTAGTAATGCAACGCATTATAAGATCGATCCATTCGGATGCGAATCCCATGCGTTCCATAACATTTTCAAGAAATGACCATTCTACTCTATCAAAAGCTTTCTCCATGTCTAGCTTAAGAGTAGCTCCTTGAGAGGACTTAGTAGCTCCTGAGTTAATATTGTGTATAATTTCATGAGCAACAAGGATGTTGTCTGATATGTTGCGTCCCTGGACAAAGGCTGCTTGATTAGGGCTTATGCATAGAGGTATAGCCTGTTTCATTCTGTTGACTATTGTTTTGGCAACTATTTTATAAAGGACAGTGCAGAGGCTAATTGGTCTGAGTTGTTTCATGGAGGTTGGATCCTATACTTTGGGGATTAGTACTAATATAGTTTTGTTGACTGAGGCCATATCGGCATTGCCGTTTAAAAGGTTAATACAAAGGTTAATAATATCGTCACCCACTGTATCCCAGTGTTGTCTAAAAAAGCTACTGGGTAGGCCATCGATGCCAGGAGCTTTCCTAGGGTCAATATCTTTAAAGGCATGGAGAATTTCCTCTTTAGTGAAAGACTTTAGAAGGGTTTCATTCATTGATTGATTGATGGAAGGGTGAATTTTGTCAAGAATATTGTTCGAGATTTGGGGGTTGGATGTTGTGAACAAATTTTGGAAATATGCAGAAGCGATATTCAAAAGGTCTGATTCAGACGTGCGCCAATTTGAGTTGGCGTCGTAAAGGCCTGTAATCAAATTTTTCTTGTTCCTATTAGTTGCTCGGGCATGGAAGAACTTGGTGTTTTTGTCCCCTTGGGAAAGCCAGAGAGTGCGAGATCTTTGAGCCCAATAAATTTCTTGTTCTGTTAAAAGTTTATTTAGTTCAGTTCTATAGTTTAAGTATACTTGTTCATTTGTGGCGGTTAAGGGACGATATAGTAATTTATTAATTTTTTTAGTGAGGAATTTAATTCTTCCGGTTGATTTAAAGCGTTGTTGGTTTTGCCATTCTTCTAGGTATGTGCCAACAGCTTCGATTTTATTAATGACTGTTCCGGGAGTGTCGGCCCAGGCCCTTTTGATTGTTTGAATATTATCTACATTATTGGCCCAGCAGCTTTCGAATCGGAAATGCTTGGAAGGTTGTGTTGTAGGTTTGGATGCCGAAGGGTCTAATTCAAGAAGAAGGAAACAATGATCAGATTTGGCAACATACTCTGTGGTAATTCGGTAAGAAGGGTAAAGGTCTTGCCAAGATGAATTAGCTATAAAACGGTCTAATCTTTCATGTATTACCGGGGTTAAGGGTCCTACTTTAGTCCATGTGAACCATCTAGAAGTTGGCTTGCAATCAAAGAGGTTGTTTCGTATTAGACAGTTTCGAAAATTTTTAATTTGTAATCTAGCCCTTCGGGGGCCTCCTTGTTTTTCAGAATCAGTTAATATTTCATTAAAATCCCCACCGAGAAGCCATGGGTTATTTTTAGTAGAAGAGTATAATGAATCTATAAGTTCATATGTTTTGTATTTTTGGCTAGTTTCCGGAAAACCGTGCATTCCAGTAAAAAACATTGTGGAGTTGTTCTTTGTTATTTGAGTATGAATATAACGCGACGAATATGAAATTAAACTTATATTGATATTGTTAACTGCAAATAGGGAAATACCGGAACACCCTTCCGTAGGGGAAATAGAAATAATGTCTAACATTCCTAATGAAAGACATATGCGGTTACATTCCGCGTTATTTATTTTGGTTTCGCAAAGGAAAATGATATCAGGGTTGGTGCGTTGGACATAGGACCGGAAATGTTGAACCGTCGGGGCTTGTCCAAGACCCTGACAGTTCCAGCATAGGATCCTCATTTTGCTCGGCGGGGCTGGGAGTCAGCCGCCGCCGGAGAGTTTTTAGAGCTGCTCATCCCAGCTTTTAGAGTGGATCCTGATGGTTTGGATTTTTTCGGCGGGAGCGATACTTGTATTGGAGAGCGGCGTTTCATGCCTCGGTTCATTTGGATTGGTGCAGGTGCAGGTGCAGGAGCAGGTGCAGGGGCTGCATCATTGGGGTAAGTTTTAAGTAACCACTGATTAAAGTCATTGAATATTGTATCAGTGGGTTTAGAAGGCTTACTCGATTCAGAGTCAAACTTTTTAATCTGCTGGGCAGTAGGGCTAGGGACACCATAATCATCCGTGGTGTCCCAATCATCATCAGAACCATCTTCCGGAATGGAATAGATGGTGTTCAGGGGTTGGGGCTCGAGTGGAGCTTTTTGCTTCAAATCAGCTGCAGGGGGATCTTTAACAGAATTGGGGCCTTCATCCATGGCCATGTCAACGTTTTGGCCTTCCTCGGTTGCTTGTTCCGTAAAGGATGCGGCATCGCCTTCATTTAGAGATCCTATGTATTGGAGAATGATTGTGATTAGATACTTATAACCATTTGTATAAAGGATGAGGAGGATGTAAATTAATTTACCCATATTGTTCTGTACGGTGGGAGGAGCAGTAGGATTGGCCGAAGGTGATGGAATATTCGTTGAGGCCACTACGATAAGAACAGAAGGTAAATATTTGGATAAGATTAATGGGTTAAAAAATCGAGTGAAGAAAGAGATTATTGTAAATGATAAAATAAAATTACCATTCACTGGAGGGAAGTTTGGATTCAGATACGGTTCCACATTGCGAATACGCCCACGAATACCAACTGGGCGACGTCTAGGAGGAAGGTAACGGAGCCATTCTCCGTACTGTAATTTGTTGAGATCGAGGGAAGACCGGATAGGGCAGTTCTCTAATGTGTGACTGATAATACCACAACCAGGGCAAAGAGTAGGGAGTCTTTCATACTGAATACGGCACATGATTTTGTTTTCGCCTGATCCAATAAAGACAAAGCGAGTGACAGGTCTTGTTATGTTAAGCAGGATTTCAACCCTAAGGAAGTCCTTCATATTCCCCTCAACTTCTCGGGTATCTGTTCGGAGGACGTTGCAACCATTGATCCTAGGGCATGTCCCACCAGATGGGATCGGTCAACATCAGCATAAAGTGAATCAGGGAGGGAGAATATTCAGATCCAAATTCTCATAGTATTGAAGTTGTAATCGCTTAAGGCTTTGGCTGGATCATATTCAGTAACTGCTAACCATTCATCCTTGTACAGCCAAGGACCGCGGTTGATGATCTCATAACAATTCTTGATTTCCTTAAACTTGATTTTGAGGAAATTGTCTTGTATGACTGATATGGATACTACCTCATTAGGCTTCCAGATTCCTTCGAACGCATTGATAACTGCATTTATGTCTAACACTTTAGACGATATGAAGCATCCTATAACAATAAGCTTGAGGTCTTCCTTGATAATGTCCCAACCAAAGTCAGGAGTGTAGAGCAGTTCTGCTTCTTCGTTGGTAAGATTGATAGAGTTGAGTTGGGGAATGGAGGAGGAAGAGGCCATCGCGAAGATTGGTAGAATTGGGGCAGTAGGAAGATGAAGTTTGTTTTGTGGGGTGGTATAATTGTGAAGGGCATATATAAAGAAGATCATTGAGGGAGATGAAATATGGGAAGTAGATCGATGAGATTTCAGGAAAGTAATTGAATATTGTAAAAAATAGGAACTTTTAGTATCATAAAGGAAAGTATAAAAAGAACTTTCTTTAAATGATCTAGCGGATTTATTAAGGGAAAGAAGACTATTATAGTTATTTAGAGATGGTATATTATAGGCGGAATTGTAGGAAGTTTGCCTTAGATAACTATATAATATTAGTTTTATATTTAAATGTAAATATAAATATAAAAAGATATTATAGATTTGAAAGTTAAAAATTAGGGAAATATATATGACAGCTGGATCACCTTTGATAATAAAAGGAGATAATTTAATATATAAGTAATAATTACGGAGAATAGACTTAGGAGATGTTAATAAAGGAAAATAGTATATATTTATACAAGAGAATGAATTATTTACTAGTATAGGTGTTGCGGAAGAAAAGGCAAGGATTATGGGATAGGCTTTTTGAAAAGGAATAAATTGTATTAAATATAATTCATATAAATTGTCAAATTTAATGTAGTAGTTACTCATATACCAGGATAAAAATGGAATGATAGAATTATTAATAGTAATAATTAAAACCGTTATGAGAGGAGTTTTTTGAAAAGTATAATTGGTAATAAAGATTGAAAAAAATTGGTTAAATGATAAAGTAATGTCTGTTAGTTTTGTTGAAAGCCAGGGAATAAAAACTTTTGAATACAGGATTGTATTTTGCCAAAAATTTTGCCAAAAAAATGGGGGAATTGTAAAGCGTAATATTTTGAATTTTGTAGAAGTGGAGTAATAGGAGATGTCCCTAGGAAGTAGGGTAAAAGTAAAATCCCTTGATAGGGCTAGAGAAAGATCACCTAATAAGGTGTAGTGGGAGTCGCAATATATGATAATGATAGTGCATAAGTTGAAATGCATAAAGCAACATTCATGAAGCTGGTAGTCATAGATAGAAACATATAAAGTAGAGAAGTAACCTATAGACATACATCTAGTATCAGATAGCAATCCTAGAGACATACATCTAATATCAGAAATCAACCAAGTAAAAACCATAGAGAGAGAGAGAGAGCAAAAGGAAAGCAGCACAAAAAAATTACAAACCAGGGGAGAGAAATAAGCGGGGTAGAGAAGAAAATTACAGACCAAATGAGCAAAAAAATGATAGGGGGTAAGCGAATTAAATAAAAAATAATTACATAATTACATAATCGTTGGATGGGCCACCAAGGGTAGCTGCAGGCCCTGCAGAGCTGCATGGTATAAGTAACATTAGTGGACAAGAAATACACAAAGATCAGAGTATACATGAAGGTAACTTTGACAATAGAGATATATAAAGGAAAGGAGGAATTGAGTATAATTTTTTGCAAGAAGATAGTTTTGATGGCAATACGATAGGTATAGATCATACTGATAAACTTAGAATTTAAAATCACCAAATGAAATTGAAGCTTGAAAGAGGGAGCTGATGAAAAAGTGAACGTTGCTAATCTAATAGGAAGAGGTTGACAGTGCTTGGCCAGTATGAAGGAGACCGTGTATAGTTGTACATTACTCCTAGTTATCCAATAGTTAATTAATATAGGATTGAATGCAGAATATAGCTTAGTATATATATGCATAATTGTGAACTGATAAGTGTGTAAAATCAATATGATAAAGCCTATAATGATATTCTTAAAAAGAAGAGTTACAACATTCATCATAGAGAGGGGACGAAGCAAGTTCATGAGAGTGAGGGGTTTAACTAAACAAAATTTAATGGTTATACTCCATTGGCAACAAAGCAGAACGTATATGAAGTGTAAGAAAAAACACATAATAGTATAGGTTAGGTGAATATTAGAGATGAAGAGATTATAATATGTAGAGGACCGTGTGACATCATTGTAACCTTTTGATTTCCTTTTCACACATTGATGATCATGTAAAAGAAAGAACAGAGAAATGAATAGAAAATGAAATATATTACGATTGTAGTGTATAAAGGAGGATCCCAGAAATTGGGCTTGTAGATGATTCCCTGGAAGGGCTTGATATAGTGATGAGTTCTTAGAATATTTATATATCGGAATAGTTATCAGAGTATATAGCATAACTAAGGGTGAGAAATTGTTTGGATCCATAACATAATATGAACAGATGATATATAAAAGCAAGTTATGATTTAAGAACCAGCAGTTTAGTAAAGGTAAATTGAAACCTAAAATATGTGAACAGTATAATCCTAAAATAACATACAGATAATGAAATAAAACGAAAATAATGTAGGAGTAATAGCATAGTAAAATAAGGAGCAGAAAGGAAGCGTACAAAGAGTTCTGCCAAAAGGTAGCAGTAAGAATAGTCCTTTTGAGGTGGAAATTAAAGCATATCTGAAGAAAAGGATGAAAAAGATGGGTTAAAATTAATTTATTAAATTTAAATAAAATAAAATAGAAAGGGGGAGATAACCCTAGCCGTCGTTGAGGAAAGGTCGCCGTTGAAAACCACCACCAGGCCACACAGAGGGGGAAATGGAGTTGCAGGCGTCGGTGATAGCAAAAGAAATCCGTCTGAGATACCTATGACAGATGGGCATGTGAAAATATTAGATCTGGAAAGAAAGAAAAGATTGTAAAGGAAATTAGAATAAGCAATGGAAATAAGATGGACAGAAAGATTAAAAAGAAACAAAAGGAAAAAAGATTAAGGTAAAGGAGGAAGAAACCCTAGACCACACCACGGTCTAAAGAAACCCTTATGGAGGCGGTGATAAACGGCCGCCTTATACAACCATGTGGTTCTTATCGCATGTACCAGCATCGGTGAAAAGAAGATAGCCCAAGCGTCGGAGAAGAAAAAATCCTCAAGGGACTCCGATCTAGAGACTTGTTGAAAGATGGATCTGCAAAAAGACAAGAAAAACTTTTGGTAAAGTAAACCTGATATAAAAAACAAATCTATAAAAAAATAGAGAAGGAGATTCTTAAAAAAACCCATGGCTACTATAAAACTGAAGAACCCTTCTGGGTTGAACACGGCTAAGATAAAGGGGGCGGATCTGGTGATGAGATTAGGGTCCGCCTGAAAAATAGATCTGCTTGTAAAAAGATCCTTGTTGTCGACGTGGTAGTGTCGGAGGTTTACACCCGATTGCATCCATGAAGGGAAACCCATAAAAAGATGATAAAAAAGGATTAGAAAAACGCAGATAATGAGAGGGAAAAGCAAGGGATGAGAGAAAAGATGAAACATACCAACCGGATCTGGAGATTTCCGGGAGGATTTTCCTAGATCAATCCCAGGAAAAATGAAAAGGATGGAAATGATATGGGGAGAAGCAAAACTCAACCGGTAAACATGAAAATGAAAAGACCAAATTGTTAGTAAAAATAGATATAAACAAGATATAATAGAATAACAATAAAATATGAGGGGAAAAAGCTGTTGGAGTGGGATGACTCTCTGACTTCTCTTCCCGAATTCCAAGGGAAGCAAAATTTGATTGTTAACTTGCATATACGGCAGAAACTGAAGCGCCGTGAGGGGAAGGGGAACTGGTGGAAGAAAGAGAAAAACCACCGGAAAGAGCGGAGCAAGCAAAAACCAAAAAAGAACCCCTGAAATTTTTGAGAGAGAATTGAGAGCCATCCCACACCCACCCACACCCGTTACTCGACATGTTGGAATTTTAACTGAGTAAAAAGTACAGAAATTGAGGTTTTGTAATATAATTGATTTGAACAGCTCCTAATCAATTATTTGAACTCCTAATATTTGAATAAAACATTTTTGCATTCCTTTTTGTAGAGGTTTCGGACGAGCAAGTCTAAATCGGCCTTTCAATGGACCCGTTGGAATTTTAACAGAGTAAAAAGTACAGAAATTGAGGTTTTGCAATATAATTGATTTGAAAAGCACCTAATCAATTATTTGAACTCCTAATATTTGAATAAAACATTTTTGGGTCCTTTTTGTAGAGGTTTGGGACGAGCAGGTCTAAATGGGCCATTCAATAGACCCGTTGCAATTTTAACTGGGTAAAAAGTACATAAATTGAGGTTTTGCAATATAATTATGTTGAAAAGCTCCTAATCAATTATTTGAACTCCTAATATTTGAATAAAACATTTTTGCGGTCCTTTTTGTAGAGGTTTCGGACGAGCAGGTCTAAATGGGCATTTCAATAGACCCGTTGGAATTTTAACTGAGTAAAAAGTACAAAAATTGACGTTTTGCAATATAATTGTGTTGAAAAGCTCCTAATCAATTACATGAACTCCTAAAATTTGATTAAAACTTGTTTTGCAGTCCTTTTTGTAGAGGTTTCGGACGAGCGGGTCGAAATGGGCCTTTCAATGGATCCGTTGGAATTTTAACTGAGTAAAAAGAACAGAAATTGCGGTTTTGCAATATAATTGTGTTGAAAAGCTCCTAATCAATTATTTGAACTCCTAATATTTGACTAAAACTTGTTTTGCGGTCCTTTTTGTAGAGGTTTAGGACGAGTAGGTCTAAATGGGCCTTTCAATGGACCCGTTGGAATTTTAACTGAGTAAAAAGTACAGAAATTGAGGTTTTGCAATATAATTGTGTTGAAAAGATCCTAATCAATTATTTGAACTCCTGATATTTGAATAAAACATTTTTCTGTCCTTTTTGTAGAGGTTTCGGACGAGCAGGCCTAAATGGGCCTTTCAATGGACCCATTGGAATTTTAACTAAGTAAAAAGTACAGAAATTGCGGTTTTGCAATATAATTCTGTTGAAAAGCTCCTAATCAATTTTTTGAACTCCTAATATTTGATTAAAACTTGTTTTGCGGTCCTTTTTGTAGAGGTTTTGGACGAGCAGGTCTAAATGGGACTTTCAATGGACCCGTTGGAATTTTAACTGAGTAAAAAGTACATAAATTGCAGTTTTGCAATATAATTGTGTTGAAAAGCTCCTAATCAATTATTTGAACTCCTAATATTTGACTAAAACTTGTTTTGCCGTCCTTTTTGTAGAGGTTTCATATGAGCAGGTCGAAATGGGCCTTTCAATGGACCCGTTGAAATTTTAACTGAGTAAAAAGTACAAAAATTGAGGTTTTGCAATATAATTGTGTTGAAAAGCTCCTAATCAATTACATGAACTCCTAAAATTTGATTATAACTTGTTTTACGGTCCTTTTTGTAGAGGTTTCGGACGAGCAGGTCGAAATGGGCCTTTCAATGGACCCGTTGGAATTTTAACTAAGTAAAAAGTACAGAAATTGAGGTTTTGCAATATAATTGTGTTGAAAAGCTCCTAATCAATTATTTGAACTCCTAATATTTGACTAAAACATTTTTGCGATCCTTTTTGTAGAGGTTTCGGACGAGCAGGTCTAAATGGGCCTTTCAATGGACCCGTTGGAATTTTAATTGAGTAAAAATTACAGAAATTGAGGTTTTCCAATATAATTGTGTTGAAAAGCTCCTAATCAATTATTTGAACTCCTAATATTTGAATAAAACATTTTTGCTGTCCTTTTTGTAGAGGTTTCGGACGAGCAGGCCTAAATGGGCCTTTCAATGGACCCATTGGAATTTTAACTAAGTAAAAAGTACAGAAATTGCGGTTTTGCAATATAATTCTGTTGAAAATCTCCTAATCAATTTTTTGAACTCCCTATATTTGATTAAAACTTGTTTTGCGGTCCTTTTTGTAGAGGTTTCGGACGAGCGGGTCTAAATGGGCCTTTCAATGAACCCGTTGGAATTTTAATAGAGTAAAAATTACATTAATTGAAGTTTTGCAATATAATTGTGTTGAAAAGCTCCTAATCAATTATTTGAACTCCTAATATTTGACTAAAACTTGTTTTGCCGTCCTTTTTGTAGATGTTTCAAACGAGCAGGTCGAAATGGGCCTTTCAATGGACCCGTTGAAATTTTAACTGAGTAAAAAGTACAGAAATTGAGGTTTTGCAATATAATTGTGTTGAAAAGCTCCTAATCAATTACATGAACTCCTAAAATTTGAATAAAACATTTTTGCGTTCCTTTTTGTAGAGGTTTCGGACGAGCGGGTCGAAATGGGCCTTTCAATGGACCCGTTGGAATTTTAACAGAGTAAAAAGTACAGAAATTGAGGTTTTGCAATATAATTGTGTTCAAAATCTCCTAATCAATTATTTGAACTCCTAATATTTGAATAAAATATTTTTTGCGGTTCTTTTTGTAGAGGTTTCGGACGAGCATGTCTAAATGGGCCTTTCAATGGACCCGTTGGAATTTTAACTGAATACAAAGTACAGAAATTGATGTTTTGCAATATAATTGTGTTGAAAAGCCTCTAATCAATTACATGAACTCCTAAAATTTGATTAAAACTTGTTTTGCAGTCCTTTTTGTGGAGGTTTCGGACGAGCGGGTCGAAATGGGCCTTTCAATGGACCTGGTTGAATTTTAACTAGGTAAAAAATAGAGAAATTGCGGTTTTGAAATATAATTGTGTTGAAAAGCTCCTAATCAATTATTTGAACTCCTAATATTTGATTAAAACTTGTTTTTCGGTCTTTTTTGTAGAGGTTTCGGACGAGCAGGTCTAAATGGGACTTTCAATAGACCCGTTGGAATTTTAATTGAGTAAAAAGTACAGAAATTGCGGTTTTGCAATATAATTGTGTTGAAAAGCTCCTAATCAATTATTTGAACTCCTAATATTTGAATAAAACCTATTTGCGGTCCTTTTTGTAGAGGTTTCGGATGAGCAGGTCTAAATGGGCCTTTCAATGGACCCGTTGGAATTTTAACTGAGTAAAATGTACAGAAATTGAGGTTTTGCAATATAATTGTGTTCAAAAGCTCCTAATAAATTATTTGAACTCTTAATATTTGAATAAAACATTTTTGCGGTCCTTTTTGTAGAGGTTTCGGACGAGAAGGTCGAAATAGGCCTTTCAATGGACATGTTGGAATTTTAACTAAGTAATAAAAGTACAGAAATTGAGGTTTTGCAATATAATTGTGTTGAAAAGCTCCTAATCAATTATTTGAACTCCTAATATTTGAATAAAACATTTTTGCGGTCCTTTTTGTAGAGGTTTCGGACGAGCAGGTCTAAATGGGCCTTTCAATGGACTCGTTGGAATTTTAACAGAGTAAAAAGTACAGAAATTGAGGTTTTGCAATATAATTGTGTTGAAAAGCTCCTAATCAATTACATGAACTCATAAAATTTGATTAAAACTTGTTTTGCAGTCCTTTTTGTAGAGGTTTCGGACGAGCGGGTCGAAATGGGCCTTTCAATGGACCCGTTGGAATTTTAACTGAGTAAAAAGTACAGAAATTGCGGTTTTGCAATATAATTGTGTTGAAAAGCTCCTAATCAATTATTTGAACTCCTAATATTTGATTAAAACTTGTTTTGCGGTTCTTTTTGTAGAGGTTTCGGACGAGCAGGCCTAAATGGGACTTTCAATGGACCCATTGGAATTTTAACTGAGTAAAAAGTATAGAAATTGCGGTTTTGCAATAAAATTGTGTTGAAAAGCTCCTAATCAATTACATGAATTCCTAAAATTTGATTAAAACTTGTTTTGCAGTCCTTTTTGTAAAGGTTTCGGACGAGCGGGTCGAAATGGGCCTTTCAATGGACCCGTTGGAATTTTAACTGAGTAAAAAGTACAGAAATTGAGGTTTTGCAATATAATTGTGTTGAAAAGCTCCCAATCAATTATTTGAACTCCTAATATTTTAATAAAACATTTTTGCGGTCCTTTTTGTAGAGGTTTCGGACGAGGAGGTCTAAATGGGCCTTTCAATGGACCCGTTGGAATTTTAACTGAGTAAAAAGTACAGAAATTGAGGTTTTGCAATATAATTGATTTGAAAATCTCCTAATCAATTATTTGAACTCCTAATATTTGAATAAAAAATTTTTGCGGTCCTTTTTGTGGAGGTTTGGGACGAGCAGGTTTAAATGGGCCTTTCAATGGACCCGTTGGAATTTTAACTGAGTAAAAAGTACAGAAATTGATGTTTTGCAATATAATTGATTTGAAAAGCACATAATCAATTATTTGAACTCCTAATATTTGAATGAAACATTTTTGCAGTCCTTTTTGTAGAGGCTTGGGACGAGCAGGTATAAATGGGCCTTTCAATAGACCCGTTGGAATTTTAACTGAGTAAAAAGTACAGAAATTGAGGTTTTGAAATATAATTGTGTTGAAAAGCTCCTAATCAATTATCTGAACTCCTAATATTTGAATAAAACATTTTTGCGGTCCTTTTTGTATAGGTTTCGGACGAGCAGGTCGAAATGGGCCTTTCAATGGACCCGTTGGAATTTTAACTGAGTAAAAAGTACAGAAATTGAGGTTTTGCAATATAATTGTGTTGAAAAGCTCCCAATCAATTATTTGAACTCCTAATATTTGAATAAAGCATTTTGCGGTACTTTTTGTAGAGGTTTCGGACGAGGAGTTCTTAATGGGCCTTTCAATGGACCCGTTGGAATTTTAACTGAGTAAAAAGTACAGAAATTGAGGTTTTGCAATATAATTGTGTTGAAAAGCTCCTAATCAATTATTTGAACTCCTAATTTTTGGATAAAACATTTTTGCGGTCCTTTTTGTAGAGGTTTCGGACGAGCAGGTCTAAATAGGCCTTTCAATGGACCCGTTGGAATTTTAACTAAGTAAAAAGTACAGAAATTGAGGTTTTGCAATATAATTGTGTTAAAAAGCTCCTAATCAATTATTTGAACTCCTAATATTTGAATAAAACCTTTTTTGCGGTCCTTTTTGTAAAGGTTTCGGACGAGCAGGTGTAAATGGGCCTTTCAATAGACCCGTTGGAATTTTAACTGAGTAAAAAGTACAGAAATTGAGGTTTTGCAATATAATTGTGTTGAAAAGCTCCTAATCAATTACATGAACTCCTAAAATTTGATTAAAACTTATTTTGCGGTCCTTTTTGTAGAGGTTTCGGACGAGCGGGTCGAAATGGGCCTTTCAATGGACCCGTTGGAATTTTAACTGAGTAAAAAGTACAGAAATTGAGGTTTTGCAATATAATTGTGTTCGAAAGCTCCTAATCAATTATTTGAACTCCTAATATTTGAATAAAACATTTTTGCGGTCCTTTTTGTAGAGTTTTCGGAGGAGCAGGTCTAAATGGGCCATTCAATGGACCTGTTGGAATTTTAACTGTGTAAAAAGTACAAAAATTGAGGTTTAGCAATATAATTGTGTTGAAAAGCTCCTAATCAATTACATGAACTCCTAAAATTTGATTAAAACTTGTTTTGCGGTCCTTTTCGTAGAGGTTTCGGACGAGCGGGTCGAAATGGCCCTTTCAATGGACCTGTTGGAATTTTAACTGAGTAAAAAGTACAAAAATTGAGGTTTTGCAATATAATTGTGTTCAAAAGCTCCTAATCAATTATTTGAACTCCTAATATTTGAATAAAACATTTTTGCGGTCCTTTTTGTAGAGGTTTCGGACGAGCATGTCTAAATGGGCCTTTCAATGGACCCGTTGGAATTTTAACTGAGTAAAAAGTACAGAAATTGAGGTTTTGCAATATAATTGTGTTGAAATGCTCCTAATCAATTACATGAATTCCTAAAATTTGATTAAAACTTGTTTTGCAGTCCTTTTTGAAGAGGTTTCGGACGAGCGGGTCGAAATGGGCCTTTCAATGGACCCGTTGGAATTTTAACTGAGTAAAAAGTACAGAAATTGAGGTTTTGCAATATAATTTTGTTTAAAAGCTCCTAATCAATTACATGAATTCCTAAGATTTGATTAAAACTTGTTTTGTATTCCTTTTTGTAGAGGTTTCGGACGAGCGGGTCGAAATGGGCCTTTCAATGGACCCGTTGGAATTTTAACTGAGTAAAATGTACAGAAATTGCGGTTTTGCAATATAATTGTGTTGAAAAGCTCCTAATCAATTATTTGAACTCCTAATATTTGATTAAAACTTGTTTTGCAGTCCTTTTTGTAGAGGTTTCGGACGAGCGGGTCGAAATGGGCCTTTCAATGGACCCGTTGGAATTTCAACTGAGTAAAAAGTACAGAAATTGCGGTTTTGCAATATAATTGTGTTTAAAAGCTCCTAATCAATTATTTGAACTCCTAATATTTTATTAAAACTTGTTTTGCGGTCCTTTTTGTATAGGTTTCGGACGAGCGGGTCGAAATGGGCCTTTCAATGGACCCGTTGGAATTTTAACTGAGTAAAAAGTACAGAAATTGAGGTTTTGCAATATAATTGTGTTGAAAAGCTCCTAATCAATTATTTGAACTCCTAATATTTGAATAAAACCTTTTTGCGGTCCTTTTTGTAGAGTTTTCGGAGGAGCAGGTCTAAATGGGCCATTCAATGGACCTGTTGGAATTTTAACTGAGTAAAATGTACAGAAATTGCGGTTTTGCAATATAATTGTGTTGAAAAGCTCCTAATCAATTACATGAATTCCTAAAATTTGATTAAAACTTGTTTTGCAGTCCTTTTTGAAGAGGTTTCGGACGAGCGGGTCGAAATGGGCCTTTCAATGGACCCGTTGGAATTTTAACTGAGTAAAAAGTACAGAAATTGAGGTTTTGCAATATAATTTTTTTGAAAAGCTCCTAATCAATTACATGAATTCCTAAAATTTGATTAAAACTTGTTTTGTAGTCCTTTTTGTAGAGGTTTCGGACGAGCGGGTCGAAATGGGCCTTTCAATGGACCCGTTGGAATTTTAACTGAGTAAAATGTACAGAAATTGCGGTTTTTGTAATATAATTGTGTTGAAAAGCTCCTAATCAATTATTTGAACTCCTAATATTTGATTAAAACTTGTTTTGCAGTCCTTTTTGTAGAGGTTTCGGACGAGCGGGTCGAAATGGGCCTTTCAATGGACCCGTTGGAATTTTAACTGAGTAAAAAGTACAGAAATTGAGGTTTTGCAATATAATTTTGTTTAAAAGCTCCTAATCAATTACATGAATTCCTAAGATTTGATTAAAACTTGTTTTGTATTCCTTTTTGTAGAGGTTTCGGACGAGCGGGTCGAAATGGGCCTTTCAATGGACCCGTTGGAATTTTAACTGAGTAAAATGTACAGAAATTGCGGTTTTTGTAATATAATTGTGTTGAAAAGCTCCTAATCAATTATTTGAACTCCTAATATTTGATTAAAACTTGTTTTGCAGTCCTTTTTGTAGAGGTTTCGGACGAGCGGGTCGAAATGGGCCTTTCAATGGACCCGTTGGAATTTCAACTGAGTAAAAAGTACAGAAATTGCGGTTTTGCAATGTAATTGTGTTGAAAAGCTCCTAATCAATTACATGAATTCCTAAAATTTGATTAAAACTTGTTTTGTAGTCCTTTTTGAAGAGGTTTCGGACGAGCGGGTCGAAATGGGCCTTTCAATGGACCCGTTGGAATTTTAACTGAGTAAAAAGTACAGAAATTGAGGTTTTTTAATATAATTTTGTTGAAAAGCTCCTAATCAATTACATGAATTCCTAAAATTTGATGAAAACTTGTTTTGTAGTCCTTTTTGTAGAGGTTTCGGACGAGCGGGTCGAAATGGGCCTTTCAATGGACCCGTTGGAATTTTAACTGAGTAAAATGTACAGAAATTGCGGTTTTGCAATATAATTGTTTTGAAAAGCTCCTAATCAATTATTTGAACTCCTAATATTTGAATAAAACATTTTTGCGGTCCTTTTTGTAGAGGTTTCGGACGAGCAGGTCTAAATGGGACTTTCAATGGACCTGTTGGAATTTTAACTGAGTAAAAAGTACAGAAATTGAGGTTTTGCAATATAATTCTGATGAAAATCTCCTAATCAATTATTTGAACTCCTAATATTTGAATAAAACATTTTTGCGGTCCTTTTTGTAGAGGTTTCAGACGAGCAGGTCTAAATGGGCCTTTCAATGGACCCGTTGGAATTTTAACTGAGTAAAATGTATAGAAATTGAGGTTTTGCAATATTATTGCGTTGAAAAGCTCCTAATCAATTATTTGAACTCCTAATATTTGAATAAAACCTTTTTGCGGTCCTTTTTGCAGAGGTTTCGGACGAGCATGTCTAAATGGGCCTTTCAATGGACCCGTTGGAATTTTAACTGAGTAAAAAGTATATAAATTGAGGTTTTGCAATATAATTGTGTTGAAAAGCTCCTAATCAATTATTTGAACTCCTAATATTTGAATAAATCATTTTTGAGGTCCTTTTTGTAGAGGTTTCAGACGAGCAGGTCGAAATGGGCCTTTCAATGGACCCGTTAGAATTTTAAATGAGTAAAAAGTACAGAAATTGATATTTTGCAATATAATTGTGTTGAAAAGCTCCTAATCAATTATTTGAATTCCTAATATTTAAATAAAACATTTTTGCGGTCCTTTTTGTAAAGGTTTCGGAGGAGCAGGTCTAAATGGGCCTTCCAATGGACCCGTTGTAATTTTAACTGTGTAAAAAGTACAGAAATTCAGGTTTTGCAATATAATTGTGTTAAAAAGCTCCTAATCAATTACATGAACTCCTAAAATTTGATTAAAACTTGTTTTGCGGTCCTTTTTGTAGAGGTTTCGGACGAGCAGGTCTAAATGGGCCTTTCAATGGACACGTTGGAATTTTAACAGAGAAAAAAGTACAGAAATGGAGGTTTTGCAATATAATTGTGTTTAAAAGATCCTAATCAATTATTTGAACTCCTAATATTCGAATAAAACATTTTTGCGGTCCTTTTTGTAGAGGTTTCGGACGAGCAGGTCTAAATGGGCCTTTCAATGGACCCGTTGGAATTTTAACTGAGTAAAAAGTACAGAAATTGAGGTTTTGCAATATAATTGTGTTGAAAAGCTCCTAATCAATTATTTGAACTCCTAATATTTGAATAAAACATTTTTCGGTCCTTTTTGTAGAGGTTTCGGAGGAGCAGGTCTAAATGGGCCTTTCAATGGACCCGTTGGAATTTTATCTGAGTAAAAAGTACAGAAATTGTGGTTTTGCAATATAATTGGGTTGAAAAGCTCCTAATCAATTACATGAACTCCTGAAATTTGATTAAAACTTGTTTTGCAGTCCTTTTTGTAGAGGTTTCGGACGAGCGGGTCGAAATGGGCCTTTCAATGGACTCGTTGGAATTTTAACTGAGTAAAAAGTACATAAATTGAGGGTTTGCAATATAATTGTGTTGAAAAGCTCCTAATCAATTATTTGAACTCCTAATATTTGATTAAAACTTGTTTTGTAGTTCTTTTTGTAGAGGTTTCGGACGAGCGGGTCGAAATGGGCCTTTCAATGGACCCGTTGGAATTTTAATTGAGTAAAAAGTACAGAAATTGAGGTTTTGCAATATAATTGTGTTGAAAAGCTCCTAATCAATTATTTGAACTCCTAATATTTGAATAAAACATTTTTGCGGTCCTTTTTGTAGAGGTTTCGGACGAGCAGGTCTAAATGGGCCTTTCAATGGACCCGTTGGAATTTTAACTGAGTAAAAAGTACAGAAATTGAGGTTTTGCAATATAATTGTTGAAAAGATCCTAATCAATTATTTGAACTCCTAATATTTGAATAAAACCTTTTTGCGGTCCTTTTTGTAGAGGTTTCGGACGAGCAGGTCTAAATGGGCCTTTCAATGGACCCGTTGGAATTTTAAATGAGTAAAAAGTATAGAAATTGATGTTTTGCAATATAATTGTGTTGAAAAGCTCCTAATCAATTATTTGAACTCCTAATATTTGAATAAAACATTTTTGCGGTCCTTTTTGTAGAGGTTTCGGACGAGCAGGTCGAAATGGGCCTTTCAATGGACCCGTTGGAATTTTAACTGAGTAAAAAGTACAGAAATTGAGGTTTTGCAATATAATTGTGTTGAAAAGCTCCTAATTAATTATTTGAACTCCTAATATTTGAATAAAACATTTTTGCGGTCCTTTTTGTAGAGGTTTCGGATGAGCAGGTCTAAATGGGCCTTTCAATGGACTCTTTGGAATTTTAACTGAGTAAAAAGTACAGAAATTGAGGTTTTGCAATATAATTGTGTTGAAAAGCTCCTAATCAATTACATGAACTCCTAAAATTTGATTATAACTTGTTTTGCGGTCCTTTTTGTAGAGGTTTCGGACGAGCAGGTCGAAATGGGCCTTTCAATGGACCCGTTGGAATTTTTTTTTGAAGAAAAGGCCTCATTAAAAACCCCTACTACTGTCCTTCAAGCAAAGCTAGAGGACCCTATAAGGGGAAAAGAGTGCCTAAAAATTTATTAATCAATGAATATTTGTTACATAACATTTGCCTCACGGCTTACAAAGGAAATGGAAGTAAAGTCGAAGTCAAGAAGAGCATCTTGTATATGAAGAATAGTTGGTCCCATAGTAGACAGGTCCTGAGCAGGATTGTTGATCCTATTCGCGAGAGAGGCGCAGTCCGTTTCGATCATGATACGATTCCATCCTCGAGATCGGGCAAAGGTAAGACCAGCAAGTATACTTTCCCCCTCACTGGTGATAGCGTCCAGACGGCTACCAAGAGGGAAAGCAAGACCACCCACGATTGCACCGGCAGGGTCACGAGCAACAACGCCGACAGCTGCTGCACGAGTTGAAGGGTTAAAAGCTCCGTCCACATTAATTTTGATATAATTAGGTGGAGGAGAACGGGAGGGATTAGTAATTGTGGATGGAGGTGGATCAGATGAAATTGAAGATTTACAAAATTCATCATGTAAGCTAATTGAGTTCACAGCAATTAGCCATGAGGGTTGTAGATGGTGGTTGTGGATCCAATCATTACGTCTGTTCCAAATATTCCATAAAACTGTAAGAAAGAGACCAAATTTATCAGAGGAAATTGTAGAGGCTGCTTCCTCTAACCATTGTAAGGGTGAAGGAGCTAAACTCTTATAGAGAGAGATAGGAATACCACTAATTTGGAGGGCTTCAGCTGCCCCAGGACAGTCACGAAGCGCATGAAGAATTGATTCCGAATGATTACCACAGATAGAGCATAACCCCGAACAAGGGGAGAAAGCTTGCATTTTAGAGCCAACTGGTAGAGCATCAGATGCCATACGCCAGCCAAAAGTTTTAACTTTGGGTAAAGCTTTTATTTTGGATAAAAATTTCCAAAACCGAGTAGGTGTCGGAGGTTGGGAAAAAGAGCGTTGTAAGAAAATATAACCAGAGCGAACTGAGTAGATACCCGAGTCATTGGGAGACCATAAAATTGAATCACGTTGATCATTTATAATGGGGATACGGAGAATGGTTGGAATTTTAACTAAGTAAAAAGTACAGAAATTGAGGTTTTGCAATATAATTGTGTTGAAACTCTCCTAATCAAATATTTGAACTCCTAATATTTGAATAAAACATTTTTGCGGTCCTTTTTGTAGAGGTTTCGGACGAGCAGGTCTAAATGGGCCTTTCAATGGACCCGTTGGAATTTTAACAGAATAAAAAGTACAGAAATTGAGGTTTTTCAATATAATTGTGTTGAAAAGCTCCTAATAAATTATTTGAACTCCTAATATTTGAATAAAACCTTTTTGCGGTCCTTTTTGTAGAGGTTTCGGACGAGCAGGTCTAAATGGGCCTTTCAATGGACCCGTTGGAATTTTAACTGAGTAAAAAGTACAGAAATTGAGGTTTGGCAATATAATTGTGTTGAAAAGCTCCTAATCAATTATTTGAACTCCTAATATTTGAATAAAACATTTTTGCGGTCCTTTTTGTAGAGGTTTCGGACGAGCAGGTCGAAATGGGCCTTTCAATGGACCCGTTGGAATTTTAACTGAGTAAAAAGTACAAAAATTGAGGTTTTGCAATATAATTGAGTTGAAAAGTTCCTAATCAATTATTTGAACTCCTAATATTTGAATAAAACATTTTTGCGGTCCTTTTTATAGAGGTTTCGGACGAGCAGGTCTAAATGGGCCTTTCAGTGGTCCCGTTGGAATTTTAACTGAGAAAAAAGTACAGAAATTGAGGTTTTGCATTATAATTGTGTTGAAAAGCTGCTAATCAATTACGTGAACTCCTAAAATTTGATTAAAACTTGTTTTGCAGTCCTTTTTGTAGAGGTTTCGATCGAGCGGGTCGAAATGGGCCTTTCAATGGATCCGTTGGAATTTTAACTGAGTAAAAAGAACAGAAATTGCGGTTTTGCAATATAATTGTGTTGAATAGCTCCTAATCAATTATTTGAACTCCTAATATTTGACTAAAACTTGTTTTGCGGTCCTTTTTGTAGAGGTTTACAACGAGCAAGTCTAAATGGGCCTTTCAATGGACCCGTTGGAATTTTAACTGAGTAAAAAGTATAGAAATTGCGGTTTTGCAATATAATTGTGATTAAAATCTCCTAATCAATTACATGAACTCCTAATATTTGAATAAAACATTTTTGCGTTCCTTTTTGTAGAGGTTTCGGACGAGCAGGTCTAAATGGGCCTTTCAATGGACTCGTTGGAATTTTAACTGAGTAAAAAGTACAGAAATTGAGGTTTTGCAATATTATTGTGTTGAAAATCTCCTAATCAATTATTTGAACTCCTAATATTTGAATAAAACATTTTTGCGGTCCTTTTTGTAGAGGTTTCGGACGAGCATGTCTAAATGGGCCTTTCAGTAGTCCCGTTGGAATTTTAACTGAGTAAAAAGTACAGAAATTGAGGTTTTGCAATATAATTGTGTTGAAAAGCTCCTAATCAATTATTTGAACTCCTAATAATTGAATAAAACCTTTTTGCGGTACTTTTTGTAGAGGTTTCGGACCAGCAGGTCTAACTGGGCCTTTCAATGGACCCGTTGGAATTTTAACTGACTAAAAACTACAGAAATTGAGGTTTTGCAATATAATTGTGTTGAAAAGCTCCTAATCAATTACATGAACTCCTAAAATTCGATTCAAACTTGTTTTGCTATCCTTTTTTTAGAGGTTTCGGACGAGCGGGTCGAAATGGGCCTTTCAATGGACCCGTTGGAATTTTAACTGAGTAAAAAGTACAGAAATTGAGGTTTTGCAATATAATTGTGTTGAATAGCTCCCAATCAATTATTTGAACTCCTAATATTTGATTAAAACTTGTTTTGCAGTCCTTTTTGTAGAGGTTTCGGACGAGCGGGTCGAAATGGGCCTTTCAATGGACCCGTTGGAATTTTAACTGAGTAAAAAGTACAGAAATTGAGGTTTTGCAATATAATTGTGTTGAAAAGCTCCTAATCAATTATTTGAACTCCTAATATTTGATTAAAACTTGTTTTGCAGTCCTTTTTGTAGAGGTTTCGGACGAGCGGGTCGAAATGGGCCTTTCAATGGACCCGTTGGAATTTTAATTCAGTAAAAAGTACAGAAATTGAGGTTTTGCAATATAATTGTATTGAAAAGCTCCTAATCAATTATTTGAACTCCTAATATTTGAATAAAACATTTTTGCGGTCCTTTTTGTAGAGGTTTCGGACGAGCAGGTCTAAATGGGCCTTTCAATGGACCCGTTGGAATTTTAACTGAGTAAAAAGTACAGAAATTGAGGTTTTGCAATATAATTGGATTGAAAAGCTCCTAATCAATTACATGAACTCCTAATATTTGATTAAAACTTGTTTTGCAGTCCTTTTTGTAGAGGTTTCGGACGAGCGGGTCAAAATGGGCCTTTCAATGGACCCGTTGGAATTTTAATTGAGTAAAAGGTACAGAAATTGAGGTTTTGCAATATAATTTTGTTGAAAAGCTCCTAATCAATTATTTGAACTCCTAATATTTGAATAAAACATTTTTGCGGTCCTTTTTGTAGAGGTTTCGGACGAGCAGGTCTGAATGGGCCTTTCAATGGACCCGTTGGAATTTTAACTGAGTAAAAAGTACATAAATTGAGGTTTTGCATTATAATTGTGTTGAAAAGCTCCTAATCAATTATTTGAACTCCTAATATTTGAATAAAAAGTTTTGGCGGTCCTTTTTGTAGGGGTTTCAGATGAGCAGGTCTAAATGGGCCTTTCAGTGGTCCCGTTGGAATTTTAACTGATTAAAAAGTACAGAAATTGAGGTTTTGCAATATAATTGTGTTGAAAAGCTCCTAATCAATTACAAGAACTCCTAAAAGTTGATTATAACTTGTTTTGCGGTCCTTTTTGTAGAGGTTTCGGATGAGCGGGTCGAAATGGGCCTTTCAATGGACCCGTTAGAATTTTAACTGAGTAAAAAGTACAGAAATTGAGGTTTTGCAATATAATTGTGTTGAAAAGCTCATAATCAATTATTTGAACTCCTAATATTTGAATAAAACATTTTTGCGGTCCTTTTTGTAGAGGTTTCGGACGAGCGGGTCGAAATGGGCCTTTCAATGGACCCGTTGGAATTTTAACTAAGTAAAAAGTAAAGAGATTGAGGTTTTTCAATATAATTGTGTTGAAAAGCTCCTAATCAATTATTTGAACTCATAATATTTGAATAAAACATTTTTGCGGTCCTTTTTGTAGAGGTTTCGGACGAGCAGGTCTAAATGGGCCTTTCAATGGACCCGTTGGAATTTTAACTGAGTAAAAAGAACAGAAACTGAGGTTTTGCAATATAATTGTGTTGAAAAGCTCCTAATAAATTATTTGAACTCCTAAAACTTGACTAAAACATTTTTGCGGTCCTTTTTGTAGAGGTTTCAGACGAGCAGGTCGAAATGGGCCTTTTAATGGACCCATTGGAATTTTAACTGAGTAAAAAGTACATAAATTGAGGTTTTGCAATATAATTGTGTTGAAAAGCTCCTAATCAATTATTTGAACTCCTAATATTTGAATAAAACCTTTTTGCGGCCCTTTTTGTAGAGGTTTCGGACGACCAGGTCTAAATGGGCCTTTCATTGGTCCCGTTGGAATTTTAACTGAGTAAAAAGTACAGAAATTGAGGTTTTGCAATATAATTGGGTTGAAAAGCTCCTAATCAATTACATGAACTCCTAAAATTTGATTAAAACTTGTTTTGTAGTCCTTTTTGTAGAGGTTTCGGACGAGCGGGTCGAAATGGGCCTTTCAATGGACCCGTTGGAATTTTAACTGAGTAAAAAGTACAGAAAAATTGAGGTTTTGCAATATAATTGTGTTGAAAAGCTCCTAATCAATTATTTGAACTCCATATATTTGATTAAAACTTGTTTTGGAGTCCTTTTTGTAGAGGTTTCGGACGAGCGGGTCGAAATGGGCCTTTCAATAGACCCGTTGGAATTTTAATTGAGTAAAAAGTACAGAAATTGGGGTTTTGCAATATAATCGTGTTGAAAAGCTCCTAATCAATTATTTGAACTCCTAATATTTGAATAAAACATTTTTGCAGTCCTTTTTGTGGAGGATTCGGACGAGCAGGTCTAAATGGGACTTTCAATGTACCCGTTGGAATTTTAACAGAGTAAAAAGTACAGAAATTGAGGATTTGCATTATAATTGTGTTGAAAAGCTCCTAATCAATTATTTGAACTCCTAATATTTGAATAAAACCTTTTTGCGGTCCTTTTTGTAGAGGTTTCGGACGAGGGGGTCGAAATGGGCCTTTCAATGGACCCGTTGGAATTTTAACTAAGTAAAAAGTAAAGAGATTGAGGTTTTTCAATATAATTGTGTTGAAAAGCTTCTAATCAATTATTTGAACTCCTAATATTTGAATAAAACATTTTTGCGGTCCTTTTTGTAGAGGTTTCGGACGAACAGGTCTAAATGGGCCTTTCAATGGACCCGTTGGAATTTTAACTGAGTAAAAAGTACAGAAACTGAGGTTTTGCAATATAATTGTGTTGAAAAGCTCCTAATCAATTATTTGAAGTCCTAATATTTGACTAAAACATTTTTGCGGTCCTTTTTGTAGAGGTTTCGGACGAGCAGGTCGAAATGGGCCTTTCAATGGACCCATTGGAATTTTAACTGAGTAAAAAATACAGAAATTGAGGTTTTGCAATATAATTGTGTTGAAAAGCTCCTAATCAATTATTTGAACTCCTAATATTTGAATAAAACCTTTTTGCGGCCCTTTTTGTAGAGGTTTCGGACGAGCAGGTCTAAATGGGCCTTTCAGTGGTCCCGTTGGAATTTTAACTGAGTAAAAAGTACATAAATTTAGGTTTTGCAATATAATTGGGTTGAAAAGCTCCTAATCAATTACATGAACTCCTAAATTTTGATTAAAACTTGTTTTGTAGTCCTTTCTGTAGAGGTTTCGGACGAGCGGGTCGAAATGGGCCTTTCAATGGACCCGTTGGAATTTTAACTGAGTAAAAAGTACAGAAATTGAGGTTTTGCAATATAATTTTGTTGAAAAGCTCCTAATCAATTATTTGAACTCCTAATATTTGATTAAAACTTGTTTTGCAGTCCTTTTTGTATTGGTTTCGGACGAGCGGGTCGAAATGGGCCTTTCAATGGACCCGTTGGAATTTTAACTGAGTAAAAAGTACAGAAATTGAGGTTTTGCAATATAATTGTGTTGAAAAGCTCCTAATCAATTACAAGAACTCCATATATTTGATTAAAACTTGTTTTGGAGTCCTTCTTGTAGAGGTTTCGGACGAGCGGGTCGAAATGGGCCTTTCAATGGACCCGTTAGAATTTTAACTGAGTAAAAAGTACAGAAATTGAGGTTTTGCAATATAATTGTGTTGAAAATCTCCTAATCAATTATTTGAACTCCTAATATTTGATTAAAACTTGTTTTGCAGTCCTTTTTGTAGAGGTTTCGGACGAGCGGGTCGAAATGGGCCTTTCAATGGACCCGTTGGAATTTTAATTGAGTAAAAAGTACAGAAATTGAGGTTTTGAAATATAATTTTGTTGAAAAGCTCCTAATCAATTACAAGAACTCCATATATTTGATTAAAAGTTGTTTTGGAGTCCTTCTTGTAGAGGTTTCGGACGAGCGGGTCGAAATGGGCATTTCAATGGACCCGTTGGAATTTTAACCGAGTAAAAAGTACAGAAATTGAGGTTTTGCATTATAATTGCGTTGAAAAGCTCCTAATCAATTATTTGAACTCCTAATATTTGAATAAAATATTTTTGCGGTGCTTTTTGTAGAGGTTTCGGAAGAACAGGTCTAAATGGGCCTTTCAATGTACCCGTTGGAATTTTAACAGAGTAAAAAGTACAGAAATTGAGGATTTGCATTATAATTGTGTTGAAAAGCTCCTAATCAATTATTTGAACTCCTAATATTTGAATAAAACCTTTCTGCGGTCCTTTTTGTAGAGGTTTCGGACGAGCGGGTCTAGATGGGCCTTTCAGTGGTCCCGTTGGAATTTTAACTAAGTAAAAAGTACAGAAATTTAGGTTTTGCAATATAATTGTGTTGAAAAGCTCCTAATCAAATACAAGAACTCCTAAAATTTGATTATAACTTGTTTTGCGGTCCTTTTTGTAGAGGTTTCGGACGAGCGGGTCTAAATGGGCCTTTCAATGGACCCGTTGGAATTTTAACTGAGTAAAAGGTACAGAAATTGAGGTTTTGCAATATAATTGTGTTGAAAATCTCCTAATCAATTACATGAACTCCTAATATTTGAATAAAACATTTTTGCTGTCCTTTTTGTAGAGGTTTCGGACGAGGAGGTCTAAATGGGCCTTTCAATGGACCCGTTGGAATTTTAACTAAGTAAAAAGTACAGAGATTGAGGTTTTGCAATATAATTGTGTTGAAAAGCTCCTAATCAATTATTTGAACTCCTAATATTTGAATAAAATATTTTTGCGGTGCTTTTTGTAGAGGTTTCGGACGAACAGGTCTAAATGGGCCTTTCAATGGACCCGTTGGAATTTTAACTGAGTAAAAAGTACAGAAACTGAGGTTTGGCAATATAATTGTGTTGAAAAGCTCCTAATCAATTATTTGAACTCCTAATATTTGAATAAAACATTTTTGCGGTCCTTTTTGTAGAGGTTTCGGACGAGCAGGTCTAAATGGGCCTTTCAATGGACCCATTGGAATTTTAACTGAGTAAAAAGTACAGAAATTGAGGTTTTGCAATATAATTGTGTTGAAAAGCTCCTAATCAATTATTTGAACTCCTAATATTTGAATAAAACCTTTTTGCGGTCCTTTTTGTAGAGGTTTCGAACGAGCAGGTCTAAATGGGCCTTTCAGTGGTCCCGTTGGAATTTTAACTGAGAAAAAAGTACAGAAATTGAGGTTTTGCATTATAATTGTGTTGAAAATCTGCTAATCAATTACATGAACTCCTAAAATTTGATTAAAACTTGTTTTGCAGTCCTTTTTGTAGAGGTTTCGATCGTGCGGGTCGAAATGGGACTTTCAATGGATCCGTTGGAATTTTAACTGAGTAAAAAGAACAGAAATTGCGGTTTTGCAATATAATTGTGTTGAAAAGCTCCTAATCAATTATTTGAACTCCTAATATTTGACTAAAACTTGTTTTGCGGTCCTTTTTGTAGAGGTTTACAACGAGCAGGTCTAAATGGGCCTTTCAATGGACCCGTTGGAATTTTAACTGAGTAAAAAGTATAGAAATTGAGGTTTTGCAATATAATTGTGATGAAAATCTTCTAATCAATTACATGAACTCCTAATATTTGAATAAAACATTTTTGCGTTCCTTTTTGTAGAGGTTTCGGACGAGCAGGTCTAAATGGGCCTTTCAATGGACCCGTTGGAATTTTAACTGAGTAAAAAGTACAGAAATTGAGGTTTTGCAATATTATTGTGTTGAAAATCTCCTAATCAATTATTTGAACTCCTAATATTTGAATAAAACATTTTTGCGGTCCTTTTTGTAGAGGTTTCGGACGAGCAGGTCTAAATGGGCCTTTCAGTGGTCCCGTTGGACATTTAACTGAGTAAAAAGTACAGAAATTGAGGTTTTGCAATATAATTGTGTTGAAAAGCTCCTAATCAATTATTTGAACTCCTAATATTTGAATAAAACCTTTTTGCGGTCCTTTTTGTAGAGGTTTCGAACGAGCAGGTCTAAATGGGCCTTTCGATGGACCCGTTGGAATTTTAACTGAGTAAAAAGTACAAAAATTGAGGTTTTGCAATATAATATTGTTGAAATGCTCCTAATCAATTATTTGAACTCCTAATATTTGAATAAAACATTTTTGCGGTCCTTTTTGTAGAGGTTTCGGACGAGCAGGTCTAAATGGGCATTTCAATGGACACGTTGGAATTTTAACTGAGAAAAAGTACAGAAATTGAGGTTTTGCAAAATAATTGTGTTGAAAAGCTCCTAATCAATTATTTGAACTCCTAATATTTGAATAAAACCTTTTTGCGGTCCTTTTTGTAGAGGTTTCGGACGAGCAGGTCTAAATGGGCCTTTCGATGGACCCGTTGGAATTTCAACTGAGTAAAAAGTACAAAAATTGAGGTTTTGCAATATAATATTGTTGAAATGCTCCTAATCAATTATTTGAACTCCTAATATTTGAATAAAACATTTTTGCGGTCCTTTTTGTAGAGGTTTCGGACGAGCAGGTCTAAATGGGCATTTCAATGGACACGTTGGAATTTTAACTGAGAAAAAGTACAGAAATTGAGGTTTTTCAATATAATTGTGTTTAAAAGCTCCTAATCTATTATTTGAACTCCTAATATTTAAATAAAACAGTTTTGCGGTCCTTTTTGTAGAGGTTTCGGACGAGCAGGTCTAAATGGGCCTTTCAATGGACCCGTTGGAATTTTAACTGAGTAAAAAGTACAAAAATTGAGGTTTTGCAATATAATTGTGTTGAAAAGCTCCTACTCAATTATTTGAACTCCTAATATTTGAATAAAACCTTTTTGCGGTCCTTTTTGTAGAGGTTTCGGACGAGCAGGTCTAAATGGGCCTTTCAGTGGTCCCGTTGGAATTTTAATTGAGTAAAAAGTAAAGAAATTGAGGTTTTGCAATATAATTGGGTTGAAAAGCTCCTAATCAATTACATGAACTCCTAAAATTTGATTAAAACTTGTTTTGCAGTCCTTTTTGTAGAGGTTTCGGACGAGCGGGTCGAAATGGGCCTTTCATTGGACCCGTTGAAATTTTAACTGATTAAAAAGTACAGAAATTGAGGTTTTGCAATATAATTGTGTTGAAAAGCTCCTAATCAATTATTTGAACTCCATATATTTGATTAAAACTTGTTTTGCAGTCCTTTTTGTAGAAGTTTCGGACGAGCGGGTCGAAATGGGCCTTTCAATGGACCCGTTGGAATTTTAATTGAGTAAAAAGTACAGAAATTGAGGTTTTGCAATATAATTGTGTTGAAAAGCTCCTAATCAATTATTTGAACTCCTAATATTTGAATAAAACATTTTTGCGGTCCTTTTTGTAGAGGTTTCGGACGAGCAGGCCTACATGGGCATTTCAATGGACCCGTTGGGATTTTAACTGAGTAAAAAGTACAGAAATTGAGGATTTGCATTATAATTGTGTTGAAAAGCTCCTAATCAATTATTTGAACTCCTAATATTTGAATAAAACCTTTTTGCGGTCCTTTTTGTAGAGGTTTCGGACGAGCGGGTCTAAATGGGCCTTTCAGTGGTCCCGTTGGAATTTTAACTAAGTAAAAAGTACAGAAATTTAGGTTTTGCAATATAATTGTGTTGAAAAGCTCCTAATCAAATACAAGAACTCCTAAAATTTGATTATAACTTGTTTTGCGGTCCTTTTTGTAGAGGTTTCGGACGAGCGGGTCGAAATGGGCCTTTCAATGGACCCGTTGGAATTTTAACTGAGTAAAAGGTACAGAAATTGAGGTTTTGCAATATAATTGTGTTGAAAATCTCCTAATCAATTACATGAACTCCTAATATTTGAATAAAACATTTTTGCGGTCCTTTTTGTAGAGGTTTCGGACGAGGAGGTCTAAATGGGCCTTTCAATGGACCCGTTGGAATTTTAACTAAGTAAAAAGTACAGAGATTGAGGTTTTGCAATATAATTGTGTTGAAAAGCTCCTAATCAATTATTTGAACTCCTAATATTTGAATAAAATATTTTTGCGGTGCTTTTTGTAGAGGTTTCGGACGAACAGGTCTAAATGGGCCTTTCAATGGACCCGTTGGAATTTTAACTGAGTAAAAAGTACAGAAACTGAGGTTTGGCAATATAATTGTGTTGAAAAGCTCCTAATCAATTATTTGAACTCCTAATATTTGAATAAAACATTTTTGTCCTTTTTGTAGAGGTTTCGGACGAACAGGTCTAAATGGGCCTTTCAATGGACCCATTGGAATTTTAACTGAGTAAAAAGTACAGAAATTGAGGTTTTGCAATATAATTGTGTTGAAAAGCTCCTAATCAATTATTTGAACTCCTAATATTTGAATAAAACCTTTTTGCGGTCCTTTTTGTAGAGGTTTCGAACGAGCAGGTCTAAATGGGCCTTTCAGTGGTCCCGTTGGAATTTTAACTGAGAAAAAAGTACAGAAATTGAGGTTTTGCATTATAATTGTGTTGAAAATCTGCTAATCAATTACATGAACTCCTAAAATTTGATTAAAACTTGTTTTGCAGTCCTTTTTGTAGAGGTTTCGATCGAGCGGGTCGAAATGGGACTTTCAATGGATCCGTTGGAATTTTAACTGAGTAAAAAGAACAGAAATTGCGGTTTTGCAATATAATTGTGTTGAAAAGCTCCTAATCAATTATTTGAACGCCTAAAATTTGACTAAAACTTGTTTTGCGGTCCTTTTTGTAGAGGTTTACAACGAGCAGGTCTAAATGGGCCTTTCAATGGACCCGTTGGAATTTTAACTGAGTAAAAAGTATAGAAATTGAGGTTTTGCAATATAATTGTGATGAAAATCTTCTAATCAATTAAATGAACTCCTAATATTTGAATAAAACATTTTTGCGTTCCTTTTTGTAGAGGTTTCGGACGAGCAGGTCTAAATGGGCCTTTCAATGGACCCGTTGGAATTTTAACTGAGTAAAAAGTACAGAAATTGAGGTTTTGCAATATTATTGTGTTGAAAATCTCCTAATCAATTATTTGAACTCCTAATATTTGAATAAAACATTTTTGCGGTCCTTTTTGTAGAGGTTTCGGACGAGCAGGTCTAAATGGGCCTTTCAGTGGTCCCGTTGGACATTTAACTGAGTTAAAAGTACAGAAATTGAGGTTTTGCAATATAATTGTGTTGAAAAGCTCCTAATCAATTATTTGAACTCCTAATATTTGAATAAAACCTTTTTGCGGTCCTTTTTGTAGAGGTTTCGGACGAGCAGGTCTAAATGGGCCTTTCGATGGACCCGTTGCAATTTTAACTGAGTAAAAAGTACAAAAATTGAGGTTTTGCAATATAATATTGTTGAAATGCTCCTAATCATTTATTTGAACTCCTAATATTTGAATAAAACATTTTTGCGGTCCTTTTTGTAGAGGTTTCGGACGAGCAGGTCTAAATGGGCATTTCAATGGACACGTTGGAATTTTAACTGAGAAAAAGTACAGAAATTGAGGTTTTGCAATATAATTGTGTTGAAAAGCTCCTAATCAATTATTTGAACTCCTAATATTTGAATAAAACCTTTTTGCGGTCCTTTTTGTAGAGGTTTCGGACGAGCAGGTCTAAATGGGCCTTTCGATGGACCCGTTGGAATTTTAACTGAGTAAAAAGTACAAAAATTGAGGTTTTGCAATATAATATTGTTGAAATGCTCCTAATCAATTATTTGAACTCCTAATATTTGAATAAAACATTTTTGTGGTCCTTTTTGTAGAGGTTTCGGACGAGCAGGTCTAAATGGGCATTTCAATGGACACGTTGGAATTTTAACTGAGAAAAAGTACAGAAATTGAGGTTTTGCAATATTATTGTGTTGAAAATCTCCTAATCAATTATTTGAACTCCTAATATTTGAATAAAACATTTTTGCGGTCCTTTTTGTAGAGGTTTCGGACGAGCAGGTCTAAATGGGCCTTTCAGTGGTCCCGTTGGAATTTTAACTGAGTAAAAATTACAGAAATTGAGGTTTTGCAATATAATTGTGTTGAAAAGCTCCTAATCAATTATTTGAACTCCTAATATTTGAATAAAACCTTTTTGCGGTCCTTTTTGTAGAGGTTTCGGACGAGCAGGTCTAAATGGGCCTTTCGATGGACCCGTTGGAATTTTAACTGAGTAAAAAGTACAAAAATTGAGGTTTTGCAATATAATATTGTTGAAGAGCTTCTAATCAATTATTTGAACTCCTAATATTTGAATAAAACATTTTTGCGGTCCTTTTTGTTGAGGTTTCGGACGAGCAGGTCTAAATGGGCATTTCAATGGACACGTTGGAATTTTAACTGAGAAAAAGTACAGAAATTGAGGTTTTGCAATATAATTGTGTTTAAAAGCTCCTAATCTATTATTTGAACTCCTAATATTTGAATAAAACAGTTATGCGGTCCTTTTTGTAGAGGTTTCGGACGAGCAGGTCTAAATGGGCCTTTCAATGGACCCGTTGGAATTTTAACTGAGTAAAAAGTACAAAAATTGAGGTTTTGCAATATAATTGTGTTGAAAAGCTCCTAATCAATTACATGAACTCCTAAAATTTGATTAAAACTTGTTTTGCGGTCCTTTTTGTAGAGGTTTCGGACGAGCGGGTCGAAATGGGCCTTTCAATGGACCCTTTGGAATTTTAACTAAGTAAAAAGTAAAGAGATTGAGGTTTTGAAATATAATTGTGTTGAAAAGCTCCTAATCAATTATTTGAACTCCTAATATTTGATTAAAACATTTTTGCGATCCTTTTTGTAGAGGTTTCGGACGAACAGGTCTAAATGGGCCTTTCAATGGACCCGTTGGAATTTTAACTGAGTAAAAAGTACAGAAACTGAGGTTTTGCAATATAATTGTGTTGAAAAGCTCCTAATAAATTATTTGAACTCCTAATATTTGAATAAAACATTTTTGCGGTCCTTTTTGTAGAGGTTTCGGACGAGCAGGTCGAAATGGGCCTTTTAATGGACCCGTTGGAATTTTAACTGAGTATAAAGTACAGAAATTGAGGTTTTGCAATATAATTGTGTTGAAAAGCTCCTTATCAATTACATGAACTCCTAAAATTTCATTAAAACTTGTTTTGCGGTCCTTTTTGTAGAGGTTTCTGACGAGCGGGTCGAAATGGGCCTTTCAATGTGCCCGTTGGACTTTTAACTGAGTAAAAAGTACAGAAATTGAGGATTTGCATTATAATTGTGTTGAAAAGCTCCTAATCAATTATTTGAACTCCTAATATTTGAATAAAACCTTTTTGCGGTCCTTTTTGTAGAGGTTTCGGACGAGCGGGTCTAAATGGGCCTTTCAGTGGTCCCGTTGGAATTTTAACTAAGTAAAAAGTACAGAAATTTAGGTTTTGCAATATAATTGTGTTGAAAAGCTCCTAATCAAATACAAGAACTCCTAAAATTTGATTATAACTTGTTTTGCGGTCCTTTTTGTAGAGGTTTCGGACGAGCGGGTCGAAATGGGCCTTTCAATGGACCCGTTGGAATTTTAACTGAGTAAAAGGTACAGAAATTGAGGTTTTGCAATATAATTGTGTTGAAAATCTCCTAATCAATTACATGAACTCCTAATATTTGAATAAAACATTTTTGCGGTCCTTTTTGTAGAGGTTTCGGACGAGGAGGTCTAAATGGGCCTTTCAATGGACCCGTTGGAATTTTAACTAAGTAAAAAGTACAGAGATTGAGGTTTTGCAATATAATTGTGTTGAAAAGCTCCTAATCAATTATTTGAACTCCTAATATTTGAATAAAATATTTTTGCGGTGCTTTTTGTAGAGGTTTCGGACGAACAGGTCTAAATGGGCCTTTCAATGGACCCGTTGGAATTTTAACTGAGTAAAAAGTACAGAAACTGAGGTTTGGCAATATAATTGTGTTGAAAAGCTCCTAATCAATTATTTGAACTCCTAATATTTGAATAAAACATTTTTGTCCTTTTTGTAGAGGTTTCGGACGAACAGGTCTAAATGGGCCTTTCAATGGACCCATTGGAATTTTAACTGAGTAAAAAGTACAGAAATTGAGGTTTTGCAATATAATTGTGTTGAAAAGCTCCTAATCAATTATTTGAACTCCTAATATTTGAATAAAACCTTTTTGCGGTCCTTTTTGTAGAGGTTTCGAACGAGCAGGTCTAAATGGGCCTTTCAGTGGTCCCGTTGGAATTTTAACTGAGAAAAAAGTACAGAAATTGAGGTTTTGCATTATAATTGTGTTGAAAATCTGCTAATCAATTACATGAACTCCTAAAATTTGATTAAAACTTGTTTTGCAGTCCTTTTTGTAGAGGTTTCGATCGAGCGGGTCGAAATGGGACTTTCAATGGATCCGTTGGAATTTTAACTGAGTAAAAAGAACAGAAATTGCGGTTTTGCAATATAATTGTGTTGAAAAGCTCCTAATCAATTATTTGAACGCCTAAAATTTGACTAAAACTTGTTTTGCGGTCCTTTTTGTAGAGGTTTACAACGAGCAGGTCTAAATGGGCCTTTCAATGGACCCGTTGGAATTTTAACTGAGTAAAAAGTATAGAAATTGAGGTTTTGCAATATAATTGTGATGAAAATCTTCTAATCAATTAAATGAACTCCTAATATTTGAATAAAACATTTTTGCGTTCCTTTTTGTAGAGGTTTCGGACGAGCAGGTCTAAATGGGCCTTTCAATGGACCCGTTGGAATTTTAACTGAGTAAAAAGTACAGAAATTGAGGTTTTGCAATATTATTGTGTTGAAAATCTCCTAATCAATTATTTGAACTCCTAATATTTGAATAAAACATTTTTGCGGTCCTTTTTGTAGAGGTTTCGGACGAGCAGGTCTAAATGGGCCTTTCAGTGGTCCCGTTGGACATTTAACTGAGTTAAAAGTACAGAAATTGAGGTTTTGCAATATAATTGTGTTGAAAAGCTCCTAATCAATTATTTGAACTCCTAATATTTGAATAAAACCTTTTTGCGGTCCTTTTTGTAGAGGTTTCGGACGAGCAGGTCTAAATGGGCCTTTCGATGGACCCGTTGCAATTTTAACTGAGTAAAAAGTACAAAAATTGAGGTTTTGCAATATAATATTGTTGAAATGCTCCTAATCATTTATTTGAACTCCTAATATTTGAATAAAACATTTTTGCGGTCCTTTTTGTAGAGGTTTCGGACGAGCAGGTCTAAATGGGCATTTCAATGGACACGTTGGAATTTTAACTGAGAAAAAGTACAGAAATTGAGGTTTTGCAATATAATTGTGTTGAAAAGCTCCTAATCAATTATTTGAACTCCTAATATTTGAATAAAACCTTTTTGCGGTCCTTTTTGTAGAGGTTTCGGACGAGCAGGTCTAAATGGGCCTTTCGATGGACCCGTTGGAATTTTAACTGAGTAAAAAGTACAAAAATTGAGGTTTTGCAATATAATATTGTTGAAATGCTCCTAATCAATTATTTGAACTCCTAATATTTGAATAAAACATTTTTGTGGTCCTTTTTGTAGAGGTTTCGGACGAGCAGGTCTAAATGGGCATTTCAATGGACACGTTGGAATTTTAACTGAGAAAAAGTACAGAAATTGAGGTTTTGCAATATTATTGTGTTGAAAATCTCCTAATCAATTATTTGAACTCCTAATATTTGAATAAAACATTTTTGCGGTCCTTTTTGTAGAGGTTTCGGACGAGCAGGTCTAAATGGGCCTTTCAGTGGTCCCGTTGGAATTTTAACTGAGTAAAAAGTACAGAAATTGAGGTTTTGCAATATAATTGTGTTGAAAAGCTCCTAATCAATTATTTGAACTCCTAATATTTGAATAAAACCTTTTTGCGGTCCTTTTTGTAGAGGTTTCGGACGAGCAGGTCTAAATGGGCCTTTCGATGGACCCGTTGGAATTTTAACTGAGTAAAAAGTACAAAAATTGAGGTTTTGCAATATAATATTGTTGAAGAGCTTCTAATCAATTATTTGAACTCCTAATATTTGAATAAAACATTTTTGCGGTCCTTTTTGTTGAGGTTTCGGACGAGCAGGTCTAAATGGGCATTTCAATGGACACGTTGGAATTTTAACTGAGAAAAAGTACAGAAATTGAGGTTTTGCAATATAATTGTGTTTAAAAGCTCCTAATCTATTATTTGAACTCCTAATATTTGAATAAAACAGTTATGCGGTCCTTTTTGTAGAGGTTTCGGACGAGCAGGTCTAAATGGGCCTTTCAATGGACCCGTTGGAATTTTAACTGAGTAAAAAGTACAAAAATTGAGGTTTTGCAATATAATTGTGTTGAAAAGCTCCTAATCAATTACATGAACTCCTAAAATTTGATTAAAACTTGTTTTGCGGTCCTTTTTGTAGAGGTTTCGGACGAGCGGGTCGAAATGGGCCTTTCAATGGACCCTTTGGAATTTTAACTAAGTAAAAAGTAAAGAGATTGAGGTTTTGAAATATAATTGTGTTGAAAAGCTCCTAATCAATTATTTGAACTCCTAATATTTGATTAAAACATTTTTGCGATCCTTTTTGTAGAGGTTTCGGACGAACAGGTCTAAATGGGCCTTTCAATGGACCCGTTGGAATTTTAACTGAGTAAAAAGTACAGAAACTGAGGTTTTGCAATATAATTGTGTTGAAAAGCTCCTAATAAATTATTTGAACTCCTAATATTTGAATAAAACATTTTTGCGGTCCTTTTTGTAGAGGTTTCGGACGAGCAGGTCGAAATGGGCCTTTTAATGGACCCGTTGGAATTTTAACTGAGTATAAAGTACAGAAATTGAGGTTTTGCAATATAATTGTGTTGAAAAGCTCCTAATCAATTACATGAACTCCTAAAATTTCATTAAAACTTGTTTTGCGGTCCTTTTTGTAGAGGTTTCTGACGAGCGGGTCGAAATGGGCCTTTCAATGTGCCCGTTGGACTTTTAACTGAGTAAAAAGTACATAAATTGAGGTTTTGCAATATAATTGTGTTGAAAAGCTCCTAATCAATTATTTGAACTCCTAATATTTGAATAAAACAATTTTGCGGTCCTTTTTGTAGAGGTTTCGGACGAGCAGGTCTAAATGGGCCTTTCAATGGACCCGTTAGAATTTTAACTGAGTAAAAAGTACAGAAATTGAGGTTTTGCATTATAATTGTGTTTAAAAGTTCCTAATCAATTATTTGAACTCCTAATATTTGAATAAAACCTTTTTGCGGTCCTTTTTGTAGAGGTTTCGGACGAGCAAGTCTAAATGGGCCTTTCATTGGTCCCGTTGGAATTTTAACTGAGTAAAAAGTACAGAAATTGAGGTTTTGCAATATAATAGATTTCAAAAGCTCCTAATCAATTACATTAACTCCTAAAATTTGATTATAACTAGTTTTGCGGTCCTTTTTGTAGAGGTTTCGGACGAGCGGGTCGAAATGGGCCTTTCAGTGGACCCATTGGAATTTTAACTGAGTAAAAAGTACAAAAATTGAGGTTTTGCAATATAATTGTGTTGAAAAGCTCCTAATCAATTATTTGAATTCCTAATATTTGAATAAAACATTTTTGCAATCTTTTTTGTAGAGGTTTCGGACAAGCAAGTCTAAATGGGCCTTTCAATGGACCCGTTGGAAATTTAACTGAGTAAAAAGTACAGAAATTGAGGTTTTGCAATATAATTGTGTTGAAAAGCTCCTAATAAATTATTTGAACTCCTAATATTTGAATAAAACTTGTTTTGCAGTCGTTTTTGTAGAGGTTTCGGACGAGCGGGTCAAAATGGGCCTTTCAAAGGACCCGTTCGAATTTTAACTGAGTAAAAAGTACAGAAATTGAGGTTTTGCAATATAATTGTGTTGAAAAGTTCCTAATCAATTATTTGAACTCCTAATATTTGAATAAAACATTTTTGCGGTCATTTTTGTAGAGGTTTCGGACGAGCAGGTCTAAATGGGCCTTTCAATGGACCCGTTGGAATTTTAACTGAGTAAAAAGTACAGAAACTGAGGTTTTGCAATATAATTGTGTTGAAAATCTCCTAATCAATTATTTGAACTCCTAATATTTGTATAAAACATTTTTGCGGTCCTTTTTGTAGAGGTTTCGGAAGAGCAGGTCTAAATGGGCCTTTCAGTGGTCCCGTTGGAATTTTAAAAGTGTAAAAAGTACAGAAATTGAGGTTTTGCAATATAATTGTGTTCAAAAGCTCCTAATCAATTATTTGAACTCCCAATATTTGAATAAAACAATTTTGCGGTCCTTTTTGTAGAGGTTTCGGACGAGCAGGGCTAAATGGGCCTTTCAGTGGTCCCGTTGGAATTTTAAGTGTGTACAAAGTACAGAAATTGAGGTTTTGCAATATAATTGAGTTGAAAAGCTCCTAATCAATTACATGAACTCCTAAAATTTGATTAAAACTTGTTTTGCAGTCTTTTTTGTAGAGGTTTCGGACGAGCGGGTCGAAATGGGCCTTTAAATGGACCCGTTGGAATTTTAACTGAGTAAAAAGTACAGAAATTGAGGTTTTGCAATATAATTGTGTTGAAAAGCTCCTAATCAATTATTTGAAGTCCTAATATTTGATTAAAACTTGTTTTGTAGTCCTTTTTGTAGAGGTTTCGGACGAGCGGGTCGAAATGGGCCTTTCAATGGACCCGTTGGAATTTTAATTGAGTAAAAAGTACAGAAGTTGAGGTTTTGCAATATAATTGTGTTGAAAAGCTCCTAATCAATTATTTGAACTGCTAATATTTGACTAAAACATTTTTGCGGTGCTTTTTGTAGAAGTTTCGGACGAGCAGGTCGAAATGGGCCTTTCAATGGACCCGTTGGAATTTTAACTGAGTAAAAAGTACAGAAATTGAGGTTTTGCAATATAATTGTGTTGAAAAGCTCCTAATCAATTATTTGAACTCCTAATATTTGAATAAAACCTTTTTGCGGTCCTTTTATAGAGGTTTCGGACGAGCAAGTCTAAATGGGCCTTTCAGTGGTCCCGTTGGAATTTTAACTGAGTAAAAAGTACAGAAATTGAGGTTTTGCAATATAATAGTGTTGAAAAGCTCCTAATCAATTACATGAACTCCTAAAATTTGATTAAAACTTGTTTTGCAGTCCTTTTTGTAGAGGTTTCGGACGAGCGGGTCGAAATGGGCCTTTGACCCGTTGGAATTTTAACTGAGTAAAAAGTACAAAAATTGCGGTTTTGTAATATAATTGTGTTGAAAAGCTCCTAATCAATTACTTGAACTCCTAATATTTGAATAAAACTTGTTTTGCGGTCCTTTTTGTAGAGGTTTCGGACGAGCTGGTCTAAATGGGACTTTCAATGGACCCATTGGAATTTTATCTGAGTAAAAAGTACAGAAATTGCGGTTTTGTAATAAAATTGTGTTGAAAAGCTCCTAATCAATTACATGAATTCCTAAAATTTGAATAAAACCTTTTTGCGGTCCTTTTTGTAGAGGTTTCGGACGAGGAGGTCTAAATGGGCCTTTCAATGGACCCGTTGGAATTTTAACTGAGTAAAAAGTACAGAAATTGAGGTTTTGCAATATAATTGTGTTGAAAAGCTCCTAATCAAATATTTGAACTCCTAATATTTGAATATAACATTTTTGCGGACCTTTTTGTACAGGTTTCGGACGAGGAGGTCTAAATGGGCCTTTCAATGGAACCATTGGAATTTTAACTGAGTAAAAAGTACAAAAATTGAGGTTTTGCAATATAATTGATTTGAAAAGCTCCTAATCAATTATTTGAACTCCTAATATTTGAATAAAACATTTTTGCGGTCCTTTTTGTAGAGGTTTCAGACGAGGAGGTCTAAATGGGCCTTTCAATGGACCCGTTGGAATTTTAACTGAGTAAAAAGTACATAAATTGAGGTTTTGCTATATAATTCTGTTGAAAATCTCCTAATCAATTACATGAACTCCTAAAATTAGATTAAAACTTATTTTGGGGTCCTTTTTGTAGAGGTTTCGGACAAGCGGGTCGAAATGGGCCTTTCAATGGACCCGTTGGAATTTAAACTGAGTAAAAAGTACAGAAATTGAGGTTTTTCTATATAATTGTTTTGAAAAGCTCCTAATCAATTATTTGAACTCCTAATATTTGAATAAAACATTTTTGCGGTCCTTTTTGTAGAGGTTTCGGACGAGCAGGTCTAAATGGGCCTTTCAATGGACCCATTGGAATTTTAACTGAGTAAAAAGTACAGAAACTGAGGTTTTGCAATATAATTGTGTTGAAAAGATCCTAATTAATTATTTGAACTCCTAATATTTGAATAAAACATTTTTGCGGTCCTTTTTGTAGAGGTTTCGGACGAGCAGGTCGAAATGGGCCTTTCAATGGACCCGTTGGAATTTTAACTGAGTATAAAGTACAGAAATTGAGGTTTTGCAATATAATTGTGTTGAAAAGCTCCTAATCAATTACATGAACTCCTAAAATTTCACTAAAACTTGTTTTGCGGTCCTTTTTGTAGAGGTTTCTGACGAGCGGGTCGAAATGGGCCTTTCAATGTACCCGTTGGAATTTTAACTGAGTAAAAAGTACATAAATTGAGGTTTTGCAATATAATTGTGTTGAAAAGCTCCTAATAAATTATTTGAACTCCTAATATTTGAATAAAACAATTTTGCGGTCCTTTTTGTAGAGGTTTCGGACGAGCAGGTCTAAATGGGCCTTTCAATGGACCCGTTAGAATTTTAACAGAGTAAAAAGTACAGAAACTGAGGTTTTGCATTATAATTGTGTTGAAAAGTTCCTAATCAATTATTTGAACTCCTAATATTTGAATAAAACCTTTTTGCGGTCCTTTTTGTAGAGGTTTCGGACGAGCAAGTCTAAATGGGTCTTTCATTGGTCCCGTTGGAATTTTAACTGAGTAAAAAGTACAGAAATTGAGGTTTTGCAATATAATAGTGTTGAAAAGCTCCTAATCTATTACATGAACTCCTAAAATTTGATTATAACTAGTTTTGCGGTCCTTTTTGTAGAGGTTTCGGACGAGCGGGTCGAAATGGGCCTTTCAGTGGACCCGTTGGAATTTTAACTGAGTAAAAAGTACAAAAATTGAGGTTTTGCAATATAATTGTGTTGAAAAGCTCCTAATCAATTATTTGAACTCCTAATATTTGAATAAAACATTTTTGCAATCTTTTTTGTAGAGGTTTCGGACAAGTAGGTCTAAATGGGCCTTTCAATGGACCCGTTGGAATTTTCACTGAGTAAAAAGTACAGAAATTGAGGTTTTGCAATATAATTGTGTTGAAAAGCTCCTAATAAATTATTTGAACTCCTAATATTTGAATAAAACTTGTTTTGCAGTCCTTTTTGTAGAGGTTTCGGACGAGCGGGTCGAAATGGGCCTTTCAAAGGACCCGTTGGAATTTTAACTGAGTAAAAAGTACAGAAATTGAGGTTTTGCAATATAATTGTGTTGAAAAGTTCCTAATCAATTATTTGAACTCCTAATATTTGAATAAAACATTTTTACGGTCATTTTTGTAGAGGTTTCGGACGAGCAGGTCTAAATGGGCCTTTCAATGGACCCGTTGGAATTTTAACTAAGTAAAAAGTACAGAAACTGAGGTTTTGCAATATAATTGTGTTGAAAATCTCCTAATCAATTATTTGAACTCCTAATATTTGTATAAAACATTTTGCGGTCCTTTTTGTAGAGGTTTCGGACGAGCAGGTCGAAATGGGCCTTTCAATGGACCCGTTGGAATTTTAACTGATTAAAAAGTACAGAAATTGAGGTTTTGCAATATAATTGTGTTGAAAAGCTCCTAATCAATTACATGAACTCCTAAAATTTGATTAAAACTTGTTTTGTGGTCCTTTTTGTAGAGGTTTCGGACGAGTGGGTCGAAATGGGCCTTTCAATGGACCCGTTGGAATTTTAACTGAGTAAAAAGTACAGAAATGGAGGTTTTGCAATATAATTGTGTTTAAAAGCTCCTAATCAATTATTTGAACTCCTAATATTTGATTAAAACTTGTTTTGCGGTCCTTTTTGTAGAGGTTTCGGACGAGCAGGTCTAAATGGGACTTTCAATGGACCCATTGGAATTTTAACTGAGTAAAAAGTACAGAAATTGCGGTTTTGCTATATAATTGTGTTTAAAAGCTCCTAATCAATTATTTGAACTCCTAATATTTGAATAAAACATTTTTGCGATCCTTTTTGTATAGGTTTCGGACGAGCAGGTCGAAATGGGCCTTTCAATGGACCCGTTGGAATTTTAACTGAGTAAAAAGTACAGAAATTTAGGTTTTGCAATATAATTGTGTTGAAAAGCTCCTAATCAATTACATGAACTGCTAAGATTTGATTAAAACTTGTTTTGCGGTCCTTTTTGTAGAGGTTTCGGACGAGCGGGTCGAAATGGGCCTTTCAATAGACCTGTTGGAATTTTAACTGAGTAAAAAGTATAGAAATTGAGGTTTTGCAATATAATTGTGTTCAAAAGCTTATAATCAATTATTTGAACTCCTAATATTTGAATAAAACATTTTTGCGATAATTTTTGTAGAGTTTTCGGACGAGCATATCTAAATGGGCCTTTCAATGGACCCGTTGGAATTTTAACTGAGTAAAAAGTACAGAAATTGAGGTTTTGCAATATAATAGTGTTGAAAAGCTCCTAATCAATTACATGAACTCCTAAAATTTGATTATAACTAGTTTTGCGGTCCTTTTTGAAGAGGTTTCGGACGAGCGGGTCGAAATGGGCCTTTCAGTGGACCCGTTAGAATTTTAACTGAGTAAAAAGTACAAAAATTGAGGTTTTGCAATATAATTGTGTTGAAAAGCTCCTAATCAATTATTTGAACTCCTAATATTTGAATAAAACATTTTTGCAATCTTTTTTGTAGAGGTTTCGGACAAGCATGTCTAAATGGGCCTTTCAATGGACCCGTTGGAATTTTAACTGAGTAAAAAGTACAGAAATTGAGGTTTTGCAATATAATTGTGTTGAAAAGCTCCTAATAAATTATTTGAACTCCTAATATTTGAATAAAACTTGTTTTGCAGTCCTTTTTGTAGAGGTTTCGGACGAGCGGGTCGAAATGGGCCTTTCAAAGGACCCGTTGGAATTTTAACTGAGTAAAAAGTACAGAAATTGAGGTTTTGCAATATAATTGTGTTGAAAAGTTCCTAATCAATTATTTGAACTCCTAATATTTGAATAAAACATTTTTGCGGTCATTTTTGTAGAGGTTTCGGACGAGCAGGTCTAAATGGGCCTTTCAATGGACCAGTTGGAATTTTAACTAAGTAAAAAGTACAGAAACTGAGGTTTTGCAATATAATTGTGTTTAAAATCTCCTAATCAATTATTTGAACTCCTAATATTTGTATAAAACATTTTGCGGTCCTTTTTGTAGAGGTTTCGGACGAGCAGGTCGAAATGGGCCTTTCAATGGACCCGTTGGAATTTTAACTGATTAAAAAGTACAGAAATTGAGGTTTTGCAATATAATTGTGTTGAAAAGCTCCTAATCAATTACATGAACTCCTAAAATTTGATTAAAACTTGTTTTGTGGTCCTTTTTGTAGAGGTTTCGGACGAGCGGGTCGAAATGGGCCTTTCAATGGACCCGTTGAAATTTTAACTGAGTAAAAAGTACAGAAATGGAGGTTTTGCAATATAATTGTGTTTAAAAGCTCCTAATGAATTATTTGAACTCCTAATATTTGATTAAAACTTGTTTTGCGGTCCTTTTTGTAGAGGTTTCGGACGAGCAGGTCTAAATGGGACTTTCAATGGACCCATTGGAATTTTAACTGAGTAAAAAGTACAGAAATTGCGGTTTTGCTATATAATTGTGTTTAAAAGCTCCTAATCAATTATTTGAACCCCTAATATTTGAATAAAACATTTTTGCGGTCCTTTTTGTATAGGTTTCGGACGAGCAGGTCGAAATGGGCCTTTCAATGGACCCGTTGGAATTTTAACTGAGTAAAAAGTACAGAAATTGAGGTTTTGCAATATAATTGTGTTGAAAAGCTCCTAATCAATTACATGAACTGCTAAGATTTGATTAAAACTTGTTTTGCGGTCCTTTTTGTAGAGGTTTCGGACGAGCGGGTCGAAATAGGCCTTTCAATAGACCTGTTGGAATTTTAACTGAGTAAAAAGTACAGAAATTGAGGTTTTGCAATATAATTGTGTTCAAAAGCTTATAATCAATTATTTAAACTCCTAATATTTGAATAAAACATTTTTGCGATCATTTTTGTAGAGTTTTAGGACGAGCATATCTAAATGGGCCTTTCAATGGACCCGTTGGAATTTTAACTGAGTAAAAAGTACAGAAATTGAGGTTTTGCAATATAATAGTGTTGAAAAGCTCCTAATCAATTACATGAACTCCTAAAATTTGATTATAACTAGTTTTGCGGTCCTTTTTGTAGAGGTTTCGGACGAGCGGGTCGAAATGGGCCTTTCAGTGGACCCGTTGGAATTTTAACTGAGTAAAAAGTACAAAAATTGAGGTTTTGCAATATAATTGTGTTGAAAAGCTCCTAATCAATTATTTGAACTCCTAATATTTGAATAAAACATTTTTGCAATCTTTTTTGTAGAGGTTTCGGACAAGCAGGTCTAAATGGGCCTTTCAATGGACCCGTTGGAATTTTAACTGAGTAAAAAGTACAGAAATTGAGGTTTTGCAATATAATTGTGTTGAAAAGCTCCTAATAAATTATTTGAACTCCTAATATTTGAATAAAACTTGTTTTGCAGTCCTTTTTGTAGAGGTTTCGGACGAGCGGGTCGAAATGGGCCTTTCAAAGGACCCGTTGGAATTTTAACTGAGTAAAAAGTACAGAAATTGAGGTTTTGCAATATAATTGTGTTGAAAAGTTCCTAATCAATTACTTGAACTCCTAATATTTGAATAAAACATTTTTGCGGTCATTTTTGTAGAGGTTTCGGACGAGCAGGTCTAAATGGGCCTTTCAATGGACCCGTTGGAATTTTAACTAAGTAAAAAGTACAGAAACTGAGGTTTTGCAATATAATTGTGTTGAAAATCTCCTAATCAATTATTTGAACTCCTAATATTTGTATAAAACATTTTGCGGTCCTTTTTGTAGAGGTTTCGGACGAGCAGGTCGAAATGGGCCTTTCAATGGACCCGTTGGAATTTTAACTGATTAAAAAGTACAGAAATTGAGGTTTTGCAATATAATTGTGTTGAAAAGCTCCTAATCAATTACATGAACTCCTAAAATTTGATTAAAACTTGTTTTGTGGTCCTTTTTGTAGAGGTTTCGGACGAACGGGTCGAAATGGGCCTTTCAATGGACCCGTTGGAATTTTAACTGAGTAAAAAGTACAGAAATGGAGGTTTTGCAATATAATTGTGTTTAAAAGCTCCTAATCAATTATTTGAACTCCTAATATTTGATTAAAACTTGTTTTGCGGTCCTTTTTGTAGAGGTTTCGGACGAGCAGGTCTACATGGGATTTTCAATGGACCCATTGGAATTTTAACTAAGTAAAAAGTACAGAAATTGCGGTTTTGCTATATAATTGTATTTAAAAGCTCCTAATCAATTATTTGAACTCCTAATATTTGAATAAAACATTTTTGCGGTCCTTTTAGTAGAGGTTTCGGACGAGCAGGTCTAAATGAGCCTTTCAATGGACCCATTGGAATTTTAACAGAGTAAAAAGTACAGAAATTGAGGTTTTGCAATATAATAGTGTTGAAAAGCTCCTAATCAATTACATGAACTCCTAAAATTTGATTAAAACTTGTTTTGCAGTCCTTTTTGTAGAGGTTTCGGACGAGCGGGTCGAAATGGGCCTTTGACCCGTTGGAATTTTAACTGAGTAAAAAGTACAGAAATTGCGGTTTTGCAATATAATGGTGTTGAAAAGCTCCTAATCAATTACATGAACTCCTAATATTTGAATAAAACTTGTTTTGCGGTCCTTTTTGTAGAGGTTTCGGACGAGCATATCTAAATGGGACTTTCAATGGACCCATTGGAATTTTAACTGAGTAAAAAGTACAGAAATTGCGGTTTTGTAATAAAATTGTGTTGAAAAGCTCCTAATCAATTACATGAACTCCTAAAATTTGATTATAACTAGTTTTGCGGTCCTTTTTGTAGAGGTTTCGGACGAGCGGGTCGAAATGGGCCTTTCAGTGGACCCGTTGGAATTTTAACTGAGTAAAAAGTAAAAAAATTGAGGTTTTGCAATATAATTGTGTTGAAAAGCTCCTAATCAATTATTTGAACTCCTAATATTTGAATAAAACATTTTTGCAATCTTTTTTGTAGAGGTTTCGGACAAGCAGGTCTAAATGGGCCTTTCAATGGACCCGTTGGAATTTTAACTGAGTAAAAAGTACAGAAATTGAGGTTTTGCAATATAATTGTGTTGAAAAGCTCCTAATAAATTATTTGAACTCCTAATATTTGAATAAAACTTGTTTTGCAGTCCTTTTTGTAGAGGTTTCGGACGAGCGGGTCGAAATGGGCCTTTCAAAGGACCCGTTGGAATTTTAACTGAGTAAAAAGTACAGAAATTGAGGTTTTGCAATATAATTGTGTTGAAAAGTTCCTAATCAATTATTTGAACTCCTAATATTTGAATAAAACATTTTTGCGGTCATTTTTGTAGAGGTTTCGGACGAGCAGGTCTAAATGGGCCTTTCAATGGACCCGTTGGAATTTTAACTAAGTAAAAAGTATAGAAACTGAGGTTTTGCAATATAATTGTGTTGAAAATCTCCTAATCAATTATTTGAACTCCTAATATTTGTATAAAACATTTTGCGGTCCTTTTTGTAGAGGTTTCGGACGAGCAGGTCGAAATGGGCCTTTCAATGGACCCGTTGGAATTTTAACTGATTAAAAAGTACAGAAATTGAGGTTTTGCAATATAATTGTGTTGAAAAGCTCCTAATCAATTACATGAACTCCTAAAATTTGATTAAAACTTGTTTTGTGGTCCTTTTTGTAGAGGTTTCGGACGAGCGGGTCGAAATGGGCCTTTCAATGGACCCGTTGGAATTTTTTTTTGAAGAAAGGGCCTCATTAAAAACCCCACTAAACCTTACTGGGCTAGCCCAGCAAAGCCCTAGGAGGGGAAAAGAGTGCCCAAAATATATTATAAATCAAGGTGGTTGGTTAACAACCGGTACAAAAGTTCGTAGAGCATCGGGCAAGCCCGGCCCAAAATACATGGATGTAAGAAAATGCAAAGCCCAATTGGCTATAGAATGAGCTAAAACGTTAGCTCCACGCGGTACATAATGTAAACTAAGACCTGATACAGTGTCAATTAAAGATTTAGTATGCTGCAACTGTCGCTGAATAGGGGAGGCATCCTCGCCTGCTCTACACAACCTATTGATCAGCAGGGCCGCATCTGATTCAAGAAGAAACCCAGTCCAACCCGCCTCCACACCTAATTGGACGCCATCCGATATCGCCCGCAGCTCTGCCGTCGTAGAATCTGCAATAGTGTCCAAGTAAACAGCTCGTCCAAGCAGGATAGCTCCAGTAGCATCACGGGCCACGATGCCAATTCCAGCCGATCCTGTAGAAGTGTTAAAAGCACCGTCAACATTGATTTTGATTGCTCCAGCTGGGGGCGGCCGCCATACAGGTGGAGAAAGAGCTGTCGTCGGTTGCTGCCTCGTCGTGGGAATGCTTGCTGTGGCCGTTAGGTAATCGCGAAGTAGATCCTGTGAGTTCATCAAGGTGAGCCAAGGGGGCTGCAAACGCTGAGAATGGACCCATTCATTCCTCCTATTCCAAAGATTCCACAGTGTAGTTAGGAGGAGATCAAATTGTGCGCAGGGGAGGAGCCTAGCTCCTTGTTCCAACCAAAGTGACATCGAGGTTGCGCTACCATCACGAAGAGCGCTCGGGAAACCTGCAAGGCGGAGTGTCTCAGCAGCGCCTGGACAGTCCCTGAAAGCATGAAGTGCAGATTCAAGCATCGAAGGGCAGAACGGACACATGCCGTTGCCCAGTCCAATAGTCGCAAGTCGGTCACCTGTGGGTAGCGCATCCCGTCCTACCCGCCATCCAAAGGTGCGAACCTTCGGGAGTGTGTTGGATTTAGCAATAACCTTCCAGAGAGGGTTCGGACGCTCAAGAGGTCGCTGGGGCCTACGTAAGAAAAGGTAGCCGGAGCGTACGGAATAAATATTGGTATCATGAAAGCCCCATAGCAAAGTATCGCGGTGGGCATCAGTTATTGGTACGTGCAATATGTTAGCTGCGTCATCTTCGTCAAAATGTTGACGTACTTTATGTTCGTCCCATGCATTATGATGACGAATCATAAAATCTCCGCATCGCAAGGGTAGTTCCTCGTTATCTTGATAATTACCAAAGAAGGAGAGCCCACTGGATCCACCCCAATTATCTCGATGGATGCGCAGACGACTATCAATGCCAGGTCTCCAGAAGAAACCGGATTGTAATTGTTGCAAAGCCTGCCATATACCTCGCCAAGCAAAGGAGGCTCGGTGGTCAACTTTTGCCTCCATAATATTCCCGGATGGATAATAGCGTGATTTAAATACCCGCCCGAGTAAGGAGTCGGGCGAGTGGATTAGTCGCCAGACTTGTTTCCCAAGGAGGGCAATATTAAAGTCCCTTAGATCACGGAAACCCATGCCCCCCGCAGCTTTGGGTGTGCACATAGTATCCCAGGAGAGCATTGACCATCCATTTTTGTTACTTCTGCCCGTCCACCAGTAATGGCGGATGGATCGCGTCGCATCATCCACAATGTTCTGTGGGAGCAAATAACAGGACATGACATATTGAGGCAAAGCTTGCGCCACTGATTTAATGAGGACTTCACGCCCACTGTACGACAGCAAGTTAGTATCCCATTTAGTCATGCGAGAATTGACTTTGTCTCTAATGAAGCCAAGACTGGCCGTTCGATTCCTCCCGATGAGAAGAGGGACACCCAGATATGTTCCAGGGTCATCAACCAAACGGATGCCAAGAGTATGTTGGAGCGCATGTGTGAAGTCCCTCGAACAGAGGGAGCTACAAAATGCAGTCGACTTTGAAAAGTTGACTGACTGACCTGAGGATGCCTCATACAGCCGGAGAATCTCCTTCAACTGGTCTATTTCCCCTGGGCAGTTACGGACAAAGACAATACTATCATCCGCAAAGAGCAGATGGTTAATTCTTGGGCCACGTCTATTGGCCTGTAACCCAATTAGACGTCCCGAATGCTGTTCAGCCTCAAGGGCCGCTGAAAGCCCTTGGGAGCAGATTAGAAAGAGAAAAGGCGAGAGAGGGTCCCCCTGCCGAATTCCCCTAGTCGGAAAGAACTCGTTGGATAGAGTGCCATTAAGCCGAACTGAAAAAGAAACAGTGGATACACATCGGAGCAGTAATTGTACCCAGTCAGATGCAAACCCCATACGTAACATTACGTCTTTGAGAAAAGACCATTCAACCTTATCAAAAGCTTTTTCCATATCGAGCTTCAAGGCAGCCCCCTGATATATCGAAGCGGTATTAGTATGGAGGGTATGCACAAGTTCATGCGCAATCAAAATATTGTCAGTAATGTTCCGACCACTGACAAAAGCAGCTTGCGCATCACTGATACAATATGGTAATATAGGTTTAAGTCTATTCACAAGAACCTTAGCAATGGTCTTGTAAATAACAGTACATAAGCTGATTGGTCGAAATTGACGCATGTTTGAGGCGTCGTGCACCTTTGGGATGAGGACAATGATAGCTTTGTTTACCGTTTCCATATCCTCTTCGCCTCGTAACAGGCGCAAACAAAGGCGTATAAACTCAGGTCCTATGACGTCCCAGTATTGTCTATAGAAACTACTAGGGAAGCCGTCAAAACCTGGGGCTTTCCTAGGGCCTATATCCCTGAAAGCTGCGGGGACCTCTTCTTCAGTGAAGGGTCGTAGCAAAGATGTATTCATTTCAGCACTAACCACTGGGGTAATATGTTCCAAGAGCACCGGAGAGGGGCTTGGGTTAGACGATGTGAATAAATCCTGAAAATACTCGGATGCTATTCGAAGAAGCTCAGGTTTCTCCGTATGCCAAGTATGGTCCACATCGAAAAGGCCACGTATGGTGTTCTTTTTCCGTCGTTTAGAAGCTCGAGCATGGAAAAAGGAAGTGTTTTTATCACCTTGCGAAAGCCAGGTAACACGAGAACGTTGTGCCCAGTATGCTTCCTTGGCATCCAGAAGGCGTTTAAGTTCCAACTTTGCGTCACGGAGATTGAGTAACATGTTTTGTGACAGTCTTCTCCTACGCATATAGGAATTAATATTACGCTGAAGTTCAGCTATGCGATTGTTGGAGGTGGATCGTCTAGCCGCCTGCAAGTCATGTAATTGGTTCCCTACAACGGTCAGTTTGTCGAGTAGAGTGCCCGACGCGTTGGACCACGCTTGATGAACCGTGGAGACACATGACGGGTCCTTTGCCCAGCATGCCTCGAATCGGAAATGGTCACCATTATGCGCATCATATTGGCCACGATGCGCATGGGGTGTAGTACGTTTAGTGTCCATAATAATGATATAGTGATCCGAATTCGGAGAAAAGATATTCCTACATTGGAAAGTTAAGTGGGCGTTGAGCCATGCATTGCATGCAAGATATCTATCCAGACGTTCACAAATAGGTGTAACGTTTGGCCCAGCACGTGACCAAGTGAACCAACCCGAACATGGTTTGCAATCAAAGATTCCATTACGTACAAGGCAATCAAACATGGTTTGTAAGTGAACCAACCCGTTGGAATTTTAACTGAGTAAAAAGTACAGAAATGGAGGTTTTGCAATATAATTGTGTTTAAAAGCTCCTAATCAATTATTTGAACTCCTAATATTTGATTAAAACTTGTTTTGCGGTCCTTTTTGTAGAGGTTTCGGACGAGCAGGTCTAAATGGGACTTTCAATGGACCCATTGGAATTTTAACTGAGTAAAAAGTACAGAAATTGCGGTTTTGCTATATAATTGTGTTTAAAAGCTCCTAATAAATTATTTGAACTCCTAATATTTGAATAAAACATTTTTGCTGTAACGCCCCGGTTTTGGGCTCAGAAGTTTTGGGCGTTGACCGGTTCGGTCAAAGTGCTGATCTAATATATAAGAGTGAATTTAGGAAAGCCTAGTTCGGGTTGCATTAAAAATATGGAAAAATTTCCTAAAATCATCTTTTAATATAATTAAGTGAACTGTGAAATCAATTTTGGAAAATGAGGTTCGGAAGGTTGACATTTTGGCTAGTGACCAAAATGTAATTTTTGAAAGTTCGGTGACAGTTTTATAAAGGATTGAAACTTTGAATCTTTAAGGAGCTATTTACCCAATGGGAGTTTCTCCAGATTTTCTAAATATATTAAATGATTAATTAAATGTTTTTAAACTAAAGAAAAGTGGAGGGAAGATATTTTCCTAATTCTAACTAACTTTTCTCTCAACCATTTTCTCTCATCTTTTCTCTCAAACCAAACACATTCTCTCCAGATCTTTCCTCTCTGATTTTGTCACTCAAATCACTCATTTCAACTCTCATTTGATTCCTAATCATCTCATCATCAAAACCTCTCAATTTGCAAGTTGTTTCATCAAGCTTTTTGGCTCTAAAAAGGAGAAACTCAAGTTTGGAGGTAAGAACGTCCTTCTCCTCTGAACTTCAAGTTCTTTATTGAAATTCCCAAGTTCTCAATCCTTGATTTGTGTTTTGTTAAAGGCTTTTCAATTGAAATCTTGATTTTGGCTTAAAATGCAAGATTTGGCGATTTTGGTGAAATTTTCGTGTGATCTGTTTGGGCAGTGTTTTGAAGTGTCAAAATGATGTTAAATGAATGCTAAATTGATTAGAAGTTGAGGTTTAATTAATGCAATTCCGGATAGGTTGAATTTCCTAAGTTTGGCTTGAGTTTTGGTTGTTTTTGGAGTGTTTTTGGTGATCTGTTGTACCTGGAAGTATAAGGACGTGTTTGTGATCATTTTGGATGTTGATTGATGTTTAAATATGGTTAGAAGTGATGGATCTTGGCTGGGTTAAGTTTTGGAAATGTTTGGAGGTGATTTCGGTTGTGTTTGGTAGCCGAATTGTTGGTTGTGTGATGAGCAGCGAGTTTGGTTGTGTGGCTGCTGTTCTTAATGCATAATGATGCATTAATGTGCTGTTTTTGTGTGCTTGAAACAGGGGAGTTTGATCCGTGAGCTTTAGAGGTGTTGCGGAAGGTTTCGGATGCTTGGAAGGCTTGGTGGCTAACCTTGTTTTGGTTATCGGTGAGTGAAGTTGGGTTTTCAGCTTTTAAACCAAGGTTTGAAGGTTTTGGGAGCTTAGTTTAAGTCTAAACAACTTTGCTAAGCTCAAGAGTAAGTAAATGGATTTCTTTCTTGGTTGGTGTTATGAATTGGCTTTTTAAGCAATTGTGGTTGATGTTTGAGATGCATATGTTTTGCATGGTTTAATTCTGTTTTGAAAGCATATTTTAGCATGGTTTAATGCTGGTTTTGAAAGCCATATGTGAAGGATGCTCAAGGTAAGAGATCCTTGGTTTTATACATTGAAAATGTGGTTTTGATGCATGGTGTTGCATGTTGTTCAATGGCTTTGTTTAATGTTTTAAAACAGTGAATTAATGTTGGTAAATGATGGTTTTGCATATTGGTTATGCATGTGAATCATTTGATTAATGTGGTAATGGTTTTGCATATTGGTTATGCATGTGAAACATTGGACTAGTGTGGTAAGGTGGTTATATTGGCAAGTGATGTAAGTGGTTCTTGGTTCTTTGATCGGATATAGTTAGCCGGCTATAGGATTGGGTGCACCGTGAATTAAGTCGCCTTGGAGGTGGAGTGGTCAAGAGTGGACCGGTAAACTCCCTTCAAGTATCCTAACGAGATGGTTGAGGTCATAATGGAGGTGTTGCCCATTCGAGGACCTTGGTTGAGCAAAGGTTATATGGTGTTTAAAAGTCCATATGTGAGAACCTTGTGCTTGTTGAGATCACAATGGCGGGGTTAAGTCCATGTGTGGATCTTGTGTAGGGTGTCCCGGACCTCGTTAGTGATGTTATACAACTACCAATCGGTGAATGCAAAGGTTGTATGGTGTTTGAAAGTCCATACATGGGAACCTTGTGCATGTCAAGGTTGTATGGTGTTTGAAAGTCCATACATGGGAACCTTGGGGAAAAGTTGAGGTTGTATGGTGTTTGAAAGTCCATACATGGGAACCTCGGGAAAGCTAAAGTTGTATGGTGTTTAAAAGTCCATACATGGGAACCTTAGGATGTTGAGGTCAAATGGTGTTTAAAAGTCCATTTGGGAGACCTTGGATTGGTAGGGTGTATGGAGCGTAGGGACAACGCTCGGAATCCGCGTATCCGATTGGGTGTTGAGTTGAAAAGTGAATGTGGTTGATCACTTGAAGGCCAATATGATGTTCTTGATTGTGATGAAGCATGGGATGCTTGAATTGATGCATAATTGCATGTGAAGCATGAGATGCTTGAAAAGATGCATGGTTGCATGGAAAGTGTATAATGCTTGTGAATGCATGTTTACTTGTTAAGTTGAACAAGTGTTGATTATCATTTGGAAAATGATGCATGTGAGCATGAAATATCTTTAGTGCATTGGAGTCTTGTTAAGACTTGTTTTTAAAGGCATGTGATGATGATGTTGTGGTTCATATATGTTGCCTTTGGTTTAATGCATGTGTTGGTTGGTTTGTGAAATGGTTTTAAAGGATTCTTGCTTGAATTGGCTTTCAAGTTTAAGAAAGGTATGTTGTGAAATGGGAGTGTTTTCCAAGGTTTTGTTTTAGCTTGCATATGGTGTTTATGCATGGTTTGGCTAAATGGATGATTTTGTAAGTTGTGCTTTGAAAAGGTTTTCTTAGCATACTAAGCTAAGGGTTGGTTTTCATGTATGTGCAATGCATGGTTTTGAGCTTGTTGTTGAAAAGGGGTTTTCAAACATGGCTTTGGTAAACAAATCGAGTTTGTTTTAAAAGTGATTTATGGCTCGCTGCATTGATGGTGTTTTGGTTTTGAGCATTCCTCACTAAGCATTATATGCTTACGCTCCTTTTTGTCCATCAATGCAGATTCTTGAAGTTTGGACAGCAAGGAGCAAGGGATTCAAGAAGGACTCCACTTGAGATGTATGTCTCGGTTAATAGCTATAGTTAATAAAGGCAATGGGGAAGAATCTCTTGGGTTGATGTATGTGTTTGTATATGTTTGGACAAGTATGGTTTTGTGTTGTTGATGTTGTTGGAACATGGTTTGGCTTATGAGTTTGAATTGGAAGTATGTTGTTTAATTGGTTGCTTGTGTTGGAAGCTTAACCTTGAAATTGGGGTTTTTCGTGTATGTTGACATGTTGTTGAATTGTTGATGCAAATATGCCTCTTTTATGTTGAATTGCATGTTGGCAAAGTTTGGTGGCTTTTGGAGCATGATTGGATGTTTAATTGCATGTTTAAGAATGCATTTTGAGGCTTGCTGTGCAGGGTGTTTCGGAACAGGGTGAACCGTTTCGGAACGGGTGCCTTGAAGCAGCCCAGGCGTCCGAAACGGGTGACACCATTCCGAAACGGAAAGGCTACTGCCCGTCCCCCGTTTCGGTACCCGTTGCGGAACGGCACCGCGTTTCGAAACGGGCTGTCTCCCGTTTCGGAACGGTTGACCGTTGGGGGCTGACAGTGGCAGTTATGTGTTTCAAAATGTTTGCATTTTGGTCCCGAATCTTGTATGTGCAATTGTATGAGTTTGAGATGTCCGTTTGAGCTGAAATTTGGTCGAGATGCATGAAACATGATTAATTTTAAGTTGGTAACTTAAAATCTGGTGAAGGCCTCAAAGTTTTCAGAATTTACAATTTGGTCCCTAAAGTTGTGTTTTGTTCAATTTGGGTCCCCGTTTGATCTCTGATGTTTGTGATCTTTGAGTATGGTGTTTGAGTGATCACAAATAGGACTAATGTGCATCTAGACAAGATTAAAAAGGAAAAAAAAGGGTCGTTAATCAAGGTTGACTTTCGGGTTGACTTTGGTTTTCCCCGTGTGACCTTCTTAATTCGGGTCAACCGTCTGGGCCGGGTTGAGGGGGTTACATTTGTGGTCCTTTTAGTAGAGGTTTCGGACGAGCAGGTCTAAATGGGCCTTTCAATGGACCCGTTGGAATTTTAACTGAGTAAAAAGTACAGAAATTGAGGTTTTGCAATATAATTGATTTGAAAAGCTCCTAATCAATTATTTGAACTCCTAATATTTGAATAAAACATTTTTGTGGTCCTTTTAGTAGAGGTTTCGGACGAGCAGGTCTAAATGGGCCTTTCAATGGACCCATTGGAATTTTAACAGAGTAAAAAGTACAGAAATTGAGGTTTTGCAATATAATAGTGTTGAAAAGCTCCTAATCAATTACATGAACTCCTAAAATTTGATTAAAACTTGTTTTGCAGTCCTTTTTGTAGAGGTTTCGGACGAGCGGGTCGAAATGGGCCTTTGACCCGTTGGAATTTTAACTGAGTAAAAAGTACAGAAATTGCAGTTTTGCAATATAATGGTGTTGAAAAGCTCCTAATCAATTACATGAACTCCTAATATTTGAATAAAACTTGTTTTGCGGTCCTTTTTGTAGAGGTTTCGGACGAGCTGGTCTAAATGGGACTTTCAATGGACCCATTGGAATTTTAACTGAGTAAAAAGTACAGAAATTGCGGTTTTGTAATAAAATTGTGTTGAAAAGCTACTAATCAATTACATGAATTCCTAAAATTTGATTAAAACTTGTTTTGCAGTCCTTTTTGTAAAGGTTTCGGACGAGCGGGTCGAAATGGGCCTTTCAATGGACCCGTTGGAATTTGAACTGAGTAAAAAGTACAAAAATTGAGGTTTTGCAATATAATTGTGTTGAAAAGCTCCTAATCAATTACATGAACTCCTAAAATTTGATTATAACTAGTTTTGCGGTCCTTTTTGTAGAGGTTTCAGACGAGCGGGTCGAAATGGGCCTTTCAGTGGACCCGTTGGAATTTTAACTGAGTAAAAAGTACAAAAATTGAGGTTTTGCAATATAATTGTGTTGAAAAGCTCCTAATCAATTATTTGAACTCCTAATATTTGAATAAAACATTTTTGCAATCTTTTTTGTAGAGGTTTCGGACAAGCAGGTCTAAATGGGCCTTTCAATGGACCCGTTGGAATTTTAACTGAGTAAAAAGTACAGAAATTGAGGTTTTGCAATATAATTGTGTTGAAAAGCTCCTAATAAATTATTTGAACTCCTAATATTTGAATAAAACTTGTTTTGCAGTCCTTTTTGTAGAGGTTTCGGACGAGCGGGTCGAAATGGGCCTTTCAAAGGACCCGATGGAATTTTAACTGAGTAAAAAGTACAAAAATTGAGGTTTTGCAATATAATTGTGTTGAAAAGTTCCTAATCAATTATTTGAACTCCTAAAATTTGAATAAAACATTTTTGCGGTCATTTTTGTAGAGGTTTCGGACGAGCAGGTCTAAATGGGCCTTTCAATGGACCCGTTGGAATTTTAACTAAGTAAAAAGTACAGAAACTGAGGTTTTGCAATATAATTGTGTTGAAAATCTCCTAATCAATTATTTGAACTCCTAATATTTGTATAAAACATTTTGCGGTCCTTTTTGTAGAGGTTTCGGACGAGCAGGTCGAAATGGGCCTTTCAATGGACCCGTTGGAATTTTAACTGATTAAAAAGTACAGAAATTGAAGTTTTGCAATATAATTGTGTTGAAAAGCTCCTAATCAATTACATAAACTCCTAAAATTTGATTAAAACTTGTTTTGTGGTCCTTTTTGTAGAGGTTTCGGACGAGCGGGTCGAAATGGGCCTTTCAATGGACCCGTTGGAATTTTAACTGAGTAAAAAGTACAGAAATGGAGGTTTTGCAATATAATTGTGTTTAAAAGCTCCTAATCAATTATTTGAACTCCTAATATTTGATTAAAACTTGTTTTGCGGTCCTTTTTGTAAAGGTTTCGGACTAGCAGGTCTAAATGGGACTTTCAATGGACCCATTGGAATTTTAACTGAGTAAAAAGTACAGAAATTGCGGTTTTGCTATATAATTGTGTTTAAAAGCTCCTAATCAATTATTTGAACTCCTAATATTTGAATAAAACCTTTTTGTATAGGTTTCGGACGAGCAGGTCGAAATGGGCCTTTCAAAGGACCCGTTGGAATTTTAACTAAGTAAAAAGTACAGAAATTGAGGTTTTGCAATATAATTGTGTTGAAAAGCTCCTAATCAATTACATGAACTGCTAAGATTTGATAAAAACTTGTTTTGCGGTCCTTTTTGTAGAGGTTTCGGACGAACGGGTCGAAATGGGCCTTTCAATAGACCTGTTGGAATTTTAACTGAGTAAAAAGTACAGAAATTGAGGTTTTGCAATATAATTGTGTTCAAATGCTTATAATCAATTATTTGAACTCCTAATATTTGAATAAAACATTTTTGCGATCATTTTTGTAGAGTTTTCGGACGAGAATATCTAAATGGGCCTTTCAATGGACCCGTTGGAATTTTAACTGAGTAAAAAGTACAGAAATTGAGGTTTTGCAATATAATAGTGTTGAAAAGCTCCCAATCAATTATTTGAACTCCTAATATTTGAATAAAACATTTTTGCGGTCGTTTTTGTAGAGCTTTCGGACGAGCAGGTCGAAATGGGCCTTTCAATGGACCCGTTGGAATTTTAACTGAGTAAAAAGTACAGAAATTGAGGTTTTGCAATATAATTGTGTTGAAAAGCTTCTAATAAATTATTTGAACTCCTAATATTTGAATAAAACTTGTTTTGCAGTCCTTTTTGTAAAGGTTTCGGGCGAGCGGGTCAAAATGGGCCTTTCAATGGACCCGTTGGAATTTTAACTGAGTAAAAAGTACAGAAATTGCGGTTTTGCAATATAATTGTGTTGAAAAGCTCCTAATCAATTATTTGAACTCCTAATATTTGACTAAAACTTGTTTTGCGGGCCTTTTTGTAGAGCTTTCGGACGAGCAGGTCGAAATGGGCCTTTCAATGTACCCGTTGGAATTTTAACTGAGTAAAAAGTACAGAAATTGAGGTTTTGCAATATAATTGTGTTGAAAAGTTCCTAATCAATTACTTGAACTCCTAATATTTGAATAAAACATTTTTGCGGTCATTTTTGTAGAGGTTTCGGACGAGCAGGTCTAAATGGGCCTTTCTATGGACCCGTTGGAATTTTAACTAAGTAAAAAGTACAGAAACTGAGGTTTTGCAATATAATTGTGTTGAAAATCTCCTAATCAATTATTTGAACTCCTAATTTTTGTATTAAACATTTTGCGGTCCTTTTTGTAGAGGTTTCGGACGAGCAGGTCGAAATGGGCCTTTCAATGGACCCGTTGGAATTTTAAGTGATTAAAAAGTACAGAAATTGAGGTTTTGCAATATAATTGTGTTGAAAAGCTCCTAATCAATTACATGAACTCCTAAAATTTGATTAAAACTTGTTTTGTGGTCCTTTTTGTAGAGGTTTCGGACGAGCGGGTCGAAATGGGCCTTTCAATGGACCCGTTGGAATTTTAACTGAGTAAAAAGTACAGAAATGGAGGTTTTGCAATATAATTGTGTTTAAAAGCTCCTAATCAATTATTTGAACTCCTAATATTTGATTAAAACTTGTTTTGCGGTCCTTTTTGTAGAGGTTTCGGACGAGCAGGTCTAAATGGGACTTTCAATGGACCCATTGGAATTTTAACTGAGTAAAAAGTACAGAAATTGCGGTTTTGCTATATAATTGTGTTTAAAAGCTCCTAATCAATTATTTGAACTCCTAATATTTGAATAAAACATTTTTGCGGTCCTTTTAGTAGAGGTTTCGGACGAGCAGGTCTAAATGGGCCTTTCAATGGACCCATTGGAATTTTAACAGAGTAAAAAGTACAGAAATTGAGGTTTTGCAATATAATAGTGTTGAAAAGCTCCTAATCAATTACATGAACTCCTAAAATTTGATTAAAACTTGTTTTGCAGTCCTTTTTGTAGAGGTTTCGGACGAGCGGGTCGAAATGGGCCTTTGACCCGTTGGAATTTTAACTGAGTAAAAAGTACAGAAATTGCGGTTTTGCAATATAATGGTGTTGAAAAGCTCCTAATCAATTACATGAACTCCTAATATTTGAATAAAACTTGTTTTGCGGTCCTTTTTGTAGAGGTTTCGGACGAGCTGGTCTAAATGGGACTTTCAGTGGATCCATTGGAATTTTAACTGAGTAAAAAGTACAGAAATTGCGGTTTTGTAATAAAATTGTGTTGAAAAGCTCCTAATCAATTACATGAATTCCTAAAATTTGATTAAAACTTGTTTTGCAGTCCTTTTTGTAAAGGTTTCGGACGAGCGGGTCGAAATGGGCCTTTCAATGGACCCGTTGGAATTTGAACTGAGTAAAAAGTACAAAAATTGAGGTTTTGCAATATAATTGATTTGAAAAGCACCTAATCAATTATTTGAACTCCTAATATTTGAATAAAACATTTTTACGGTCCTTTTTGTAGATGTTTGGGACGAGGAGGTCTTAATGGGCCTTTCAATAGACCCGTTGGAATTTTAACTGGTTAAAAAGTACAGAAATTGAGGTTTTGCAATATAATTGTTGTGAAAAGCTCCTAATCAATTATTTGAACTCCTAATATTTGAATAAAACATTTTTGCGGTCCTTTTTGTATAGGTTTCGGACGAGCAGGTCGAAATGGGCCTTTCAATGGACCCACTGGAATTTTAACAGAGTAAAAAGTATAGAAATTGAGGTTTTGCAATATAATAGAGTTGAAAAGCTTATAATCAATTATTTGAACTCCTAATATTTGAATAAAACATTTTTGCGATCATTTTTGTAAAGTTTTCGGACGAGCATATCTAAATGGGCCTTTCAATGGACCCGTTGGAATTTTAACTGAGTAAAAAGTACAGAAATTGAGGTTTTGCAATATAATTGTGGTGAAAAGCTCCTAATCAATTATTTGAACTCCTAATATTTGAATAAAACATTTTTGCGGTCCTTTTTGTATAGGTTTCGGACGAGCAGGTCGAAATGGGCCTTTCAATGGACCCACTGGAATTTTAACAGAGTAAAAAGTACAGAAATTGAGGTTTTGCAATATAATAGTGTTGAAAAGCTCCTAATCAATTACATGAACTCCTAAAATTTGATTAAAACTTGTTTTGCAGTCCTTTTTGTAGAGGTTTCGGACGAGCGGGTCGAAATGGGCCTTTGACCCGTTGGAATTTTAACTGAGTAAAAAGTACAGAAATTGCGGTTTTGCAATATAATGGTGTTGAAAAGCTCCTAATCAATTACATGAACTCCTAATATTTGAATAAAACTTGTTTTGCGGTCCTTTTTGTAGAGGTTTCGGACGAGCTGGTCTAAATGGGACTTTCAATGGACCCATTGGAATTTTAACTGAGTAAAAAGTACAGAAATTGCGGTTTTGTAATAAAATTGTGTTGAAAAGCTCCTAATCAATTACATGAATTCCTAAAATTTGATTAAAACTTGTTTTGCAGTCCTTTTTGTAAAGGTTTCGGACGAGCGGGTCGAAATGGGCCTTTCAATGGACCCGTTGGAATTTGAACTGAGTAAAAAGTACAAAAATTGAGGTTTTGCAATATAATTGTGTTGAAAAGCTCCTAATCAATTATTTGAACTCCTAATATTTGAATAAAACATTTTTGCGGACCTTTTTGTACAGGTTTCGGACGAGGAGGTCTAAATGGGCCTTTCAATGGACCCGTTGGAATTTTAACTGAGTAAAAAGTACAGAAATTGAGGTTTTGCAATATAATTGATTTGAAAAGCTCCTAATCAATTATTTGAACTCCTAATATTTGAATAAAACATTTTTGCGGTCCTTTTTGTGGAGGTTTGGGACGAGCAGGTCTAAGTGGGCCTTTCAATGGACCCGTTGGAATTTTAACTAAGTAAAAAGTACAGAAATTGAGGTTTTGCAATATAATTGATTTGAAAAGCACCTAATCAATTATTTGAACTCCTAATATTTGAATAAAACATTTTTGCGGTCCTTTTTGTAGAGGTTTGGGACGAGCAGGTCTTAATGGGCCTTTCAATAGACCCGTTGGAATTTTAACTGATTAAAAAGTACAGAAATTGAGGTTTTGCAATATAATTGTGGTGAAAAGCTCCTAATCAATTATTTGAACTCCTAATATTTGAATAAAACATTTTTGCGGTCCTTTTTGTATAGGTTTCGGACGAGCAGGTCGAAATGGGCCTTTCAATGGACCCGTTGGAATTTTAACCGAGTAAAAAGTACAGAAATTGAGGTTTTGCAATATAATTGTGTTGAAAAGCTCCTAATCAATTACATGAACTGCTAAGATTTGATTAAAACTTGTTTTACGGTCCTTTTTGTAGAGGTTTCGGACGAGCGGGTCGAAATGGGCCTTTCAATAGACCTGTTGGAATTTTAACTGAGTAAAAAGTACAGAAATTGAGGTTTTGCAATATAATTGTGTTCAAAAGCTTATAATCAATTATTTGAACTCCTAATATTTGAATAAAACATTTTTGCGATCATTTTTGTAAAGTTTTCGGACGAGCATATCTAAATGGGCCTTTCAATGGACCCGTTGGAATTTTAACTGAGTAAAAAGTACAGAAATTGAGGTTTTGCAATATAATTGTGGTGAAAAGCTCCTAATCAATTATTTGAACTCCTAATATTTGAATAAAACATTTTTGCGGTCCTTTTTGTATAGGTTTCGGACGAGCAGGTCGAAATGGGCCTTTCAATGGACCCACTGGAATTTTAACAGAGTAAAAAGTACAGAAATTGAGGTTTTGCAATATAATAGTGTTGAAAAGCTCCTAATCAATTACATGAACTCCTAAAATTTGATTAAAACTTGTTTTGCAGTCCTTTTTGTAGAGGTTTCGGACGAGCGGGTCGAAATGGGCCTTTGACCCGTTGGAATTTTAACTGAGTAAAAAGTACAGAAATTGCGGTTTTGCAATATAATGGTGTTGAAAAGCTCCTAATCAATTACATGAACTCCTAATATTTGAATAAAACTTGTTTTGCGGTCCTTTTTGTAGAGGTTTCGGACGAGCTGGTCTAAATGGGACTTTCAATGGACCCATTGGAATTTTAACTGAGTAAAAAGTACAGAAATTGCGGTTTTGTAATAAAATTGTGTTGAAAAGCTCCTAATCAATTACATGAATTCCTAAAATTTGATTAAAACTTGTTTTGCAGTCCTTTTTGTAAAGGTTTCGGACGAGCGGGTCGAAATGGGCCTTTCAATGGACCCGTTGGAATTTGAACTGAGTAAAAAGTACAAAAATTGAGGTTTTGCAATATAATTGTGTTGAAAAGCTCCTAATCAATTATTTGAACTCCTAATATTTGAATAAAACATTTTTGCGGACCTTTTTGTACATGTTTCGGACGAGGAGGTCTAAATGGGCCTTTCAATGGACCCGTTGGAATTTTAACTGAGTAAAAAGTACAGAAATTGAGGTTTTGCAATATAATTGATTTGAAAAGCTCCTAATCAATTATTTGAACTCCTAATACTTGAATAAAACATTTTTGCGGTCCTTTTTGTGGAGGTTTGGGACGAGCAGGTCTAAGTGGGCCTTTCAATGGACCCGTTGGAATTTTAACTAAGTAAAAAGTACAGAAATTGAGGTTTTGCAATATAATTGATTTGAAAAGAACCTAATCAATTATTTGAACTCCTAATATTTGAATAAAACATTTTTGCGGTCCTTTTTGTAGAGGTTTGGGACGAGCAGGTCTTAATGGGCCTTTCAATAGACCCGTTGGAATTTTAACTGATTAAAAAGTACAGAAATTGAGGTTTTGCAATATAATTGTGGTGAAAAGCTCCTAATCAATTATTTGAACTCCTAATATTTGAATAAAACATTTTTGCGGTCCTTTTTGTATAGGTTTCGGACGAGCAGGTCGAAATGGGCCTTTCAATGGACCCGTTGGAATTTTAACTGAGTAAAAAGTACAGAAATTGAGGTTTTGCAATATAATTGTGGTGAAAAGCTCCTAATCAATTATTTGAACTCCTAATATTTGAATAAAACATTTTTGCGGTCCTTTTTGTATAGGTTTCGGACGAGCAGGTCGAAATGGGCCTTTCAATGGACCCACTGGAATTTTAACAGAGTAAAAAGTACAGAAATTGAGGTTTTGCAATATAATAGTGTTGAAAAGCTCCTAATCAATTACATGAACTCCTAAAATTTGATTAAAACTTGTTTTGCAGTCCTTTTTGTAGAGGTTTCGGACGAGCGGGTCGAAATGGGCCTTTGACCCGTTGGAATTTTAACTGAGTAAAAAGTACAGAAATTGCGGTTTTGTAATATAATGGTGTTGAAAAGCTCCTAATCAATTACATGAACTCCTAATATTTGAATAAAACTTGTTTTGCGGTCCTTTTTGTAGAGGTTTCGGACGAGCTGGTCTAAATGGGACTTTCAATGGACCCATTGGAATTTTAACTGAGTAAAAAGTACAGAAATTGCGGTTTTGTAATAAAATTGTGTTGAAAAGCTCCTAATCAATTACATGAATTCCTAAAATTTGATTAAAACTTGTTTTGCAGTCCTTTTTGTAAAGGTTTCGGACGAGCGGGTCGAAATGGGCCTTTCAATGGACCCGTTGGAATTTGAACTGAGTAAAAAGTACAAAAATTGAGGTTTTGCAATATAATTGTGTTGAAAAGCTCCTAATCAATTATTTGAACTCCTAATATTTGAATAAAACATTTTTGCGGACCTTTTTGTACAGGTTTCGGACGAGGAGGTCTAAATGGGCCTTTCAATGGACCCGTTGGAATTTTAACTGAGTAAAAAGTACAGAAATTGAGGTTTTGCAATATAATTGATTTGAAAAGCTCCTAATCAATTATTTGAACTCCTAATATTTGAATAAAACATTTTTGCGGTCCTTTTTGTGGAGGTTTGGGACGAGCAGGTCTAAGTGGGCCTTTCAATGGACCCGTTGGAATTTTAACTAAGTAAAAAGTACAGAAATTGAGGTTTTGCAATATAATTGATTTGAAAAGCACCTAATCAATTATTTGAACTCCTAATATTTGAATAAAACATTTTTGCGGTCCTTTTTGTAGAGGTTTGGGACGAGCAGGTCTTAATGGGCCTTTCAATAGACCCGTTGGAATTTTAACTGATTAAAAAGTACAGAAATTGAGGTTTTGCAATATAATTGTGGTGAAAAGCTCCTAATCAATTATTTGAACTCCTAATATTTGAATAAAACATTTTTGCGGTCCTTTTTGTATAGGTTTCGGACGAGCAGGTCGAAATGGGCCTTTCAATGGACCCGTTGGAATTTTAACCGAGTAAAAAGTACAGAAATTGAGGTTTTGCAATATAATTGTGTTGAAAAGCTCCTAATCAATTACATGAACTGCTAAGATTTGATTAAAACTTGTTTTACGGTCCTTTTTGTAGAGGTTTCGGACGAGCGGGTCGAAATGGGCCTTTCAATAGACCTGTTGGAATTTTAACTGAGTAAAAAGTACAGAAATTGAGGTTTTGCAATATAATTGTGTTCAAAAGCTTATAATCAATTATTTGAACTCCTAATATTTGAATAAAACATTTTTGCGATCATTTTTGTAAAGTTTTCGGACGAGCATATCTAAATGGGCCTTTCAATGGACCCGTTGGAATTTTAACTGAGTAAAAAGTACAGAAATTGAGGTTTTGCAATATAATTGTGGTGAAAAGCTCCTAATCAATTATTTGAACTCCTAATATTTGAATAAAACATTTTTGCGGTCCTTTTTGTATAGGTTTCGGACGAGCAGGTCGAAATGGGCCTTTCAATGGACCCACTGGAATTTTAACAGAGTAAAAAGTACAGAAATTGAGGTTTTGCAATATAATAGTGTTGAAAAGCTCCTAATCAATTACATGAACTCCTAAAATTTGATTAAAACTTGTTTTGCAGTCCTTTTTGTAGAGGTTTCGGACGAGCGGGTCGAAATGGGCCTTTGACCCGTTGGAATTTTAACTGAGTAAAAAGTACAGAAATTGCGGTTTTGCAATATAATGGTGTTGAAAAGCTCCTAATCAATTACATGAACTCCTAATATTTGAATAAAACTTGTTTTGCGGTCCTTTTTGTAGAGGTTTCGGACGAGCTGGTCTAAATGGGACTTTCAATGGACCCATTGGAATTTTAACTGAGTAAAAAGTACAGAAATTGCGGTTTTGTAATAAAATTGTGTTGAAAAGCTCCTAATCAATTACATGAATTCCTAAAATTTGATTAAAACTTGTTTTGCAGTCCTTTTTGTAAAGGTTTCGGACGAGCGGGTCGAAATGGGCCTTTCAATGGACCCGTTGGAATTTGAACTGAGTAAAAAGTACAAAAATTGAGGTTTTGCAATATAATTGTGTTGAAAAGCTCCTAATCAATTATTTGAACTCCTAATATTTGAATAAAACATTTTTGCGGACCTTTTTGTACATGTTTCGGACGAGGAGGTCTAAATGGGCCTTTCAATGGACCCGTTGGAATTTTAACTGAGTAAAAAGTACAGAAATTGAGGTTTTGCAATATAATTGATTTGAAAAGCTCCTAATCAATTATTTGAACTCCTAATACTTGAATAAAACATTTTTGCGGTCCTTTTTGTGGAGGTTTGGGACGAGCAGGTCTAAGTGGGCCTTTCAATGGACCCGTTGGAATTTTAACTAAGTAAAAAGTACAGAAATTGAGGTTTTGCAATATAATTGATTTGAAAAGAACCTAATCAATTATTTGAACTCCTAATATTTGAATAAAACATTTTTGCGGTCCTTTTTGTAGAGGTTTGGGACGAGCAGGTCTTAATGGGCCTTTCAATAGACCCGTTGGAATTTTAACTGATTAAAAAGTACAGAAATTGAGGTTTTGCAATATAATTGTGGTGAAAAGCTCCTAATCAATTATTTGAACTCCTAATATTTGAATAAAACATTTTTGCGGTCCTTTTTGTATAGGTTTCGGACGAGCAGGTCGAAATGGGCCTTTCAATGGACCCGTTGGAATTTTAACTGAGTAAAAAGTACAGAAATTGAGGTTTTGCAATATAATTGTGTTGAAAAGCTCCTAATCAATTACATGAACTGCTAAGATTTGATTAAAACTTGTTTTACGGTCCTTTTTGTAGAGGTTTCGGACGAGCGGGTCGAAATGGGCCTTTCAATAGACCTGTTGGAATTTTAACTGAGTAAAAAGTACAGAAATTGAGGTTTTGCAATATAATTGTGTTCAAAAGCTTATAATCAATTATTTGATCTCCTAATATTTGAATAAAACATTTTTGCGATCATTTTTGTAAAGTTTTCGGACGAGCATATCTAAATGGGGCTTTCAATGGACCCGTTGGAATTTTAACTGAGTAAAAAGTACAGAAATTGAGGTTTTGCAATATAATTGTGGTGAAAAGCTCCTAATCAATTATTTGAACTCCTAATATTTGAATAAAACATTTTTGCGGTCCTTTTTGTATAGGTTTCGGACGAGCAGGTCGAAATGGGCCTTTCAATGGACCCACTGGAATTTTAACAGAGTAAAAAGTACAGAAATTGAGGTTTTGCAATATAATAGTGTTGAAAAGCTCCTAATCAATTACATGAACTCCTAAAATTTGATTAAAACTTGTTTTGCAGTCCTTTTTGTAGAGGTTTCGGACGAGCGGGTCGAAATGGGCCTTTGACCCGTTGGAATTTTAACTGAGTAAAAAGTACAGAAATTGCGGTTTTGTAATATAATGGTGTTGAAAAGCTCCTAATCAATTACATGAACTCCTAATATTTGAATAAAACTTGTTTTGCGGTCCTTTTTGTAGAGGTTTCGGACGAGCTGGTCTAAATGGGACTTTCAATGGACCCATTGGAATTTTAACTGAGTAAAAAGTACAGAAATTGCGGTTTTGTAATAAAATTGTGTTGAAAAGCTCCTAATCAATTACATGAATTCCTAAAATTTGATTAAAACTTGTTTTGCAGTCCTTTTTGTAAAGGTTTCGGACGAGCGGGTCGAAATGGGCCTTTCAATGGACCCGTTGGAATTTGAACTGAGTAAAAAGTACAAAAATTGAGGTTTTGCAATATAATTGTGTTGAAAAGCTCCTAATCAATTATTTGAACTCCTAATATTTGAATAAAACATTTTTGCGGACCTTTTTGTACAGGTTTCGGACGAGGAGGTCTAAATGGGCCTTTCAATGGACCCGTTGGAATTTTAACTGAGTAAAAAGTACAGAAATTGAGGTTTTGCAATATAATTGATTTGAAAAGCTCCTAATCAATTATTTGAACTCCTAATATTTGAATAAAACATTTTTGCGGTCCTTTTTGTGGAGGTTTGGGACGAGCAGGTCTAAGTGGGCCTTTCAATGGACCCGTTGGAATTTTAACTAAGTAAAAAGTACAGAAATTGAGGTTTTGCAATATAATTGATTTGAAAAGCACCTAATCAATTATTTGAACTCCTAATATTTGAATAAAACATTTTTGCGGTCCTTTTTGTAGAGGTTTGGGACGAGCAGGTCTTAATGGGCCTTTCAATAGACCCGTTGGAATTTTAACTGATTAAAAAGTACAGAAATTGAGGTTTTGCAATATAATTGTGGTGAAAAGCTCCTAATCAATTATTTGAACTCCTAATATTTGAATAAAACATTTTTGCGGTCCTTTTTGTATAGGTTTCGGACGAGCAGGTCGAAATGGGCCTTTCAATGGACCCGTTGGAATTTTAACTGAGTAAAAAGTACAGAAATTGAGGTTTTGCAATATAATTGTGTTGAAAAGCTCCTAATCAATTACATGAACTGCTAAGATTTGATTAAAACTTGTTTTACGGTCCTTTTTGTAGAGGTTTCGGACGAGCGGGTCGAAATGGGCCTTTCAATAGACCTGTTGGAATTTTAACTGAGTAAAAAGTATAGAAATTGAGGTTTTGCAATATACTTGTGTTCAAAAGCTTATAATCAATTATTTGAACTCCTAATATTTGAATAAAACATTTTTGCGATCATTTTTGTAAAGTTTTCGGACGAGCATATCTAAATGGGCCTTTCAATGGACCCGTTGGAATTTTAACTGAGTAAAAAGTACAGAAATTGAGGTTTTGCAATATAATTGTGGTGAAAAGCTCCTAATCAATTATTTGAACTCCTAATATTTGAATAAAACATTTTTGCGGTCCTTTTTGTATAGGTTTCGGACGAGCAGGTCGAAATGGGCCTTTCAATGGACCCACTGGAATTTTAACAGAGTAAAAAGTACAGAAATTGAGGTTTTGCAATATAATAGTGTTGAAAAGCTCCTAATCAATTACATGAACTCCTAAAATTTGATTAAAACTTGTTTTGCAGTCCTTTTTGTAGAGGTTTCGGACGAGCGGGTCGAAATGGGCCTTTGACCCGTTGGAATTTTAACTGAGTAAAAAGTACAGAAATTGCGGTTTTGCAATATAATGGTGTTGAAAAGCTCCTAATCAATTACATGAACTCCTAATATTTGAATAAAACTTGTTTTGCGGTCCTTTTTGTAGAGGTTTCGGACGAGCTGGTCTAAATGGGACTTTCAATGGACCCATTGGAATTTTAACTGAGTAAAAAGTACAGAAATTGCGGTTTTGTAATAAAATTGTGTTGAAAAGCTCCTAATCAATTACATGAATTCCTAAAATTTGATTAAAACTTGTTTTGCAGTCCATTTTGTAAAGGTTTCGGACGAGCGGGTTGAAATGGGCCTTTCAATGGACCCGTTGGAATTTGAACTGAGTAAAAAGTACAAAAATTGAGGTTTTGCAATATAATTGTGTTGAAAAGCTCCTAATCAATTATTTGAACTCCTAATATTTGAATAAAACATTTTTGCGAACCTTTTTGTACATGTTTCGGACGAGGAGGTCTAAATGGGCCTTTCAATGGACCCGTTGGAATTTTAACTGAGTAAAAAGTACAGAAATTGAGGTTTTGCAATATAATTGATTTGAAAAGCTCCTAATCAATTATTTGAACTCCTAATATTTGAATAAAACATTTTTGCGGTCCTTTTTGTGGAGATTTGGGACGAGCAGGTCTAAGTGGGCCTTTCAATGGACCCGTTGGAATTTTAACTAAGTAAAAAGTACAGAAATTGAGGTTTTGCAATATAATTGATTTGAAAAGAACCTAATCAATTATTTGAACTCCTAATATTTGAATAAAACATTTTTGCGGTCCTTTTTGTAGAGGTTTGGGACGAGCAGGTCTTAATGGGCCTTTCAATAGACCCGTTGGAATTTTAACTGATTAAAAAGTACAGAAATTGAGGTTTTGCAATATAATTGTGGTGAAAAGCTCCTAATCAATTATTTGAACTCCTAATATTTGAATAAAACATTTTTGCGGTCCTTTTTGTATAGGTTTCGGACGAGCAGGTCGAAATGGGCCTTTCAATGGACCCGTTGGAATTTTAACTGAGTAGAAAGTACAGAAATTGAGGTTTTGCAATATAATTGTGTTGAAAAGCTCCTAATCAATTACATGAACTGCTAAGATTTGATTAAAACTTGTTTTACGGTCCTTTTTGTAGAGGTTTCGGACGAGCGGGTCGAAATGGGCCTTTCAATAGACCTGTTGGAATTTTAACTGAGTAAAAAGTACAAAAATTGAGGTTTTGCAATATAATTGTGTTCAAAAGCTTATAATCAATTATTTGATCTCCTAATATTTGAATAAAACATTTTTGCGATCATTTTTGTAAAGTTTTCGGACGAGCATATCTAAATGGGCCTTTCAATGGACCCGTTGGAATTTTAACTGAGTAAAAAGTACAGAAATTGAGGTTTTGCAATATAATTGTGGTGAAAAGCTCCTAATCAATTATTTGAACTCCTAATATTTGAATAAAACATTTTTGCGGTCCTTTTTGTATAGGTTTCGGACGAGCAGGTCGAAATGGGCCTTTCAATGGACCCACTGGAATTTTAACAGAGTAAAAAGTACAGAAATTGAGGTTTTGCAATATAATAGTGTTGAAAAGCTCCTAATCAATTACATGAACTCCTAAAATTTGATTAAAACTTGTTTTGCAGTCCTTTTTGTAGAGGTTTCGGACGAGCGGGTCGAAATGGGCCTTTGACCCGTTGGAATTTTAACTGAGTAAAAAGTACAGAAATTGCGGTTTTGTAATATAATGGTGTTGAAAAGCTCCTAATCAATTACATGAACTCCTAATATTTGAATAAAACTTGTTTTGCGGTCCTTTTTGTAGAGGTTTCGGACGAGCTGGTCTAAATGGGACTTTCAATGGACCCATTGGAATTTTAACTGAGTAAAAAGTACAGAAATTGCGGTTTTGTAATAAAATTGTGTTGAAAAGCTCCTAATCAATTACATGAATTCCTAAAATTTGATTAAAACTTGTTTTGCAGTCCTTTTTGTAAAGGTTTCGGACGAGCGGGTCGAAATGGGCCTTTCAATGGACCCGTTGGAATTTGAACTGAGTAAAAAGTACAAAAATTGAGGTTTTGCAATATAATTGTGTTGAAAAGCTCCTAATCAATTATTTGAACTCCTAATATTTGAATAAAACATTTTTGCGGACCTTTTTGTACAGGTTTCGGACGAGGAGGTCTAAATGGGCCTTTCAATGGACCCGTTGGAATTTTAACTGAGTAAAAAGTACAGAAATTGAGGTTTTGCAATATAATTGATTTGAAAAGCTCCTAATCAATTATTTGAACTCCTAATATTTGAATAAAACATTTTTGCGGTCCTTTTTGTGGAGGTTTGGGACGAGCAGGTCTAAGTGGGCCTTTCAATGGACCCGTTGGAATTTTAACTAAGTAAAAAGTACAGAAATTGAGGTTTTGCAATATAATTGATTTGAAAAGCACCTAATCAATTATTTGAACTCCTAATATTTGAATAAAACATTTTTGCGGTCCTTTTTGTAGAGGTTTGGGACGAGCAGGTCTTAATGGGCCTTTCAATAGACCCGTTGGAATTTTAACTGATTAAAAAGTACAGAAATTGAGGTTTTGCAATATAATTGTGGTGAAAAGCTCCTAATCAATTATTTGAACTCCTAATATTTGAATAAAACATTTTTGCGGTCCTTTTTGTATAGGTTTCGGACGAGCAGGTCGAAATGGGCCTTTCAATGGACCCGTTGGAATTTTAACTGAGTAAAAAGTACAGAAATTGAGGTTTTGCAATATAATTGTGTTGAAAAGCTCCTAATCAATTACATGAACTGCTAAGATTTGATTAAAACTTGTTTTACGGTCCTTTTTGTAGAGGTTTCGGACGAGCGGGTCGAAATGGGCCTTTCAATAGACCTGTTGGAATTTTAACTGAGTAAAAAGTACAGAAATTGAGGTTTTGCAATATAATTGTGTTCAAAAGCTTATAATCAATTATTTGAACTCCTAATATTTGAATAAAACATTTTTGCGATCATTTTTGTAAAGTTTTCGGACGAGCATATCTAAATGGGGCTTTCAATGGACCCGTTGGAATTTTAACTGAGTAAAAAGTACAGAAATTGAGGTTTTGCAATATAATTGTGGTGAAAAGCTCCTAATCAATTATTTGAACTCCTAATATTTGAATAAAACATTTTTACGGTCCTTTTTGTATAGGTTTCGGACGAGCAGGTCGAAATGGGCCTTTCAATGGACCCACTGGAATTTTAACAGAGTAAAAAGTACAGAAATTGAGGTTTTGCAATATAATAGTGTTGAAAAGCTCCTAATCAATTACATGAACTCCTAAAATTTGATTAAAACTTGTTTTGCAGTCCTTTTTGTAGAGGTTTCGGACGAGCGGGTCGAAATGGGCCTTTGACCCGTTGGAATTTTAACTGAGTAAAAAGTACAGAAATTGCGGTTTTGCAATATAATGGTGTTGAAAAGCTCCTAATCAATTACATGAACTCCTAATATTTGAATAAAACTTGTTTTGCGGTCCTTTTTGTAGAGGTTTCGGACGAGCTGGTCTAAATGGGACTTTCAATGGACCCATTGGAATTTTAACTGAGTAAAAAGTACAGAAATTGCGGTTTTGTAATAAAATTGTGTTGAAAAGCTCCTAATCAATTACATGAATTCCTAAAATTTGATTAAAACTTGTTTTGCAGTCCTTTTTGTAAAGGTTTCGGACGAGCGGGTCGAAATGGGCCTTTCAATGGACCCGTTGGAATTTGAACTGAGTAAAAAGTACAAAAATTGAGGTTTTGCAATATAATTGTGTTGAAAAGCTCCTAATCAATTATTTGAACTCCTAATATTTGAATAAAACATTTTTGCGGACCTTTTTGTACATGTTTCGGACGAGGAGGTCTAAATGGGCCTTTCAATGGACCCGTTGGAATTTTAACTGAGTAAAAAGTACAGAAATTGAGGTTTTGCAATATAATTGATTTTAAAAGCTCCTAATCAATTATTTGAACTCCTAATATTTGAATAAAACATTTTTGCGGTCCTTTTTGTGGAGGTTTGGGACGAGCAGGTCTAAGTGGGCCTTTCAATGGACCCGTTGGAATTTTAACTAAGTAAAAAGTACAGAAATTGAGGTTTTGCAATATAATTGATTTGAAAAGAACCTAATCAATTATTTGAACTCCTAATATTTGAATAAAACATTTTTGCGGTCCTTTTTGTAGAGGTTTGGGACGAGCAGGTCTTAATGGGCCTTTCAATAGACCCGTTGGAATTTTAACTGATTAAAAAGTACAGAAATTGAGGTTTTGCAATATAATTGTGGTGAAAAGCTCCTAATCAATTATTTGAACTCCTAATATTTGAATAAAACATTTTTGCGGTCCTTTTTGTATAGGTTTCGGACGAGCAGGTCGAAATGGGCCTTTCAATGGACCCGTTGGAATTTTAACTGAGTAAAAAGTACAGAAATTGAGGTTTTGCAATATAATTGTGTTGAAAAGCTCCTAATCAATTACATGAACTGCTAAGATTTAATTAAAACTTGTTTTACGGTCCTTTTTGTAGAGGTTTCGGACGAGCGGGTCGAAATGGGCCTTTCAATAGACCTGTTGGAATTTTAACTGAGTAAAAAGTACAGAAATTGAGGTTTTGCAATATAATTGTGTTCAAAAGCTTATAATCAATTATTTGATCTCCTAATATTTGAATAAAACATTTTTGCGATCATTTTTGTAAAGTTTTCGGACGAGCATATCTAAATGGGGCTTTCAATGGACCCGTTGGAATTTTAACTGAGTAAAAAGTACAGAAATTGAGGTTTTGCAATATAATTGTGGTGAAAAGCTCCTAATCAATTATTTGAACTCCTAATATTTGAATAAAACATTTTTGCGGTCCTTTTTGTATAGGTTTCGGACGAGCAGGTCGAAATGGGCCTTTCAATGGACCCACTGGAATTTTAACAGAGTAAAAAGTACAGAAATTGAGGTTTTGCAATATAATAGTGTTGAAAAGCTCCTAATCAATTACATGAACTCCTAAAATTTGATTAAAACTTGTTTTGCAGTCCTTTTTGTAGAGGTTTCGGACGAGCGGGTCGAAATGGGCCTTTGACCCGTTGGAATTTTAACTGAGTAAAAAGTACAGAAATTGTGGTTTTGTAATATAATGGTGTTGAAAAGCTCCTAATCAATTACATGAACTCCTAATATTTGAATAAAACTTGTTTTGCGGTCCTTTTTGTAGAGGTTTCGGACGAGCTGGTCTAAATGGGACTTTCAATGGACCCATTGGAATTTTAACTGAGTAAAAAGTACAGAAATTGCGGTTTTGTAATAAAATTGTGTTGAAAAGCTCCTAATCAATTACATGAATTCCTAAAATTTGATTAAAACTTGTTTTGCAGTCCTTTTTGTAAAGGTTTCGGACGAGCGGGTCGAAATGGGCCTTTCAATGGACCCGTTGGAATTTGAACTGAGTAAAAAGTACAAAAATTGAGGTTTTGCAATATAATTGTGTTGAAAAGCTCCTAATCAATTATTTGAACTCCTAATATTTGAATAAAACATTTTTGCGGACCTTTTTGTACAGGTTTCGGACGAGGAGGTCTAAATGGGCCTTTCAATGGACCCGTTGGAATTTTAACTGAGTAAAAAGTACAGAAATTGAGGTTTTGCAATATAATTGATTTGAAAAGCTCCTAATCAATTATTTGAACTCCTAATATTTGAATAAAACATTTTTGCGGTCCTTTTTGTGGAGGTTTGGGACGAGCAGGTCTAAGTGGGCCTTTCAATGGACCCGTTGGAATTTTAACTAAGTAAAAAGTACAGAAATTGAGGTTTTGCAATATAATTGATTTGAAAAGCACCTAATCAATTATTTGAACTCCTAATATTTGAATAAAACATTTTTGCGGTCCTTTTTGTAGAGGTTTGGGACGAGCAGGTCTTAATGGGCCTTTCAATAGACCCGTTGGAATTTTAACTGATTAAAAAGTACAGAAATTGAGGTTTTGCAATATAATTGTGGTGAAAAGCTCCTAATCAATTATTTGAACTCCTAATATTTGAATAAAACATTTTTGCGGTCCTTTTTGTATAGGTTTCGGACGAGCAGGTCGAAATGGGCCTTTCAATGGACCCGTTGGAATTTTAACTGAGTAAAAAGTATAGAAATTGAGGTTTTGCAATATAATTGTGTTGAAAAGCTCCTAATCAATTACATGAACTGCTAAGATTTGATTAAAACTTGTTTTACGGTCCTTTTGTAGAGGTTTCGGACGAGCGGGTCGAAATGGGCCTTTCAATAGACCTGTTGGAATTTTAACTGAGTAAAAAGTACAGAAATTGAGGTTTTGCAATATAATTGTGTTCAAAAGCTTATAATCAATTATTTGAACTCCTAATATTTGAATAAAACATTTTTGCGATCATTTTTGTAAAGTTTTCGGACGAGCATATCTAAATGGGCCTTTCAATGGACCCGTTGGAATTTTAACTGAGTAAAAAGTACAGAAATTGAGGTTTTGCAATATAATTGTGGTGAAAAGCTCCTAATCAATTATTTGAACTCCTAATATTTGAATAAAACATTTTTGCGGTCCTTTTTGTATAGGTTTCGGACGAGCAGGTCGAAATGGGCCTTTCAATGGACCCACTGGAATTTTAACAGAGTAAAAAGTACAGAAATTGAGGTTTTGCAATATAATAGTGTTGAAAAGCTCCTAATCAATTACATGAACTCCTAAAATTTGATTAAAACTTGTTTTGCAGTCCTTTTTGTAGAGGTTTCGGACGAGCGGGTCGAAATGGGCCTTTGACCCGTTGGAATTTTAACTGAGTAAAAAGTACAGAAATTGCGGTTTTGCAATATAATGGTGTTGAAAAGCTCCTAATCAATTACATGAACTCCTAATATTTGAATAAAACTTGTTTTGCGGTCCTTTTTGTAGAGGTTTCGGACGAGCTGGTCTAAATGGGACTTTCAATGGACCCATTGGAATTTTAACTGAGTAAAAAGTACAGAAATTGCGGTTTTGTAATAAAATTGTGTTGAAAAGCTCCTAATCAATTACATGAATTCCTAAAATTTGATTAAAACTTGTTTTGCAGTCCTTTTTGTAAAGGTTTCGGACGAGCGGGTCGAAATGGGCCTTTCAATGGACCCGTTGGAATTTGAACTGAGTAAAAAGTACAAAAATTGAGGTTTTGCAATATAATTGTGTTGAAAAGCTCCTAATCAATTATTTGAACTCCTAATATTTGAATAAAACATTTTTGCGGACCTTTTTGTACATGTTTCGGACGAGGAGGTCTAAATGGGCCTTTCAATGGACCCGTTGGAATTTTAACTGAGTAAAAAGTACAGAAATTGAGGTTTTGCAATATAATTGATTTGAAAAGCTCCTAATCAATTATTTGAACTCCTAATATTTGAATAAAACATTTTTGCGGTCCTTTTTGTGGAGGTTTGGGACGAGCAGGTCTAAGTGGGCCTTTCAATGGACCCGTTGGAATTTTAACTAAGTAAAAAGTACAGAAATTGAGGTTTTGCAATATAATTGATTTGAAAAGAACCTAATCAATTATTTGAACTCCTAATATTTGAATAAAACATTTTTGCGGTCCTTTTTGTAGAGGTTTGGGACGAGCAGGTCTTAATGGGCCTTTCAATAGACCCGTTGGAATTTTAACTGATTAAAATGTACAGAAATTGAGGTTTTGCAATATAATTGTGGTGAAAAGCTCCTAATCAATTATTTGAACTCCTAATATTTGAATAAAACATTTTTGCGGTCCTTTTTGTATAGGTTTCGGACGAGCAGGTCGAAATGGGCCTTTCAATGGACCCGTTGGAATTTTAACTGAGTAAAAAGTACAGAAATTGAGGTTTTGCAATATAATTGTGTTGAAAAGCTCCTAATCAATTACATGAACTGCTAAGATTTGATTAAAACTTGTTTTACGGTCCTTTTTGTAGAGGTTTCGGACGAGCGGGTCGAAATGGGCCTTTCAATAGACCTGTTGGAATTTTAACTGAGTAAAAAGTACAGAAATTGAGGTTTTGCAATATAATTGTGTTCAAAAGCTTATAATCAATTATTTGATCTCCTAATATTTGAATAAAACATTTTTGCGATCATTTTTGTAAAGTTTTCGGACGAGCATATCTAAATGGGCCTTTCAATGGACCCATTGGAATTTTAACTGAGTAAAAAGTACAGAAATTGAGGTTTTGCAATATAATTGTGGTGAAAAGCTCCTAATAAATTATTTGAACTCCTAATATTTGAATAAAACATTTTTGCGGTCCTTTTTGTATAGGTTTCGGACGAGCAGGTCGAAATGGACCTTTCAATGGACCCACTGGAATTTTAACAGAGTAAAAAGTACAGAAATTGAGGTTTTGCAATATAATAGTGTTGAAAAGCTCCTAATCAATTACATGAACTCCTAAAATTTGATTAAAACTTGTTTTGCAGTCCTTTTTGTAGAGGTTTCGGACGAGCGGGTCGAAATGGGCCTTTGACCCGTTGGAATTTTAACTGAGTAAAAAGTACAGAAATTGCGGTTTTGTAATATAATGGTGTTGAAAAGCTCCTAATCAATTACATGAACTCCTAATATTTGAATAAAACTTGTTTTGCGGTCCTTTTTGTAGAGGTTTCGGACGAGCTGGTCTAAATGGGACTTTCAATGGACCCATTGGAATTTTAACTGAGTAAAAAGTACAGAAATTGCGGTTTTGTAATAAAATTGTGTTGAAAAGCTCCTAATCAATTACATGAATTCCTAAAATTTGATTAAAACTTGTTTTGCAGTCCTTTTTGTAAAGGTTTCGGACGAGCGGGTCGAAATGGGCCTTTCAATGGACCCGTTGGAATTTGAATTGAGTAAAAAGTACAAAAATTGAGGTTTTGCAATATAATTGTGTTGAAAAGCTCCTAATCAATTATTTGAACTCCTAATATTTGAATAAAACATTTTTGCGGACCTTTTTGTACAGGTTTCGGACGAGGAGGTCTAAATGGGCCTTTCAATGGACCCGTTGGAATTTTAACTGAGTAAAAAGTACAGAAATTGAGGTTTTGCAATATAATTGATTTGAAAAGCTCCTAATCAATTATTTGAACTCCTAATATTTGAATAAAACATTTTTGCGGTCCTTTTTGTGGAGGTTTGGGACGAGCAGGTCTAAGTGGGCCTTTCAATGGACCCGTTGGAATTTTAACTAAGTAAAAAGTACAGAAATTGAGGTTTTGCAATATAATTGATTTGAAAAGCACCTAATCAATTATTTGAACTCCTAATATTTGAATAAAACATTTTTGCGGTCCTTTTTGTAGAGGTTTGGGACGAGCAGGTCTTAATGGGCCTTTCAATAGACCCGTTGGAATTTTAACTGATTAAAATGTACAGAAATTGAGGTTTTGCAATATAATTGTGGTGAAAAGCTCCTAATCAATTATTTGAACTCCTAATATTTGAATAAAACATTTTTGCGGTCCTTTTTGTATAGGTTTCGGACGAGCAGGTCGAAATGGGCCTTTTAATGGACCCGTTGGAATTTTAACTGAGTAAAAAGTACAGAAATTGAGGTTTTGCAATATAATTGTGTTGAAAAGCTCCTAATCAATTACATGAACTGCTAAGATTTGATTAAAACTTGTTTTACGGTCCTTTTTGTAGAGGTTTCGGACGAGCGGGTCGAAATGGGCCTTTCAATAGACCTGTTGGAATTTTAACTGAGTAAAAAGTACAGAAATTGAGGTTTTGCAATATAATTGTGTTCAAAAGCTTATAATCAATTATTTGAACTCCTAATATTTGAATAAAACATTTTTGCGATCATTTTTGTAAAGTTTTCGGACGAGCATATCTAAATGGGCCTTTCAATGGACCCGTTGGAATTTTAACTGAGTAAAAAGTACAGAAATTGAGGTTTTGCAATATAATTGTGGTGAAAAGCTCCTAATCAATTATTTGACCTCCTAATATTTGAATAAAACATTTTTGCGGTCCTTTTTGTATAGGTTTCGGACGAGCAGGTCGAAATGGGCCTTTCAATGGACCCATTGGAATTTTAACAGAGTAAAAAGTACAGAAATTGAGGTTTTGCAATATAATAGTGTTGAAAAGCTCCTAATCAATTACATGAACTCCTAAAATTTGATTAAAACTTGTTTTGCAGTCCTTTTTGTAGAGGTTTCGGACGAGCGGGTCGAAATGGGCCTTTGACCCGTTGGAATTTTAACTGAGTAAAAAGTACAGAAATTGCGGTTTTGCAATATAATGGTGTTGAAAAGCTCCTAATCAATTACATGAACTCCTAATATTTGAATAAAACTTGTTTTGCGGTCCTTTTTGTAGAGGTTTCGGACGAGCTGGTCTAAATGGGACTTTCAATGGACCCATTGGAATTTTAACTGAGTAAAAAGTACAGAAATTGCGGTTTTGTAATAAAATTGTGTTGAAAAGCTCCTAATCAATTACATGAATTCCTAAAATTTGATTAAAACTTGTTTTGCAGTCCTTTTTGTAAAGGTTTCGGACGAGCGGGTCGAAATGGGCCTTTCAATGGACCCGTTGGAATTTGAACTGAGTAAAAAGTAAAAAAATTGATGTTTTGCAATATAATTGTGTTGAAAAGCTCCTAATCAATTATTTGAACTCCTAATATTTGAATAAAACATTTTTGCGGACCTTTTTGTACAGGTTTCGGACGAGGAGGTCTAAATGGGCCTTTCAATGGACCCGTTGGAATTTTAACTGAGTAAAAAGTACAGAAATTGAGGTTTTGCAATATAATTGATTTGAAAAGCTCCTAATCAATTATTTGAACTCCTAATATTTGAATAAAACATTTTTGCGGTCCTTTTTGTGGAGGTTTGGGACGAGCAGGTCTAAGTGGGCCTTTCAATGGACCCGTTGGAATTTTAACTAAGTAAAAAGTACAGAAATTGAGGTTTTGCAATATAATTGATTTGAAAAGCACCTAATCAATTATTTGAACTCCTAATATTTGAATAAAACATTTTTGCGGTCCTTTTTGTAGAGGTTTGGGACGAGCAGGTCTTAATGGGCCTTTCAATAGACCCGTTGTAATTTTAACTGATTAAAAAGTACAGAAATTGAGGTTTTGCAATATAATTGTGGTGAAAAGCTCCTAATCAATTATTTGAACTCCTAATATTTGAATAAAACATTTTTGCGGTCCTTTTTGTACAGGTTTCGGACGAGCAGGTCGAAATGGGCCTTTCAATGGACCCGTTGGAATTTTAACTGAGTAAAAAGTACAGAAATTGAGGTTTTGCAATATAATTGTGTTGAAAAGCTCCTAATCAATTACATGAACTGCTAAGATTTGATTAAAACTTGTTTTACGGTCCTTTTTGTAGAGGTTTCGGACGAGCGGGTCGAAATGGGCCTTTCAATAGACCTGTTGGAATTTTAACTGAGTAAAAAGTACAGAAATTGAGGTTTTGCAATATAATTGTGTTCAAAAGCTTATAATCAATTATTTGAACTCCTAATATTTGAATAAAACATTTTTGCGATCATTTTTGTAAAGTTTTCGGACGAGCATATCTAAATGGGCCTTTCAATGGACCCGTTGGAATTTTAACTGAGTAAAAAGTACAGAAATTGAGGTTTTGCAATATAATTGTGTTGAAAAGCTCCTAATCAATTACATGAATTCCTAAAATTTGATTAAAACTTGATTTGCAATCCTTTTTGTAGAGGTTTCGGATGAGCGGGTCGAAATGGGCCTTTCAATGGACCCGTTGGAATTTTAACTGAGTAAAAAATACAGAAATTAAGGTTTTGCAATATAATTGTGTTGAAAAGCTCCCAATCAATTATTTGAACTCCTAATAATTGAATAAAACATTTTGCATTTCTTTTTGTAGAGGTTTCGGACGAGGAGTTCTAAATGGGCCTTTCAATGGACCCGTTGGAATTTTAACTGAGTAAAAAGTACAGAAATCGAGGTTTTGCAATATAATTGTATTGAAAAGCTCCTAATCAATTATTTGAACTCCTAATTTTTGAATAAAACATTTTTGCGGTCCTTTTTGTAGAGGTTTCGGACGAGCAGGTCTAAATGGTCCTATCAATGGACCCGTTGGAATTTTAATTGGGTAAAAAGTACAGAAATTGAGGTTTTGCAATATAATTGTGTTGAAAAGCTCCTAATCAATTATTTGAACTCCTAAAATTTGATTAAAGCTTGTTTTGCGGTCCTTTTTGTAGAGGTTTCGGACGAGCAGGTCTAAATGGGCCTTTCAATGGACCCGTTGGAATTTTAACTGAGTAAAAAGTACAGAAATTGAGGTTTTGCAATATAATTGTGTTGAAAATCTCCTAGTCAATTACATAATCTCCTAAAATTTGATTAAAACTTTTTTTGCAGTCCTTTTTGATAAGTTTTAGACGAGCAGGTCTAAATGGGCCTTATAATTAACCCATTGGAATTTTAACCGAGTAAAAAGTACAGAAATTGAGGTTTCGCAATATAATTGTGTTGAAAAGCTCCTAATCAATTATTTGAACTCCTAAAATTTGATTAAAACATGTTTTGTGGTCGTTTTTGTAGAGGTTTCGGACGAGCAGGTCTAAATGGGCCTTTCAATGGACCCGTTGGAATTTTAACTGAGTAAAAAGTATATAAATTGAGGTTTTGCAATATAATTGTGTTGAAAAGCTCCTAATAAGTTATTTGAACTCCTAATATTTAAATAAAACATTTTTGTGGTCCTTTTTGTAGAGGTTTCAGACGAGCAGGTCTAAACGGGCCTTTCAATGGGCCCGTTGGAATTTTGACTGAGTAAAAAGTATAAAATTGAGGTTTTGCAATATAATTGTGTTGAAAAGCTCCTAATCAATTACCTAAACTCCTAAAATTTGATTAAAACTTGTTTTGCAGTCCTTTTTGTAGAGGTTTCAGACGAGCAGGTCGAAATAGGCCTTTCAATAGACCCGTTGGTATTTGAACTGAGTAAAAAGTACAGAAATTGAGGTTTCGCAATATAATTTTATTAAAAAGCTCCTAATCAATTATTTGAACTTCTAATATTTGAATAAAACATTTTTGCGGTCCTTTTTGTAGAGGTTTCAGACGAGCAGGTCTAAATGGGCCAATCAATGGGCCCCTTGGAATTTTAACCGAGTAAAAAGTACAGAAATTGAGGTTTTGCAATATAATTGTGTTGAAAAGCTCCTAATAAATTTTTTGAACTCCAAAAATTTGATTAAAACTTTTTTGCAGTCCTATTTGTAGAGGTTTCGGATGAGCGGGTCGAAATGGGCCTTTCAATGGACCCGTTGAAATTTTAACTGAGTAAAAAGTACAAAAATTGAGGTTTTGCAATATAATTGTGTTGAAATGTTGCTAATCAATTATTTGAACTCCTAAAATTTGATTAAAACTTTTTTTGCGGTCCTTTTTGTAGAGGTTTCGGACGAGCAGGTCTAAATGGGCCTTTCATTGGACCCGTTGGAATTTTAACTGAGTAAAAAGTACAGAAATTGAGGTTTTGCAATATAATTGTGTTGAAAAGCTCCTAGTCAATTACATAAACTCCTAAAATTTGATTAAAACTTTTTTTGCAGTCCTTTTTGATAGGTTTCGGACGAGCAGGTCTAAATGGGCCTTACAATTAACCCGTTGGAATTTTAACTGACTAAAAAGTACAGAAATTGAGGTTTCGCAATATAATTGTGTTGAAAAGCTCCTAATCAATTATTTGAACTCCTAAAATTTGATTAAAACATGTTTTGTGGTCGTTTTTGTAGAGGTTTCGGACGAGCAGGACTAAATGGGCCTTTCAATGGACCCGTTGGAATTTTAACTGATTAAAAAGTATATAAATTGAGGTTTTGCAATATAATTGTGTTGAAAAGCTCCTAATCAGTTATTTGAACTCCTAATATTTGAATAAAACATTTTTGCGGTCCTTTTTGTAGAGGTTTCAGACGAGCAGGTCTAAACGGGCCTTTTAATGGGCCCGTTGGAATTTTGACTGAGTAAAAAGTATAAAATTGAGGTTTTGCAATATAATTGTGTTGAAAAGCTCCTAATCAATTACATAAACTCCTAAAATTTGATTAAAACTTGTTTTGGAGTCCTTTTTGTAGAGGTTTCAGACGAGCTTGTCGAAATAGGCCTTTCAATGGACCCGTTGGTATTTTAACTGAGTAAAAAGTACATAAATTGAGGTTTCGCAATATAATTATGTTAAAAAGCTCCTAATCAATTATTTGAACTTCTAATATTTGAATAAAACATTTTTGCGGTCCTTTTTGTAGAGGTTTCAGACTAGCAGGTCTAAATGGACCTATCAATGGGCCCGTTCGAATTTTAACCGAGTAAAAAGTACAGAAATTGAGGTTTTGCAATATAATTGTGTTGAAAAGCTCCTAATAAATTATTTGAACTCCAAAAAATTGATTAAAACATGTTTTGTGGTCGTTTTTGTAGAGGTTTCGGACGAGCAGCTCTAAATGGGCCTTTCAATGGACCCGTTGGAATTTTAACTGAGTAAAAAGTACAGAAATTGAGGTTTTGCAATATAATTGTGTTGAAAAGCTCCTAGTCAATTACATAAACTCCTAAAATTTGATTAAAACTTTTTTGCAGTCCTTTTTGATAGGTTTCGGACGAGCAGGTCTAAATGGGCCTTACAATTGACCCGTTGGAATTTTAACTTATAAAAAGTACAGAAATTGAGGTTTCGAAATATAATTGTGTTGAAAAGCTCCTAATCAATTATTTGAACTCCTAAAATTTGATTAAAACATGTTTTGTGGTCGTTTTTGTAGAGGTTTCGGACGAGCAGGTCTAAATGGGCCTTTCAATGGACCCGTTGGAATTTTAACTGATTAAAAAGTATATAAATTGAGGTTTTGCAATATAATTGTGTTGAAAAGCTCCTAATCAGTTATTTGAACTCCTAATATTTGAATAAAACATTTTTGCGGTCCTTTTTGTAGAGGTTTCAGACGAGCAGGTCTAAACGGGCCTTTTAATGGGCCCGTTGGAATTTTGACTGAGTAAAAAGTATAAAATTGAGGTTTTGCAATATAATTGTGTTGAAAAGCTCCTAATCAATTACATAAACTCCTAAAATTTGATTAAAACTTGTTTTGGAGTCCTTTTTGTAGAGGTTTCAGACGAGCTTGTCGAAATAGGCCTTTCAATGGACCCGTTGGTATTTTAACTGAGTAAAAAGTACATAAATTGAGGTTTCGCAATATAATTATGTTAAAAAGCTCCTAATCAATTATTTGAACTTCTAATATTTGAATAAAACATTTTTGCGGTCCTTTTTGTAGAGGTTTCAGACTAGCAGGTCTAAATGGACCTATCAATGGGCCCGTTCGAATTTTAACCGAGTAAAAAGTACAGAAATTGAGGTTTTGCAATATAATTGTGTTGAAAAGCTCCTAATAAATTATTTGAACTCCAAAAAATTGATTAAAACATGTTTTGTGGTCGTTTTTGTAGAGGTTTCGGACGAGCAGCTCTAAATGGGCCTTTCAATGGACCCGTTGGAATTTTAACTGAGTAAAAAGTACAGAAATTGAGGTTTTGCAATATAATTGTGTTGAAAAGCTCCTAGTCAATTACATAAACTCCTAAAATTTGATTAAAACTTTTTTGCAGTCCTTTTTGATAGGTTTCGGACGAGCAGGTCTAAATGGGCCTTACAATTGACCCGTTGGAATTTTAACTTATAAAAAGTACAGAAATTGAGGTTTCGAAATATAATTGTGTTGAAAAGCTCCTAATCAATTATTTGAACTCCTAAAATTTGATTAAAACATGTTTTGTGGTCGTTTTTGTAGAGGTTTCGGACGAGCAGGTCTAAATGGGCCTTTCAATGGACCCGTTGGAATTTTAACTGAGTAAAAAGTATATAAATTGAGGTTTTTCAATATAATTGTGTTGAAAAGCTCCTAATCAGTTATTTGAACTCCTAATATTTGAATAAAACATTTTTGCGGTCCTTTTTGTAGAGGTTTCAGACGAGCAGGTCTAAACGAGCCTTTTAATGGGCCCGTTGGAATTTTGACTGAGTAAAAAGTATAAAATTGAGGTTTTGCAATATAATTGTGTTGAAAAGCTCCTAATCAATTACATAAACTCCTAAAATTTGATTAAAACTTGTTTTGGAGTCCTTTTTGTAGAGGTTTCAGACGAGCTGGTCGAAATAGGCCTTTCAATGGACCCGTTGGTATTTTAACTGAGTAAAAAGTACATAAATTGAGGTTTCGCAATATAATTATGTTAAAAAGCTCCTAATCAATTATTTGAACTTCTAATATTGAATAAAACATTTTTGCGGTCCTTTTTGTAGAGGTTTCAGACTAGCAGGTCTAAATGGACCTATCAATGGGCCCGTTCGAATTTTAACCGAGTAAAAAGTACAGAAATTGAGGTTTTGCAATATAATTGTGTTGAAAAGCTCCTAATAAATTATTTGAACTCCAAAAAATTGATTAAAACATGTTTTGTGGTCGTTTTTGTAGAGGTTTCGGACGAGCAGCTCTAAATGGGCCTTTCAATGGACCCGTTGGAATTTTAACTGAGTAAAAAGTACAGAAATTGAGGTTTTGCAATATAATTGTGTTGAAAAGCTCCTAGTCAATTACATAAACTCCTAAAATTTGATTAAAACTTTTTTGCAGTCCTTTTTGATAGGTTTCGGACGAGCAGGTCTAAATGGGCCTTACAATTGACCCGTTGGAATTTTAACTTATAAAAAGTACAGAAATTGAGGTTTCGAAATATAATTGTGTTGAAAAGCTCCTAATCAATTATTTGAACTCCTAAAATTTGATTAAAACATGTTTTGTGGTCGTTTTTGTAGAGGTTTCGGACGAGCAGGTCTAAATGGGCCTTTCAATGGACCCGTTGGAATTTTAACTGAGTAAAAATTATATAAATTGAGGTTTTTCAATATAATTGTGTTGAAAAGCTCCTAATCAGTTATTTGAACTCCTAATATTTGAATAAAACATTTTTGCGGTCCTTTTTGTAGAGGTTTCAGACGAGCAGGTCTAAACGGGCCTTTCAATGGGCCCGTTGGAATTTTAACTGAGTAAAAAGTATAAAATTGAGGTTTTGCAATATAATTGTGTTGAAAAGCTCCTAATCAATTACATAAACTCCTAAAATTTGATTAAAACTTGTTTTGCAGTCCTTTTTGTAGAGGTTTCAGACGAGCGGGTCGAAATAGGCCTTTCAATGGACCCGTTGGTATTTTAACTGAGTAAAAAGTACAGAAATTGAGGTTTCGCAATATAATTGTGTTAAAAAGCTCCTAATCAATTATTTGAACTCCTAAAATTTGATTAAAACTTGTTTTGCGGTCCTTTTTATAGAGGTTTCACACGAGCTGGTCTAAATGGGCCTTTCAATGGACCCGTTGGAATTTTAACTGAGTAAAATGTATAGAAATTGAGGTTTTGCAATATAATTGTGTTGATAAGCTTTTAATCAGTTATTTGAACACCTAATATTTGAATAAAACATTTTTGCGGTCCTTTTTGTAGAGGTTTCAAACGAGCAGGTCTAAATGGGCCTTTCAATGGGCCCATTAGAATTTTAACTGAGTAAAGAGTATAAAATTGAGGTTTTGCAATATAATTGTGTTGAAAAGCTGATAAAGGGGTACGTTGCTTCAGAAACAACGCTCCTTGTTCGTAAACGGATTAGGATCGTAGCAAACATTTCTCTGCAATAAAACACAAGAATGGACGTTTTTAGATAGTTAAAATAACAAGAAAAATATAAAGAAATAAAAAGAAACAAAGAAAAAGGGTGTAGGATTTTCTAGGCAGATTTGGACGACGAAAAAGGACGAATGCTTCAAGTAGCGTTCATGGTTGTTTCGGTGTCCTAAAATGGCAGAAACGTTACTGGAAAAATCAACGAAAGTTTGGCAACGTTAAACTCGAAAGAACTCGAACAATCTGCTGAACGAACCCGAATCGAATCTGTCTAACGTCAAAGACGGAAAGCTCGAAAGAACCTGTACAATCTGCTGAGCAAACCCGAATCGAATATGCTTCACGTCAGAGGACTTGGACCCACTAGATAGCGATCTAGGAACCCGAAGTATCAAGTAAATTTGACAATTCAAAACAAAGTCTGAAATGTCAAAAGATAGTTCTAAAAAGAACCGAACAAGAGAAACTCTCAAACAAATTTTATTTCCAAAAATGTCTTACCAAATTACATTGTTTAAACACATATATATAGGTACAAGGGCTGCCAAATTCGTTTAAGTTGTGTGGCTGATATTAAAAGGAGTTTAAAAATTGAATTTGAGTGAATAACTCCTTTTGGGCGGACTCAATTGGCAGCCACAAGTTTAGGCGCCCAAAACACATGAAAATCACATTTAACATGTGATTTTTATGTTTGAAATTCAAACATAACCACTCGGGCTTATCCTTTCTTGCAAATGGCGCATAATGAAGGAGAAAACGGGCTGATTCCGCTGCACATTCACAACATGTGTCAAGCTGCCACGTGGGTGCTGGAGATGACCGGATGCCACCTAGGCTGCCACATGTGCACTAGCACACTCCCCGATATGCAAGACGATTTTCAGCTACTTCTGGACTTGTCAGCTGAAGTTGAGCTAGTGGAGCTAAAGTTGAGCTGAAACAAACTAGCTGAAAGTGTGATGAGCTGAAAATGAGCTGGTTGCACTCTTCTGAGCTGGATTTGAGCTGCATATGCTCACTTGAGCTGGAGTGGAGCTGCATATACTCACTTGAGCTAGTGTCCTCCTACGTACCTATGTCAAAAGGCAACAAACTTCCATCAAAGCATTGTAAACTTAATGGAAACAATAATACAAATCGTAAACAAGTGCACAATTATTTATTAACACACAAACAAATATAAACACACCATAAGTTATATCAAACTTATTCAAAACACACCAAACATACTATATACATAGTAAACACACTGATATAAATAATATAAGTATAAGAAATGTTACACATCAGTATGTAACAAATGAAAAGGCAAACTTCCCTGAAAGTTTGAAGTTGCATCGTTGGGTGGCATAAACGTGCTCACATCAAAAGCTCCTAATCAATTACATAAACACCTAAAATTGATTAAAACTTTTTTTGCAGTCCTTTTTGTAGAGGTTTCGGATGAGCAGGTCTAAATGGGCCTTTAAATGGACACGTTGGAATTTTAACTCAGTAAAAAGTACAGAAATTGAGGTTTTGCAATATAATTGTGTTGAAAAGCTCCTAGTCAATTACATAAACTCCTAGAATTTGATTAAAACTTTTTTTTCAGTCCTTTTTGATAGGTTTCGGACGAGCGGGTCTAAATGGGCCTTACAATTAACCCGTTGGATTTTTACTGAGTAAAAAGTACATAAATTGAGGTTTCGCAATATAATTGTGTTGAAAAGCTCCTAATCAATTATTTGAACTCCTAAAATTTGATTAAAACATGTTTTGTGGTCGTTTTTGTAGAGGTTTCGGACGAGCAGGTCTAAATGGGCCTTTCAATGGACCCGTTGGAATTTTAACTGAGTAAAAAGTATATAAATTGAGGTTTTGCAATATAATTGTGTTGAAAAGCTCCTAATCAGTTATTTGAACTCCTAATATTTGAATAAAACATTTTTGCGGTCCTTTTTGTAGAGGTTTCAGACGAGCAGGTCTAAACGGGCCTTTCAATGGGCCCGTTGGAATTTTAACTGAGTAAAAAGTATAAAACTGAGGTTTTTCAATATAATTGTGTTGAAAAGCTCCTAATCAATTACATAAACTCCTAAAATTTGATTAAAACTAGTTTTCAGTCCTTTTTGTAGAGGTTTCAGAGGAGCGGGTCGAAATAGGCCTTTCAATGGACCCGTTGGTATTTTAACTGAGTAAAAAGTACAGAAATTGAGGTTTTGCAATATAATTGTGTTAAAAAGCTCCTAATCAATTATTTGAACTTCTAATATTTGAATAAAACATTTTTGCGGTCGTTTTTGTAGAGGTTTCAGACGAGCAGGTCTAAATGGGCCTATCAATGGGCCCGTTGGAATTTTAACCGAGTAAAAAGTACAGAAATTGAGGTTTTGCAATATAATTGTGTTGAAAAGCTCCTAATAAATTATTTGAACTCCTAATATTTGAATAAAACATTTTTGCGGTCCTTTTTGTCGAGGTTTCGGACGAGCAGGTCTAAATGAGCCTTTCAATGGACCCGTTAGAATTTTAACTGAGTAAAAAGTATAGAAATTGAGGTTTTGCAATATAATTGTATTGAAAAGATCCTAATCAATTACATGAGCTCCTAAAATTTGTTTAAAACTTTTTCTGCAGCCCTTTTGTATCAGTTTCGGACGAGCAGGTCTAAATGGGCCTTACAATGGACCTGTTGGAATTTTAATTGAGTAAAAAGTACAGAAATTGAGGTTTTACAATATAATTGTGTTGAAAAGCTCCTAATCAATTATTTGAACTCCTAAAGTTTGATTAAAACTTGTTTTGCGGTCCTTTTTGTAGAGGTTTCACACGAGCTGGTCTAAATGGGCCTTTCAATGGACCCGTTGGAATTTTAACTGAGTAAAATGTATAGAAATTGAGGTTTTGCAATATATTTGTGTTGAAAAGCTTTTAATCAGTTATTTGAACACCTAATATTTGAATAAAACATTTTTGCGGTCCTTTTTGTAGAGGTTTCAAACGAGCAGGTCTAAATGGGCCTTTCAATGGGCCCATTAGAATTTTAACTGAGTAAAGAGTATAAAATTGAGGTTTTGCAATATAATTGTGTTGAAAAGCTCCTAATCAATTACATAAACACCTAAAATTGATTAAAACTTTTTTTGCAGTCCTTTTTGTAGAGGTTTCGGACGAGCAGGTCTAAATGGGCCTTTAAATGGACACGTTGGAATTTTAACTGAGTAAAAAGTACAGAAATTGAGGTTTTGCAATATAATTGTGATGAAAAGCTCCTAATCAATTATTTGAACTCCTAAAATTTGATTAAAACTTGTTTTGCGGTCCTTTTTGTAGAGGTTTCGGACGAGCAGGTCTAAATGACCCTTTCAATAGACCCATTGGAATTTTAACCGAGTAAAAAGTACTGAAATTGAGGTTTTGCAATATAATTGTGTTGAACAGCTCCTAATCACTTACATGAACTCCTAAAATTTGATTAAAACTTGTTTTGCAGTCCTTTTTGTAGAGGTTTTGGACGAGCGGGTCGAAATGGGCCTTTCAATGGACCCGTTGGAATTTTAACTGAGTAAAAAGTACAGAAATTGAGGTTTTGCAATTTAATTGTGTTAAAAAGCTCCTAATCAGTTATTTGAACTCCTAATATAATTGTGTTGAAAAGCTCCTAATCAATTATTTGAACTCCTAAAATTTGATTAAAACATGTTTTGTGGTCGTTTTTGTAGAGGTTTCGGACGAGCAGGTCTAAATGGGCCTTTCAATGGACCCGTTGGAATTTTAACTGAGTAAAAAGTACAGAAATTGAGGTTTTGGAATATAATTGTGTTGAAAAGCTCCTAGTTAATTACATAAACTCCTAAAATTTGAATAAAACTTTTTTTTGCAGTCCCTTTTGATAGGTTTCGGACGAGCAGGTCTAAATGGGCCTTACAATTGACCCGTTGGAATTTTAACTGATAAAAAGTACAGAAATTGAGGTTTCGTAATATAATTGTGTTGAAAAGCTCCTAATCTATTATTTGAACTCCTAAAATTTGATTAAAACATGTTTTGTGGTCGTTTTTGTAGAGGTTTCGGACGAGCAGGTCTAAATGGGCCTTTCAATGGACCCGTTGGAATTTTAACTGAGTAAAAAGTATATAAATTGAGGTTTTGCAATATAATTGTGTTGAAAAGCTCCTAATCAGTTATTTGAACTCCTAATATTTGAATAAAACATTTTTGCGTTCCTTTTTGTAGAGGTTTTAGACGAGCAGGTCTAAACGGGCCTTTCAATGGGCCCGTTGGAATTTTAACTAAGTAAAAAGTATAAAATTGAGGTTTTGCAATATAATTGTGTTGAAAAGCTCCTAATCAATTACATAAACTCCTAAAATTTGATTAAAACTTGTTTTGCAGTCCTTTTTGTAGAGGTTTCAGACGAGCAGGTCGAAATAGGCCTTTCAATGGACCCGTTGGTATTTTAACTGAGTAAAAAGTACAGAAATTGAGGTTTCGCAATATAATTGTGTTAAAAAGCTCCTAATCAATTATTTGAACTTCTAATATTTGAATAAAACATTTTTGCGGTCCTTTTTGTAGAGGTTTCAGACGAGCAGGTCTAAATGGGCCTATCAATGGGCCCGTTGGAATTTTAACCGAGTAAAAAGTACAGAAATTGAGGTTTTGCAATATAATTGTGTTGAAAAGCTCCTAATAAATTATTTGAACTCCTAATATTTGAATAAAACATTCTTGCGGTCCTTTTTGTCGAGGTTTCGGACGAGCAGGTCGAAATGAGCCTTTCAATGGACCTGTTAGAATTTTAACTGAGTAAAAAGTATAGAAATTGAGGTTTTGCAATATAATTGTATTGAAAAGATCCTAATCAATTACATGAGCTCCTAAAATTTGTTTAAAACTTTTTCTGCAGTCTTTTTGTATATGTTTCGGACGAGCAGGTCTAAATGGGCCTTACAATGGACCTATTGGAATTTTAATTGAGTAAAAAGTACAGAAATTGAGGTTTTGCAATATAATTGTGTTGAAAAGCTCCTAATCAATTATTTGAACTCCTAAAATTTTATTAAAACTTGTTTTGCGGTCCTTTTTGTAGAGGTTTCACACGAGCTGGTGTAAATGGGCCTTTCAATGGACCCGTTGGAATTTTAACTGAGTAAAATGTATAGAAATTGAGGTTTTGCAATATAATTGTGTTGAAAAGCTTTTAATCAGTTATTTGAACACCTAATATTTGAATAAAACATTTTTGCGGTCCTTTTTGTAGAGGTTTCAAACGAGGAGGTCTAAATGGGCCTTTCAATGGGCCCATTAGAATTTTAACTGAGTAAAGAGTATAAAATTGAGGTTTTGCAATATAATTGTGTTGAAAAGCTCCTAATCAATTACATAAACACCTAAAATTGATTAAAACTTTTTTTGCAGTCCTTTTTGTAGAGGATTCGGAGGAGCAGGTCTAAATGGGCCTTTAAATGGACACGTTGGAATTTTAACTGAGTAAAAAGTACAGAAATTGAGGTTTTGAAAAATAATTATGTTGAAAACCTCCTAATCAATTATTTGAACTCCTAATATTTGAATAAAACATTTTTGTGGACCTTTTACTAGAGGGTTCGGACGAGCAGGTCTAAATGGGCCTTTCAATGGACCCGTTGGAATTTTAACTGAGTAAAAAGTATATAAATTGAGGTTTTGCAATATAATTGTGTTGAAAAGCTCCTAATCAGTTATTTGAACTCCTAATATTTGAATAAAACATTTTTGCGGTCCTTTTTGTAGAGGTTTCAGACGAGCAGGTCTAAATGGGCCAATCAATGGGCCCGTTGGAATTTTAACCGAGTAAAAAGTAAAGAAATTGAGGTTTTGCAATATAATTGTGTTGAAAAGCTCCTAATAAATTATTTGAACTATAAAAATTTGATTAAAACTTTTTTGCAGTCCTATTTGTAGAGGTTTCGGACGAGCGGGTCGAAATGGGCCTTTCAATGGACCCGTTGAAATTTTAACTGAGTAAAAAGTACAAAAATTGAGGTTTTGCAATATAATTGTGTTGAAAAGCTCCTAATCAATTATTTGAACTCCTAAAATTTGATTAAAACTTGTTTTGCGGTCCTTTTTGTAGAGGTTTCACACGAGCTGGTCTAAATGGGCCTTTCAATGGACCCGTTCGAATTTTAACTGAGTAAAATGTATAGAAATTGAGGTTTTGCAATATAATTGTGTTGAAAAGCTTTTAATCAGTTATTTGAACACCTAATATTTGAATAAAACATTTTTGCGGTCCTTTTTGTAGAGGTTTCAAACGAGCAGGTATAAATGGGCCTTTCAATGGGCCCATTAGAATTTTAACTGAGTAAAGAGTATAAAATTGAGGTTTTGCAATATAATTGTGTTGAAAAGCTCCTAATCAATTACATAAACACCTAAAATTGATTAAAACTTTTTTTGTAGTCCTTTTTGATAGGTTTCGGACGAGCAGGTCTAAATGGGCCTTTAAATGGACACGTTGGAATTTTAACTGAGTAAAAAGTACAGAAATTGAGGTTTTGCAATATAATTGTGTTGAAAAGCTCCTAGTCAATTACATAAACTCCTAAAATTTGATTAAAACTTTTTTTGCAGTCCTTTTTGATAGGTTTCGGACGAGTAGGTCTAAATGGGCCTTACAATTAACCCGTTGGAATTTTAACTGAGCAAAAAGTACAGAAATTGAGGTTTCGCAATATAATTGTGTTGAAAAGATCCTAATCAATTATTTGAACTCCTAAAATTTGATTAAAACATGTTTTGTGGTCGTTTTGTAGAGGTTTCGGACGAGCAGGTCTAAATGGGCCTTTCAATGGACCCGTTGGAATTTTACCTGAGTAAAAAGTATATAAATTGAGGTTTTGCAATATAATTGTGTTGAAAAGCTCCTAATCAGTTATTAGAACTGCTAATATTTGAATAAAACATTTTTGCAGTCCTTTTTGTAGAGGTTTCAGACGAGCAGGTCTAAACGGGCCTTTCAATGGGCCCGTTGGAATTTTGACTGAGTAAAAAGTATAAAATTGAGGTTTTGCAATATAATTGTGTTGAAAAGCTCCTAATCAATTACATAAACTCCTAGAATTTAATTAAAACTTGTTTTGTAGTCCTTTTTGTAGAGGTTTCAGACGAGCGGGTCGAAATAGGCCTTTCAATGGACCCGTTTGGTATTTTAACTGAGTAAAAAGTATAGAAATTGAGGTTTCGCAATATAATTATGTTAAAAAGCTCCTAATCAATTATTTGAACTTCTAATATTTGAATAAAACATTTTTGCGGTCCTTTTTGTAGAGGTTTCAGACGAGCAGGTCTAAATGGACCTATCAATGGGCCCGTTGGAATTTTAACCGAGTAAAAAGTACAGAAATTGAGGTTTTGCAATATAATTGTATTGAAAAGCTCCTAATAAATTATTTGAACTCCAAAAATTTGATTAAAATTTTTTTGCAGTCCTATTTGTATAGGTTTCGGACGAGCGGGTCCAAATGTGCCTTTCAATGGACCCGTTGAAATTTTAACTGAGTAAAAAGTACAAAAATTTAGGCTTTGCAATATAATTGTGTTGCAAAGCTCCTAATCAATTATCTGAACTCCTAAAATTAGATTAAAACTTGTTTTGCGGTCCTTTTTGTAGAGGTTTCGGACGAGCAGGTCTAAATGGGCCTTTCAATGGACCCGTTGGAATTTTAACTGAGTAAAAAGTACAGAAATTGAGGTTTTGGAATATAATTGTGTTGAAAAGCTCCCTGTCAATTACATAAACTCCTAAAATTTGATTAAAATTTTTTTTGCAGTCCTTTTTGATAGGTTTCGGACGAGCATGTCTAAATGGGCCTTACAATTGACCCGTTGGAATTTTAACTGATAAAAAGTACAGAAATTGAGGTTTTGTAATATAATTGTTTTGAAAAGCTCCTAATCAATTATTTGAACTCCTAAAATTTGATTAAAACATGCTTTGTGGTCGTTTTTGTAGAGGTTTCGGACGAGCAGGTCTAAATGGGCCTTTCAATGGACCCGTTGGAATTTTAACTGAGTAAAAAGTATATAAATTGAGGTTTTGCAATATAATTGTGTTGAAAAGCTCCTAATCAATTATTTGAACTTCTAATATTTGAATAAAACATTTTTGCGGTCTTTTTTGTAGAGGTTTCAGACGAGCAGGTCTAAATGGACCTATCAATGGGCCCGTTGGAATTTTAACAGAGTAAAAAGTACAGAAATTGAGGTTTTGCAATATAATTGTATTGAAAAGCTCCTAATAAATTATTGAACTCCAAAAATTTGATTAAAACTTTTTTTGCAGTCCTATTTGTAGAGGTTTCGGACGAGCGGGTCGAAATGGGCCTTTTAATGGACCCGTTGAAATTTTAACTGAGTAAAAAGTACAAAAATTTAGGTTTTGCAATATAATTGTGTTGAAAAGCTCCTAATCAATTATCTGAACTCCTAAAATTAGATTAAAACTTGTTTTGCGGTCCTTTTTGTAGAGGTTTCGGACGAGCAGGTCTAAATGGGCCTTTCAATGGACCCGTTGGAATTTTAACTGAGTAAAAAGTACAGAAATTGAGGTTTTGGAGTATAATTGTGTTGAAAAGCTCCTAGTCAATTACATAAACTCCTAAAATTTGATTAAAACTTTTTTTCCAGTCCTTTTTGATAGGTTTCGGACGAGCATGTCTAAATGGGCCTTACAATTGACCCGTTGGAATTTTAACTGATAAAAAGTACAGAAATTGAGCTTTCGTAATATAATTGTTTTGAAAAGCTCCTAATCAATTATTTGAACTCCTAAAATTTGATTAAAACATGTTTTGTGGTCGTTTTTGTAGAGGTTTCGAACGGGCAGGTCTAAATGGGCCTTTCAATGGACCCGTTGGAATTTTAACTGAGTAAAAAGTATATAAATTGAGGTTTTGCAATATAATTGTGTTGAAAATCTCCTAATCAATTGTTTGAACTTCTAATATTTGAATAAAACATTTTTGCGGTCCTTTTTGTAGAGGTTTTAGACGAGCAGGTCTAAATGGACCTATCAATGGGCCCGTTGGAATTTTTACCGAGTAAAAAGTACAGAAATTGAGGTTTTGCAATATAATTGTATTGAAAAGCTCCTAATAAATTATTTGAACTCCAAAATTTTGATTAAAACTTTTTTGCAGTCCTATTTGTAGAGGTTTCGGACAAGCGGGTCGAAATGAGCCTTTCAATGGACCCGTTGAAATTTTAACTGAGTAAAAAGTACAAAAATTTAGGTTTTGCAATATAATTGTGTTGAAAAGCTCCTAATCAATTATCTGAACTCCTAAAATTAGATTAAAACTTGTTTTGTGGTCCTTTTTGTAGAGGTTTCGGACGAGCAGGTCTAAATGGGCCTTTCAATGGACCCGTTGGAATTTTAACTGAGTAAAAAGTACAGAAATTGAGGTTTTGGAATATAATTGTGTTGAAAAGCTCCTAGTCAATTACATAAACTCCTAAAATTTGATTAGAAAATTTTTTGCAGTCCTTTTTGATAGGTTTCGGACGAGCATGTCTAAATGGGCCTTACAATTGACCCGTTGGAATTTTAACTGAGTAAAAAGTACAGAAATTGAGGTTTCGAAATATAATTGTGTTGAAAAGCTCCTAATCAATTATTTGAACTCCTAAAATTTGATTAAAACATGTTTTGTGGTCGTTTTTGTAGAGGTTTCGGACGAGCAGGTCTAAATGGGCCTTTCAATGGACCCGTTGGAATTTTAACTGAGTAAAAAGTATATAAATTGAGGTTTTGCAATATAATTGTGTTGAAAAGCTCCTAATTAGTTATTTGAACTCCTAATATTTGAATAAAACATTTTTGCGGTCCTTTTTGTAGAGGTTTCAGACGAGCAGGTCTAAATGGGCCAATCAATGGGCCCGTTGGAATTTTAACCGAGTAAAAAGTACAGAATTTGAGGTTTTGCAATATAATTGTGTTGAAAAGCTCCTAATAAATTATTTGAACTCCAAAATTTGATTAAAACTTTTTTGCAGTCCTATTTGTAGAGGTTTCGGACGAGCGGGTCGAAATGGGCCTTTCAATGGACCCGTTGAAATTTTAACTGAGTAAAAAGTACAAAAATTTAGGTTTTGCAATATAATTGTGTTTAAAAGCTCCTAATCAATTATTTAAACTCCTAAAATTTGATTAAAACTTGTTTTGCGGTCCTTTTTGTAGAGGTTTCGGACGAGCAGGTCTAAATGGGCCTATCAATGGGCCCGTTGGAATTTTAACTGAGTAAAAAGTACAGAAATTGAGGTTTTGCAATATAATTGTGTTGAAAAGCTCCTAGTTAATTACATAAACTCCTAAAATTTGATTAAAACTTTTTTGCAGTCCTTTTTGATAGGTTTCGGACGAGCAGGTCTAAATGGGCCTTACAATTGACCCGTTGGAATTTTAACTGAGTAAAAAGTACAGAAATTGAGGTTTCGAAATATAATTGTGTTGAAAAGCTCCTAATCAATTATTTGAACTCCTAAAATTTGATTAAAACATGTTTTGTGGTCGTTTTGTAGAGGATTCGGACGAGCAGGTCTAAATGGGCCTTTCAATGGACCCGTTAGAATTTTAACTGAGTAAAAAGTATAAAATTGAGTTTTTGCAATATAATTGTGTTGAAAAGCTCCTAATCAATTAAATAAACTCCTAAAATTTGATTAAAACTTGTTTTGCAGTCCTTTTTGTAGAGGTTTCAGACGAGCGGGTCGAAATAGGCCTTTCAATGGACCCGTTGGTATTTTAACTGAGTAAAAAGTACGAAAATTGAGGTTTCGCAATATAATTGTGTTAAAGAGCTCCTAATAAATTATTTGAACTTCTAATATTTGAATAAAACATTTTTGCGGTCCTTTTTGTAGAGGTTTCAGACGAGCAGGTCTAAATGGGCCTATCAATGGGCCCGTTGGAATTTTAACCGAGTAAAAAGTACAGAAATTGAGGTTTTGCAATATAATTGTGTTGAAAAGCTCCTAATAAATTATTTGAACTCCTAATATTTGAATAAAACATTTTTGCGGTCCTTTTGTATCGGTTTCGGACGAGCAGGTCTAAATGAGCCTTTCAATGGACCCGTTAGAATTTTAACTGAGTAAAAAGTATATAAATTGAGGTTTTGCAATATAATTGTTTGAAAAGCTCCTAATCAGTTATTTGAACTCCTAATATTTGAATAAAACATTTTTGCGGTCCTTTTTGTAGAGGTTTCAGACGAGCAGGTCTAAATGGGCCAATCAATGGGCCCGTTGGAATTTTAACCGAGTAAAAAGTACAGAAATTGAGGTTTTGCAATATAATTGTGTTGAAAAGCTCCTAATAATTTATTTGAACTCCAAAATTTGATTAAAACTTTTTTGCAGTCCTATTTGTAGAGATTTCGGACGAGCGGGTCGAAATAGGCCTTTCAATGGACCCGTTGAAATTTTAACTGAGTAAAAAGTACAAAAATTGAGGTTTTGCAATATAATTGTGTTGAAAAGCTCCTAATCAATTATTTGAACTCCTAAAATTTGATTAAAACTTGTTTTGCGGTCCTTTTTGTAGAGGTTTCGGACGAGCAGGTCTAAATGGGCCTATCAATGGGCCCGTTGGAATTTTAACCGAGTAAAAAGTACAGAAATTGAGGTTTTGCAATATAATTGTGTTGAAAAGCTCCTAGTCAATTACATAAACTCCTAAAATTTGATTAAAATTCTTTGCAGTCCTTTTTGATAGGTTTCGGATGAGCAGGTCTAAATGGGCCTTACAATTGACCCGTTGGAATTTTAACTGAGTAAAAAGTACAAAAATTGATGTTTCGAAATATAATTGTGTTGAAAAGTTCCTAATCAATTATTTGAACCCCTAAAATTTGATTAAAACATGTTTTGTGGTCGTTTTTGTAGAGGTTTCGGACGAGCAGATCTAAATGGGCCTTTCAATGGACCCGTTGGAATTTTAACTGAGTAAAAAGTATATAAATTGAGGTTTTGCAATATAATTGTTTGAAAAGCTCCTAATCAGTTATTTGAACTCCTAATATTTGAATAAAACATTTTTGGGTCCTTTTTGTAGAGGTTTCAGACGAGCAGGTCTAAATGGGCCAATCAATGGGCCCGTTGGAATTTTAACCGAGTAAAAAGTACAGAAATTGAGGTTTTGCAATATAATTGTGTTGAAAAGCTCCTAATAAATTATTTGAACTCCAAAATTTGATTAAAACTTTTTTGCAGTCCTATTTGTAGAGGTTTCGGACGAGCGGGTCGAAATGGGCTTTTCAATGGACCCGTTGAAATTTTAACTGAGTAAAAAGTACAAAAATTGAGGTTTTGCAATATAATTGTTTTGAAAAGCTCCTAATCAATAATTTGAACTCCTAAAATTTGATTAAAACTTTTTTTGCGGTCCTTTTTGTAGAGGTTTCGGACGAGCAGGTCTAAATGGGCCTATCAATGGGCCCGTTGGAATTTTAACTGAGTAAAAAGTACAGAAATTGAGGTTTTGCAATATAATTGTGTTGAAAAGCTCCTAGTCAATTACATAAACTCCTAAAATTTGATTAAAACTTTTTTGCAGTCCTTTTTGATAGGTTTCGGACGAGCAGGTCTAGATGGGCCTTACAATTGACCCGTTGGAATTTTAACTGAGTAAAAAGTACAGAAATTGAGGTTTCGAAATATAATTGTGTTGAAAAGCTCCTAATCAATTATTTGAACCCCTAAAATTTGATTAAAACATGTTTTGTGGTCGTTTTTGTAGAGGTTTCGGACGAGCAGGTCTAAATGGGCCTTTCAATAGACCCGTTGGAATTTTAACTGAGTAAAAAGTATATAAATTGAGGTTTTGCAATATAATTGTTTGAAAAGCTCCTAATCAGTTATTTGAACTCCTAATATTTGAATAAAACATTTTTGCGGTCCTTTTTGTAGAGGTTTCAGACGAGCAGGTCTAAATGGGCCAATCAATGGGCCCGTTGGAATTTTAACCGAGTAAAAAGTACAGAAATTGAGGTTTTGCAATATAATTGTGTTGAAAAGCTCCTAATAAATTATTTGAACTCCAAAATTTGATTAAAACTTTTTTGCAGTCCTATTTGTAGAGGTTTCGGACGAGCGGGTCGAAATGGGCCTTTCAATGGACCCGTTGAAATTTTAACTGAGTAAAAAGTACAAAAATTGAGGTTTTGCAATATAATTGTTTTGAAAAGCTCCTAATCAATTATTTGAACTCCTAAAATTTGATTAAAACTTGTTTTGCGGTCCTTTTTGTAGAGGTTTCGGACGAGCAGGTCTAAATGGGCCTATCAATGGGCCCGTTGGAATTTTAACCGAGTAAAAAGTACAGAAATTGAGGTTTTGCAATATAATTGTGTTGAAAAGCTCCTAGTCAATTACATAAACTCCTAAAATTTGATTAAAACTTTTTTGCAGTCCTTTTTGATAGGTTTCGGACGAGCAGGTCTAAATGGGCCTTACAATTGACCCGTTAGAATTTTAACTGAGTAAAAAGTACAGAAATTGAGGTTTCGAAATATAATTGTGTTGAAAATCTCCTAATCAATTATTTGAACTCCTAAAATTTGATTAAAACATGTTTTGTGGTCGTTTTTGTAGAGGTTTCGGACGAGCAGGTCTAAATGGGCCTTTCAATGGACCCGTTAGAATTTTAACTGAGTAAAAAGTATATAAATTGAGGTTTTGCAATATAATTGTGTTGAAAAGCTCCTAATCAGTTATTTGAACTCCTAATATTTGAATAAAACATTTTTGCGGTCCTTTTTGTAGAGGTTGTAGACGAGCAGGTCTAAACGAGCCTTTCAATGGGCCCGTTGGAATTTTAACTGAGTAAAAAGTATAAAATTGAGGTTTTGCAATATAATTGTGTTGAAAAGCTCCTAATCAATTACATAAACTCCTAAAATTTGATTAAAACTTGTTTTGCAGTCCTTTTTGTAGAGGTTTCAGACGAGCGGGTCGAAATAGGCCTTTCAATGGACCCGTTGGTATTTTAACTGAGTAAAAAGTACGAAAATTGAGGTTTCGCAATATAATTGTGTTAAAAAGCTCCTAATCAATTATTTGAACTTCTAATATTTGAATAAAACATTTTTGCGGTCCTTTTTGTAGAGGTTTCAGACGAGCAGGACTAAATGGGCCTATCATTGGGCCCGTTGGAATTTTAACCGAGTAAAAAGTACAGAAATTGAGGTTTTGCAATATAATTGTGTTAAAAAGCTCCTAATCAATTATTTGAACTTCTAATATTTGAATAAAACATTTTTGCGGTCTTTTTTGTAGAGGTTTCAGACGAGCAGGTCTAAATGGGCCTATCAATGGGCCCGTTGGAATTTTAACCGAGTAAAAAGTACAGAAATTATTGTTTTGAAATATAATTGTGTTGAAAACCTCCTAATAAATTATTTGAACTCCTAATATTTGAATAAAACATTTTTGCGGTCCTTTTTGTCGAGGTTTCGGACGAGCAGGTCTAAATGAGCCTTTCAATGGACCCGTTAGAATTTTAACTATGTAAAAAGTATAGAAATTGAGGTTTTGCAATATAATTGTATTGAAAATATCCTAATCAATTACATGAGCTCCTAAAATTTGTTTAAAACTTTTTCTGCAGTCCTTTTGTAACGGTTTCGGACGAGCAGGTCTAAATGGGCCTTACAATGCACCTGTTGGAATTTTAATTGAGTAAAAAGTACAGAAATTGAGGTTTTGCAATATAATTGTGTTGAAAAGCTCCTAATCAATTATTTCAACTCCTAAAATTTGATTAAAACTTGTTTTGCGGTCCTTTTTGTAGAGGTTTCACACGAGCTGGTCTAAATGGGCCTTTCAATGGACCCGTTGGAATTTTAACTGAGTAAAAAGTATAGAAATTGAGGTTTTGCAATATAATTGTGTTGAAAAGCTTTTAATCAGTTATATGAACACCTAATATTTGAATAAAACATTTTTGCGGTCCTTTTTGTAGAGGTTTGAAACGAGCAGGTCTAAATGAGCCTTTCAATGGGCCCATTAGAATTTTAATTGAGTAAAGAGTATAAAATTGAGTTTTTGCAATATAATTGTGTTGAAAAGCTCCTAATCAATTACATAAACACCTAAAATTGATTAAAACTTTTTTTGCAGTCCTTTTTATAGAGGTTTCGGACGAGCAGGTCTAAATGGGCCTTTAAATGGACACGTTGGAATTTTAACTGAGTAAAAAGTACAGAAATTGAGGTTTTGCAATATAATTGTGTTGGAAAGCTCCTTTTCAATTACATAAACTCCTAAAATTTGATTAAAACTTTTTTTGCAGTCCTTTTTGATAGGTTTCGGACGAGCCGGTCTAAATGGGCCTTACAATTAACCCGTTGGAATTTTAACTGAGTAAAAAGTACAGAAATTGAGGTTTCGCAATATAATTGTGTTGAAAAGCTCCTAATCAATTATTTGAACTCCTAAAATTTGATTAAAACATGTTTTGTGGTCGTTTTTGTAGAGGTTTCGGACGAGCATGTCTAAATGGGCCTTTCAATGGACCCGTTGGAATTTTAACTGAGTAAAAAGTATATAAATTGAGGTCTTGCAATATAATTGTGTTGAAAAGCTCCTAATCAGTTATTTGAACTCCTAATATTTGAATAAAACATTTTTGCGGTCATTTTTGTAGAGGTTTCAGACGAGCAGGTCTAAACGGGCCTTTCAATGGGCCCGTTGGAATTTTAACTAAGTAAAAAGTATAAAATTGAGGTTTTGCAATATAATTGTGTTGAAAAGCTCCTAATCAATTACATAAACTCCTAAAATTTGATTAAAACTTGTTTTGCAGTCCTTTTTGTAGAGGTTTCAGACGAGCGGGTCGAAATAGGCCTTTCAATGGACCCGTTGGTATTTTAAATGAGTAAAAAGTACAGAAATTGAGGTTTCGCAATATAATTGTGTTAAAAAGCTCCTAATCAATTATATGAACTTCTAATATTTGAATAAAACATTTTTGCGGTCCTTTTTGTAGAGGTTTCAGACGAGCAGGTCTAAATGGGCCTATCAATGGCCCCGTTGGAATTTTAACCGAGTAAAAAGTACAGAAATTGAGGTTTTGCAATATAATTGTGTTGAAAAGCTCCTAATAAATTATTTGAACTCCTAATATTTGAAAAAAACATTTTTGCGGTCCTTTTTGTCGAGGTTTCGGACGAGCAGGTCTAAATGAGCTTTTCAATGGACCCGTTAGAATTTTAATTGAGTAAAAAGTACAGAAATTGAGGTTTTACAATATAATTGTGTTGAAAAGCTCCTAATAAATTTTTTGAACTCCTAAAATTTGATTAAAACTTGTTTTGCGGTCCATTTTGTAGAGGTTTCGCACGAGCTGGTCTAAATGGGTCTTTCAATGGACCCGTTGGAATTTTAACTGTGTAAAATGTAGAGAAATTGAGATTTTGAAATATAATTGTGTTGAAAAGCTTTTAATCAGTTATTTGAACACCTAATATTTGAATAAAACATTTTTGCGGTCCTTTTTGTAGAGGTTTCAAACGAGCAGGTCTAAATGGGCCTTTCAATGGCCCCATTAGAATTTTAACTGAGTAAAGAGTATAAAATTGAGGTTTTGCAATATAATTGTGTTGAAAACCTCCTAATCAATTACATAAACACCTAAAATTGATTAAAACTTTTTTTGCAGTCCTTTTTGTAGAGGTTTCGGACTAGCAGGTCTAAATGGGCCTTTAAATGGACACGTTGGAATTTTAACTGAGTAAAAAGTACAGAAATTGAGGTTTTGCAATATAATTGTGTTGAAAAGCTCCTAATCAATTATTTGAACTCCTAAAATTTGATTAAAACTTGTTTTGCGGTCCTTTTTGTAGAGGTTTCGGACGAGCAGGTCTAAATGACCCTTTCAATAGACCCATTGGAATTTTAACCGAGTAAAAAGTACTGAAATTGAGGTTTTGCAATATAATTGTGTTGAAAAGCTCCTAATCAATTACATGAACTCCTAAAATTTGATTAAAACTTGTTTTGCAGTCCTTTTTGTAGAGGTTTTGGACGAGCGGGTCGAAATGGGCCTTTCAATGGACCCGTTGGAATTTTAACTGAGTAAAAAGTATAGAAATTGAGGTTTTGCAATTTAATTGTGTTAAAAAGCTCCTAATCAATTATTTGAACTCCTAATATTTGAATAAAACATTTTTGTGGTCCTTTTTGTAGAGGTTTTAGATAAGAAGGTCTAAATGGCCGTTTCAATGGGCCCGTTGGAATTTTAACTGAGTAAAAAGTATAAAATTGAGGTTTTGCAATATAATTGTGTTGAAAAGCTCATAATCAATTACATAAACTCCTAAAATTTGATTAAAAGTTGTTTTGCAGTCCTTTTTGTAGAGGTTTCAGACGAGCGGGTCGAAATAGGCCTTTCAATGGACCCGTTGGTATTTTAACTGAGTAAAAAGTACATAAATTGAGGTTTCACAATATAATTGTGTTAAAAAGCTCCTAATCAATTATTTGAACTTCTAATTTTTGAATAAAACATTTTTGCGGCCCTTTTTGTAGAGGTTTCAGACGAGCATAACTAAATGGGCCTATCAATGGGCCCGTTGGAATTTTAACCGAGTAAAAAGTACAGAAATTGAGGTTTTGCAAAATAATTGTGTTGAAAAGCTCCTAATAAATTATTTGAACACCTAATATTTGAATAAAACATTTTTGCGGTCCTTTTTGTCGAGGTTTCGGACGAGCAGGTCTAAATGAGCCTTTCAATGGACCCATTAGAATTTTAACCGAGTAAAAAGTATAGAAATTGAGGTTTGGCAATATAATTGTATTGAAAAGATCCTAATCAATTACATGAGCTCATAAAATTTGTTTAAAACTTTTTCTGCAGTCCTTTTGTATCGGTTTCGGACGAGCAGGTCTAAATGGGCCTTACAATGGAACTGTTGGAATTTTAATTGAGTAAAAAGTACAGAAATTGAGGTTTTGCAATATAATTGTGTTGAAAAGCTCCTAATCAATTATTTGAACTCCTAAAATTTGCATAAAACTTGTTTTGCGGTCCTTTTTGTAGAGGTTTCACACGAGCTGGTCTAAATGGGCCTTTCAATGGACCCGTTGGAATTTTAACTGAGTAAAATGTATAGAAATTGAGGTTTTGCAATATAATTGTGTTGAAAAGCTTTTAATCAGTTATTTGAACACCTAATATTTGAATAAAACATTTTTGCGGTCCTTTTTGTAGAGGTTTCAAACGAGGAGGTCTAAATGGGCCTTTCAATGGGGCCATTAGAATTTTAACTGAGTAAATAGTATAAAATTGAGGTTTTGCAATATAATTGTGTTGAAAAGCTCCTAATCAATTACATAAACACCTAAAATTGATTAAAACTTTTTTGCAGTCCTTTTTGTAGAGGTTTCGGACGAGCAGGTCTAAATGGGTTTTTAAATGGACACGTTGGAATTTTAACTGAGTAAAAAGTACCGAAATTGAGGTTTTGAAAAATAATTATGTTGAAAACCTCCTAATCAATTATTTGAACTCCTAATATTTGAATAAAACATTTTTACGGTCCTTTTACTAGAGGGTTCGGACGAGCAGGTCTAAATGGGCCTTTCAATAGACCCGTTGGAATTTTAACTGAGTAAAAAGTATATAAATTGAGGTTTTGCAATATAATTGTGTTGAAAAGCTCCTAATCAGTTATTTGAACTCCTAATATTTGAATAAAACATTTTTGCGGTCCTTTTTGTAGAGGTTTCAGACGAGCAGGTCTAAATGGGCCAATCAATGGGCCCGTTGGAATTTTAACCGAGTAAAAAGTAAAGAAATTGAGGTTTTGCAATATAATTGTGTTGAAAAGCTCCTAATAAATTATTTGAACTCCAAAAATTTGATTAAAACTTTTTTGCAGTCCTATTTGTAGAGGTTTCGGACGAGCGGGTCGAAATGGGCCTTTCAATGGACCCGTTGAAATTTTAACTGAGTAAAAAGTACAAAAATTGAGGTTTTGCAATATAATTGTGTTGAAAAGCTCCTAATCAATTATTTGAACTCCTAAAATTTGATTAAAACTTGTTTTGCGGTCATTTTTGTAGAGGTTTCACACGAGCTGGTCTAAATGGGCCTTTCAATGGACCCGTTGGAATTTTAACTGAGTAAAATGTATAGAAATTGAGGTTTTGCAATATAATTGTGTTGAAAAGCTTTTAATCAGTTATTTGAACACCTAATATTTGAATAAAACATTTTTGCGGTCCTTTTTGTAGAGGTTTCAAACGAGCAGGTCTAAATGGGCCTTTCAATGGGCCCATTAGAATTTTAACTGAGTAAAGAGTATAAAATTGAGGTTTTGCAATATAATTGTGTTGAAAAGCTCCTAATCAATTACATAAACACCTAAAATTGATTAAAACTTTTTTTGTAGTCCTTTTTGTAGAGGTTTCGGACGAGCAAGTCTAAATGGGCCTTTAAATGGACAAGTTGGAATTTTAACTGAGTAAAAAGTACAGAAATTGAGGTTTTACAATATAATTGTGTTGAAAAGCTCCTAGTCAATCACATAAACTCCTAAAATTTGATTAAAACTTTTTTTGCAGTCCATTTTGATAGGTTTCGGACGAGCAGGTCTAAATGGGCCTTACAATTAACCCGTTGGAATTTTAACTGAGTAAAAAGTACAGAAATTGAGGTTTCACAATATAATTGTGTTGAAAAGATCCTAATCAATTATTTGAACTCCTAAAATTTGATTAAAACATGTTTTGTGGTCGTTTTTGTAGAGGTTTCGGACGAGCAGGTCTAAATGGGTCTTTCAATGGACCCGTTGGAATTTTACCTGAGTAAAAAGTATATAAATTGAGGTTTTGCAATATAATTGTGTTGAAAAGCTCCTAATCAGTTATTAGAACTCCTAATATTTGAATAAAACATTTTTGCAGTCCTTTTTGTAGAGGTTTCAGACGAGCAGGTCTAAACGGGCCTTTCAATGGGCCCGTTGGAATTTTGACTGAGTAAAAAGTATAAAATTGAGGTTTTGCAATATAATTGTGTTGAAAAGCTCCTAATCAATTACATAAACTCCTATAATTTGATTAAAACTTGTTTTGAAGTCCTTTTTGTAGGGGTTTCAGACGAGCGGGTCGAAATAGGCCTTTCAATGGACCCGTTTGGTATTTTAACTGAGTAAAAAGTATAGAAATTGAGGTTTCACAATATAATTATGTTAAAAAGCTCCTAATCAGTTATTTGAACTTCTAATATTTGAATAAAACATTTTTGCGGTCCTTTTTGCAGAGGTTTCAGACGAGCAGGTCTAAATGGACCTATCAATGGGCCCGTTGGAATTTTAACCGAGTAAAAAGTACAGAAATTGAGGTTTTGCAATATAATTGTATTGAAAAGCTCCTAATAAATTATTTGAACTCCAAAAATTTGATTAAAACTTTTTTGCAGTCCTATTTGTATAGGTTTCGGACGAGCGGGTCGAAATGGGCCTTTCAATGGACCCGTTGAAATTTTAACTGAGTAAAAAGTACAAAAATTTAGGCTTTGCAATATAATTGTGTTGAAAAGCTCCAAATCAATTATCTGAACTCCTAAAATTAGATTAAAACTTGTTTTGCGGTCCTTTTTGTAGAGGTTTCGGACGAGCAGGTCTAAATGGGCCTTTCATGGACCCTTTGGAATTTTAACTGAGTAAAAAGTACAGAAATTGAGGTTTTGTAATATAATTGTGTTGAAAATCTTTTAATCAGTTATTTGAACACCTAATATTTGAATAAAACATTTTTGCGGTCCTTTTTGTAGAGGTTTCAAACGAGTAGGTGTAAATGGTCCTTTCAATGGGCCCATTAGAATTTTAACTAAGTAAAGAGTATAAAATTGAGGTTTTGCAATATAATTGTGTTGAAAAGCTCCTGATCAATTACATAAACACCTAAAATTGATTAAAACTTTTTTGTAGTCCTTTTTGTAGAGGTTTCGGACGAGCAGGTCTAAATGGGCCTTTAAATGGACACGTTGGAATTTTAACTGAGTAAAAAGTACAGAAATTGAGGTTTTGCAATATAATTGTGTTGAAAAGCTCCTAATCAATTATTTGAACTCCTAAAATTTGATTAAAACTTGTTTTGCGGTCCTTTTTGTAGAGGTTTCGGACGAGCAGGTCTAAATGACCCTTTCAATAGAACCATTGGAATTTTAACCGAGTAAAAAGTACTGAAATTGAGGTTTTGCAATATAATTGTGTTGAAAAGCTCCTAATCAATTACATGAACTCCTAAAATTTGATTAAAACTTGTTTTGCAGTCCTTTTTGTAGAGGTTTTGGACGAGCTGGTCGAAATGGGCCTTTCAATGGACCCGTTGGAATTTTAACTGAGTAAAAAGTACAGAAATTGAGGTTTTGCAATTTAATTGTGTTGAAAAGCTCCTAATCAGTTATTTGAACTCCTAATACTTGAATAAAACATTTTTGCGGTCCTTTTTGTAGATGTTTCAGACGAGCAGGTCTAAACGTGCCTTTCAATGGGCCCGTTGGAATTTTAACTGAGTAAAAAGTACAGAAATTGAGGTTTTGCAATATAATTGTGTTGAAAAGCTCCTAATCAATTATTTGAACTCCTAATTTTTGAATAAAACATTTTTGCGGTCCTTTTTGTAGAGGTTTCGGACGAGCAGGTCTAAATGGGCCTTTCAATGGGCCCGTTGGAATTTTAACTGAGTAAAAAGTATAAAATTGAGGTTTTTCAATATAATTGTGTTGAAAAGTTCCTAATCAATTTTTTGAACTCCTAAATTTTGATTAAAACTATTTTGCGGTCCTTTTTGTCGAGGTTTCGGACGAGCAGGTCTAAATGGGCCTTTCAATGGAACCGTTAGAATTTTAACTGAGTAAAAAGTATAGAAATTGAGGTTTTACAATATAATAGTGTTGAAAAGCTCCTAATCTATTACATAAACTCCTAAAATTTGATTAAAACTTTTTTTGTAGTCCTTAATGTAGAGGTTTCGTACGAGCGGGTCGAAATGGGCCTTTCAATGGACCCGTTGAATTTTTTTTGAAGAAAAGGGCCTCATTAAAAACCCCACGAATCCCAATTGGGCAAGCCCAGTTAGGGTCCTAAGAGGGGAAAAGAGTACCCAAATATATAAATTAAATCAAGGAGGTTGATGAACAATCGGTACAAAAGATCGTAAGTCATCGGGCAAGCCCCGTCCAGAAAAGACAAAGAACAACGAGAATGAAGAGCCCACATGGCTACACTATACGCTAAAACATTAGCAGCGCGTGGTACATAAGTATAGCATAAATCTGGGATAGTACTGAAAAAATCTCGAGCTGCCGCTATCTGCGAGCGTAGGATGGAAGCATCATGGTCGGGATTGCGAAGCTTGTTGAGAATCAAGGCCGCGTCCGACTCTAGGTGGAAACCCTGCCAACCCGCTTCTGATCCAAGGCAGACTCCGGCAACAATAGCGTGGAGTTTCGCAGATGAGGAGTCGGGAATTTCTTCAGAAAAGGAAGCATTTCCAAGCAAGATAGAGCCGGTGGCATTGCGAGCTATAATATCGAGACCAGCAGCACCTGTGACCGGGTTGAAAGCACCATCGACGTTGATCTTGATTCTTCCTGCCGGTGGTGGTCTCCAAGCTGGTCGGGGAAGTGCTGGGTCGGTCCCCGTGTGCGTCGAAGGGCTGGTGGATGTGGCTAAGGCGTAGTCGTGAAGAAGCTCTTGGGAATTCATTAGGGTGAGCAATTGTGAATGCATACGTCGGGAATGGACCCAGTCGTTCCTTCGGTTCCAAATGTTCCATATGATCGTAAGAAGCAAGCTAAACTCAGTGCGGGAGAGTAGCGAAGCCCCTCGCTCTAACCAGAGAGCTATCGATGAGTCCGTACTACCATATATAGTGCGAGGGAACCCGGCAAGATGAAGCGCTTCATTGGCACCGGGGCAATCTCGCAGTGCATGAACCGCAGTTTCAATAATAGTGGGACAGAAAGGACATATACCTTCGCCCATTCCCAGAGCGGCGAGCCGGTCGCCTGTTGGTAAGGCATTCTGCCCCGCCCGCCAACTAAAGGTGCAGATTTTCGGTAGCGTAGGGGATTTAGCTATAACCTTCTAGAGTGGGCAAGGACGGGCAAGGGGTCGTAAAGGCCGACACAAAAAAAGATATCCTGAACGGACTGTGTAGATGTTGGTGTCATGAAAACCCCACAATAAGACATCCATGCGATCAGCAGAGATCAGTACTTTCATAATGTTAGCAGTGTCATCCCAGTCAAAGTAGTCGCGAATCTTACTTTCGTCCCAGGCATTCTGATTGCGAAGCATGAAGTCTCTACATCTTAGAGGCATCTCCTCATTATCCTGATAGGTTCCGAAAAATGAGAGCCCACTAGATCCATCCCAGTGATCATGGTGAATACGTAATCTACTATCAATTCCAGGGCGCCAGAAGAAACCGGGTTGTAGCCGGTGTATGGCCTGCCAAATACCTCGCCAAGCGAAGGAAGAGCGTCTGTCCGATTTAGCCTCGAGAATATTGCCCGAGGGAAAATAGCGGTAACGTAGGACCCGAGCAAGTAGGGACTCAGGCGACTGTATCAGTCGCCAAATTTGTTTCCCTAGAAGCGCGATGTTAAAATCATGTAAATCCCAGAAGCCCAGCCCCCCAACTGTTTTGGGCGTGCATAGGGCATCCCATGAAAGTAATGGCCAACCTTTCTTATTGCTTCGACCCGACCACCAATACCTACGTATCGAGCGAGTCACGTCATCCACAATGTTTTGCGGGAGGAGATAGCAGGACATAATATACTGTGGTATTGCCTGGGGCACTGATTTAATTAAAATTTCTCGGCCGCTAAAGGAAAGTAAATTAGTGTCCCATTTAGCCATACGCGAATTTACCTTGTCTCGTACAAACCCTAAACTAGCCGTTTGGTTCCTCCCCACGAGGAGGGGGACCCCAAAATAAATCCCAGGGTCATCGACCAAGCGAATGCTGAAGGGCCTGTAAGAAAGTCGTGGAGCAGGAGGAGCTGCAGTAGGCTGTAGACTTAGCAAAATTCACAGATTGGCCTGAGGATGATCCTTATAGGTGTAGAATTTCTTTCAATCGTTGTACGTCCTCAGGGCAATTCCGTAAGAACACAATACTGTCATCCGCAAAGAGCAGATGGTTGATCCTAGGCCCTCGACGATTTGCGTTTAATCCTAGTAGCCGTCCTTCTCTCTGTTATGTCTCAAGGGCTGCGGAGAGCCCTTGCGAGCAAATGAGAAAGAGGAAGGGAGAAAGGGGGTCTCCTTGTCAGATGCCTCTCGTCGGAGAAAACTCCTCCGAGAGAGCCCCGTTAAGCCGGACCGAGAATGAGACAGAGGAGACGCAGCAGAGTAGCAACTGCACCCACTCCGGAGCAAAACCCATACGCGTCATTACATCTCGGAGGAAAGACCATTCGACTTTGTCAAAGGCCTTTTCCATATCAAGTTTAAAAGCCGCCCCTTGATAGATGGAAGCATTATTGGTGTGAAGGGTATGTACAAGCTCGTGGGCAATTAGGATGTTATTAGTGATGTTTCTTCCGCTAACAAAAGCGGCATGTGCATCACTAATACAATTGGGTAGGATCGGCTTCAGACGATTGACAAGGACCTTGGCTACAGTTTTGTAGATGACCGTGCACAAAGTGATTGGTCTGAATGACGCATATTAGTAGCATCATCTACTTTCGGGATCAGAACTATAACCGTTTTGTTAACAGTCGACATGTCCACTTCCCCTCGAAGGAGTCGCAGACAAAGGTCGACAAACTCAGGTCCAATGACATCCCAATATTGCCTATAGAAGCTACTAGGGAAGCCATCTATTCCAGGTGCTATCCTAGGGCCTATATCCCTAAACGCTGCAAGCACCTCACTCTCAGAGAAAGGTCGACAAACTCAATTTTCTATGGACCCGTTGAAATTTTAACTGAGTAAAAGGTACAGAAATTGAGGTTTTGCAATGTAATTGTGTTGAAAAGCTCCTAATCAATTATTTGAACTACTAAAATTTGATTAAAACTTGTTTTGCGATCCTTTTTGTAGAGGTTTTGGATGAGCAGGTCTAAATGGGCCTTTCAATGGACCCGTTGGAATTTTAACTGAGTAAAAAGTACAGAAATTGAAGTTTTGCAATATAATTTTGTTGAAAAGCTCCTAATCAATTACATGAACTCCTAAAATTTGATTAAAACTTGTTTTGCAGTCCTTTTTGTAGAGGTTTCGGACGAGCGGGTCGAAATGGGCCTTTCGATGGACCCGTTGGAATTTTAACTGAGTAAAAAGTACATAAATTGCGGTTTTGCAATATAATTGTGTTGAAAAGCTCCCAATCAATTATTTGAACACCTAATATTTGAATAAAACATTTTTGCGGTCGTTTTTGTAGATGTTTCGGACGAGCAGGTCTAAATGGGCCTGTTGGAATTTTAACTTAGTAAAAAGTATAAAAATTGAGGTTTTTTCAATATAATTGTGTTGAAAAGCTCCTAATCAATTATTTGAACTCCTAATATTTGATTAAAACTTGTTTTGCGATCCTTTTTGTCGAGGTTTCAGACGAGCAGGTCTAAATGGGCCAATCAATGGGCCCGTTGGAATTTTAACCGAGTAAAAAGTAAAGAAATTGAGGTTTTGCAATATAATTGTGTTGAAAAGCTCCTAATAAATTATTTGAACTCCAAAAATTTGATTAAAACTTTTTTGCAGTCCTATTTGTAGAGGTTTCAGACGAGCGGGTCGAAATGGGCCTTTCAATGGACCCGTTGAAATTTTAACTGAGTAAAAAGTACAAAAATTGAGGTTTTGCAATATAATTGTGTTGAAAAGCTCCTAATCAATTATTTGAACTCCTAAAATTTGATTAAAACTTGTTTTGCGGTCCTTTTTGTAGAGGTTTCACACGAGCTGGTCTAAATGGGCCTTTCAATGGACCCGTTGGAATTTTAACTGAGTAAAATGTATAGAAATTGAGGTTTTGCAAAATAATTGTGTTGAAAAGCTTTTAATCAGTTATTTGAACACCTAATATTTGAATAAAACATTTTTGCGGTCCTTTTTGTAGAGGTTTCAAACGAGCAGGTCTAAATGGGCCTTTCAATGGGCCCATTAGAATTTTAACTGAGTAAAGAGTATAAAATTGAGGTTTTGCAATATAATTGTGTTGAAAAGCTCCTAATCAATTACATAAACACCTAAAATTGATTAAAACTTTTTTTGCAGTCCTTTTTGTAGAGGTTTCGGACTAGCAGGTCTAAATGGGCCTTTCAATGGACCCGTTGGAATTTTTACTGAGTAAATAGTACATAAATTGAGGTTTCGCAATATAATTGTGTTGAAAAGCTCCTAGTCAATTACATAAACTCCTAAAATTTGATTAAAACTTTTTTTGCAGTCCTTTTTGATAGGTTTCGGACGAGCAAGTCTAAATGGGCCTTACAATTAACCCGTTGGAATTTTAACTGAGTAAAAAGTACAGAAATTGAGGTTTCGCAATATAATTGTGTTGAAAAGCTCCTAATCAATTATTTGAACTCCTAAAATTTGATTAAAACATGTTTTGTGGTCGTTTTGTAGAGGTTTCGGACAAGCAGGTCTAAATGGGCCTTTCAATGGACCCGTTGGAATTTTAACTGAGTAAAAAGTATATAAATTGAGGTTTTGCAATATAATTGTGTTGAAAAGCTCCTAATCAGTTATTTGAACTCCTAATATTTGAATAAAACATTTTTGCGGTCCTTTTTGTAGAGGTTTCAGACGAGCAGGTCTAAACGGGCCTTTCAATGGGCCTGTTGGAATTTTAACTGAGTAAAAAGTATAAAATTGAGGTTTTGCAATATAATTGTGTTGAAAAGCTCCTAATCAATTACATAAACACCTAAAATTGATTAAAACTTTTTTTGCAGTCCTTTTTGTAGAGGTTTTGGACGAGCAGGTCTAAATGGGCCTTTAAATGGACACGTTGGAATTTTAACTGAGTAAAAAGTACAGAAATTGAGGTTTTGCAATATAATTGTGTTGAAAAGCTCCTAATCAATTATTTGAACTCCTAAAATTTGATTAAAACTTGTTTTGCTGTCCTTTTTGTAGAGGTTTCGGACGAGCAGGTCTAAATGACCCTTTCAATAGACCCATTGGAATTTTAACCGAGTAAAAAGTACTAAAATTGAGGTTTTGCAATATAATTGTGTTGAAAAGCTCCTAGTCAATTACATAAACTCCTAAAATTTGATTAAAACGTTTTTTGCAGTCCTTTTTGATAGGTTTCAGACGAGCAGGTCTAAATGGGCCTTACAATTAAACCGTTGGAATTTTAACTGAGTAAAAAGTACAGAAATTGAGGTTTCGCAATATAATTGGGTTGAAAAGCTCCTAATCAATTATTTGAACTCCTAAAATTTGATTAAGACATGTTTTGTGGTCGTTTTTGTAGAGGTTTCGGACGAGCAGGTCTAAATGGGCCTTTCAATGGACCCGTTGGAATTTTAACTGAGTAAAAAGTATAGAAATTGAGGTTTTGCAATTTAATTGTGTTAAAAAGCTCCTAATCAGTTATTTGAACTCCTAATATTTGAATAAAACATTTTTGCGGTCCTTTTTGTAGAGGTTTTAGATAAGAAGGTCTAAATGGCCGTTTCAATGGGCCCGTTGGAATTTTAACTGAGTAAAAAGTATAAAATTGAGGTTTTGAAATATAATTGTGTTGAAAAGCTCCTAATCAATTACATAAACTCCTAAAATTTGATTAAAACTTGTTTTGGTGTCCTTTTTGATAGGTTTCGGACGAGCTGGTCTAAATGGGCCTTAAAATTAAACCGTTGGAATTTTAACTGAGTAAAAAGTACAGAAATTGAGATTTCGCAATATAATTGTGTTGAAAAGCTCCTAATCAATTATTTGAACTCCTAAAATTTGATTAAAACATGTTTTGTGGTCGTTTTTGTAGAGGTTTCGGACGAGCAGGTCTAAATGGGCCTTTCAATGGACCCGTTGGAATTTTAACTGAGTAAAAAGTACAGAAATTGAGGTTTTGCAATATAATTGTGTTGAAAAGCTCCTAGTCAATTACATAAACTCCTAAAATTTGATTAAAACTTTTTTGCAGTCCTTTTTGATAGGTTTCGGACGAGCAGGTCTAAATGGGCCTTACAATTGACCCGTTGGAATTTTAACTGAGTAAAAAGTACATAAATTGAGGTTTCGAAATATAATTGTGTTGAAATGCTCCTAATCAATTATTTGAACTCCTAAAATTTGATTAAAACATGTTTTGTGGTCGTTTTTGTAGAGGTTTCAGACGAGCAGGTCTAAATGGGCCTTTCAATGGACCCGTTGGAATTTTAACTAAGTAAAAAGTATATAAATTGAGGTTTTGCAATATAATTGTGTTGAAAAGCTCCTAATCAGTTATTTGAACTCCTAATATTTGAATAGAACATTTTTGCGGTCCTTTTTGTAGAGGTTTCAGACGAGCAGGTCTAAACGGGCCTTTCAATGGGCCCGTTGGAATTTTGACTGAGTAAAAAGTATAAAATTGAGGTTTTGCAATATAATTGTGTTGAAAAGCTCCTAATCAATTACATAAACTCCTAAAATTTGATTAAAACTTGTTTTGCAGTCATTTTTGTGGAGGTTTCAGACGAGCGGGTCGAAATAGGCCTTTCAATGGACCCGTTGGTATTTTAACTGAGTAAAAAGTATAGAAATTGAGGTTTCGCAATATAATTATGTTAAAAAGCTCCTAATCAATTATTTGAACTTCTAATATTTGAATAAAACATTTTTGCGGTCCTTTTTGTAGAGGTTTCAGACGAGCAGGTCTAAACGGGCCTTTCAAGGGCCCGTTGGAATTTTAACTGAGTAAAAAGTATAAAATTGAGGTTTTGCAATATAATTGTGTTGAAAAGCTCCTAATCAGTTATTTGAACTCCTAATATTTGAATAAAACATTTTTGCGGTCCTTTTTGTAGATGTTTCAGACGAGCAGGTCTAAACGGGCCTTTCAATGGGCCCGTTGGAATTTTAACTGAGTAAAAAGTACAGAAATTGAGATTTTGCAATATAATTGTGTTGAAAAGCTCCTAATCAATTATTCGAACTACTAAAATTTGATTAAAACTTGTTTTGTTGTCCTTTTTGTCGAGGTTTTGGACGAGCATGTCTAAATGGGCCTTTCAATGGACCCGTTAGAATTTTAACTGAGTAAAAAGCACAGAAATAGAGGTTTTGCAATATAATTGTGTTGAAAAGCTCCTAATCAATTACATAAACTCCTAAAATTTGATTAAAACTTTTTTTGTAGTCCATTTTGTATCGGTTTCGGACGAGCAGGTCTAAATGGGCCTTACAATGGACCCGTTGGAATTTTAACTGAGTAAAAAGTACAGAAATTGAGGTTTTACAATATAATTATGTTGAAAAGCTCCTAATCAATTACATGAACTCCTAAAGTTTGATTAAAACTTGTTTTGCAGTCCTTTTTGTAGAGGTTTCAGACGAGCAGGTCGAAATGGGCCTTTCAATGGACCCGTTGGATTTTTTTTTTTTGAGAAAAAAGCCTCATTAAAAACCCCACTAATCCCCACTGGGCCCAGCCCAGAGGGGGTCCTAAAGGGGAAAAGAGTGCCCAAATATATATATATAATCAAGGGGGTTGAAAACCAACCAGTACAATAGAGCGTAAGACATCGGGCAAGCCCGGCCCAAAAAACAAGGAGGACCTAGAGTGCAAGGCCCAATTGGCAATAGTATGAGCTAGAACATTAGCAACTCGTGGTACATAAAGAAAATTTAAATCTGGAATAGATACAAAGAGAGGGCGAGCCGCATCAATATGTGGCCGTAAAGGAGAGGCGTCCGAGCCGAGGCAACGTATTTTGTTGATGACCAAAGCAGCGTCGGACTCGATAATGATGCTGCACTAGCCAGCATCCCTACCAAGTGTAGCCCCCGTGACAATGGCACGAAGCTCCGCAGTGGAGGCGTCAAGACATCCTGCGCAGTGAACAGCACAACCACGGAGAATAGCGCCGCTAGCATCACGAGCCACAACACCAAAACCTGCTTCACCTGTAGCGGGGTTGAAAGCACCGTCCACATTGATTTTAACCTTCCTTTCTGGTGGCGGCCTCCATGTTGGTTGAGAAAGGGCTGGCTCCGTCCGTAGATGCGTCGAGGCGTGAAGAGAGTTGGCCGAGTCGTAGTCCTTTAACAGTTCCTTAGAGTTCATAAGAATAAGCCATGGCGGCTGCAAACGCTTGGAGTGAACCCAGTCATTCCTCCGGTTCCAAATGTTCCAAAGGATAGTGAGGAACAAACTAAACTCAGAGCGAGAAAGTAACGAGGCCCCTTGTTCCAACCATAAGTGAGTATGGAAGAGCGTGCTAGTACGTAAAGGGAGGGGAAACCCAGCTAGTTGTAGAACCTCAGCTGCTCCAACACAATCTCGGAGAGCATGGAGTGGGGTTTCAACTATAGTCGGACACCCGTTGGAATTTTAACTGAGTAAAAAGTACTGAAATTGAGGTTTTGCTATATAATTGTGTTTAAAAGCTCCTAATCAATTATTTGAACTCCTAATATTTGAATAAAACATTTTTGCGGTCCTTTTTGTAGAGGTTTCGGACGAGCAGGTCTAAATGGGCCTTTCAATGGGCCCGTTGGAATTTTAACTGAGTAAAAAGTATAAAAGTGAGGTTTTGCAATATAATTGTGTTGAAAAGTTCCTAATCAATTACATAAACTCCAAAAATTTGATTAAAACTTGTTTTGCAGTCCTTTTTGTAGAGGTTTCGGACTAGCAGGTCTAAATGGGACTTTCAATGGACCCGTTGGAATTTTAACTGAGTAAAAAGTACAGAAACTGAGGTTTTGCAATATAATTGTGTTGAAAAGCTTCTAATCAATTATTTGAACTCCTAAAATTTGATTAAAACTTGTTTTTCCGTCCTTTTGTAGAGGTTTCGGACGAGCAGGTCTAAATGGGCCTTTTAATGGACCCGTTGGAATTTTAAACGAGTAAAAAGTATAGAAATTGAAGTTTTGCAATATAATTGTGTTGAAAAGCTCTTAATCAATTACATGAACTCCTAAAATGTGATTAAAACTTGTTTTGCAGTCCTTTTTGTAGAGGTTTTGGACGAGCGGGTCGAAATGGGCCTTTCAATGGACCCGTTGGAATTTTAACTTAGTAAAAAGTATAGAAATTGAGGTTTTGCAATATAATTGTGTTTAAAAGCTCCTAATCAGTTATTTGAACTCCTAAATTTGGATTAAAACTTATTTTGCAGCCCTTTTTGTAGAGGTTTCAGACGATCGAGTCTAAATAGGCCGAACAATGGACCCGTTAGAATTTTAACGGAGTAAAAAGTACAGAAATCGAGTATTTGCAATATAATCGTGTTTAAAAGCTCGTAATAAATTGTATGAACTCCTAAATTTGGATTAAAACATATTTTGCAACCCTTTTGTAGAGGTTTCGGATGAGAGGGTCTAAATGGGCCGAACAATGGACTCGTTAGAATTTTAACTGAGTAAAAAGCACAAAAATCGAGTTTTTGCAATATAATTGTGTTGAAAAGCTCGTAATCAATTGTATGAACTCCTTAATTTTGATTTAAACTTATTTTGCAACCCTTTTTGAAGAGATTTCGGACGATCGGGTCTAAATAGGCCGAACAATGGACCCGTTAGAATTTTAACTGAGTAAAAAGTACTTTAATCAAGTTTTTGCAATATAATCGTTTTGAAAAGCTCGTAATCAATTATATGAACTCCTAAAATTTGATTCTAAATTATTATGCGGCCTTTTTGTAAAGGTTTCGGACGAGCGGATCAAAATGGGCCGAACAATGGACCCGTTATAATTTTAACTGAGTAAAAAGTACAAAAATCGAGTTTTTGAAATATAATCGTGTTGAAAACCACGTAATCAATTATATGAACTCCTAAATTTGGATTAAAACTTATTTTGCGGCCCTTTTTGTAGAGGTTTCGGATGATCGGGTCTAAATGGGCCGAACAATGGACCCGTTAGAAATTTAACGGAGATAAAAGTACAGAAATCGAGTTTTTGCAATATAATCGTGTTGAAGAGCTCGTAATCAATCGTATGAACTCCTAAATTTGGATTAAAACTTATTTTGCAACCCTTTTGTAGAGGTTTCGGATGAGCGGGTCTAAATGGGTCGAACAATGGACTCGTTAGAATTTTAACTGAGTAAAAAGCACAAAAATCGAGTTTTTGCAATATAATTGTGTTGAAAAGCTTGTAATCAATTGTATGAACTCCTTAATTTGGATTAAAACTTATTTTGCGGCCCTTTTTGTAGAGGTTTAGGACGATCGAGTCTAAATAGGCCGAACAATGGACCCGTTAGAATTTTAACGGAGTAAAAAGTACAGAAATCGAGTTTTTGTTATATAATCGTGTTGAAAAGCTCGTAATCAATTGTATGAACTACTAAATTTGGATTAAAACTTATTTTTCAACCCTTTTGTAGAGGTTTCGGACGAGCGAGTCTAAATAGGCCGAACAATGGACCCGTTAGAATTTTAACGGAGTAAAAAGTATAGAAATCGAGTATTTGCAATATAATCGTGTTTAAAAGCTCGTAATAAATTGTATGAACTCCTAAATTTGGATTAAAACATATTTTGCAACCCTTTTGTAGAGGTTTCGGATGAGAGGGTCTAAATGGGCCGAACAATGGACTCGTTAGAATTTTAACTGAGTAAAAAGCACAAAAATCGAGTTTTTGCAATATAATTGTGTTGAAAAGCTCGTAATCAATTGTATGAACTCCTTAATTTTGATTTAAACTTATTTTGCAACCCTTTTTGAAGAGATTTCGGACGATCGGGTCTAAATAGGCCGAACAATGGACTCGTTAGAATTTTAACTGAGTAAAAAGTACTTTAATCAAGTTTTTGCAATATATTCGTTTTGAAAAGCTCGTAATCAATTATATGAACTCCTAAAATTTGATTCTAAATTATTATGCGGCCTTTTTGTAAAGGTTTCGGACGAGCGGATCAAAATGGGCCGAACAATGGACCCGTTATAATTTTAACTGAGTAAAAAGTACAAAAATCGAGTTTTTGAAATATAATCGTGTTGAAAACCACGTAATCAATTATATAAACTCCTAAATTTGGATTAAAACTTATTTTGCGGCCCTTTTTGTAGAGGTTTCGGATGATCGGGTCTAAATGGGCCGAACAATGGACCCGTTAGAAATTTAACGGAGATAAAAGTACAGAAATCGAGTTTTTGCAATATAATCGTGTTGAAGAGCTCGTAATCAATCGTATGAACTCCTAAATTTGGATTAAAACTTATTTTGCAACCCTTTTGTAGAGGTTTCGGATGAGCGGGTCTAAATGGGTCGAACAATGGACTCGTTAGAATTTTAACTGAGTAAAAAGCACAAAAATCGAGTTTTTGCAATATAATTGTGTTGAAAAGCTTGTAATCAATTGTATGAACTCCTTAATTTGGATTAAAACTTATTTTGCGGCCCTTTTTGTAGAGGTTTAGGACGATCGAGTCTAAATAGGCCGAACAATGGACCCGTTAGAATTTTAACGGAGTAAAAAGTACAGAAATCGAGTTTTTGTTATATAATCGTGTTGAAAAGCTCGTAATCAATTGTATGAACTACTAAATTTGGATTAAAACTTATTTTTCAACCCTTTTGTAGAGGTTTCGGACGAGCGAGTCTAAATAGGCCGAACAATGGACCCGTTAGAATTTTAACGGAGTAAAAAGTACAGAAATCGAGTATTTGCAATATAATCGTGTTTAAAAGCTCGTAATAAATTGTATGAACTCCTAAATTTGGATTAAAACATATTTTGCAACCCTTTTGTAGAGGTTTCGGATGAGAGGGTCTAAATGGGCCGAACAATGGACTCGTTAGAATTTTAACTGAGTAAAAAGCACAAAAATCGAGTTTTTGCAATATAATTGTGTTGAAAAGCTCGTAATCAATTGTATGAACTCCTTAATTTTGATTTAAACTTATTTTGCAACCCTTTTTGAAGAGATTTCGGACGATCGGGTCTAAATAGGCCGAACAATGGACCCGTTAGAATTTTAACTGAGTAAAAAGTACTTTAATCAAGTTTTTGCAATATAATCGTTTTGAAAAGCTCGTAATCAATTATATGAACTCCTAAAATTTGATTCTAAATTATTATGCGGCCTTTTTGTAAAGGTTTCGGACGAGCGGATCAAAATGGGCCGAACAATGGACCCGTTATAATTTTAACTGAGTAAAAAGTACAAAAATCGAGTTTTTGAAATATAATCGTGTTGAAAACCACGTAATCAATTATATGAACTCCTAAATTTGGATTAAAACTTATTTTGCGGCCCTTTTTGTAGAGGTTTCGGATGATCGGGTCTAAATGGGCCGAACAATGGACCCGTTAGAAATTTAACGGAGATAAAAGTACAGAAATCGAGTTTTTGCAATATAATCGTGTTGAAGAGCTCGTAATCAATCGTATGAACTCCTAAATTTGGATTAAAACTTATTTTGCAACCCTTTTGTAGAGGTTTCGGATGAGCGGGTCTAAATGGGTCGAACAATGGACTCGTTAGAATTTTAACTGAGTAAAAAGCACAAAAATCGAGTTTTTGCAATATAATTGTGTTGAAAAGCTTGTAATCAATTGTATGAACTCCTTAATTTGGATTAAAACTTATTTTGCGGCCCTTTTTGTAGAGGTTTAGGACGATCGAGTCTAAATAGGCCGAACAATGGACCCGTTAGAATTTTAACGGAGTAAAAAGTACAGAAATCGAGTTTTTGTTATATAATCGTGTTGAAAAGCTTGTAATCAATTGTATGAACTACTAAATTTGGATTAAAACTTATTTTTCAACCCTTTTGTAGAGGTTTCGGACGAGCGAGTCTAAATAGGCCGAACAATGGACCCGTTAGAATTTTAACGGAGTAAAAAGTATAGAAATCGAGTATTTGCAATATAATCGTGTTTAAAAGCTCGTAATAAATTGTATGAACTCCTAAATTTGGATTAAAACATATTTTGCAACCCTTTTGTAGAGGTTTCGGATGAGAGGGTCTAAATGGGCCGAACAATGGACTCGTTAGAATTTTAACTGAGTAAAAAGCACAAAAATCGAGTTTTTGCAATATAATTGTGTTGAAAAGCTCGTAATCAATTGTATGAACTCCTTAATTTTGATTTAAACTTATTTTGCAACCCTTTTTGAAGAGATTTCGGACGATCGGGTCTAAATAGGCCGAACAATGGACTCGTTAGAATTTTAACTGAGTAAAAAGTACTTTAATCAAGTTTTTGCAATATAATCGTTTTGAAAAGCTCGTAATCAATTATATGAACTCCTAAAATTTGATTCTAAATTATTATGCGGCCTTTTTGTAAAGGTTTCGGACGAGCGGATCAAAATGGGCCGAACAATGGACCCGTTATAATTTTAACTGAGTAAAAAGTACAAAAATCGAGTTTTTGAAATATAATCGTGTTGAAAACCACGTAATCAATTATATAAACTCCTAAATTTGGATTAAAACTTATTTTGCGGCCCTTTTTGTAGAGGTTTCGGATGATCGGGTCTAAATGGGCCGAACAATGGACCCGTTAGAAATTTAACGGAGATAAAAGTACAGAAATCGAGTTTTTGCAATATAATCGTGTTGAAGAGCTCGTAATCAATCGTATGAACTCCTAAATTTGGATTAAAACTTATTTTGCAACCCTTTTGTAGAGGTTTCGGATGAGCGGGTCTAAATGGGTCGAACAATGGACTCGTTAGAATTTTAACTGAGTAAAAAGCACAAAAATCGAGTTTTTGCAATATAATTGTGTTGAAAAGCTTGTAATCAATTGTATGAACTCCTTAATTTGGATTAAAACTTATTTTGCGGCCCTTTTTGTAGAGGTTTAGGACGATCGAGTCTAAATAGGCCGAACAATGGACCCGTTAGAATTTTAACGGAGTAAAAAGTACAGAAATCGAGTTTTTGTTATATAATCGTGTTGAAAAGCTCGTAATCAATTGTATGAACTACTAAATTTGGATTAAAACTTATTTTTCAACCCTTTTGTAGAGGTTTCGGACGAGCGAGTCTAAATAGGCCGAACAATGGACCCGTTAGAATTTTAACAGAGTAAAAAGTACAGAAATCGAGTATTTGCAATATAATCGTGTTTAAAAGCTCGTAATAAATTGTATGAACTCCTAAATTTGGATTAAAACATATTTTGCAACCCTTTTGTAGAGGTTTCGGATGAGAGGGTCTAAATGGGCCGAACAATGGACTCGTTAGAATTTTAACTGAGTAAAAAGCACAAAAATCGAGTTTTTGCAATATAATTGTGTTGAAAAGCTCGTAATCAATTGTATGAACTCCTTAATTTTGATTTAAACTTATTTTGCAACCCTTTTTGAAGAGATTTCGGACGATCGGGTCTAAATAGGCCGAACAATGGACCCGTTAGAATTTTAACTGAGTAAAAAGTACTTTAATCAAGTTTTTGCAATATAATCGTTTTGAAAAGCTCGTAATCAATTATATGAACTCCTAAAATTTGATTCTAAATTATTATGCGGCCTTTTTGTAAAGGTTTCGGACGAGCGGATCAAAATGGGCCGAACAATGGACCCGTTATAATTTTAACTGAGTAAAAAGTACAAAAATCGAGTTTTTGAAATATAATCGTGTTGAAAACCACGTAATCAATTATATGAACTCCTAAATTTGGATTAAAACTTATTTTGCGGCCCTTTTTGTAGAGGTTTCGGATGATCGGGTCTAAATGGGCCGAACAATGGACCCGTTAGAAATTTAACGGAGATAAAAGTACAGAAATCGAGTTTTTGCAATATAATCGTGTTGAAGAGCTCGTAATCAATCGTATGAACTCCTAAATTTGGATTAAAACTTATTTTGCAACCCTTTTGTAGAGGTTTCGGATGAGCGGGTCTAAATGGGTCGAACAATGGACTCGTTAGAATTTTAACTGAGTAAAAAGCACAAAAATCGAGTTTTTGCAATATAATTGTGTTGAAAAGCTTGTAATCAATTGTATGAACTCCTTAATTTGGATTAAAACTTATTTTGCGGCCCTTTTTGTAGAAGTTTAGGACGATCGAGTCTAAATAGGCCGAACAATGGACCCGTTAGAATTTTAACGGAGTAAAAAGTACAGAAATCGAGTTTTTGTTATATAATCGTGTTGAAAAGCTCGTAATCAATTGTATGAACTACTAAATTTGGATTAAAACTTATTTTTCAACCCTTTTGTAGAGGTTTCGGACGAGCGAGTCTAAATAGGCCGAACAATGGACCCGTTAGAATTTTAACGGAGTAAAAAGTACAGAAATCGAGTATTTGCAATATAATCGTGTTTAAAAGCTCGTAATAAATTGTATGAACTCCTAAATTTGGATTAAAACATATTTTGCAACCCTTTTGTAGAGGTTTCGGATGAGAGGGTCTAAATGGGCCGAACAATGGACTCGTTAGAATTTTAACTGAGTAAAAAGCACAAAAATCGAGTTTTTGCAATATAATTGTGTTGAAAAGCTCGTAATCAATTGTATGAACTCCATAATTTTGATTTAAACTTATTTTGCAACCCTTTTTGAAGAGATTTCGGACGATCGGGTCTAAATAGGCCGAACAATGGACTCGTTAGAATTTTAACTGAGTAAAAAGTACTTTAATCAAGTTTTTGCAATATAATCGTTTTGAAAAGCTCGTAATCAATTATATGAACTCCTAAAATTTGATTCTAAATTATTATGCGGCCTTTTTGTAAAGGTTTCGGACGAGCGGATCAAAATGGGCCGAACAATGGACCCGTTATAATTTTAACTGAGTAAAAAGTACAAAAATCGAGTTTTTGAAATATAATCGTGTTGAAAACCACGTAATCAATTATATAAACTCCTAAATTTGGATTAAAACTTATTTTGCGGCCCTTTTTGTAGAGGTTTCGGATGATCGGGTCTAAATGGGCCGAACAATGGACCCGTTAGAAATTTAACGGAGTTAAAGTACAGAAATCGAGTTTTTGCAATATAATCGTGTTGAAGAGCTCGTAATCAATCGTATGAACTCCTAAATTTGGATTAAAACTTATTTTGCAACCCTTTTGTAGAGGTTTCAGATGAGCGGGTCTAAATGGGTCGAACAATGGACTCGTTAGAATTTTAACTGAGTAAAAAGCACAAAAATCGAGTTTTTGCAATATAATTGTGTTGAAAAGCTTGTAATCAATTGTATGAACTCCTTAATTTGGATTAAAACTTATTTTGCGGCCCTTTTTGTAGAGGTTTAGGACGATCGAGTCTAAATAGGCCGAACAATGGACCCGTTAGAATTTTAACGGAGTAAAAAGTACAGAAATCGAGTTTTTGTTATATAATCGTGTTGAAAAGCTCGTAATCAATTGTATGAACTACTAAATTTGGATTAAAACTTATTTTTCAACCCTTTTGTAGAGGTTTCGGACGAGCGAGTCTAAATAGGCCGAACAATGGACCCGTTAGAATTTTAACGGAGTAAAAAGTACAGAAATCGAGTATTTGCAATATAATCGTGTTTAAAAGCTCGTAATAAATTGTATGAACTCCTAAATTTGGATTAAAACATATTTTGCAACCCTTTTGTAGAGGTTTCGGATGAGAGGGTCTAAATGGGCCGAACAATGGACTCGTTAGAATTTTAACTGAGTAAAAAGCACAAAAATCGAGTTTTTGCAATATAATTGTGTTGAAAAGCTCGTAATCAATTGTATGAACTCCTTAATTTTGATTTAAACTTATTTTGCAACCCTTTTTGAAGAGATTTCGGACGATCGGGTCTAAATAGGCCGAACAATGGACCCGTTAGAATTTTAACTGAGTAAAAAGTACTTTAATCAAGTTTTTGCAATATAATCGTTTTGAAAAGCTCGTAATCAATTATATGAACTCCTAAAATTTGATTCTAAATTATTATGCGGCCTTTTTGTAAAGGTTTCGGACGAGCGGATCAAAATGGGCCGAACAATGGACCCGTTATAATTTTAACTGAGTAAAAAGTACAAAAATCGAGTTTTTGAAATATAATCGTGTTGAAAACCACGTAATCAATTATATGAACTCCTAAATTTGGATTAAAACTTATTTTGCGGCCCTTTTTGTAGAGGTTTCGGATGATCGGGTCTAAATGGGCCGAACAATGGACCCGTTAGAAATTTAACGGAGTTAAAGTACAGAAATCGAGTTTTTGCAATATAATCGTGTTGAAGAGCTCGTAATCAATCGTATGAACTCCTAAATTTGGATTAAAACTTATTTTGCAACCCTTTTGTAGAGGTTTCGGATGAGCGGGTCTAAATGGGTCGAACAATGGACTCGTTAGAATTTTAACTGAGTAAAAAGCACAAAAATCGAGTTTTTGCAATATAATTGTGTTGAAAAGCTTGTAATCAATTGTATGAACTCCTTAATTTGGATTAAAACTTATTTTGCGGCCCTTTTTGTAGAGGTTTAGGACGATCGAGTCTAAATAGGCCGAACAATGGACCCGTTAGAATTTTAACGGAGTAAAAAGTACAGAAATCGAGTTTTTGTTATATAATCGTGTTGAAAAGCTCGTAATCAATTGTATGAACTACTAAATTTGGATTAAAACTTATTTTTCAACCCTTTTGTAGAGGTTTCGGACGAGCGAGTCTAAATAGGCCGAACAATGGACCCGTTAGAATTTTAACGGAGTAAAAAGTACAGAAATCGAGTATTTGCAATATAATCGTGTTTAAAAGCTCGTAATAAATTGTATGAACTCCTAAATTTGGATTAAAACATATTTTGCAACCCTTTTGTAGAGGTTTCGGATGAGAGGGTCTAAATGGGCCGAACAATGGACTCGTTAGAATTTTAACTGAGTAAAAAGCACAAAAATCGAGTTTTTGCAATATAATTGTGTTGAAAAGCTCGTAATCAATTGTATGAACTCCTTAATTTTGATTTAAACTTATTTTGCAACCCTTTTTGAAGAGATTTCGGACGATCGGGTCTAAATAGGCCGAACAATGGACCCGTTAGAATTTTAACTGAGTAAAAAGTACTTTAATCAAGTTTTTGCAATATAATCGTTTTGAAAAGCTCGTAATCAATTATATGAACTCCTAAAATTTGATTCTAAATTATTATGCGGCCTTTTTGTAAAGGTTTCGGACGAGCGGATCAAAATGGGCCGAACAATGGACCCGTTATAATTTTAACTGAGTAAAAAGTACAAAAATCGAGTTTTTGAAATATAATCGTGTTGAAAACCACGTAATCAATTATATGAACTCCTAAATTTGGATTAAAACTTATTTTGCAGCCCTTTTTGTAGAGGTTTCGGATGATCGGGTCTAAATGGGCCGAACAATGGACCCATTAGAAATTTAACGGAGATAAAAGTACAGAAATCGAGTTTTTGCAATATAATCGTGTTGAAGAGCTCGTAATCAATCGTATGAACTCCTAAATTTGGATTAAAACTTATTTTGCAACCCTTTTGTAGAGGTTTCTGATGAGCGGGTCTAAATGGGTCGAACAATGGACTCGTTAGAATTTTAACTGAGTAAAAAGCACAAAAATCGAGTTTTTGCAATATAATTGTGTTGAAAAGCTTGTAATCAATTGTATGAACTCCTTAATTTGGATTAAAACTTATTTTGCGGCCCTTTTTGTAGAGGTTTCGGACGATCGAGTCTAAATAGGCCGAACAATGGACCCGTTAGAATTTTAACGGAGTAAAAAGTACAGAAATCGAGTTTTTGTTATATAATCGTGTTGAAAAGCTCGTAATCAATTGTATGAACTACTAAATTTGGATTAAAACTTATTTTTCAACCCTTTTGTAGAGGTTTCGGACGAGCGAGTCTAAATAGGCCGAACAATGGACCCGTTAGAATTTTAACGGAGTAAAAAGTCCAGAAATCGAGTTTTTGCAATATATTCGTGTAGAAAAGCTCGTACTAAATTGTATGAACTCCTAAATTTGGATTAAAACTTTTTTTGCAACCCTTTTGTAGAGGTTTTGGATGAGAGGGTCTAAATGGGCAGAACAATGAACTCGTTAGAATTTTAACTGCGTAAAAAGCACAAAAATCGAGTTTTTGCAATATAATTGTGTTGAAAAGCTCGTAATCAATTGTATGAACTCCTTAATTTTGATTTAAACTTATTTTGCAACCCTTTTTGAAGAGATTTCGGACGATCGGGTCTGAATAGGCTGAACAATGGACCCGTTAGAATTTTAACTGAGTAAAAAGTACTGTAGCCGAGTTTTTGCAATATAATCATTTTGAAAAGCTCGTAATCAATTATATGAACTCCAAAAATTTGATTCTAAATTATTATGCGGCCTTTTTGTAAAGGTTTCGGACGAGCGGATCAAAATGGGCCGAACAATGGACCCGTTAGAATTTTAACTGAGTAAAAAGTACAAAAATCGAGTTTTTGAAATATAATCGTGTTGAAAACCACGTAATCAATTGTATGAACTCCTAAATTTGTATTAAAACTTATTTTGCGGCCCTTTTTGTAGAGGTTTCGGATGATCGGGTCTAAATGGGCCGAACAATGGACCCGTTAGAAATTTAACGGAGATAAAAGTACAGAAATCGAGTTTTTGCAATATAATCGTGTTGAAGAGCTCGTAATCAATCGTATGAACTCCTAAATTTGGATTAAAACTTATTTTGCAACCCTTTTGTAGAGGTTTCGGATGAGCGGGTCTAAATGGGCCGAACAATGGACTCGTTAGAATTTTAACTGAGTAAAAAGCACAAAAATCGAGTTTTTGCAATATAATTGTGTTGAAAAGCTTGTAATCAATTGTATGAACTCCTTAATTTGGATTAAAACTTATTTTGCGGCCCTTTTTGTAGAGGTTTCGGACGATCGAGTCTAAATAGGCCGAACAATGGACCCGTTAGAATTTTAACGGAGTAAAAAGTACAGAAATCGAGTTTTTGTTATATAATCGTGTTGAAAAGCTCGTAATCAATTGTATGAACTACTAAATTTGGATTAAAACTTATTTTTCAACCCTTTTGTAGAGGTTTCGGACGAGCGAGTCTAAATAGGCCGAACAATGGACCCGTTAGAATTTTAACGGAGTAAAAAGTACAGAAATCGAGTTTTTGTTATATAATCGTGTTGAAAAGCTCGTAATCAATTGTATGAACTACTAAATTTGGATTAAAACTTATTTTTCAACCCTTTTGTAGAGGTTTCGGACGAGCGAGTCTAAATAGGCCGAACAATGGACCCATTAGAATTTTAACGGAGTAAAAAGTCCATAAATCGAGTTTTTGCAATATATTCGTGTTGAAAAGCTCGTACTAAATTGTATGAACTCCTAAATTTGGATTAAAACTTTTTTTGCAACCCTTTTGTAGAGGTTTTGGATGAGAGGGTCTAAATGGGCCGAACAATGGACTCGTTAGAATTTTAACTACGTAAAAAGCACAAAAATCGAGTTTTTGCAATATAATTGTGTTGAAAAGCTCGTAATCAATTGTATGAACTCCTTAATTTTGATTTAAACTTATTTTGCAACCCTTTTTGAAGAGATTTCGGACGATCGGGTCTAAATAGGCCAAACAATGGACCCGTTAGAATTTTAACTGAGTAAAAAGTACTGTAGTCGAGTTTTTGCAATATAATCGTTTTGAAAAGCTCGTAATCAATTATATGAACTCCTAAAATTTGATTCTAAATTATTATGCGGCCTTTTTGTAAAGGTTTCGGACGAGCGGATCAAAATGGGCCGAACAATGGACCCGTTAGAATTTTAACTGAGTAAAAAGTACAAAAATCGAGTTTTTGAAATATAATCGTGTTGAAAACCACGTAATCAATTGTATGAACTCCTAAATTTGGATTAAAACTTATTTTTCGGCCCTTTTTGTAGATGTTTCGGATGATCGGGTCTAAATGGGCCGAACAATGGACCCGTTAGAAATTTAACGGAGATAAAAGTACAGAAATCGAGTTTTTGCAATATAATCGTGTTGAAGAGCTCGTAATCAATCGTATGAACTCCTAAATTTGGATTAAAACTTATTTTGCAACCCTTTTATAGAGGTTTCGGACGATCGGGTCTAAATAGGCCGAACAATGGACCCGTTGGAATTTTAACTGAGTAAAAAGTAAAGAAATTGAGGTTTTGAAAAATAATTATGTTAAAAACCTCCTAATCAATTATTTGAACTCCTAATATTTGAATAAAACATTTTTGCGGTCCTTTTACTAGAGGTTTCGGACGAGCAGGTCTAAATGGGCCTTTCAATGGGCCCGTTGGAATTTTAACTGAGTAAAAAGTATAAAAAATGAGGTTTTCCAATATATTTGTGTTGAAAAGCTCCTAATCAATTACATAAACTCCAAAAATTTGATTAAAACTTGTTTTGCAGTCCTTTTTGTAGAGGTTTCGGACGAGCGGGTCGAAATGGGCCTTTCAATTTACCCTTTTGAATTTTAACTTAGTAAAAAGTACAGAAATTGAGGTTTTGCAATATAATTGTGTTGAAAAGCTTCTAATCAATTATTTCAACTCCTAAAATTTGATTAAAACTTGTTTTGCGGTCCTTTTTATAGAGGTTTCGGACGAGCAGGTATAAATGGGCCTTTCAATGGGCCCGTTGGAATTTTAACTGAGTAAAAGGTATAAAAATTGTGTTTTTTCAATATAATTGTGTTGAAAAGCTCCTAATCAATTATTTGAACTCCTAAAATTTGATTAAAACTTGTTTTGCGGTCCTTTTTATCGAGGTTTTGGACGAGCAAGTGTAAATGGGCCTTTCAATGGACCCGTTGGAATTTTAACTGAGTAAAAAGTACAGAAATTTAGGTTTTGCAATATAATTGTGTTGAAAAGCTCCTAATCAATTACATGAACTCCTAAAATTTGATTAAAACCTTTTTTCAGTCCATTTTGTTTCGGTTTCGGACGAGCAGGTCTAAATGGGCCTTACAATGGACCCGTTGGTATTTTAACTGAGTAAAAAGTACAGAAATTGAGGTTTTGCAATATAATTGTGTTGAAAAGCTCCTAATCAATTATTTGAACTCCTAAAATTTGATTAAAACATGTTTTGCGGTCCTTTTTGTAGAGGTTTCGGACGAGCTGGTCTAAATGGGCCTTTCAATGGACCTGTTGGAATTTTTTTTGAAGAAAAGGCCTCATTAAAAACCCCTACTACTGTCCTTCAAGCAAAGCTAGAGGACCCTAAAAAGGGGAAAAGAGTGCCCAAATATCATTAATCAATAATGATTTGTTACAAATTGTTGTATACAAGGTGGGATATCCGAATTAAATGACATAGAAGTCATAGAATTCAGCGAATAAGAAGCCAAAGTATGGGCTATAATATTTGCCTCACGGCGTACAAAAAGAAATAGATATAAAGTCAAAGTCATGAAGAGCAGCTTGTATCTGAAGAATAATAGGTCCCATGGTAGAGAGGTCCTGAGCAGGATTGTTGACCCTATTCGCGAGAGAGGCGCAATCAGTTTCGATCAAGAGTCGATTCCAGCCTTGAGATCGGGCAAAGGTGAGACCAGCTAAGATGCTTTCCCCTTCACTGGTGATAGCGTCCTGACAGCTACCAAGAGGGAAAGCAAGACCACCCACAACTGCTCCTGCAGAATCACGAGCAACAACGTCGACGGCTGCTGCACGAGTTGATGGATTAAAGGCTCCGTCCACATTTATTTTGATATGATGAGGTGGGGGAAATGTTCGGGAAGGTTTAGAGAAGGTAGATGGAGCTGGGTCAACTGAACTTAAGGAATTACAAAATTCATCATGTAAGCTAATGGAATTAACAGCAATTAGCCATGGTGGTTGTAAATGGTGGTTATGAACCCAGTCATTTCGTCTGTTCCATATATTCCATAAAACAGTAAGGAAGAGACCAAATTTATCAGGGGAAATAGTAGTGGCTGCTTCCTCTAACCATTGCAGGGGTTTGATTAAAACTCCTAAAATTTGATTAAAACTTGTTTTAAGGTCCTTTTTGTCTAGGTTTTGGACGAGCAGGTCTAAATGGGATTTTCAATGGACCCGTTAGAATTTTATCTGAGTAAGAAGTACATAAATTGAGGTTTTGCAATATAATTGTGTTGAAAAGCTCCTAAATAGTTATTAGAACTCCTAATATTTGAATAAAACATTTTTGCGGTCCTTTTTGTAGAGGTTTCATACAAGCTGGTCAAAATGGGCCTTTCAATGGGCCCGTTGGAATTTTAACTGAGTAAAAAGTATAAAATTTAGGTTTTGCAATATAATTGTGTTGAAAAGCTCCTAATCAATTACATAAACTCCTAAATTTTGATTAAAACTTGTTTTGCAGTCCTTTTTGTAGAGGTTTCGGACGAGCGGGTCGAAATGGGCCTTTCAATGGACCCTTTGAAATTTTAACTGAGTAAAAAGTAAAGAAATTGAGGTTTTGAAATATAATTGTGTTGAAAAGCTCCTAATAAATTATTTGAACTCCTAATATTTTAATAAAACATTTTTGCGGTCCTTTTTGTAGAGGTTTCAGACGAGCTGGTCTAAATGGGCCTTTCAATGGGCCCGTTGAAATTTTAACTGAGTAAAAAGTATAAAATTGAGGTTTTGCAATATAATTGTGTTGAAAAGCTCCTAATCAATTACATAAACTCCTAAAATTTGATTAAATTTTTTTTTGCAGTCCTTTTTGTAGAGGTTTCGGACGAGCGGGTCGAAATGGGCCTTTCAATGGACCCGTTGAAAATTTAACTGAGTAAAAAGTACAGAAATGGAGGTTTTGCAATATAATTGTGTTGAAAAGCTCCTAATCAATTATTTGAACTCCAAAAATTTGATTAAAACGTGTTTTGTAGTCCTTTTTGTAGAGGTTTCGATCTAGCGGGTCTAAATGGGCCTTTCAATGGACCCGTTGGAATTTTTTTTTTGAAGAAAGCGGGCCTCATTAAAAACCCCTACTAATATCCCCAGGCACAAGACCCGGAGAAACCTAAAAAGGGGAAAAGAGTACCCAGATTATATTTATAAAGAACGAGGGAAACCCTCGCAAAGTACATCGTTTTGAATACAAGCATGATACATGGATCCAAAAGACATAGAGGTCATAGACCTAAGGGCATGGGTAGCCAACGTATGAGCAACAATATTAGCCTCACGGCATACAAACTGAACATGCGCAGAAGAAAAGGACTTCATAGCAGCGTGGGCTTGCAGAATCGTCGGTCCCATTGGAGATAGATCTGGGCCCAGGGAGTTGATTCTATTCGCAAGAGAAGCACAGTCCGTCTCGAAAATCAAATGGCTCCAACCTTGGGATTGAGCGAAAGTAATACCCGCAAGAAGACCTCTCCCTTCAAACGTAATAGCATCAGAGCAACTACCGAGGGGAAAAGCCAGACCGCCAACAACCGTCCCCGTATCATCACGGGCTACAACGCCAACCGCCGCTGCACGTGTGGAGGGATCAAAAGCCCCATCCACATTGACTTTAATATAACCTGGAGGGGGAGGACCCCATCGAGATGGAGGAATCGAAGACAGAGGGATGGAAGAAGAAGATGAAGATATAGCATCAGAGTAGTCACGATGAAGACTAATGGAGTTGACAGCAATTAGCCATGGGAGTTGAAGATGTCGATTATGGATCCAGTCGTTATGCCTGTTCCAAATGTTCCAAAGGGTAGTTAAGAAAAGCCCAAAAAGATCAGGAGAAAGGAGTACATCACCTTCCTCAAGCCATTGGAGGCCGGTGGGAGCAGAGCTATTAATAAGAGAAATGGGAAGACCAATCAAGCGAAGGGCCTCCGAAGCACCAGAGCAATCACGGAGAGCATGGAGAATTGTCTCTGGCTCAGAATGACATACAGGGCAGGGCCCTGAATCTGGAGCAAAAGCCTGAAGGCGAATCCCAACAGGTAGGGCCTCTGAACCCAGACGCCAGCCAAAAGTTTTAACTTTAGGCAAAATCTTGAGTTTGGAAAGAAATTTCCAAATCCGAGGTGGCCGTAGACGTGGCTTAGTGGGGCGTTGTAGAAAGAGATAGCCAAATCTGACAGAGTAGATACCAGAATCGTTAGGCCTCTAAATGATGGAGTCCCGAATTTCATTGATGATGGGGATGGATAGAATGGAGTCGGCATCATCCGGTGTAAAGTACGCACGGACTTTAACAGGGTCCCAAGATGCTTGGTTACGTATCATAAAGTCGCGACAACGAGTATGGACTTCATCTGATAACTCGTAGTCCCCGTAAAGATGAATAGTCGAGGAGCCTCCCCAATAATCATGGTGAATACGTATGCTACTGTTAATGCCAGGACGATAGAGGAAGCCTCCAAAGAGGTGTTGCATAGCGTTATAAAGACCCTGCCAGGCAAAAGAACCTCGGGAAGGCTGAGAGGCATTAAGAATATTGTCAGACGGAAAGTATTTGGATTTATAGATTTGTCCCAGAAGGGAGTCTGGTTCGCAGATAAGTCGCCATAATTGTTTACCGAGAAGGGCAATGTTAAAATTGTTTAGGTCCCTAAAACCCATACCACCAACTGATTTAGGCAAACACACCTGTTCCCAAGGGAGCATATGCCAACCCTTCTTATTAGTTTTGCCAGACCACCAATAGCGTCGGATGGCAGATGTCATATCATCGATAATATTTTGGGGCAATAAATAACAGGACATAACATATTGGGGTAGAGATTGTAGGACAGCTTTTATAAATATTTCCCTACCACTTAAGGAAAGAAGCTGTTTATCCCAATTGGATAATCTATCATGGACTTTATCGCGTATAAACCCAAGAGCAAGGGTCTTGTTTTTACCAATAAGGAGAGGTACCCCCAGATAGAAACCAGGGTTGGAGACCTCACGAACTTGTAGGTAAGAATTAATGTCATGGCGAGTCGAAGCAGGAGTACGTGGATTGTAAAAGATAGTAGACTTATCAAAATTAACTGCTTGCCCAGAGGCTGAAGCATAAGTTTGGAGAGCGAATTTAAGATGTGCCGCCTCCTCGGACTTTGAATTAATGAAAACTATACAATCATCAGCAAAAAGGAGATGGTTAACTTTGGGGCCATGCTTACTAGCCCCAATACCAGGGAGCAGGCCATTATGTTTAGCGTCGGACAAAAAGGCTGAAAGCCCTTGAGTGCAAAAAAGGAAGAGAAAGGGAGATAAAGGATCCCCTTAGCGAAGACCCCGTTGAGGACGGAACAGAGGAGAAAAAGAATTGTTGACCTTAACCGTAAAGGAAACTGAGGAAATACATCTCATAATAAGGGAAACCCATGTTGAGGCAAAACTCATACGGTTCATGACATTTTCGAGGAAGGACCATTCAACCCTGTCGAAAGCCTTTTCCATATCTAGCTTTAGGGCAGCACCTTGAGTAGATTTAGAAGTACCAGTATTAATGGAGTGAATAATTTCATGGGCAATAAGAATGTTATCCGTAATATTGCGTCCCTGAACGAATGCAGCTTGATTGGGGCTGATACAAAAGGGAATGGTAAGTTTCATACGATTAACTAAAACTTTAGCAACAATTTTGTAAATAACAGTGCAAAGACTAATGGGTCTTAGATGCCTCATGGTTGTAGGGTCCTTAATTTTGGGTATGAGGACCAAAATAGTTTGGTTTACCGAAGCCATATCAGCTAACCCCTTTAGGAGATTAAGACAGAGTGAGATGACATCTGATCCAACAGTATCCCAATGTTGACGGAAGAAAACACTAGGCAATCCATCAATACCAGGTAGGGGTGTGAAAAACTGACCCGACCTGGTAACCTGCCTGAAACCCGATCGAGTCAGAACCTGGTTTAACCCGAGAATTTAAAGACCGAAACCGACCTGCACCCGATTGAAACGAACCCGAACCCGAATTTGACCTTTAACTGTAGAAACCGAACCCGAACTGCACCCGACCGAAGTGAACCCGAACCCGAATTTGACCTGTTACTGTAGTAACCGAACCCGACCTGCACCCGACCGAAACGAACCCGAACCTGAGACTAACCTGCCAGATAACCGATTTAACCCGACCTGTTTGGACCCGACCTGTTTTGAAACTGACCTGTTTTGAACCCGACCTGTTTTGAACCTGAACTGTTATTGACCTGAACTGTTATTGACCTGAACTGTTCTTGACCTGAACTGATATTGACCTGAACTGATATTGACCTGAACTGATATTAACCTGAACTAATACTATTATTTGATTTACTGATAATGATAATTATCTGACATTTGAAGAAGTTATATTTAATGAATATAAAATAATGTCAAGTATTGATAAATTTTAAAATTAATAATAATGTTAAGTATTAATAAATTAACTAACTTAACTTCAATTAAAAGATAAACTGAATTGATAATAATGTCTAAGTATTAATAAATTGTCTTTCTAATTAACTTAACTTTTATTTTAAAATAACTTCAAAGATAAATTATTATACTTAATTAATTTAAGTGGAATGAATAACCATTATTAAATTAAATTTTTATACTTAATTAAATTAAGTTAAATGAATAAAGATTATTAAATTAAATCTGTATTCTTAATTAAGATAAGATGACTTAAATTTTTTATTATATGAATAAATTAATGCTAATTTAACTTAAGATTAAAAATAAGTTTAATTAACTTGCATTCATTTTAAGTTAAATAATTAAACATTATTAAATCAAATTGTCTTTCTATTTAACTTAACTTTTATTTTAAAGTAACTTCAAAGATAAATTATTATACTTAATTTACTTAAGTTGAATGAATAACCATTATTAAATTAAATTTTTATACTTAATTAAATTTAGTTAAATGAATAAAGATTATTAAACTAAATATGTATACTTAACTTAACATACTTAAATGACTTAATTAAGTTAAGTTGTTTAAAACATTATAATTAACAGTGAATATATAAAAACTTACATAACTTTTATAAGAACTTAAATGTCTTAATTAAGTTATGTCGTTTAAATCATTATAATAAGCCTAATGAACTTACAAAATAAGGTTAAACTTTGGAGAGAATAATGTTTGAGTTTAACTTTGGATGGAATTAGGGTTTAAACCCTAAAAACCCTAATCCCTAAGCCCTAAAAATAAAAACCCTAATCCACCAATATATATATAATACATGTAAGTTATGGTTTAGGGTTTAAACCCTAAACCCTAATCTTTAATATATAACTCATAGTCCTTAATCCTAGATCAGGGGTTTAGTGCTTAGGGTTAATTACTTATGCTTTAGGGTTTAATGCTTAGGGTCGATAATTGTCCAAGGTCAAACTGGTCAAAGTCAATTGTTCAAGGTCAACTCAGGTCAAAGTCAACTCCGGTCAAACAGGTCAAAGGTCAAACTAGTTAACAATTCAGATCTGGTCAAGGTCAACAAGTCAAACAGTTCGGTTCAAGACTTATGGTTCGGTTCGGTTCGGTCCAAGTTTCACTGATCCGGTTCGGTTCAATTGGATCACAAGACCGGTTCGGTCTAAGAACATATTCGGTTCATCCACCAAGGTCCGGTTCACCATTTGGGCTCTTATTCGAAATTGGTTCCACTTTTACAACAAGCCATTTATTGAATTTTGATCAACACTCGCAGCTGGGCTCTCCCAAGCCACATTAACATACACAGAAGCCAAACACTCGCATAACTCAACCCATGATGCTTTTTCAACTGATATGGTTTAGGGTTTTCAGCACCTAAAACGGTGGCGAAGCAGATGCACGAACGGCGGTGGTGCAACATCGTCGGAAAAGACGCGACTTCGACAGCGGCACAACCAAACGACGGCGACATCTTCACACTCAATCTTTCACACCACAACAGCGGCACAGACTCAAAACGGCGGCGGCAATAGTCCGACGGCAGCGACGGCACAACCGTGACAAGGACGGCAGCACTCATTTAAACATGCGAAAGCAACTGCAACGATCATTCCGGCCAACAACACGAAATCAAAACAAAATCCACAACTCAAAACCATAATTTAAAACCAAACCTCGAATTTCAAGCTTACCCACACACACACGAATGGAGGAAGGAAGAGGAGCAGACGGCGGAGCGAGAAACGATGGAGACGAGCAACAGGAAAGTTGAACGGTTTTCTACCGTTTTCGACCAAACGACGACTGATAAGGTTGGTCCGGTGGGTGGGGTTTGATCATGGGTTTAAGACGGTCTCGACGGAAGTGACCGTGTGAGCTACGGAAGACTTTAGGCCGGTGAACGGAGCTTTATCGAAGCTCGCCGAAGATGGTGCGCGAGATGGGTGCTATCGAGAGAGTGTGGGGTGAGAGAGAGCGGCTGATAGATTTCCAATGGAAGCTGAATAGGGTTTTGGGTGTTATAATGGGGTATAAATACCCTTACCAAAGGGTAAATCACATAAAAGGTCATTGAGCCTTTTAGGGTTTATAAAACGATACCAAAACTTTACCCGCATTATAAATCGACCCCACAAATTTCTGAAATTAAACCTCAAATTCTGAATCTAATCAAATTAATCCCTTAATCAAATTAAGGTTTCAAGATTAAAAATTTCCAAATTTTAGGGGTTCCAAGTTAGGGTTTTCAAATTTTAAATTTCCGAATTAGGGGAATTTTAGGGTGTTACAATAACCACTACTCTCTAAACCGTAAAACCCTAATCTTTAATATATAACTCATAGTCCTTAATCCTAGATTAGGGGTTTAGTGCTTAGGGTCGATAATTAGACATTAGGAGTTTAAACACCAAACCTCAATCTTTAATCAATGAACCATAGTCCCTAATCCTAAACCCTAAACAATAACCACTACTCTATAAACCATAAAACCCTAATATTTAATCTATAGCTCATAGTTCGTAATCCTAGATCGGGGGTTTAGTGGTTAGGGTTAATTACTTATGCTTTAGGGTTTAATGCTTAGGGTCGATAATTAAACATTAGGGGTTTAAACACCAAACCTCAATCTTTAATCAATGAACCATAGTCCCTAATCCTAAACCCTAAACAATAACCACTACTCTCTAAACCATGTAACCCTAATATTTAATCTATAGCTCATAGTCCGTAATCCTAGATCGGGGGTTTAGTGGTTAGAGTTAATTACTTATGCTTTAGGGTTTAATGCTTAGGATCGATAATTAGACATTAGGGGTTTAAACACCAAACCTCAATCTTTAATCAATGAACCATAGTCCCTAATCCTAAACCCTAAACAATAACCACTACTCTCTAAACCGTAAAACCCTAATATTTAATCTATAGCTCATAGTCCGTAATCCTAGATCAGGGGTTTAGTGGTTAGGGTTAATTACTTATGCTTTAGGGTTTATTGCTTAGGGTGGATAATTATCGACCCTAAACCCTAAACCCTAAACAATAACCACTACTCTCTAAACCCTAAACCCTATACATTTAATTACAAATAATAATAATAATAATAATAATAGTAGTAGTAATAATAATAATAATAATAATAATAATAATAAAACTAATAATAATAAGCATAGTAAATATATAATAATAATAATAATTGTATTTAAGTATATAATAATAATAATAATAATAATAATAATAATAATAATAATAATAATAATAATAATAATAATAATAATAATAATAATAATAATAATAATAATAATAATAATAATAATCCCTAAAGCACTAACCACTAAACCCTACACCCTAAACCCTAAACAATAACCACTACTCTCTAAACCGTACAACCCTAAAATAAAAACCATAATCCATCATTATATAGATAATAAATGAACCATAACTTACGTAAGTATCAATTTTTGAACACTAAACCCTAAGCCCTAACCCTAAGCCCTAAACATTATTCCCTAAAAATAAATACCCTAATCCATCAATATATATATTAATATAATGCATGTAAGTATGCTTTAGGGTTTAGTGGTTAGGGTTCATAAGTTATGGTTTATGGTTTAATGCTTATGGTTTATGGTTTATGGTTTAATGAACACTAAACCCTAAACCCTAAACCCTAAACCCTAAAAACAAAAACCATAATCCATCAATATATATATTACATGTACGTATGTACGTATCATTTTATGAACAGTAAATCCTAAACCCTAATCTATAAACCCTAAACTCTAAACTCTAAACCATAAAAACCATAATCCATCAATATATATATATATATAATACATGTAGGTATGTTTGTATTAATTTAAGATCAGTAAACCCTAAACCCTAAACCCTAAAAACAAAAACCATAATCCTTCAATATATATATAATACATGTACGCATGTATGTACCAATTTATGAATAGTAAACCCTAAACCCTAAACCCTAAAAATAAAAACCCTAATCCGTCAATATATATATAATACATGTACATATGTATGTACCAATTTATGAATAGTAAACCGTTAACCATAATCCATAAACCCTAAACCCTAAAAAACCCTAATCCATCAATATAAATATAACACATATACGTATGTACGTATCATTTTATGAACAGTAAACCCTAAACCCTAAACCCTAAAAATAAAAAACCCTAATCCATCAATATAAATACAACATATATACGTATGTATATATCAATTTATGAACAGTAAACCCTAAACCCTAAACCCTAAACCCTAAACCCTAAACCCTAAAAATAAAACCCATAATCCCAACTATATATATATATCATATATACGTAATCCCAATCCGTAAACCCTAATCCGTAAACCCTAAACCGTAAAAATAAAAACCATAATCCGTCAATATATATAATACACATAACAAATAAACCATGAACCCAACCTGAAATGAACCCGACCTAAAACGAAACCGACCTGAAATGAACCCGACCTGAAACAAAACCGACCTGAAAAGAACTCAACCTAAAACGAAACCGGCCTGAAACGAACCCGACCTGAAATGAAACCGACCTGAAACGAACCCGACCTGAAACGAAACTGACCTGAAATGAACCCGACCTGAAACGAAACCGACCTGAAATGAACCCGACCTGAAACGAAACCGACCTGAAATGAACCCGACCTGAAACGAAACCGACCTGAAATCAACCTGTCAATTAACCGTTTTGGCCCGACCTGAAATGAACCGACCTGAAATGAACCCGACCTGAAATGAACCCGACCCGAAATGAACTCGAACCCGAACCGAATCGAGTCAAAACAAAAAATGACCTGAAATGACCTGTAACCGATTTGACCCGACCTGACAGAGCCCGACCTGAAACCTAACTGTTGACCTGTTTTTACATCCCTAATACCAGGGGCTTTCCTAGGGTCAATATCGCGGAAAGCGGTGATAATTTCTTCTGATGTGAATTCCTTAGTAAGGGACTCATTCATGGAAGACGTGATTGAGAGAGAGATTTTTGAAAGAATTTGATCGGACAAGGATGGATTAGAGGATGTAAAAAGATTGTGGAAATATGTGGATGCAATTGTCATAAGATCGGTATCGTCAGTATACCAATTGTTATTGGAATCAAAAAGACCAGTGATGGTGTTCTTTTTCTTTCTACTAGAAGCTCGGGCATGAAAGAAACGGGTATTTTTATCTCCTTGAGATAGCCAAAGATTGCGAGAGCGCTGTGCCCAGTATACTTCTTGCTCTTCAAGTAATTTGTGGAGCTCAGCTTTGGCAGAGATGTATCTTTTTTCAGCAGAAACTAAAAGAGGCCGTTGTAAAAGTGTGTTGATTTTTTTAGTGAGAAAATTGATACGACCAGTGGATTTAAGTCTTTGTTGGGATTGCCAGTCTCCTAGGCAGGAGCCAATGGCTTTAATTTTGTCTAATGTATTACCATTGGTAGAAGACCAAGTTTGTTTAACAACAGAGATGCCTTCGTCATTGGTGGCCCAGCAATTTTCAAATCTGAATTTGGTTGATGGGGGACGGCGATTTGTTAGAGGAGGCGGTTCCGTATTCAAGAGAAGAAAACAGTGGTCAGATTTAGCATCGAAATCAAAAGTGATAATATAATTGGGATAATTTGCTTTCCATGCCATATTTCCTACAAAGAGATCTAGTCTCTCAAATAAGGTAGAGGTTTTGGGCCCCGTTTTAGCCCAAGTGAACCAACCCGTTGTTGGCTTACAGTCAAAAAGGTTATTACGGGATAGACAATGGCGAAAATTGTTAATTTGAGATCTAGCCCGACGGCATCCGCCTTATTTTTCGTTATCAGAAAGGATTTCATTGAAATCACCACCAAGAAGCCAAGGCATACCATCATTTTTATTAAGAGAATCAATTAAATCCCAAGTTTTTGGTTTATTACATGTTTCAGAAAAACCATGAATACCAGTGAAATAAAACGAAGTGGAATTGCAATTAATATAAGTATGAATAAAACGATCCGAATAAGCAAGCATATCAATATTATAATTATTCAATGTAAATAAAGTAAGTCCAGAACATTCATTAGAAAAATCCACAGAAAAAGCTAGGTCCATACCTAGCAAAGAACCAAGATGGCTGTAAGCCGTATTTTTAAGTTTAGTTTCGCATAAAAAAAGTAAATCAGGTTTATGAAGTTGAACGTATTGCTGGAGATGTTGAACTGCCTGGACCTTTCCGAGACCCTGGCAGTTCCAACATAAAATGATCATTTCCCTCGGCGGGGCTGTGCATCAGCCGCCGCCGGAGAGTTTTTACCGCTGCTCATCTCAGCTTTCAATGTAGGAGAAGGAGAGGGCCTAGACTTTTTGGGCTGAAGGACCACATGGATGGGGGAACGTCTCTTGGTACCACGGTTAGGAGGAATGGGAATAGGGGCCGGAGCAGATGCTGCATCATTGGGATAATGCTTAAGTAGCCATGAGTCAAAATCATCAAAAAATGAAATACCAGTTTGGAGGAAAGGCTTACTTAGTTGAGCATCTAATTTCCTCACTTGTTGAGCAGTAGGGCTTGGCACACCATCGTCTTGGCCATCCAGATCGACTTGAACAGGGTAAATGGTATTCATAGGTTGTGGAGAAATAACCCTAGAAGGGATTGGAGCTTTTGGAGGTTGCTTGGGGTCCACATTTGTAGGAGGCAACTCTAAGGATTCCTCTCCCACCATCTCATCATTGTTATTATTTTCCTCAGTAGGGAGATCTGCGAAAGAGGCAGCGTCCCCTTCGTTGAGTTTCCCTAGAAATTCAGAAAAGGAGGAGGAAACATTCAGATGTTGGAAACGTTGGAGAAAGAGAAAATGATAGTAATTAATAAGATGCAGACCCGAATCTTGTGCAGAGATCACAGGCTCAACGACAGATTTGCCCTTATCCATGGGGTCTGAGGAAAAGGGGAAAATAATAAGAGAACATAATAGAGATAAACAATAAAGTGATAACCTTAAAAGAGATGGCAAATTACCTAATGGTTGTTGTTAGTTGGTATTGATAGGGGTCTCAATAGATTTACCCTTGTCTGTTGGATCTGCATCAAAGAAAGAATTTGAGTGAAAAAAGGATGTAAAGGAAATAAATTTTCGGGTCCAAAAGTTAGTAAGTGGAATACCTGTCGGAGGTTGGCGACTAGCAGAAGAGAGAGGCTCAACAGATCTGATCCGACCTCGTGGTCCCTGTTCCCGACGACGGGGAGGAAGCCAACGAAGCCAATCACCATACTGGAGTTTAGCTGGGTCAACCCGTTGGAATTTTAACTGAGTAAAAAGCACAGAAATTGAGGTTTTGCAATATAATTGTGTTGAAAAGCTCCTAATCAATTATTTGAACTCCTAATATTTGAATAATATATTTTTGTGGTCCTTTTTGTAGAGGTTTCGGACGAGTAGGTCTAAATGGGTCTTTCAATGGGCCCGTTGGAATTTTAACTGAGTAAAAAGTATAAAATTGAGGTTTTTTCAATTTAATTGTGTTGAAAAGCTCTTAATCAATTACATGAACTCCTAAAATTTGATTAAAACTTGTTTTGCAGTCCTTTTTGTAGAGGTTTCGAACTAGCAGGTCTAAATGGGCCATTCAATGGACCCATTGGAATTTTAAATGAGTAAAAAGTACAGAAATTTAAGTTTTGCAATATAATTGTGTTGAAAAGTTCCTAATCAATTATTTGAACTCCTAATATTTAAATAAAACATTTTTACGGTCCTTTTTGTAGAGGTTTCGGACGAGCAGGTCTAAATGGGCCCGTTGGATTTTTAACTGAGTAAAAAGTATAAAATTGAGGTTTTTCAATTTAATTGTGTTGAAAAGCTCTTAATCAATTACATGAACTCCTAAAATTTGATTAAAACTTGTTTTTCAGTCCTTTTTGTAGAGGTTTCGAACTAGCAGGTCTAAATGGGCCATTCAATGGACCCGTTGGAATTTTAAATGAGTAAAAAGTACAGAAATTTAGGTTTTGCAATATAATTGTGTTGAAAAGCTCCTAATCAATTATTTGAACTCCTAATATTTGAATAAAACATTTTTGCGGTCCTTTTTGTAGAGGTTTTGGACGAGCAGGTCTAAATGGGCCTTTCAATGGGTCCGTTGGAATTTTAACTGAGTAAAAAGTATAAAATTGAGGTTTTCAATATAATTGTGTTGAAAAGTTCCTAATCAATTATTTGAACTCCTAAAATTTGATTAAAAACTATTTTGCGGTCCTTTTTGTCGAGGTTTCGGACGAGCAGGTCTAAAGGGGCCTTTCAATGGACCCGTTAGAATTTTAACTGAGTAAAAAGTACAGAAATTGAGGTTTTGCAATATAATTGTGTTGAAAACCTTCTAATCAATTACATAAACTCCTAAAATTCGATTAAAACTATTTTGCAGTCCTTTTTGTAGAGGTTTCGGCCGAGCGGGTCGAAATGGGCCTTTCAATGGACCCGTTAAAATTTTAACTGAGTAAAAAGTACAGAAATTGAGGTTTTGGAATATAATTGTGTTGAAAATCTCCTAATCAATTACATGATCTCCTAAAATTTGATTAAAACTTGTTTTGCGGTCGTTTTTGTAAAGGTTTCGGACGAGCAGGTCTAAATGGGCCTTTCAATGGACCCGTTGGAATTTTAACTGAGTAAAAAGTAAAGAAATTGAGGTTTTGCAATATAATTGTGTTGAAAATCTCCTAATAAATTATTTGAACTCCTAAAATTTGAATAAAACATTTTTGCGGCCCTTTTTGTAGAGGTTTCGGTCGAGCAGGTCTAAATGAGCCTTTCAATGGGCCCGTTGGAATTTTAACTGAGTAAAAAGTATAAAAATTGAGGTTTTTCAATATAGTTGTGTTAAAAAGCTCCTAATCAATTATTTGAACTCCTAAAATTTGATTAAAACTTGTTTTGTTGTCCTTTTTGTCGAGGTTTTGGACGAGCAGTTCTAAATGGGCCTTTCAATGGACCCATTAGAATTTTAACTGAGTAAAAAGTACAAAAATTTAGGTTTTGCAATATAATTGTGTTGAAAAGCTCCTAATCAATTATTTGAACTCCTAAAATTTTAATTAAAACTTGTTTTGCGGTCCTTTTTGTAGAGGTTTCGGATGAGCTGGTCTCAATGGGCCTTTCAATGGACCCGTTGGAATTTTAACTGGGAAAAAGTACAGAAATTGAGGTTTTGCAATATAATTGTGTTGAAAAGCTCCTAATCTGTTATTTGAACTCCTAATATTTGATTAAAACTTGTTTTGCGGTACTTTTTGTTGAGGTTTCGGACGAGCAGGTCTAAATGGGCCTTTAAATGGACCCGTTGGAATTATAACTGAGTAAAATGTACAGAATATGAGGTTTTGCAATATAATTGTGTTGAAAAGCTCCTAATCAATTACATGAACTCCTAGAATTTGATTAAAACGTGTTTTGCAGTCCTTTTTGTAGTGGTTCCGGACGAGCGGGTCGAAATGGGCCTTTCAATGGACCCGTTGGAATTTTAACTGAGTAAAAAGTACAGAAATTGAGATTTTGGAATATAATTGTGTTGAAAATCTCCTAATCAATTACAGGATCTCCTAAAATTTGATTAAAACTTATTTTGCGGTCCTTTTTGTAGAGGTTTCGGACGAGGAGGTCTAAATGGGCCTTTCAATGGAGCCGTTGGAATTTTAACCGAGTAAAAAGTACAGAAATTTAGGTTTTGCAATATAATTGTGTTGAAAAGCTCCTAATCAATTAAATGAACTCCTATGATTTGATTAAAACATGTTTTGCAGTCCTTTTTGTAGAGGTTTCGGACGAGCGGGTCGAAAATGGCCTTTCAATGGACCCGTTGGAATTTTAACTAAGTAAAAAATACAGAAATTGCGGTTTTGCAATATAATTGTGTTGAAAAGCTCCTAATCAATTATTTGAACTCCTAAAATTTGAATAAAACATATTTGCGGTCCTTTGTAGAGGTTTCGGTCGAGCAAGTCTAAATGAGCCTTTCAATGGGCCCGTTGGAATTTTTTTGTGAAGAAAAGGCCTCGTTAAAAACCCTACTAATGTCCTTCAAGCAGAGCTGGAGGACCCTAAAAAGGGGAAAAGAGTGCCCAATTTTTAATAAATCATAAAGGGTTTGTTACAAGATGTTTGATACAATTTGGAACATCAGAGTTAAATGACACGGAAGACATAGAACTCAGAGAAAAAGTAGCCAAGGTATGGGCCAAATGATTTGCCTCACGGCGTACAAATGAATCAGAAGCAGAAACAAAATCATGAAGAGACTCTTGAATCTGATGAGGAAGAGGTCCCATGGTAGAGAGGTCCTGTGCAGGATTGTTGATCCTATTCGCAAGAGAAGCGCAGTCAGTTTCAAGCAAGATTCGATTCCATCCTTGAGATCGGGCGAAGGTGAGACCAGCAAGAAGGCTTTCGCCTTCACAGGTAACTGTGTCCAAACAGCTACCAAGCGGAAATGCAAGGCCGCCCATGACTGCACCTGTATGATCACGAGCAACGGCGCCAACAGCCGCTGCACGAGTTGATGGATTAAAAGCACCATCCACGTTTATTTTAACATGGTGAAGTGGGGGAAAAGGCCAAAGCGGTTGGGGTAGTAACAGAAACGACTTTACAAAAGTCATCATGTAAACTAATGGAGTTAACTGCAATAAGCCAAAGCGGTTGTAGATGGTGATTATGAACCAGTCGTTACGTCTATTCCAGACATTCCAAATAGCTGTGAGGAAAAGGCTAAACTTATCAGGGGATAGGATGTGGGTAGCTTCCTCTAACCATTGTAATGGAGTTATAGCCAAGCTCCTAGAAAGATTTATAGGAATACCAGAAAGCTGTAGTACTTCAGAAGCCCCAGAACAATCACGAAGAGCGCGAAGAATGGATTCCGAGTGGTTTCCACAGATGGGGCAAGGCCCCGAGTTTGGTGAAAAGGCTTGCATTTTGGCCCCAACTGGTAGCACATCAGACGCCATACGCCAGCCAAAAGTTTTGACTTTGGGTAAGGCTTTGACTTTGGACAGAAATTTCCAAAAACGTGTAGGTGACGTATGTGGATATATAGACCGTTGTAGACAATTATAACCAGAGCGGACCGAGTAAATACCCGAGTCATTAAGGGACCAAAGTATAGAATCGCGGTGATCATTTAAGATAGGAATACTTAGAATGGCAGTGGCATCAGTTGGATTAAAATAATGTCGGACCTTTTCCGTATCCCAAGTAGTTTGATTGCGAAGCATAAAATCACGGCAGCGAATATGGAATTCATCTGAGGTTTCGTAATCCCCGGTGAGAGTAATGGGGGAAGAGCCGCCCCATATATCTTTGTGTACTCTGATATTACTGTTAATACCTGGTCAATATATAAAACCTGGAAAGAGACGCTGTAAAGCGTTATACATACCTTGCCATGCAAAAGAGCCACGATTGGGCCTAATCAATATAATTGAGGTTTAACTGAGTAAAGAGTCTAAAAATTGAGGTTTTTCAATATAATTGTGTTGAAAAGCTCCTAATCAATTATTTGAACTCCTAAAATTTGATTAAAACTTGTTTTGTTGTCCTTTTTGTCGAGGTTTTGGACGAGAAGGTCTAAATGGGCCTTTCAATGGACCCGTTAGAATTTTAACTGAGTAAAAAGTACAAAAATTGAGGTTTTGCAATATAATTGTGTTGAAAAGCTCCTAATCAATTATTTGAACTCCTAAAATTTGATTAAACTTGTTTTGCGGTCCTTTTTGTAGATGTTTCGACGAGCTGGTCGAAATGGGCCTTTCAATGGACCTGTTGGAATTTTAACTGGGTAAAAAGTACAGAAATTGAGGTTTTGCAATATAATTGTGTTGAAAAGCTCCTAATCAGTTATTTGAACTCCTAATATTTGAATAAAACATTTTTGCGGTCCTTTTTGTAGAGGTTTCAGACGAGCATGCCTAAATGGGCCTTTCAATGGGCCCGTTGGAATTTTAACTGAGTAAAAAGTATAAAATTGAGGTTTTGCAATATAATTGTGTTGAAAAGCTCCTAATCAATTACATAAACTCCTAAAATTTGATTAAAACTTTTTTGCAATCCTTTTTGTAGAGGTTTCGGACGAGCGGGTCGAAATGGGCCTTTCAATGGACCCGTTGAAATTTTTATTTTGAAGAAAGCGGGCCTCATTAAAAACCCCTACTAATATCCCCAGGCACAAGACCTGGAGAAACCCTAAAAGGGGAAAACAATACCCATAATTTATTTAAAAAGAACGAGGTGAAACCTCGCAAAGTACAGCGTTGTGAATACAATCAGGATACATGGACCCAAAAGACATAGAAGTCATGGTCCTAAGGGCATGTGTAGCCAAAGTATGTGCAACAATGTTAGCATCTCGGCAAACAAACTGAACATGAGCAAAAGAAAAACAATCCAAAGCTGCATGAGCTTGCAGAATCGTCGGACCCATTGAAGAGAGATCTGGGCCTAGAGAGTTGATCCTATTCGCGAGAGAAGCACAGTCTGTCTTGAAAATCAAGTGATTCCATCCTTGGGATCGAGCAAAAGTAATACCAGCAAGAAGACCTTTCCCTTCGGACGTAATAGCATCTGAGCAAATGCCTAAAGGGTAAGCCAGACCGCCGACAACCATCCCTGTTTCATCACGGGCTACAACACCAACTGCCGCTGCACGTGTGTAAGGGTCGAAAGCCACATCCACATTAACTTTAATGTGACCCCGAGGGGGATGTCTCCAACGAGAAGGAGAGACCGTCAAAGGGGTAGGAGAGTTAGGTGAAGATATAGCTTCAGAGTAGTCACGATGAAGACTGATGGAATTGACAGCAATTAACCACGGGGGTTGAAGATGTCGGTTATGGATCCAGTCATTGCGCCTGTTCCAAATGTTCCACAGAGTAGTCAAAAAAAGCCCAAAGAGGTCAGAGGAAAGGAGGCTAGCACCTTCCTCTAGCCATTGTAGGCCGGTGGAAGCAGTACTGTTGATTAGGGAAAGGCCAACCAAACGAAGGGCCTCCGAGGCACCAGAGAAATCACGGAGAGCATGGAGAATCGATTCCGTACCGGAATGACAAACAGGCCAGGGACCCGAGTCTGGTGCAAAAGCCTGTAGGCGAACCCCGACAGGTAGAGCCTCAGATCCCAAACGCCAGCCAAAAGTTTTGACTTTAGGTAAAACCTTGAGTTTGGAGAGAAACTTCCAAAACCGTGGCGGGCGATTTCTAGGTTCTGGGGGCGTTGCAAAAAGAGATAGCCAGATCTGACTGAATAAATACCAGAATCATTAGGGCTCCACAGGATGGAGTCACGAGTATCATTGATGATAGGAATTGATAAGACTGAGTCGGCATCGGCCGTTGTAAAGTACGCTCAGACTTTAGTAGGGTCCCAAGCTACTTGGTTCCGAATCATAAAGTCGCGACAACGAATGTGGACTTCATCCGAAATCTCATAATCCCCATAAAGGTGTATAGGCGAGGAACCTCCCCAGTTGTCTTGATGGAGTCGTATGTTACTATTAATATCAGGTCGATAGAGGAAACCTCCAAAAAGGTGTTGCATAGCATGATAAAGACCTTGCCAAGCAAAAGATCGACGAGAAGGCCGAGATGCATTAAGAATGTGGCCTAAAGGAAAGTATTTGGACTTGTAAATTTGACCCAGAAGGGAATCTGGTTCGCAAATAAGGCGCCATAATTGTTTACCAAGAAGCGCAATGTTAAAGTTATTGAGATCCCTAAATCCCATGCCTCCTACGGATTTAGGCAAGCACACATGCTCCCAAAGGAGCATGTGCCAACCTTTCTTATTAGTTTTGCCAGACCACCAGTATCATCGAATGGAAGAGGTCATATCATCAATAATGTTTTGGGGTAATAAATAACATGACATAACATATTGAGGTAGAGATTGTAACACAGCTTTAATAAAGATTTCCCTACCACTGAAGGAAAGGAGTTGTTTGTCCCATTTGGACAATCTTTCATGAACTTTATCTCGTATAAACCCTAAGGAGAAGGTCTTATTTTTACCAATAAGAAGAGGTACCCCCAAATAGACACCAGGGTTGGAGACCTCACGAACTTGAAGGTAGGAATTAATAGCATGTCGAGTCGAGCTGGGAGTGCGTGGATTGTAAAAAATAATGGACTTATCAAAATTAACTGCTTGTCCAAAGGCAGAAGCGTATGTTTGGAGAGCTAATTTAAGATGAGCGGCTTCCTCTGGTTTCGAGTTGAGAAAAACTATACAATCATCTACAAATAAAAGGTGGTTAACCTTGGGTCCATGCTTGCTGGCACCAAGGCCAGGCAACAGACCATGTTGTTTAGCATCAGACAAAAAAGCTGAAAGCCCTTGAGTGCAAAAAAGGAAAAGAAAAGGGGATAAAGGGTCACCTTGGCGGAGACCCCGTTGAGGCTGAAAAAAAGGTGAGAAGGAGTTGTTGACCTTAACCGTAAAAGAAACTGAGGAGATACATCGCATTATAAGAGATACCCATGATGGTGCAAAGCCCATACAGTTCATGACATTTTCAAGGAAAGACCATTCAACCCTATCAAAGGCCTTTTCCATATCAAGCTTAAGTGCAACACCTTGAGTAGACTTAGAAGTACCAGTGTTAATAGAGTGAATAATTTCGTGAGCAATAAGGATATTATCTGTGATATTACGTCCCTGAACGAAGGCAACTTGGTTGGAACTAATGCAAAAGGGGATAGTATGTTTCATCCTATTAACTAAAACTTTGGCAATAATTTTATATATTACTGTGCAGATACTAATGGGCCTGAGATGCCTCATAGAGGTTGGATCCTTAATCTTAGGTATGAGTACTAAAATTGTTTGGTTTACCGAAGCCATATCTGCTGACCCATTGAGAAGATTAAGGCAGAGCGTGGTGACATCTGACCCTACTGTATCCCAGTGTTGTCGAAAGAAACCGCTAGGCAAGCCATCAATGCCAGGGGCTTTTCTTGGATCAATATCGCGGAAAGCGGTGATGATCTCCTCCATCGTGAATTCCCCAGAGAGGGACTCATTCATAGCAGGCGCAATAGAGGGAGGGATTTTTTTATAGAATTTGATCTGACAAGGAGGGTTTAGAGGAAGTAGAAAGAGTGTGGAAGTATGAGGATGCATTTGTCATAAGATCAAAGTCGGTAGTACAGCAATTGTTGTTGGCATCCAAAAGGCCAGTGATGGTATTCTTTTTTTTCCTGCTAGTAGCGCGGGCATGAAAAAAATGGGTATTTTTGTCTCCTTGAGATAACCATAGGTTGCGAGAGCGCTGTGCCCAGTACACTTCCTGCTCATTTAGTAATTTGTGGAGCTCAGTTTTAGCAGCAATGTATTTACCTTCAGCAGTAGCCGAGAGAAGTTTTGGAATATAATTGTGTTGAAAATCTCCTAATCAATTACATAATCTCCTAAAATTTGATTAAAACTTGTTTTGCGGTCCTTTTTGTAAAGGTTTCGGATGAGCAGGTCTAAATGGGCCTTTTAATGGACCCGTTGGAATTTTAACTGAGTAAAAAGTACAGAAATTGAGGTTTTGCAATATAATTGTGTTGAAAAGCTCCTAATCAATTATTTGAACTCCTAATATTTGTATAAAACATTTTTGCGGTCCTTTTTGTAGAGGTTTCGGACGAGCAGGTCTAAATGGGCCTTTCAATGGACCCGTTGGAATTTTAACAGAGTAAAAAGTACAGAAATTGAGGTTTTGCAATATAATTATGTTGAAAAGCTCCTTATCAATTACATGAACTTCTAAAATTTGATTAAAACTTGTTTTGCAGTCCATTTTGTAGAGGTTTCGGACGAGCGGGTCGAAATGGGCCTTTCAATGGACCCGTTAGAATTTTAACTGAGTAAAAAGTACAAAAATTGAGGTTTTGCTATATAATTATGTTGAAAAGCTCCTAATCAATTATTTGAACTCCTAAAATTTGATTAAAACTTGTTTTGCGGTCCTTTTTGTAGAGGTTTCGGACGAGCTGGTCTAAATGGGCCTTTCAATGGAACCGTTTGAATTTTAACTAGGTAAAAAGTACAGAAATTGAGGTTTTGCAATATAATTGTGTTGAAAAGCTCCTAATCAATTATTTGAACTCCTAATATTTGAATAAAACATTTTTGCGGTCCTTTTTGTAGAGGTTTCAGATGAGCAGGTCTAAACAGGCCTTTCAATGGGCCCGTTGGAATTTTAACTGAGTAAAAAGTATAAAATTGAGGTTTTGCAATATAATTGTGTTGAAAAGCTCCTAATCAATTACATAAACTCCTAAAATTTGATTAAAACTTTTTTGCAGTCCTTTTTGTAGAGGTTTCGGACGAGCGGGTCGAAATGGGCCTTTCAATGGACCCGTTGAAATTTTAACTGAGTAAAAAGTACAGAAATTGAGGTTTTGCAATATTATTGTGTTGAAAAGCTCCTAATCAATTATTTGAACTCCTAAAATTTGATTAAAACTTGTTTTGCGGTCCTTTTTGTTGAGGTTTCGGATGAGCAGGTCTAAATGGGCCTTTCAATGGACCCGTTGGAATTTTAACTGAGTAAAAAGTACAGAAATTGAGGTTTTGCAATATAATTGTGTTGAAAAGCTCCTAATCAATTACATGAACTCCTAAAATTTGATTAAAACTTGTTTTGCAGTCCTTTTTTTAGAGGTTTCGGACGAGCGGGTCGAAATGGGCCTTTCAATGGACCCGTTGGAAATTTTTTTAAGAAAAAGGCCTCATTGAAAACCCCAACTAATGTCCTTCGAGCAAAGCTAGAGGACCCTAAAAAGGGGAAAAGAGTGCCTTAAGTTTATTAATTCGATGAAAAGCTCTTTACAAGGTGATTAATACACGGTGGAATGATAGAGCTAAAAGACATGGAGGACATAGATCCTAGAGCATTAGCGGCCAAAGTATGAGCCACAGAATTTGCCTCACGGCGTACATAAGTTACAAGAGAAAAAGGTAAAGATTGAAGAGCATCACGAAGTCTAAGGAGAAGAGGTTCCAACGTAGAGAGGTCGTGTCCTGGATTGTTGAGCCTATTCGCAAGTGAGGCACAATCCGTTTCGAACAAAATCCGTTGCCAGCCCTGAGATTGAGCAAAGGAAATACCCGCAAGAAGGCCTTCACCTTCACAAGTGACTGCATCCAAACAGCTGCCTAACGGGTAAGCAAGGCCCCCGACGACCGCACCTGTAGCATCACATGCCACGACACCAATAGCCACTGCACAGGTGGTAGGGTCAAAAGCCCCATCCACATTTATCTTGATGTGATCATGTGGGGATGGTCTCCAACATGGAGGAGAGAGAATGGATGATGGCGGATGGGATGAAGGGGTAGCTTTGCAAAAGTCATCATGTAGGCTGATTGAGTTAATAGCAATAAGCCACGGTGGTTGAAGGTGGCGGTTATGAACCCAGTCGTTACACCTATTCCAAATGTTCCAAATGGTAGTAAGGAATAGACCAAATTGATCAGTAGTTAAGAGATGAGCAGCCTCCTCTAACCATTGAAAAGAGGTAATAGCCGAGCTCCTAGAGAGAACGGTGGAAACTCCTGAGAGTTGAAGGGCCTCGGAGGCCCCAGCACAGTCACGAAGAGCATGAAGGGTAGATTCTGAGGAGGACCCACAAACTGGACATGGCTCAGAATTAGGGGAGAAAACCCACATTTTGGAACCAACAGGTAGGGCTTCAGATGCCACACGCCATCCAAAAGTTTTGACCTTTGGGAAAGCCTTGACTTTACAAAGAAACTTCCAAAACCGCGACGAGGAGGTACGTGATTCCGAAACTCGTTGTAGAAATAAGTATCCAGAGCGTACTGAGTAAATATCAGAGTCGTTAGGAGCCAATAGAATAGAATCTCGGTAGTCATTAATAATAGGAATGTGGAGAATGGCATCGGAATCAGTCGGGTTAAAATAGCTTCGGACCTTTGCAGGATCCCAAACAGTCTGATTACGAACCATGAAGTCACGACATCGAATATGGACTTCATCCGAGACTTCATAGTCCCCAGAAAGGTTAACAGGAGAGGAGCCTCCCCAGATATCTTTATGGGTAGGTATGTTACTATTAATACCCGGCCGGTATAAAAAGCCCTGGAAAAGGCGTTGTAAAGCATTATAGAGCCCTTGCCAAGCAAAGGAGCCTCAGATAGGTCGAGAAGCATCTAAAATATTCCAGAAGGGAAATATTTGGAACGATAGATTTGGCCCAATAAGGAGTCCGGTTCGCAAATGAGTCGCCATAGTTGCTTACCCAGGAGGGCAATATTAAAATCATTCAGGTCTTTGAATCACATGCCCCCTGTTGTTTTAGGTAGACAAACACGATTCCAGGGAAGCATGTGCCAACCCTTCTTGTTAGATTTGCCAGACCACCAATATTGTCGAATGGCAGGGGTCATATCATCAATAATGTTTTGCGGCAGTAGATAACAGGACATGACATATTGAGGTAGTGATTGTAGGACTGCTTTAATTAAAATTTCACGTCCACTAAAAGAGAGGAGTTGTTTATCCCAATTAGATAATCGGTCGTGGACTTTCTCACGAACGAAACCTAAGGACTCAGTTTTATTTTTCCCAATGAGTAGTGGGACGCCTAGGTAGACACCAGGGTTGGAGACCTCACGTACTTGCAAGAGATTGTTAATCGCAGTTGTTGTTGAATGTGGGGTGCGCAGGTTATAAAAGATGGTCGATTTCTCAAAATTTACCGCTTGACCAGAAGCTGCAGCATAGGTTTGTAGTGCCCTTTTTAGTTGGGTTGCTTCATCTGGATTAGTATTAATGAAAACCATGCAGTCATCTGCAAAGAGGAGATGGTTGACTTTAGGACCGTATCTACATGCCCCAAGCCTAGGTAGGACATTTGTCTGTTGGGCGACAGATAGGTAGGCAGATAGACCTTGTGTGCAAAAGAGGAAAAGAAAAGGTGATAGGGGATCACCTTGACGAAGTCCACGTTGTGGTTTAAAAAATGGTGAGAAAGAATTGTTAATTTTGATAGAAAAAGAAACTGAGGAAATGCACCGCATAATAAGAGAGACCCATGCAGGTGCAAAGCCCATTCGGTCCATGACATTAGCCAAAAAAGACCATTCGACTCTATCAAAAGCTTTTTCCATGTCTAGTTTTAGAGCAGCACCATGGGCAGATTTTGTAAAACCAGAATTGATATTGTGGATAATTTCATGGACGACAAGGATATTATCCAAAATATTACGGCCCTGAACAAAGGTTGCCTGGTTAGAACTGATACAAAGGGGTATTGTTTGTTTCATTCTATTGACAATAGTTTTAGCTACTATTTTATAAACAACAGTGCACAGGCTAATAGGTCTTAGGTGTCTCATAGAAGTGGGATCCTTGATTTTAGGAATAAGAACTAGGATAGTTTTGTTAACCGAGACCATATCTGCAGTGCCATTGAGTAGATTAAGGCATAGGGTAGTAACATCATCGCCAACTGTGTCCCAGTGTTGTCTAAAGAAACTGCTTGGCAATCCGTCAATACCAGGTGCCTTCCGTGGGTCAATGTCCCGGAAAGCATGGACAATTTCCTATTTTGTGAAGGTCTTCAAGAGGGTATCATTCATAGATTGTGTTATAGAAGGTGGGATTTTATCAAGTATTTGTTCGGAAAACTGTGGACTGGAGGACATAAAAAGATTTTTGAAATAGTCAGAAGCAATTGACATTAAATCATTTTCGTCAGTACACCAATTCGAGTTAGAGTCGAAAAGACCAGTGATTGAATTTTTTTCCTTCTATTATTCGCTCGGGCGTGAAAGAATCTTGTGTTTTTATCCCCTTGAGAAAGTCATAAGTTTCTAGATCTTTGCGCCCAATATATTTCTTGTTCCATTAGGAGCTTATTGAGTTCAGCTCTGTATTTGAGATAGGAGTCTTCATTCGTTGATGTTAATGGGCGACACAAGAACTTATTAATTTTCTTGGTCAGAAAATTGATGCGCCCAGAAGTCTTAAATCTTTGTTGGTTTTGCCAGTCTTCTAGACATACACCAATTGCTTGTATTTTCTCTAGGGTTGTCCCATTTGTGTTATCCCAAGTGTGTTGGATAATTGAGATATTGTCCGCACGATTTGCCCAAAAATTTTCAAATCGAAAAGCATTGGGGAAGCGATGAAGTGGAGTTGTTGGAGTAGATGTATCAAGGAGTAGAAAACAATGATCAGATTTGGCAACATAATCTGTGGTAATTCGATGCGAGGGATGTAGGTCTTTCCAAGCCGAGTTGGCAATGAAATGATCTAGTCGCTCATGGATAGTTGGGGTTAGAGGCCCAACTTTCGTCCAAGTAAACCATCTGGATGAAGGTTTACAATCATAGAGGTTGTTGCGGGAAAAGCATTGACGAAAGTTGTTAATTTGTGATCTAGCACAACGGCTACCACCCTGTTTTTCATTATCGGATAAAATTTCATTAAAATCTCTGCCAAGGAGCCAAGGAATATTATTATTATTTGTGTTTAAAGAATCAATAATATCCCAGGTTTTATATTTCTGACTAGTTTCAGAATAACCATGCATGCCCGTGAAATACATAGTGCATGAATCCAAATGAATTTGAGTATGTATGAAGCGATTCGAATACGAGAGCAAACTAAGATTAATATTATTCGAACTAAAAAGTGCCATACCAGAACATCCATCATTCGGGGGAATAGTTATAATTTCAAACATGCCTAGAGAGAGACAAAGTCGGCTACATGCCGCATTATTAATCTTAGTTTTGCAAATAAAAATAATATCCGGGGTGGATTGTTGGACATAGTTCTGAAAATGTTGAACTGCCTGGACTTGTCCTAAACCATGGCAGTTCTAACAAAGGATCCTCATTTTGCTCGGCGGGGCTAAGAGTCAGCCGCCGCCGGAGAGTTTTTTGAGCTGCTCATCCCAGCCTTAGGAGTGGAACCGGAGGGTTTGGACTTCTTGGGTTGGAGAACCACTTGGATGGGTGAGCGGTGTTTAGTACCTCGATTTGGGGGGGCTGGAATAGGGGCAGAAGCTGCATCATTCGGGTAAGTTTTTAATAGCCAAAGGTTAAAATCATGGAAAGTGGAATCGGTATTAACATGAGGCTTACGTAGATCAGCTTCAATCTTCTTGATTTGTTGAGCAGTGGGGCTAGGAATATTGTCATCATTGACATCCTAATCATCGTCCGAAGCATCCTCCATAATAGGATAGATTGTGTTCAAAGGTTGTGGCTCAAGAGGCCTTGGAGGATTTTTTTGCTTTGACTCCGAAGCAGCAGGCTCCTTTGGTAGAGGAACATCACCCATAGTGGTGTCGGTGTTGGGTGCTTCCTCATTGGGCTGTTCAGAGAATGATGCAGCGTCACCCTCATTCAGAGAGCCTGTGAATAGTTGGGAATTAGTGATTGCATCAGAGACTGGGTATCGGAAAAAATAGAGCAATAAGTTGAGAAAAAAGTTCGGGGAGTAACCTATAGTATTCGGATCATTGGCCATAGGGGCATTAGCAGCAGGGGCTGAAAGAATTAGAAGGAAGATTAATGATAAAATCAGATTAATTGTATAATGGAAGTTAAAAAAACAACTATAGGAGAAAGAAAGAAATTACCAGAAGGTAAGGGATTATCTTGATTGAGTTCAGGTTCAACATTGCGGATTCGCCCACGTGAACCAATTGGACGACGTCTTGGGGGAAGGTAACGAAGCCACTCCCACATTGCAATTTGCTTAAATCAAGAGATGAACGAATTGGACAATTTTCGATGGTATGGCTAACTATACCACAGCTAGGGCATAAGGTAGGAAGATGTTCGTACTGTAAGCGACACATGGTCTTATCAGCTCCAGTCCCAATAAAGAGGAATCGGGTGACCGGACGGGTAATATCAAGCATAATTTCCACACGCAGAAATTCTTTCGTATTGCCTTCAAGCTCTCGAGTATCAGTGCGCAGGACATTGCCTACCATGGAGCCTAGAGCGTGTCCCACAAGGTGTGAACGATTAACATCCTCAAAGAGTGAGGTAGGAAGACCGAAAATACGGATCCAGATGCGCATAATATTGAAAGAATAATCATCGATGGCTTTTGAGGGGTTATATTCTGTGAGAGCTAACCATTCATCCTTATACAACCAGGGGCCACGGTTGAGAACTTCGTAGCAGGATTTGACCTCTTTAAACTTAATCTTGAGGAAATTATCTTGGATGATAGATATAGATGTCAGGTTGCTTGGCTTCCAAATTCCCTCAAAAGCGCTGAGAACAGCGTATATGTCTATTGGTTTCGATGAAATAAAGCAACCTATAAGGAACCGTTTGGGATCTTCCTTAACGAAATCCCAGCCAAAATCTGGGGTATAAAGTAGTTCTGCTTCTTCGTCAGTGAGAGCAATAGAGCTATGCTGGGGGATGGAGGAGGAAGCCATGAGGACAAAAGAAAGAGCAATAAAGCAAAGGAACAAATAGAAGGTTTGTAAGGCAGTGTATTTTTGTGGCCGGCCTAAATAGTAGTTATCAGTGTTAATTAGGTTATAGGAAGTAAGGGTAAAAGGAAAGAAGATTACATGTGTATCCCTAATAATTAGGGGGTATTGATTAGTAGAATAGGATACCCAAAATAAAGAATAAGATTCCGAAGACAAAATGGTTGGAAAAGGGGAAAGATTAATAAAAGCATGAATTAATATGGGAAATTCCAAAAACAAAATAGTTGGAAAAAAGGAAATAGTAATAAGGGTAAAATTTAAGAACATAATAAATATGGTCATAATAGAATATAAATGGAAGTAATTATGGAGATATAAATTCAAAAGATGAAAAGAGTAATAAGTGACTGGAAAAATTTGAAAAGAGAGAGAGAGGGAAGGAAATTCCGTTATATGCGTGATACATAAAATTTCGGATAAAGTTAAGAACATAATAAATATGGTCGTAATGGAATATAAATGGAAGTAATTATGGAGCAATAAGGGTGGATACGTTAGTAATAAAATATGTTGGTCGGGGTAATTGAAAAGGAAAGAATAATGGATTGGAGAAGTAAAAATTATACACTCATGTGAATATTGGTGGAAGATGATTGAAGCAAGAAAAGTGTAGTAAAAATCCTTGAGAAGGGCTGGATTGAATGCACCTTTAAAGGCGTAGTAGAGAAGTAGTCCCCTTATGCGAAGGGTAGATAAGTTAATAATAAACCAACGCAGGATTGAGGAAAAAAAATAAAATCTAAGTTGGAAAGCAGGGAAATAGCAGATATACATACAATAAAGACATAACAAAATGAAAAGAAAAAAGGAAGAGCAGGGAATTAAAAATACAAACCATGGGGAAGAAAGAAGCGGGGCAAAGAAATTAATTACATACCAAATGAGCAAAAAAATAAGGGGGGATGAAGGATAAAGAAAATAATAATACCGACAACAGAAAAATAAATACAAACCCCTGGGAAAAGGAATAATGGATGTGTGTACTTTGTATGATCTGAGTTTGAAACCAAACCTTGTGAGGTGATGAAAGGTGCTGGTGGCGGAGCTCCCATATATGCGAATGTAGCACACAAAGAAACAAGGAGTGAGTATTAAATAAAACATGAGCCCAGAGACATTTGACAAAAAATAAGAAACAAAAGAAGCAAGATAAAGGTAAAAGCCATAATAAAAAGATGGTAAAGAATGGAATATGTAAAAAGACCATAAGCGAGAAACAAAACCATAAGACAATAGAAAGTAGGAAACCATAATTAGGAATAAGGATAAAACCATGAATAAAGAAAGCGAAGAAGCAGAGAAGAGCAACATAGTAAAAGAGGGGGAAATAGAAAACATCAAGCCACAGATAAGATGAACAAACTTTAGAGAAACAGTAGGAAGAGGACATGGATATAGATAGCATACTAAATGCATCTTAGGGACATTAAGAACAAATAACATAAAGCACAGAGAATGAACAAAAAAATAGATCAGGGGAAATATATCATCTTTAAAGGAAGCAAAAAACTTGGAAACAGATCTCTGAGAAACGTTAAGAAGGAAAAGATAAGTAAAATTATGTAGCAAGACTAAGATATAAAGAATCGAAACATCAGCATGAGAGAGAGATATTACTTGCATGAGGAGTTTTAATAAGAGCTTAAACATAAATGAGGGCTCATACATCATAAAGGAGTAGAACAACAGAGATATAACACAACCATTAAAATAACCAAAGCAAATAAAACAGGTAACAGGAAATAGATTAGAAGAGATATAAAAACTTACAACGTTACCTGGAATTGTTTCCCTTACAAGGGGCAAAAAAAAAGAGTAATTAAACATAGTGTCCAAAAGATAAGTTTGCAAATAACAGAGTAAAAGGAGCATGGAGGCAGCCTGAATCTCTAAAATGAGTACAGAAATACATTGAATAGATAAAGTAGTATAGGTAAAGGAGAGTATAATAAGTAAAACACAATGAAGCATGAACAATAGCCCATTCAGCATAAAGTAGCAGAGCAACATTAACCATACTAGGCTAGAAGAATGAGATAGTTTAATCAATGTGTAAATTCCCACAAAGTGGGTTGAGATTGAGTCCCCTAGAAGGGGTCGTGAAAGATGGTACTTAAACACATAGAGCAGTTCACCAGCAAGCAAATAATTTAGATGAAAATATATGGAAGCACATAGATATACGATATGAATTACATGAAAAATAAGCAAAAGATATGGTGAAGAACAGCAAGGAAAGAAAATGGCTAAGGAAATCTTTTTGAATAAACGCAAGGGGATGAAACTAAGTAAAGCAGAAAACATTAAAAAACCTAATAATAAAATCAAAATAGAGATGAAATGGGACAGGCCAAAATCGGGGGAATATCCATAAGATCCAATAATAAAAAATGAAAATCTAACAAAAATTAGGGATTTACCGGGAACTAGAAGGAAACCCCAGATCCCTTGTTGCAGCCTGACGAAGGTAACATTCCACAGTTGGTGATAGATCTAGGGTCGACCTGTAAAACGGTAGAATCGATAGGTAAGAAGATTCGAAATTGTAAGGAAGAGAGCAAGAAAAATAATATCAGATTTAGGAAAAGAATAAAACTTAAAAAGATGAGAGAGATAGGGCAAATTTAAGTTGTGGGAAACCCAAACTAGCCCAGATCTGGAGATCGGGAGGGTGAAAGAGCACAAAACAAGTGGTTGCAGAGGACAAATATGATGAAATCGGTGGAGAAAAGCTTTCGATTGAAGGAATCTGCAAAAAAAAATCCGAAACAACGAAAAAGATAAGTGTGTCTTTTGTAAAATACATCAAAATGTTAAAAGAAAGGGGAAAATCGAGGGAAACTCAGGCATGAGGAGAATGACTCTCTCTGAAATTTACAGCAGTTTGCGAGCACCATCTCAGACCCAAACGGACGGCGGTCGAAGAAACCATAAAAATATTGAGGAAAAAATAAGAATATGTTAGAGAATAAAAAACAAAGATAGATATAACAAATAGTAACCCATAAGACGTATGCATAAGAAAATAATGAAAAATCTAATCTGGGTGGGATGACCCTTGATACACTCTCACCCTTGAATCCTTGATCCATTGATTGTTGGTTGCCTCGTAGGAAAAACGGAAGGCCGGCAGAGAAGAGAGAGCCATACGAGAAAGGGGAAACGAAAACAATGAGGGGGGAGGGAAATGAAAAGCACCGGAAAAAGAGGAGGGGGGGAACGAAAAGGCAGGAACAAAAATCAAAGAAACTCGGAGAGAGGGAGAGAGAAACGAGAGACATCCCACCCGTAACCGTTAGAATTTTAACTACCCGTTGGAATTTTAACTGAGTAAAAAGTACAGAAATTGAGGTTTTGCAATATAATTGTGTTGAAAAGCTCCTAATCAATTATTTAAACTCCTAATATTTGAATAAAATATTTTTGCGATCCTTTTTGTAGAGGTTTCAGACGAGCAGGTCTAAATGGGCCTTTCAATGGGCCCGTTGGAATTTTAACTGAGTACAAAGTATAAAATTGAGGTTTTTCAATATAATTGTGTTGAAAAGCTCCTAATCAATTACATGAACTCCTAAAATTTGATTAAAACGTGTTTTGCGGTCCTTTTTGTAGAGGTTTCGGACTAGCAGGTCTAAATGGGCCTTTCAATGGACCCGTTGGAATTTTAACTGAGTAAAAAGTACAGAAATTGAGGTTTTGCAATATAATTGTGTTGAAAAGCTCCTAATCAATTATTTGAACTCCTAATATTTGATTAAAACGTGTTTTGCGGTCCTTTTTGTAGAGGTTTCGAACGAGTAGGTTTAAATGGGCCTTTCAATGGGCCCGTTGGAATTTTAACTGAGTAAAAAGTATAAAATTGAAGTTTTTCAATATAATTGTGTTGAAAAGTTCCTAATCAATTATTTGAACTCCTAAAATTTGAATAAAACCTTTTTGCGGTCCTTTTTGTAGAGGTTTCGGACGAGCAGGTCTAAATGGGCCTTTCAATGGACCCGTTGGAATTTTATCTGAGTAAAAAGTATAAAATTGAGGTTTTTCAATATAATTGTATTGAAAAGCTCCTAATCAATTACATGAACTCCTAAAATTTGATTAAAACTTTTTTTGCAGTCCTTTTTGTAGAGGTTTCGGACGAGAGGATCGAAATGAGCCTTTCAATGGACCCGTTGAAATTTTAACTGAGTAAAAACTACAGAAATTGAGGTTTTGCAATATAATTGTGTTGAAAAGATCCTAATCAATTATTTGAACTCCTAAATTTGATTAAAACTTGTTTTGCGGTCCTTTTGTAGAGGTTTCGGACGAGCAGGTCTAACTGGGCCTTTCAATGGACCCGTTGGAATTTTAACTGAGTAAAAAGTATAAAATTGAGGTTTTTCAATATAATTGTGTTGAAAAGTTCCTAATCAATTATTTGAACTCCTAAAATTTGATTAAAACTATTTTGCGGTCCTTTTTGTCGAGGTTTCGGACGAGCAGGTCTAAATGGACCCGTTAGAATTTTAACTAAGTAAAAAGTATAGAAATAAAGGTTTTGCAATATAATTGTGTTGAAAAGCTCCTAATCAATTACATAAACTCCTAGAATTTGATTAAAACTTTTTTGCAGTCCTTTTTGTAGAGGTTTCGGACGTGCGGGTCGAAATGGGCCTTTCAATGGACCCGTTGAAATTTTAACTGAGTAAAAAGTACAGAAATTGTGGTTTTGCAATATAATTGTGTTGAAAAGCTCTTAATCAATTATTTGAACTCCTACATTTGATTAAAACTTGTTTTGCGGTCCTTTTTGTAGAAGTTTCGGACGAGCAGGTCTAAATGGGCCTTTCAATAGACCCGTTGGAATTTTAACTGAGTAAAAAGTACAGAAATTGAGGTTTTGCAATATAATTGTGTTGAAAAGCTCCTAATCAATTACATGAACTCCTAAAGTTTGATTAAAACATGTTTTGCAGTCCTTTTTGTAGAGGTTTCGGACGAGCGGGTCGAAATGGGCCTTTCAATGGACCCGTTGGAATTTTAACTGATTAAAAAGTACTGAAATTGAGGTTTTGCAATATAATTGTGTTGAAAAGCTCCTAATCAATTATTTGAACTCCTAATATTTGAATAAAACAATTTTACGGTCCTTTTTGTAGAGGTTTCGGACGAGGAGGTCTAAATGGGCCTTTTAATGGGCACGTTGGAATTTTAACTGAGTAAAAAGTATAAAATTGAGGTTTTTCAATATAATTGTGTTGAAAAGCTCCTAATCAATTACATGAACTCCTAAAATTTTAGTAAAACTTGTTTTACAGTTCTTTTTGTAGAGGTTTCGGACTAGCAGGTGTAAATGGGCTTTCATTGGACCCGTTGGAATTTTAACTGAGTAAAAAGTACTGAAATTGAGGTTTTGCAATATAATTGTGTTGAAAAGCTCCTAATCAATTATTTGAGCTCCTAATATTTGAATAAAACATTTTTGCGGTTCTTTTTGTAGAGGTTTCGGACGAGCAGGTCTAAATGGGCCTTTCAATGTGCCTGTTGGAATTTTAACTGAGTAAAAAGTATAAAATTGAGGTTTTTCAATATAATTGTGTTGAAAAGTTCCTAATCAATTATTTAAACTCCTAAAATTTGATTAAAACTATTTCGCGGTCCTTTTTGTCGAGTTTTCGGAGGAGTAGGTCTAAATGGGCGTTTTAATGGACCTGTTAGAATTTTAACTGAGTAAAAAGTACAGAAATTGAGGTTTTGCAATATAATTGTGTTGAAAAGTTCATAATCAATTACATAAACTCCTATATTTTGATTAAAACTTTTTTGCAGTCCTTTTTATAAAGGTTTCAGACGAGCGGGTCGAAATGGGCCTTTCAATGGACCCGTTGAAATTTTAACTGAATAAAAAGTACAAAAATTGAGGTTTTGCAATATAATTGTGTTGAAAAGATCCTAATCAATTTTTTGAACTCCTAAATTTGATTAAAACTTGTTTTGCGGTCCTTTTTGTGGAGTTTTCGGACGAGCAGGTCTAACTGGGCCTTTCAATGGACCCGTTGAAATTTTAACTGAATAAAAAGTACAAAAATTGAGGTTTTGCAATATAATTGTGTTGAAAAGCTCCTAATCAATTTTTTGAACTCCTAAAATTTGATTAAAACTTGTTTTGCGGTCCTTTTTGTAGAAGGTTTCGGACGAGCAGGTCTAAATGGGCCTTTCAATGGACCCGTTGGAATTTTATCTGAGTAAAAAGTACATAAATGGAGGTTTTGCAATACAATTGTGTTGAAAAGCTCCTAATCAATTACATGAACTCCTAAAATTTGATTAAAACTTGTTTTGCAGTCCTTTTTGTAGAGGTTTCGGACAGCGGGTCGAAATGGGCCTTTCAATGGACCCGTTGAAATTTTAACTTAGTAAAAAGTACAGAAATTGAGGTTTTGCAATATAATTGTGTTGAAAAGCTCCTAATCAATTATTTGAACTCCTAATATTTGTATAAAACATTTTTGCGGTCCTTTTTGTAGAGGTTTCGAACGAGCATGTCTAAATGGGCCTTTCAATGGGCCCGTTGAAATTTTAACTGAGTAAAAAGTATATAATTGAGGTTTTTCAATATAATTCTGTTGAAAAGTTCCTAATCAATTATTTGAACTCCTAAAATTTGATTAAAACTATTTTGCGGTCCTTTTTGTCGAGGTTTTGGACGAGCAGGTCTAAATGGGCCTTTTAATGGACCCGTTAGAACTTTAACTGAGTAAAACGTACAAAAATTGAGGTTTTGAAATATAATTGTGTTGAAAAGCTCCTAATCAATTACATAAACTCCTAAAATTTGATTAAAACTTTTTTTACAGTCCTTTTTGTAGAGGTTTCGGACGAGAGGGTCGAAATGGGCCTTTCAATTGACCCGTTGAAATTTTAATTGAATAAATAGTACAGAAATTGAGGTTTTGTAATATAATTGTGTTGAAAATCTCCTAATCAATTACATGATCTCCTAAAATTTGATTAAAACTTGTTTTGCGGTCCTTTTTGTAGAGGTTTCGGACGAGCAGGTCTAAATGGGCCTTTCAATGGACCCGTTGGAATTTTAACTGAGTAAAAAGTACATAAATATAGGTTTTGCAATATAATTGTATTGAAAAGCTCCTAATCAATTATTTGAACTCCTAATATTTGAATTAAACATTTTTGTGGTCCTTTTTGTAGAGGTTTCGGACGAGCAGGTCTAAATGGGCCTTTCAATTCGCCCGTTGGAATTTTAACTAAATAAAAAGTATTCAAATTGAGGTTTTTCAATATATTTGTGTTTAAAAGCTCCTAATCAATCCTTTGAACTCCTAAAATTTGATTAAAAGTTGTTTTGCGGTCCTTTTTGTCGAGGTTTTGGACGAGCAGGTCGAAATGGGCCTTTCAATGGACCCGTTAGAATTTTAACTGAGTAAAAAGTACAGAAATTGAGGTTTTGCAATATAATTGTGTTGAGAAGCTCCTAATCAATTACATAAACTCCTAAAATTTGGTTAAAACTTTTTTTATTGTCCATTTTGTATCGGTTTCAGACAAGTAGGTCTAAATGGGCCTTCCAATGGACCCGTTGGAATTTTAACTGAGCAAAAAGTACATAAATTGAGGTTTTGCAATATAATTGTGTTGAAAAGCTCCTAATCAATTATTTGAACTCCTAAAATTTGATTAAAACTTGTTTTGCGGTCCTTTTGTAGAGGTTCCGGACGAGGTCGTCTAAATGGGCCTTTCAATGGACCCGTTGGAATTTTAACTGATTAAAAAGTACTGAAATTGAGGTTTTGCAATATAATTGTGTTGAAAAGCTCCTAATCAATTATTTGAACTCCTAATATTTGAATAAAACATTTTTACGGTCCTTTTTGTAGAGGTTTCGGACGAGGAGGTCTAAATGGGCCTTTTAATGGGCACGTTGGAATTTTAACTGAGTAAAAAGTATAAAATTGAGGTTTTTCAATATAATTGTGTTGAAAAGCTCCTAATCAATTACATGAACTCCTAAAATTTGATTAAAACTTGTTTTGCAGTTCTTTTTGTAGAGGTTTCAGACTAGCAGGTATAATTGGGCTTTCAATGGACCCGTTGGAATTTTAACTGAGTAAAAAGTACAGAAATTGAGGTTTTGCAATATAATTGTGTTGAAAAGCTCCTAATCAATTATTTGAGCTCCTAATATTTGAATAAAACATTTTTGCGGTCCTTTTTGTAGAGGTTTCGGATGAGCAGGTCTAAATGGGCCTTTCAATGGGCCTGTTGGAATTTTAACTGAGTAAAAAGTATAAAATTGAGGTTTTTCAATATAATTGTGTTGAAAAGTTCCTAATCAATTATTTGAACTCCTAAAATTTGATTAAAACTATTTCGCGGTCCTTTTTGTCGAGTTTTCGGAGAGTAGGTCTAAATGGGCGTTTTAATGGACCTGTTAGAATTTTAACTGAGTAAAAAGTACAGAAATTGAGGTTTTGCAATATAATTGTGTTGAAAAGTTCATAGCCAATTACATAAACTCCTATATTTTGATTAAAACTTTTTTGCAGTCCTTTTTATAAAGGTTTCAGACGAGCGGGTCGAAATGGGCCTTTCAATGGACCCGTTGAATTTTTAACTGAATAAAAATTACAAAAATTGAGGTTTTGCAATATAATTGTGTTGAAAAGCTCCTAATCAATTTTTTGAACTCCTAAATTTGATTAAAACTTGTTTTGCGGTCCTTTTTGTGGAGGTTTCGGACGAGCAGGTCTAACTGGGCCTTTCAATGGACCCGTTGAAATTTTAACTGAATAAAAAGTACAAAAATTGAGGTTTTGCAATATAATTGTGTTGAAAAGCTCCTAATCAATTTTTTGAACTCCTAAAATTTGATTAAAACTTGTTTTGCGGTCCTTTTTGTAGAAGGTTTCGGACGAGCAGGTCTAAATGGGCCTTTCAATGGACCTTTTGGAATTTTATCTGAGTAAAAAGTACATAAATGGAGGTTTTGCAATACAATTGTGTTGAAAAGCTCCTAATCAATTACATGAACTCCTAAAATTTGATTAAAACTTGTTTTGCAGTCCTTTTTGTAGAGGTTTCGGACAGCGGGTCGAAATGGGCCTTTCAATGGACCCGTTGAAATTTTAACTGAGTAAAAAGTACAGAAATTGAGGTTTTGCAATATAATTGTGTTCAAAAGCTCCTAATCAATTATTTGAACTCCTAATATTTGTATAAAACATTTTTGCGGTCCTTTTTGTAGAGGTTTCGAACGAGCAGGTCTAAATGGGCCTTTCAATGGGCCCGTTGAAATTTTAACTGAGTAAAAAGTATATAATTGAGGTTTTTCAATATAATTCTGTTGAAAAGTTCCTAATCAATTTTTTGAACTCCTAAAATTTGATTAAAACTATTTTGCGGTCCTTTTTGTCGAGGTTTTGGACGAGCAGGTCTAAATGGGCCTTTCAATGGACCCGATAGAACTTTAACTGAGTAAAACGTACAAAAATTGAGGTTTTGAAATATAATTGTGTTGAAAAGCTCCTAATCAATTACATAAACTCCTAAAATTTGATTAAAACTTTTTTTACAGTCCTTTTTGTAGAGGTTTCGGACGAGAGGGTCGAAATGGGCCTTTCAATTGACCCGTTGAAATTTTAATTGAGTAAATAGTACAGAAATTGAGGTTTTGTAATATAATTGTGTTGAAAATCTCCTAATCAATTACATGATCTCCTAAAATTTGATTAAAACTTGTTTTGCGGTCCTTTTTGTAGAGGTTTCGGACGAGCAGGTCTAAATGGGCCTTTCAATGGACCCGTTGGAATTTTAACTGAGTAAAAAGTACATAAATATAGGTTTTGCAATATAATTGTATTGAAAAGCTCCTAATCAATTATTTGAACTCCTAATATTTGAATTAAACATTTTTGTGGTCCTTTTTGTAGAGGTTTCGGACGAGCAGGTCTAAATGGGCCTTTCAATAGGCCCGTTGGAATTTTAACTAAATAAAAAGTATTCAAATTGAGGTTTTTCAATATATTTGTGTTTAAAAGCTCCTAATCAATCCTTTGAACTCCTAAAATTTGATTAAAACTTGTTTTGCAGTCCTTTTTGTCGAGGTTTTGGACGAGCAGGTCGAAATGGGGCTTTCAATGGACCCGTTAGAATTTTAACTGAGTAAAAAGTACAGAAATTGAGGTTTTGCAATATAATTGTGTTGAGAAGCTCCTAATCAATTACATAAACTCCTAAAATTTGGTTAAAACTTTTTTTGTTGTTCATTTTGTATCGGTTTCAGACAAGCAGGTCTAAATGGGCCTTCCAATGGACCCGTTGGAATTTTAACTGAGTAAAAAGTACAGAAATTGAGGTTTTGCAATATAATTGTGTTGAAAAGCTCCTAATCAATTATTTGAACTCCTAAAATTTGATTAAAACTTGTTTTGCGGTCCTTTTTGTAGAGGTTCCGGACGAGGTCGTCTAAATAGTCCTTTCAATGGACCCGTTGGAATTTTAACTGATTAAAAAGTACTGAAATTGAGGTTTTGCAATATAATTTTGTTGAAAAGCTCCTAATCAATTATTTGAACTCCTAATATTTGAATAAAACATTTTTACGGTCCTTTTTGTAGAGGTTTCGGACGAGTAGGTCTAAATGGGCCTTTTAATGGGCACGTTGGAATTTTAACTGAGTAAAAATTATAAAATTGAGGTTTTTCAATATAATTGTGTTGAAAAGCTCCTAATCAATTACATGAACTCCTAAAATTTGATTAAAACTTGTTTTGCAGTTCTTTTTGTAGAGGTTTCAGACTAGCAGGTATAATTGGGCTTTCAATGGACCCGTTGGAATTTTAACTGAGTAAAAAGTACAGAAATTGAGGTTTTGTAATATAATTGTGTTGAAAAGCTCCTAATAAATTATTTGAGCTCCTAATATTTGAATAAAACATTTTTGCGGTCCTTTTTGTAGAGGTTTCGGATGAGCAGGTCTAAATGGGCCTTTCAATGGGCCTGTTGGAATTTTAACTGAGTAAAAAGTATAAAATGGAGGTTTTTCAATATAATTGTGTTGAAAAGTTCCTAATCAATTATTTGAACTCATAAAATTTGATTAAAACTATTTTACGGTCGTTTTTGTCGAGGTTTCGGAGGAGTAGGTCTAAATGGGCGTTTCAATGGACCCGTTCGAATTTTAACTGAGTAAAAAGTACAGAAATTGAGGTTTTGCAATATAATTGTGTTGAAAAGTTCATAATCAATTCCATAAACTCCTATAATTTGATTAAAACTTTTTTGCAGTCCTTTTTGTAGAGGTTTAAGACGAGCGGGTCGAAATGGGCCTTTCAATGGACCCGTTGAAATTTTAACTGAATAAAAAGTACTGAAATTGAGGTTTTGCAATATAATTGTGTTGAAAATCTCCTAATCAATTTTTTGAACTCCTAAAATTTGATTAAAACTTGTTTTGCGGTCCTTTTTGTAGAGGTTTCGGACGAGCAGGTCTAAATGGGCCTTTCAATGGACCCGTTGGAATTTTAACTGAGTAAAAAGTACAGAAATTGAGGTTTTGCAATATAATTGTGTTGAAATGCACCTAATCAATTATTTGAACTCCTAAAAATTTGATTAAAACTTTTTTTGCAGTCCTTTTTGTAGAGGTTTCGGACAAGCGGGTCGAAATTAGACTTTCAATGGACCCGTTGAAATTTTAACTGAGTAAAAAGTACAGAAATTGAGGTTTTGCAATATAATTGTGTTGAAAAGCTCCTAATCAATTATTTGAACTCGTAAAATTTGATTAAAACTTGTTTTGCGGTCCGTTTTGTAGAGGTTTCGGACGAGCAGGTCTAAATGGGCCTTTCAATGGACCCGTTGGAATTTTAGCTGAGTAAAAAGTACATAAATTGAGGTTTTGCAATATAATTGTGTTGAAAAGCTCCTAATCAATTACATGAACTCCTAAAATTTGATTAAAACTTGTTTTGCAGTCCTTTTTGTAGAGGTTTCGGAGGAGCGGGTCGAAATGGGCATTTCAATGGACCCGTTGGAATTTTAACTGAGTAAAAAGTGCAGAAATTGAGGTTTTGCAATATAATTGTGTTGAAAAGCTCCTAATCAATTATTTGAACTCCTAATATTTGAATAAAACATTTTTGCGGTCCTTTTGTAGAGGTTTCGGACGAGCGGGTCGAAATGGGCCCGTTGGAATTTTTTTTTTTTGAAGAAAATGCCTCATTAAAAACCCCTACTACTGTCCTTCAAGCAAAGCTAGAGGACCCTAAAAAGGGGAAAAGAGTGCCCAAATATTATTAATCAAGAATGATTTGTTACAAATTGTTGTATACAAGGTGGGATATCCAAATCAAATGACATAGAAGTCATAGAATTCAGCGAATAAGTAGCCAAGGTATGGGCTATAACATTTGCCTCACGGCGTACAAAAGAAATAGATATAAAATCAAAGTCGAGAAGAGCTGCTTGAATCTGAAGAATGATTGGTCCCATGGTAGAGAGGTCCTGAGCAGGATTGTTGATCCAATTCGCAAGAGAAGCGCAGTCAGTTTCGATCAAAATTCGATTCCAGCCTTGAGATCGGGCAAAGGTGAGACCAGCAAGGATGCTTTCCCCTTCACTAGTGATAGCGTCCTGACAGCTACCAAGAGGGAAAGCAAGACCCCCCACAACTGCTCCTGCAGAATCACGAGCAACAACGCCGACGGCTGCTGCACGAGTTGATGGATTAAAGGCTCCGTCCACATTTATTTTGATATGATGAGGTGGAGGAAGTGTCCGGGAAGGTTTAGAAAAGGTAGATGGAGCTGGGTCAATCGAACTCAAAGATTTACAAAATTCTTCATGCAAGCTAATGGAATTAACATCAATTAGCCATGGTGGTTGTAGATGGTGGTTATGAACCCAGTCATTTCGTCTGTTCCATATATTCCATAAAACAGTAAGGAAGAGACCAAATTTATCAGGGGAAATTGTAGTGGCTGCTTCCTCTAACCATTGCAGGGGCGTAGGAGTTATACTCTTATAGAGAGTGATAGGGATACCACTAATTTGGAGGGCTTCAGATGCCCCAGGGCAGTCACGAAACGCATGAAGGATCGATTCTGAGTGGCTACCACAGATAGGGCAAGGGCCCGAGTTAGGGGAAAAGGCTTGCATTTTAGATCCAACTGGTAGAGCATCAGATGCCATACGCCAACCAAAAGTTTTAACTTTGGGTAAAGCTTTGATTTTGGATAAAAACTTCCAGAACCGAGTTGGTGACGAAGGTGGGGTTATTGATCGTTGTAAGAAAATATATCCAGAACGGACTGAGTAAATACCCGAGTCGTTGGGAGACCAGGGTATTGAATCACGTTGATCATTTATGATGGGGATACGGAGAATGGCATCAGCATCAATTGGATTGAAATAATTGTTTACCTTAACCGTATCCCAGGCAGTTTGGTTACGGATCATAAAATCACGACATCGAATGTAAAATTCATCAGAGATTTCGTAATCCCCAGTAAGCTCAATCAGGGAAGACCCTCCCCATATATCTTTGTGTATTCTAATATTACTGTTTATGCCAGGGCGATGAAGAAAGCCAGGGAAAAGACGCTGAAGTGCGTTATATATGCCTTGCCAAGCGAAAGAGCCCCTGTTGGGTTTTGGTGCATCCAGAATGTTGCCTGAAGGAAAGTATTTAGACCGGTATATTTGTCCTAATAAAGAATCTGGTTCACATATGAGTTTCCAAATTTGCTTGCCCAAGAGAGCAATGTTAAAGTCATGTAAATCCTTAAAACCTATGCCACCAGCAGATTTAGGTAGACATATACGATTCCAAGGTATCATATGCCAACCTTTTTTGTTGGATTTGCCAGTCCACCAGTATTGACGGATTGATGTAGTCATGTCGTCGATGATATTTTGTGGTAGAAGATAGCAAGACATAACATATTGTGGGAGAGATTGTAAGACAGCTTTGATGAATATCTCTCGGCCACTAAAGGATAGTAGATGTTTGTCCCAACTAGAGAGACGATCATGTACTTTATCACGCACAAATCCTAGTGATTCAGTTTTATTTTTCCCAATTAGGAGTGGGATGCCTAGGTATACTCCAGGATTAGTAACCTCACGTACTTGTAAAAGGCTGTTAATTGCATTTCTTGTTGCAGATGGTGTACGCGGGTTATAGAAAATTGTTGATTTCTCAAAATTGACCGCTTGACCGGATGCATTAGCATACGTTTGAAGAGCATTTTTCAGATGGGACGCTTCAGATCGATTAGTATTAATGAATACCATACAATCATCGGCAAAAAGCAGTTGGTTGACTTTGGGCCCATGTTTACATGCACCTAGTCCTGGGAGTATTTTAGTTTGTTGAGCAGCAGCTAAGTAAGCCGAGAGGCCTTGAGTACAAAAGAGAAAGAGGAAAGGGGATAGGGGATCCCCCTGGCGAAGACCACGTTGAGGTTGAAAGGGGGGGAAACGAATTATTAATTTTAACTGAGAAGGAGACTGTAGTAATACAACGCATTATAAGCTCGATCCATTCGGATGCAAAGCCCATGCGTTCCATAACATTTGCGAGAAATGACCATTCTACTCTATCGAAAGCTTTCTCCATGTCTAGCTTGAGAGCAGCTCCTTGGGAGGATTTAGTAGCTCCTGAGTTAATATTGTGAATAATTTCATGAGCAACAAGGATGTTGTCTGATATGTTGCGTCCCTGGACAAAGGCTGCTTGGTTAGGGCTAATGCATAGAGGTATAGCATGTTTCATTCTGTTGACTATTGTTTTGGCGACTATTTTATAGAGGATAGTGCAGAGGCTAATTGGTCTAAGTTGTTTCATGGAGGTTGGGTCCTGTACTTTGGGAATTAGTACCAATATAGTTTTGTTAACTGAGGCCATATCGGCGTTGCCATTTAAAAGGTTAATACAAAGATTAATAACATCGTCTCCCACTGTGTCCCAGTGTTGTCTAAAGAAGCTACTGGGTAGGCCATCGAAACCATGAGCTTTCCTAGGGTCAATATCTTTAAAAGCATGAAGAATTTCCTCTTTAGTGAATGCCTTTAGAAGGTTTTCATTCATTGAAGAATTGATAGAAGGGTGAATTTTGTCAAGAATGATATTCGAGATTTGGGGGTTAGATGTTGTGAATAAGTTTTGGAAATATGTAGAAGCAATATTCATAAGATCCGATTCAGATGTGCGCCAATTGGAGTTGGCATCGTAAAGGCCTGTGATCAAATTTTTCTTGTTCCTATTAGAAGCTCGGGCATGGAAGAACTTGGTATTTTTGTCCCCTTGGAAAAGCCAAAGAGTGCGAGATCTTTGAGCCCAATAAATTTCTTGTTCTGTTAAAAGTTTATTTAATTCAGTTCTATAATTTAAGTAAACTTGTTCATTTGTGGCTGTTAAGGGACGATATAGTAATTTACTTATTTTTTTAGTGAGGAATTTAATTCTTCCGGTTGATTTAAATCGTTGTTGGTTTTGCCATTCTTCTAGGTATGTACCTACCGCTTCAATTTTGTTTATGATTGTTCCGGGAGTGTCGGCCCAGGCCCTTTTGATTGTTTGGATATTATCTATATTATTAGCCCAGCAGCTTTCGAATCGGAAATTCTTGGAAGGTTGTGTTTTGGGTGTAGAAGCCGAACTATCTAATTCGAGAAGAAGGAAACAATGGTCAGATTTGGCAACATATTCTGTGGTGATTCGATGAGAAGGGTAGAGATCTTGCCATGCTGAATTAGCTATAAAACGATCTAGTCTTTCATGTATTACCGGGGTTAAGGGTCCTACTTTAGTCCATGTGAACCAGCCCGAAGTTGGCTTACAATCAAAGAGGTTGTTTCGAGTTAGACAATTGCGAAAATTTTTGATTTGAGATCTAGCCCTACGGGGACCTCCTTGTTTTTCCGAATCCGTTAATATTTCATTGAAATCTCCGCCGAGAAGCCAAGGGTTATTTTTTGTAGAAGGGTATAATGAATCTATGAGCTCCCATGTTTTATATTTTTGGCTAGTTTCCGGAAAACCGTGCATTCCAGTGAAAAACATTGTGGAATTATTCTTTGTAATTTGAGTATGAATGTAACGCGAGGAATAGGAAATTAAACTTATATTAATATTGTTTGCAGCAAATAAGGAAATTCCGGAACACCCTTCCGTAGGGGAAATAGAAATAATGTCTAACATACCTAATGAAAGACATAAGCGGTTACATTCCGCATTATTTATTTTAGTTTCGCATAAGAAAATGATATCGGGGTTGGTACGTTGGACATAGGACCGGAAATGTTGAACCGTCGGGGCTTGTCCAAGACCCTGATAGTTCCAGCATAGGATCCTCACTTTGCTCGGCGGGGCTGGGAATCAGCCGCCGCCGGAGAGTTTTTAGAGCTGCCCATCCCAGCTTTTGGAGTAGATCCTGACTGTTTGGATTTTTTCGGCGGGAGCGATACTTGTATTGGAGAGTGGCGTTTCATGCCTCGGTTTGTTTGGGTTGGTGCAGGTGCAGGTACAGGAACAGGTGCAGGGGCTGCATCATTGGGGTAAGTTTTAAGTAACCACTGATTAAAGTCATTGAATATTGTATCAGTGGGTTTAGAAGGCTTACTCGACTCAGAGTCAAAATTTTTAATCTGCTCAGCAGTAGGGCTAGGGACACCATAATCATCCGTGGTGTCCAAATCATCATCAGAACCATCTTCCGGAATGGGATAGATGGTGTTCAGGGGTTGGGGCTCAAGAGGAGCTTTTTGCTTCAAATCAGCTGCAGGGAGATCTTTAACAGAATTGGGGCCATCATCCATGGTCCTGTCGACGTTTTGGGCTTCCTCGGTTGCTTGTTCCGTAAATGAGGCGGCATCGCCTTCATTTATAGGGCCTATATATTGGAGAATGATTGTGATTAGAAACTTATAACTATTTGTATATAGGATGAGGAGGAAGTAAAATAGTTTACCCATATTGTTCTGTTCGTTAGGAGGAGCTGTAGGATTGGCCGGAGCTGCTGGGATATTCGTTGGGGCCACTATGAGAAAAACAGAATGTAAATATTTTGATAGAAAGATTGGGGGTGAGAAAACAAGTGAAAAAAGAGGTTATTGTAAATGGTAATATAAAGTTACCATTCACTGGAGGGATGTTTGGATTCAGATTCGGTTCCACATTGCGGATACGCCCACGAATGCCAAATGGGCGACGTCTAGGAGGAAGGTAACGGAGCCATTCTCCGTATTGCAACTTATTGAGATCGAGTGAGGATCGGATAGGGCAATTCTCTAATGTGTGACTGATAATACCACAACCAGGGCAGAGAGTTGGGAGTCTTTCATGCTGAATACGGCACATAATTTTGTTTTCACCAGAACCAATAAAAACAAATCGGGTGACAGGTTTTGTGATGTTGAGCAGGATTTCAACTCGAAGGAAGTCCTTCATATTTCCTTCGACTTCGCGGGTATCCGTCCGGAGGACGTTGCCAACCATTGATCCTAGAGCATGTCTCACCAGATGGGATCGGTCAACATCAACATAGAGCGAATCAGGGAGGGAGAAGATTCGGATCCAAATTCTCATGGTGTTGAAATTGTAGTCGCTTAAGGCTTTGGCTGGAACATATTCAGTTACTGCTAACCATTCATCCTTGTACAGCCAAGGTCCGCGATTGATGATCTCATAGCAATTCTTGATTTCCTTGAGTCCATGTGAACCAGCCCGAAGTTGGCTTACAATCAAAGAGGTTGTTTCGAGTTAGACAATTGCGAAAATTTTTGATTTGAGATCTAGCCCTACGGGGACCTCCTTGTTTTTCCGAATCCGTTAATATTTCATTGAAATCTCCGCCGAGAAGCCAAGGGTTATTTTTTGTAGAAGGGTATAATGAATCTATGAGCTCCCATGTTTTATATTTTTGGCTAGTTTCCGGAAAACCGTGCATTCCAGTGAAAAACATTGTGGAATTATTCTTTGTAATTTGAGTATGAATGTAACGCGAGGAATAGGAAATTAAACTTATATTAATATTGTTTGCAGCAAATAAGGAAATTCCGGAACACCCTTCCGTAGGGGAAATAGAAATAATGTCTAACATACCTAATGAAAGACATAAGCGGTTACATTCCGCATTATTTATTTTAGTTTCGCATAAGAAAATGATATCGGGGTTGGTACGTTGGACATAGGACCGGAAATGTTGAACCGTCGGGGCTTGTCCAAGACCCTGATAGTTCCAGCATAGGATCCTCACTTTGCTCGGCGGGGCTGGGAATCAGCCGCCGCCGGAGAGTTTTTAGAGCTGCCCATCCCAGCTTTTGGAGTAGATCCTGACTGTTTGGATTTTTTCGGCGGGAGCGATACTTGTATTGGAGAGTGGCGTTTCATGCCTCGGTTTGTTTGGGTTGGTGCAGGTGCAGGTACAGGAACAGGTGCAGGGGCTGCATCATTGGGGTAAGTTTTAAGTAACCACTGATTAAAGTCATTGAATATTGTATCAGTGGGTTTAGAAGGCTTACTCGACTCAGAGTCAAAATTTTTAATCTGCTCAGCAGTAGGGCTAGGGACACCATAATCATCCGTGGTGTCCCAATCATCATCAGAACCATCTTCCGGAATGGGATAGATGGTGTTCAGGGGTTGGGGCTCAAGAGGAGCTTTTTGCTTCAAATCAGCTGCAGGGAGATCTTTAACAGAATTGGGGCCATCATCCATGGTCCTGTCGACGTTTTGGGCTTCCTTGGTTGCTTGTTCCGTAAATGAGGCGGCATCGCCTTCATTTATAGGGCCTATATATTGGAGAATGATTGTGATTAGAAACTTATAACTATTTGTATATAGGATGAGGAGGAAGTAAAATAGTTTACCCATATTGTTCTGTTCGTTAGGAGGAGCTGTAGGATTGGCCGGAGCTGCTGGGATATTCGTTGGGGCCACTATGAGAAAAACAGAATGTAAATATTTTGATAGAAAGATTGGGGGTGAGAAAACAAGTGAAAAAAGAGGTTATTGTAAATGGTAATATAAAGTTACCATTCACTGGAGGGATGTTTGGATTCAGATTCGGTTCCACATTGCGGATACGCCCACGAATGCCAACTGGGCGACGTCTAGGAGGAAGGTAACGGAGCCATTCTCCGTATTGCAACTTATTGAGATCGAGTGAGGATCGGATAGGGCAATTCTCTAATGTGTGACTGATAATACCACAACCAGGGCAGAGAGTTGGGAGTCTTTCATGCTGAATACGGCACATAATTTTGTTTTCACCAGAACCAATAAAAACAAATCGGGTGACAGGTTTTGTGATGTTGAGCAGGATTTCAACTCGAAGGAAGTCCTTCATATTTCCTTCGACTTCGCGGGTATCCGTCCGGAGGACGTTGCCAACCATTGATCCTAGAGCATGTCTCACCAGATGGGATCGGTCAACATCAACATAGAGCGAATCAGGGAGGGAGAAGATTCGGATCCAAATTCTCATGGTGTTGAAATTGTAGTCGCTTAAGGCTTTGGCTGGAACATATTCAGTTACTGCTAACCATTCATCCTTGTACAGCCAAGGTCCGCGATTGATGATCTCATAGCAATTCTTGATTTCCTTGAACTTAATTTTGAGGAAGTTATCTTGTATTACCGATATAGAAACTACCTCATTCGGCTTCCAGATTCCTTCGAATGCATTGACAACTGCATATATGTCTAACGCTTTAGACGAGATAAAGCATCCGATTACAATGAGCTTGGGATCTTCCTTGATAACATCCCAACCAAAGTCGGGTGTGTAGAGCAGTTCCGCTTCTTCGTTCGTTAGGTTGATAGAGCTGTGTTGGGGAATAGATAAGGATGAAGCCATCGATAGGTTTGGTAGGTTTGGGATAGTATGATGATAGAGAAGGGTTTGTGGGTTGGGGTAGTTATGATTCACATATATAAAGAAAATAATTGAGTTGGTTAATATAAGGAAAGTGGATAGAGGAGATTTTGAAAACGTAATTAGTGATTGGAAAATATATATTCTATTAAAATCATAAAATAAACTATATAATAAACTTTCCTTAAATAAAAAGAAAGAATTATTAAGGAAATAATTGTTAAGGGCAGATCTTAAGTATCCATATAATTTTTTATTAAAGTTTAAAAGTAGTACTAGAATTAAATTATAGAAGTGTTGGCTAAAAGTAAGGAATAAATTAGAAAAGACATGATCAATCTTGGCAATAAAATTAGATATTTTAAAGGTCGTATATTTAAGACGGAGAGAAAGTTTAGGAGATGCAGTTAATAGAAAATAAATTAAGGAAAGTACTGAGATTAATTCCATTAACTGTGCTATTCTCGTAAAAGAAACAGCAAGGTTTAAGGATTGTGAATTTAGAAATAAAGTAAATTGTATTAAATAGATTGTATAGAAGTTGAAAGTAATTTTAATAGGTAAATAACTTGTGAACCATGATAAAAACGGAAGGATATGGTATCTATTAGCTATATTTGAGACTGTTATACTGGGAAATTTATGAAGATTAAAACCGGTAATAAATGTTGCAGGAGGGAATATAGAAAGTAAAACATAACTTGTTGGTTTTATTAAAACCCAGTGAATAATTGCTCTTGATTTAAGTATAGGGTTCCACCAGAAGTATTGACTAGAAAAAATGAGGAGGGATAAGAATGATAATTTAAAATTTTGCAAGTAGTGAAAAGAGAGGTAGCCCCTAAAGTATAGGGTAGTTATAAAATCCCTTGAAAGGGCTAGAGAGAGGTCACCTAATGAGGTGTAGTAGTAGCCACGATTTTTAAAATCGGTTGAGCATAAAATTAAACATACAAAATTGCATACATGAAGCAGACAGACAGAAGCATGTAACTCAAAGAAATATCCTAGAGGCATGCATCTATGAGTAATGATCAACCGAATAAAAAGCATAAAGCAAAAGAAAGCAAAAGGAAAGCAACACAAAATAATTACAGACCCAGGGAGAGGAGGAAGCGGGGAATAGAAAATTAATATAGACCAAATGAGCAAAAAAATGAAGGGGGAAGGCAAATTAAATTATCTACAACTACATAATTACAAATCCAAGGAATAATACAACATGAGGAGTCGAAAGACCTGCAGAATTGCATGGTAAAGATGTCATTTGGTTTCAATATCTGCAAAAAGGTAAAAATGCATATAAGAGAACCTTTGAGAGTATAGTTATAGATTAAGATAGGAGACTTAACAGTATTTACATATAGGTGAATAGATTTAGCAGTCCATTCAGAATTTATAAATGATATGGGAGAAAAAGGATTAGCTTTAGAATAATAAAGTATAGTAATGCAATGTGTACAATCTGGAACAGAAAATAAAATTTGGTAGATACATATTAGGTATGTATTAGATGTGTTTGTAATGTATATGTAAAAAGTAATGACACAGATATCATTATAAGAGTTGTAGATCAGAATCATTAAAGCAACTATGAGATTTATAGTACATATTTTAACCAAATTGGGAGGATGGTTCTAAAAACATGAGACCAATAAGAACATTTATAATTCGTGTTGATTCTGTGTATTACTTGCGAGCAGAATAATTGGAGTAAGACAATATACATCAAAGAGTTAGCTTGGTTAATAGAAAAAGTGTGATTAAAGTTAAATAATCCCATAGGGTGGGCTTGAATAGTTTTCCCTTGAAGGGCTGGTATATAGAGATCAGAAGTGGTAGAGAAAACTAATAAAGAAAAAAGAGCATGTAAATTGAAAGAGAATAAAGAGCCAGAGTTAAGGAATATATAAAAAAATGGTTGCAAGTATGAAATTATAATGGAATAGACTAAATTGATATGGATGTTGAAAATATATGTGTTTAAAAAAGGGTAAGAATATGATTTAAAAATCAGATTAAAAATTAATAACCAAGCAGCAGTGAGGCTTATAGAGAATATGGCAAAGAATTTAAAGAAAAAGATACTTAATATAAAATGAGAGTTATACAGTATAAGGCCATATAACCAAGACAGACCAGAGAGGATAAAGAAATAGATGCTTAAAATAAAAAGAGTACATGATGAGAGCAAGAAGATAAAAAAAGATAAAACCATAGGTATAATTCGAGCCAAAGAATAAAAGAGTAAAACAGTTTAAAATGGTGAGAGAAGAACAGAAAAAGACCTTTGTGATATGCTTCCAGAAAATAGTATGTCTTGATCCAAAGCAGAGTAAGGGATACCAGATCTGGATAAGGAAGAATATGCAGTCAGTTAATAAACACAGATAAAAATAAAAAGGGAATAATATAAAGAATAGAGGAATAGAAGAATATATATTTGCCCCATATTTGGTTGATACCCAGGACGGTAGATGAAAGGCCGGATCGAAAAAATGATGCTCCTTTCTGTCTCCATTGAGATGGGTTCCAAACGACTTCCTATGGAGCCTGAGAAGAAGGGGGCAGAGAAACAGAACGAGAATAAAAAAGGTTAGAGATGGGGATACGGATAAAGAATTGAGGAAATAAATAAGTAATAATAATAAGCAATCGGAATTTAGCAAACCCAAGAACAATGTCGGCGGTTTAGATTTCCTGAAGAAAAAAATTAGGGTTAAACAAAATTGAGAAGATGAAACGGTTTGAGATAGAGCCGATTTGCATCTGGAAAAACAACACATGATTTAACAAAAAGAAAAAAGGAATTAAAAGAATAGTAGAGATTAACAAAACCAGACTGTCGGCCCCTTCATGGGAGACGATCGGGGAGAAGGGGGGATTGCTCCGGAACAACAGAAAGACATAAAAGAAAAAAACCATGAAAAGATCATAGATATGTAAGGGAAAGAAAGATAAAGGGAATATGAAGGGGAAAAAAGAGTGTCTGACCGCACCAGACGGAGGCAGATCGGGGGCATGCAAGTGCTTCCGCCGAGAAAGATTCCATTTTCCATAAAGAACAGATCTGGTGGCGAGAGAGAGCCTCAGATCGATTCTTAATAACACCGAACGGATCTTGCTACAAGAAATTAAAAAACACATTATAAACCAGTTTAAAAGATGAAAAGCTAAAATAAATAGGAAGAAGACTCCTTTTCCGTTTGTTACAGATCTGGTGGCGAGGGGGAAACCCATATCGGATTGCATAAGAACCGAGCACATCTCGCAACAAAATAACAGAAAATGCTTTAGAAGTCGGAAAAAAGAGTTAAAACAATGAAATAATAAAATTGAAGTAAACAAAGTAGGATGGGGTGGGACGGCTCTTGGCCTTCTCTTACCATTTCCCAATGGTGCCAATTGAATCCGGTTAGATGATAATGATTGCATTTTCGGCGGAATATGGAAGGGTGACGTGAGGGAGAGGGGAAGTGCGTGGAGGAGAGAGGGAAAAACCGCCGGAAAACAAGGAAAAAAGAAAGGAAAATGCAAACACTCACTAGAAACCCCGGAGAGAATTGAGAGCCATCCCACCCACCCGTTACCCCGTTGGAATTTTAACTAAGTAAAAAGTATAAAATCGAGGTTTTTCAATATAATTGTGTTGAAAAGCTCCTAATCAATTACATGAACTCCTAAAATTTGATTAAAACTTGTTTTGCGGTCCTTTTTGTAGAGGTTTCGGACTAGCAGGTCTAAATGGGCCTTTCAATGGACCCGTTGGAATTTTAACTGAGTAAAAAGTACAGAAATTGAGGTTTTGCAATATAATTGTGTTGAAAAGCTCCTAATCATTTATTTGAACTCCTAATATTTGAATAAAACATTTTTGCGGTCCTTTTTGTAGAGGTTTCAGACGAGCAGGTCTAAATGGGCCCGTTGGAATTTTAACTGAGTAAAATGTATAAAATCGAGGTTTCTCAATATAATTGTGTTGAAAAGCTCCTAATCAAATACATAAACTCCTAAAATTTGATTAAAACTTTTTTTGCAGTCCTTTTTGTAGAGGTTTCGGACGAGCGGGTCGAAATGGGACTTTCAATGGACCCGTTGAAATTTTAACTGAGTAAAAAGTACAGAAATTGAGGTTTTGCAATATTGTTGAAAAGCTCCTAATAAATTATTTGAACTCCTAAAATTTGATTAAAACTTGTTTTGCGGTCCTTTTTGTAGAGGTTTCAGACGAGCAGGTCTAAATGGGCCTTTCAACGGACCCTTTGGAATTTTGCAGTCCTTTTCGTAGAGGTTTCGGAGGAGCGGGTCGAAATGGGCCTTTCAATGGACCCGTTAAAATTTTAACTTAGTAAAAAGTACAGAAATTGAGGTTTTGCAATATAATCGTGTTGAAAAGCTCCTAATAAATTATTTGAACTCCTAAAATTTGATTAAAACTTGTTTTGTGGTCCTTTTTGTAGAGGTTTCGGACGAGCAGGTCTAAATGGGCCTTTCAATGGACCCGTTAGAATTTTAACTGAGTAAAAAGTAAAGAAATTGAGGTTTTGCAATATAATTGTGTTGAAAAGCTCCTAATAAATTACATGAACTCCTAAAATTTGAATAAAACATTTTTGCGGTCCTTTTTGTAGAGGTTTCGGACGAGCGGGTCGAAATGGGCCTTTCAATGGGCTCGTTGGAATTTTAACTAAGTAAAAAGTATAAAATCGAGGTTTTTCAATATAATTGTGTTGAAAAGCTCCTAATCAATTACATGAACTCCTAAAATATGATTAAAACTTGTTTTGCAGTCCTTTTTGTGTAGGTTTCGGACTAGCAAGTCTAAATGGGCCTTTCAATGGACCCGTTGGAATTTTAAATGAGTAAAAAGTACAGAAATTGAGGTTTTGCAATATAATTGTGTTGAAAAGCTCCTAATCAATTATTTGAACTTCTAATATTTGAATAAAACATTTTTGCGGTCCTTTTTGTAGAGGTTTCGGACGAGCGGGTCGAAATGGGCCTTTCAATGGGCCCGTTGGAATTTTAACTAAGTAAAAAGTATAAAATCTAGGTTTTTCAATATAATTGTGTTGCAAAGATCCTAATCAATTACATGAACTCCTAAAATTTGATTAAAACTTGTTTTGCGGTCCTTTTTGTAGAGGTTTCGGACTAGCAGGTCTAAATGGGCCTTTCAATGGACCCGTTGGAATTTTAACTGAGTAAAAAGTACGGAAATTGAGGTTTTGCAGTATAATTGTGTTGAAAAGCTCCTAATCATTTATTTGAACTCCTAATATTTGAATAAAACATTTTTGCGGTCGTTTTTGTAGAGGTTTTAGACGAGCAGGTCTAAATGGGCCTTTCAATGGGCCCATTGGAATTTTAACTGAGTAAAATGTATAAAATTGAGGTTTTTCAATATAATTGTGTTGAAAAGCTCCTAATCAATTACATAAACTCCTAAATTTTGATTAAAACTTTTTTTGCAGTCCTTTTTCTAGAGGTTTCGGACGAGCGGGTCGAAATGGGACTTTCAATGGACCCGTTGAAATTTTAACTGAGTAAAAAGTACAGAAATTGAGGTTTTGCAATATAATTGAGTTGAAAAGATCCTAATCAATTACATGAACTCCTAAAATTTGATTAAAACTTGTTTTGCAGTCCTTTTTGTAGAGGATTCAGAGGAGCGGGTCGAAATGGGCATTTCAATGGACCCGTTGGAATTTTAACTAAGTAAAAAGTACAGAAATTGAGGTTTTGCAATATAATTGTGTTGAAAAGCTCCTAATCAATTATTTGAACTCCTAATATTTGAATAAAACATTTTTGCGGTCCTTTTTGTAGAGGTTTCGGACGAGCGGGTCGAAATGGGCCTTTCAATGGGCCCGTTGGAATTTTAACTAAGTAAAAGTATAAAATCGAGGGTTTTCAATATAATTGTGTTGAAAAGCTCCTAATCAATTACACGAACTCCTAAAATTTGATTAAAACTTGTTTTACGGTCCTTTTTGTAGAGGTTTCGGACTAGTAGGTCTAAATGGGCCTTTCAATGGACCCGTTGGAATTTTAACTGAGTAAAAAGTACAAAAATTGAGGTTTTGTAATATAATTGTGTTGAAAAGTTCCTAATCATTTATTTGAACTCCTAATATTTGAATAAAATATTTTTGCGGTCCTTTTTGTAGAGGTTTCAGACGAGCAGGTCTAAATGGGCCTTTCAATGGGCCCGTTGGAATTTTAACTGAGTAAAATGTATAAAATCAAGGTTTTTCAATATAATTGTGTTGAAAAGCTCCTAATCAATTACATAAACTCCTAAAATTTGATTATAACTTTTTTGCAGTCCTTTTTGTAGAGGTTTCGGACGAGCGGGTCGATATGGGACTTTCAATGGACCTGTTGAAATTTTAATTGAGTAAAAAGTACTGAAATTGAGGTTTTGCAATATAATTGTGTTGAAAAGCTCATAATCAATTATTTGAACTCCTAAAATTTGATTAAAACTTTTTTGCGGTCCTTTTTGTATAGGTTTCGGACGAGTAGGTCTAAATGGGCCTTTCAATGGACTCGTTGGAATTTTAACTTAGTAAAAAGTACAGAAATTGAGGTTTTGCAATATAATTGTGTTGAAAAGCTCCTAATCAATTACATAAACTCCTAAAATTTGATTAAAACTTTTTTGCAGTCCTTTTTGTATAGTTTTCGGACGAGCGGGTCGAAATGGGACTTTCAATGGACCCGTTGAAATTTTAACCGAGTAAAAAGTACAAAAATTGAGGTTTTGCAATATAATTATGTTGAAAAGCTCCTAATCAATTATTTGAACTCCTAAAAATTTGATTAAAACTTGTTTTGTGGTCCATTTTGTAGAGGTTTCGGACGAGCAGGTCTAAATGGGACTTTCAATGGACCCATTGGAATTTTAACTGAGTAAAAAGTACAGAAATTGTGGTTTTGCAATATAATTGTGTTGAAAAGCTCATAATCAATTACGTGAACTCCTAAAATTTGATTAAAACTTGTTTTGCAGTCCTTTTTGTAGAGGTTTCGGAGGAGCGAGTCAAAATGGGCCTTTCAATGGACCCGTTATAATTTTAACTTAGTAAAAAGTACAGAAATTGAGATTTTGCAATATAATTGTGTTGAAAAGCTCTTAATCAATTATTTTAACTCCTTATATTTGAATAAAACATTTTTGCGGTCCTTTTTGTAGAGGTTTCAGACGAGCAGGTCTAAATGGGCCTTTCAATGGGCCCGTTGGAATTTTAACTGAGTAAAAAGTATAAAATTGAGATTTTTCAATATAATTGTGTTGAAAAGTTCCTAATCAATTATTTGAACTCCTAAAATTTGATTAAAACTATTTTGTGGTGCTTTTTGTCGAGGTTTCGGACGAGCAGGTCTAAAGTGGCCTTTCAATGGACCCGTTAGAATTTTAACTGAGTAAAAAGTACAGAAATTGAGGTTTTTCCATATAATTGTGTTGAAAAGCTCCTAATAAATTATTTGAACTCCTAATATTTGAATAAAACATTTTTGCGGTCTTTTTTGTAGAGGTTTCAGACGAGCGGGTTGAAATGGGCCTTTCAATGGGCCCGTTAGAATTTTAACTAAGTAAAAAGTATAAAATAGAGGTTCTTCAATATAATTGTGTTGAAAAGCTCCTAATCAATTACATGAACTCCTAAAATTTGATTAAAACTTGTTTTGCAGTCCTTTTTGTAGAGGTTTCGGAGGAGCGGGTCGAAATGGGCATTTCAATGGACCCGTTGGAATTTTAACTGAGTAAAAAGTACAGAAATTGAGGTTTTGCAATATAATTGTGTTGAAAAGCTCCTAATCAATTATTTGAACTCCTAAAATTTGATTAAAACTTGTTTTGCGGTCCTTTTTGTAGAGGTTTCGGACGAGCAGGTATAAATGAGCCTTTCAATGGACCCGTTGGAATTTTAACTGAGTAAAAAGTACATAAATAGAGGTTTTGCAATATAATTGTGTTGAAAAGCTCCTAATCAATTACATGAACTCCTAAAATTTGATTAAAACTTGCTTTGCGGTCCTTTATGTAGAGGTTTCGGACGTGCAGGTCTAAAAGGGCCTTTCAGTGGAACCTTTGGAATTTTAACTGAGTAAAATGTATAGAAATTAAAGTTTTGCAATATAATTATGTTGAAAAGCTTCTAATCATTTATTTGAACTGCTAAAATTTGTTTAAAACTTATTTGCAGTCCTTTTTGTATCAGTTTTGGACGAGCAGGTCTAAATGGACCGTACAATGGACCCGTTGGAATTTTAACTGAGTAAAAAGTAAAGAAATTGAGGTTTTGCAATATAATTGTGTTGAAAAGCTCCTAATAAATTATTTGAACTCCTAATATTTGAATAAAACATTTTTGCGGTCTTTTTTGTAGAGGTTTCAGACGAGCGGGTTGAAATGGGCCTTTCAATGGGCCCGTTGGAATTTTAACTAAGTAAAAAGTATAAAATAGAGGTTCTTCAATATAATTGTGTTGAAAAGCTCCTAATCAATTACATGAACTCCTAAAATTTGATTAAAACTTGTTTTGCAGTCCTTTTTGTAGAGGTTTCGGTGGAGCGGGTCGAAATGGGCATTTCAATGGACCCGTTGGAATTTTAACTGAGTAAAAAGTACAGAAATTGAGGTTTTGCAATATAATTGTGTTGAAAAGCTCCTAATCAATTATTTGAACTCCTAAAATTTGATTAAAACTTGTTTTGCGGTCCTTTTTGTAGAGGTTTCGGACGAGCAGGTATAAATGGGCCTTTCAATGGACCCGTTGGAATTTTAACTGAGTAAAAAGTACATAAATAGAGGTTTTGCAATATAATTGTGTTGAAAAGCTCCTAATCAATTACATGAACTCCTAAAATTTGATTAAAACTTGCTTTGCGGTCCTTTATGTAGAGGTTTCGGACGTGCAGGTCTAAAAGGGCCTTTCAGTGGAACCGTTGGAATTTTAACTGAGTAAAATGTATAAAAATTAAAGTTTTGCAATATAATTATGTTGAAAAGCTTCTAATCATTTATTTGAACTGCTAAAATTTGTTTAAAACTTAGTTGCAGTCCTTTTTGTATTAGTTTTGGACGAGCAGGTCTAAATGGATCGTACAATGGACCAGTTGGAATTTTAACTGAGTAAAAAGTAAAGAAATTGAGGTTTTGCAATATAATTGTGTTGAAAATCTCCTAATAAATTATTTTAACTCCTAATATTTGAATAAAACATTTTTGCGGTCCTTTTTGTAGAGGTTTCAGACGAGCAGGTCTAAATGGGCCTTTCAATGGGCCCGTTTGAATTTTAACTGAATAAAATGTTTAAAATCGAGGTTTTTCAATATAATTGTGTTGAAATGCTCCTAATCAATTACATAAACTCCTATAATTTGATTAAAACTTTTTTTGCAGTCCTTTTTGTTGAGGTTTCGGACGAGCGGGTCTAAATGGGACTTTAAATGGACCCGTTAAAATTTTAACTAAGTAAAAAGTACAGAAATTGAGGTTTTGCAATATAATTGTGTTGAAAAGCTCCTAATAAATTATTTGAACTCCTAATATTTGAATAAAACATTTTTGCGGTCCTCTTTGTAGAGGTTTCGGACGAGCGGGTCGAAATGGGCCTTTCAATGGGCCCGTTGGAAATTTAACTAAGTAAAAAGTATAAAATGAGGTTTTTCAATATAATTGTGTTGAAAAGATCCTAATCAATTATATGAACTCCTAAAATTTATTTAAAACTTATTTTGCGGTCCTTTTTGTAGAGGTTTCGGACTAGCAGGTCTAAATGGGCCTTTCAATGGACCCATTGGAATTTTAACTGAGTAAAAAGTACAGAAATTGAGGTTTTGAAATATAATTGTGTTGAAAAGCTCCTAATCAATTACATGAACTCCTAAAATTTGATTAAAACTTGTTTTGCTGTCCTTTTTGTAGAGGTTTCAGAGGAGCGGGTCGAAATGGGCATTTCAATGGACCCGTTGGAATTTTAACGGAGTAAAAAGTACAGAAATTGAGGTTTTGCAATATAATTGTGTTGAAAAGCTCCTAATCAATTATTTGAACTCCTAATATTTGAATAAAACATTTTTGCGGTCCTTTTTGTAGAGGTTTCGGACGAGCGGGTAGAAATGGGCCTTTCAATGGGCCTGTTTGAATTTTAACTAAGTAAAAAGTATAAAATCGAGGTTTTTCAATATAATTGTGTTGAAAAGCTCCTAATCAATTATTTGAACTCCTAAAATTTGATTAAAACTAGTTTTGTGGTCCTTTTTGTAGAGGTTTCGGAGGAGCGGGTCGAAATGGGCATTTCAATGGACCCGTTGGAATTTTAACCGAGTAAAAAGTACAGAAATTGAGGTTTTGCAATATAATTGTGTTGAAAAGCTCCTAATCAATTATTTGAACTCCTAATATTTGAATAAAACATTTTTGCGGTCCTTTTTGTAGAGGTTTCGGACGAGCGGGTCGAAATGGGCCTTTCAATGGGCCTGTTGGAATTTTAAATAAGTAAAAAGTATAAAATCGAGGTTTTTCAATATAATTCTGTTGAAAAGCTCATAGTCAATTATTTGAACTCCTAAAATTTGATTAAAACTAGTTTTGCGGTCCTTTTGGTAGAGGTTTCGGACTAGCAGGTCTAAATGGGCCTTTCAATGGACCCGTTGGAATTTTAACTGTGTAAAAATTACAGAAATTGAGGTTTTGCAATATAATTGTGTTGAAAAGCTCCTAATCATTTATTTGAACTCCTAATATTTGAATAAAACATTTTTGCGGTCCTTTTTGTAGAGGTTTCAGACGAGAAGGTCTAAATGGGCCTTTCAATGGGCCCGTTGGAATTTTAACTGAGTAAAATGTATAAAATCGAGGTTTTTCAATATAATTGGGTCGAAATGGGACTTTCAATGGACCCGTTGAAATTTTAACTGCGTAAAAAGTACAGAAATTGAGGTTTTGCAATATAATTGTGTTGAAAAGCTCTTAATCAATTATTTGAACTCCTAAAATTTGATTAAAACTTGTTTTGCGGTCCTTTTTGTAGAGGTTTCGGACGAGCAGGTCTAAATGGGCCTTTCAATGGACCCGTTGGAATTTTAACTGAGTAAAAAGTACATAAAATTAGGTTTTTCAATATAATTGTGTTGAAAAGATCCTATTCAATTACATGAACTCCTAAAATTTGATTAAAACTTGTTTTGCTGTCCTCTTTGTAGAGGTTTCGGAGGAGCGGGTCGAAATGGGCATTTCAATGGACCCGTTGGAATTTTAACTGAGTAAAAAGTACAGAAATTGAGGTTTTGCAATATAATTGTGTTGAAAAGCTCCTAATAAATTATTTGAACTCCTAATATTTGAATAAAACATTTTTGCGGTACTCTTTGTAGAGGTTTCGGACGAGCGGGTCGAAATGGGCCTTTCAATGGGCCCGTTAGAAATTTAACTAAGTAAAAAGTATAAAATCGAGGTTTTTCAATATAATAGTGTTGAAAAGATCCTAATCAATTACATGAGCTCCTAAAATTTATTTAAAACTTGTTCTGCGGTCCTTTTTGTACAGGTTTCGGACTAGCATGTCTAAATGGGCCTTTCAATTGACCCGTTCGAATTTTAACTGAGTAAAAAGTACCGAAATTGAGGTTTTGCAATATAATTGTGTTGAAAATCTCCTAATCAATTACATGAACTCCTAAAATTTGATTAAAACTTGTTTTGCAGTTCTTTTTGTTGAGGTTTCGGAGGAGCGGGTCGAAATGGGCATTTCAATGGACCCGTTGGAATTTTAACCGAGTAAAAAGTACAGAAATTGAGGTTTTGCAATATAATTGTGTTGAAAAGCTCCTAATCAATTATTTGAACTCCTAATATTTGAATAAAACATTTTTGCGGTCCTTTTTGTAGAGGTTTCGGACGAGCGGGTCGAAATGGGCCTTTCAATGGGCCCGTTAGAATTTTAACTAAGTAAAAAGTATAAAATCGAGGTTTTTCAATATAATTGTGTTGAAAAGCTCCTAATCAATAATTTGAACTCCTAAAATTTGATTAAAACTAGTTTTGCGGTCCTTTTTGTAGAGGTTTCGGACTAGCAGGTCTAAATGGGCCTTTCAATGGACCCGTTGGAATTTTAACTGTGTAAAAATTACAGAAATTGTGGTTTTGCAATATAATTGTGTTGAAAAGCTCCTAATCATTTATTTGAACTCCTAATATTTGAATAAAACATTTTTGAGGTCCTTTTTGTAGAGGTTTCAGACGAGCAGGTCTAAATGGGCCTTTCAATGGGCCCGTTGGAATTTTAACTGAGTAAAATGTATAAAATCGAGGTTTTTCAATATAATTGTGTTGAAAAGCTCCTAATCAATTACATAAAATCCTAAAATTTGATTAAAACTTTTTTTGCAGTCCTTTTTGTAGAGGTTTCGGACGAGCGGGTCGAAATGGGACTTTCAATGGACCCGTTGAAATTTTAACTGAGTAAAAAGTACAGAAATTGAGGTTTTGCAATATAATTGTGTTGAAAAGCTCCTAATCAATTATTTGAACTCCTAAAATTTGATTAAAACTTGTTTTGCGGTCCTTTTTGTAGAGGTTTCGGACGAGCAGGTCTAAATGGGCCTTTCAATGGACCCGTTGGAATTTTAACTGAGTAAAAAGTACATAAAATTAGGTTTTTCAATATAATTGTGTTGAAAAGCTCCTAATCAATTATTTGAACTCCTAATATTTGAATAAAACATTTTTGCGGTCCTCTTTGAAGAGGTTTCGGACGAGCGGGTCGAAATGGGCCTTTCAATGGGCCCGTTGGAAATTTAACTGAGTAAAAAGTATAAAATCGAGGTTTTTCAATATAATTGTGTTGAAAAGATCCTAATCAATTACATGAAATCCTAAAATTTATTTAAAACTTGTTTTACGGTCCTTTTTGTAGAGGTTTCGGACTAGCAGGTCTAAATGGGCCTTTAAAAGGACCCGTTGGAATTTTAACTGAGTAAAAAGTACAGAAATTGAGGTTTTGCAATATAATTGTGTTGAAAAGCTCCTAATCAATTACATGAACTCCTAAAATTTGATTAAAACTTGTTTTGCTGTCCTTTTTGTAGAGGTTTCGGAGGAGCGGGTCGAAATGGGCATTTCAATGGACCCGTTGGAATTTTAACCGAGTAAAAAGTACAGAAATTGAGGTTTTGCAATATAATTGTGTTGAGAAGCTCCTAATCAATTATTTGAACTCCTAATATTTGAATAAAACATTTTTGCGGTCCTTTTTGTAGAGGTTTCGGACGAGCGGGTCGAAATGGGCCTTTCAATGGGCCTGTTGGAATTTTAAATAAGTAAAAAGTATAAAATCGAAGTTTTTCAATATAATTGTGTTGAAAAGCTCATAGTCAATTATTTGAACTCCTAAAATTTGATTAAAACTAGTTTTGCGGTCCTTTTTGTAGAGGTTTCGGACTAGCAGGTCTAAATGGGCCTTTCAATGGACCCGTTGGAATTTTAACTGTGTAAAAATTACAGAAATTGAGGTTTTGCAATATAATTGTGTTGAAAAGCTCCTAATCATTTATTTGAACTCCTAATATTTGAATAAAACATTTTTGCGGTCCTTTTTGTAGAGGTTTCAGACGAGAAGGTCTAAATGGGCCTTTCAATGGGCCCGTTGGAATTTTAACTGAGTAAAATGTATAAAATCGAGGTTTTTCAATATAATTGTGTTGAAAAGCTCCTAATCAATTACATAAAAACCTAAAATTTGATTAAAAGTTTTTTTGCAGTCCTTTTTGTAGAGGTTTCGGACGAGCGGGTCGAAATGGGACTTTCAATGGACCCGTTGAAATTTTAACTGAGTAAAAAGTACAGAAATTGAGGTTTTGCAATATAATTGTGTTGAAAAGCTCCTAATCAATTATTTGAACTCCTAAAATTTGATTAAAACTTGTTTTGCGGTCCTTTTTGTAGAGGTTTCGGACGAGCAGGTCTAAATGGGCCTTTCAATGGACCCGTTGGAATTTTAACTGAGTAAAAAGTACATAAAATTAGGTTTTTCAATATAATTGTGTTGAAAAGATCCTAATCAATTACATGAACTCCTAAAATTTGATTAAAACTTGTTTTGCAGTCGTTTTTGTAGAGGTTTCGGAGGAGCGGGTCTAAATGGGCCTTTCAATGGACCCGTTATAATTTTAACTTAGTAAAAAGTACATAAATTGAGGTTTTGCAATATAATTGTGTTGAAAAGCTCCTAATCAATTATTTGAACTCCTAAAATTTGATTAAAACTTCTTTTGCGGTCCTTTTTGTAGAGGTTTCGGACGAGCGGGTCGAAATGGGCCTTTCAATGGGCCTATTGGAATTTTAACTAACTAAAAAGTATAAAATCGAGGTTTTGCAATATAATTGTGTTGAAAAGCTCCTAATCAATTATTTGAACTCCTAAAATTTGATTAAAACTAGTTTTGCGGTCCTTTTTGTAGAGGTTTCGGACTAGCATGTCTAAATGGGCCTTTCAATGGACCCGTTGGAATTTTAACTATGTAAAAATTACAGAAATTGAGGTTTTCCAATATAATTGTGTTGAAAAGCTCCTAATCATTTATTTGAACTCCTAATATTTGAATAAAACATTTTTGCGGTCCTTTTTGTAGAGGTTTCAGACGAGTAGGTCTAAATGGGCCTTTCAATGGGCCCGTTGGAATTTTAACTGAGTAAAATGTATAAAATCGAGGTTTTTCAATATAATTGTGTTGAAAAGCTCCTAACCAATTACATAAAATCCTAAAATTTGATTAAAATTTTTTGCAGTCCTTTTTGTAGAGGTTTCGGACGAGCGGGTCGAAATGGGACTTTCAATGGACCAGTTGAAATTTTTTTTTGAAGAAAAACGAGCCTCATTAAAAACCCCTATTAAAATCCCCAAGCACCAGGCTTGGAGAAACCTAAAAAGGGGAAAAGAGTACCCAAAATATATTATTAAAACGAGGTTAAACCACGCAAAGTACAATATTTTTGATACAGTCAGGGTACATAGATCCAAAAGACAAAGAAGACATGGATCTAAGGGCATGGGTAGCCAACGTATGAGCTACAAAATTAGCCTCTCGGCGAATATACTGAACATGTGCCACAGAAAAATCCTCCAAAGCAGAATGAGCCTCCAGAATCATCGGCCCCAAAGGAGAAAGATCTGGCCCAAGAGAGTTGATCCTGTTTGCTAGAGAAGCACAGTCTGTCTCGAAAATCAAATGGCTCCATCCTTGAGATAGGGCAAAAGTAATGCCGGAAAGAAGACCTCTTCCTTCAGATGAAATAGCATCAGAACAACTGCCCAGCGGAAAAGCCAGGCCACCGACAACCGTCCCAGAGTCATCACGAGCAACAACACCAACCGCCGCTGCACGAGTGGAAGGATCAAAAGCCCCATCCATATTAACTTTAATAAAACCACGAGGGGGATGCCTCCAACGAGGAGAGGATGCCGAGGGGATGGGTGATGTAGTGGAGGATATAGAGTTAGAGTAGTCCTTATGGAGACTAATAGAGTTGACAGCAATTAGCCAAGGGGGTTGAAGATGTTTATTATGGATCCAGTCGTTACGCCTGTTCCAAATATTCCAAAGGGTAGTCAAAAAGAGGCCAAAAAGATCAGGAGAAAGAAGGGAAGCACCTTCCTCAAGCCATTGGAGGCCCGTAGAGGCGGAACTGTTGATAAAAGAAGAGGGAAGACCAATCAATTTAAGAGTTTCCGAGGCACCAGAGCAGTCTCAGAGAGCATGGAGAATCGACTCTGTACTAGAGTTACAAATGGGGCATGGACCAGAGTCTGGAGAAAAAGTCTGAAGGCAAACCCCAACAGGCAGGGCTCCTGCCCCCAGACGCCAACCGAAAGTTTTAACCTTAGGTAAAACCTTGAGTTTGGCAAGAAATTTCCAAAATCGAGGGGGACGAAGTCTAGGCTTAGGGGGTCGTTGCAGAAAAAGATAGCCAGATCTGATAGAATAGATACCAGAATCGTTGGGATTCCAGAGGATGGTATCTCGAGTGTCATTAATGATGGGAACAGAAAGAATGGAATTGGCATCATCCACAGTAAAGTATGCACGAACTTTGACGGGATCCCAGGCAGCTTGGTTCCGCATCATAAAATCTTGACAACGAATGTGGACTTCCTCCGATAGCTCATAGTCCCCATAGAGGTGAACAGTCGAGGAGCCTCCCCAATTATCTTGATGGATGCGTATGTTACTATTAATACCCGGACGATAGAGGAAACCACCAAATAGGTGTTGCATAGCATTATAAAGACCTTGCCAGGCAAATGAACCTCGCGAAGGACGAGAGGCATTAAGGATATTACCAGACGAGAAGTACTTGAATTTATAGATTTGTCCCAAAAGGGAGTCAGGTTCGCAAATGAGGTGCCAAAGTTGTTTGCCAAGAAGAGCAATGTTAAAATTATTGAGATCTCGGAAGCCCATACCACCAACAGATTTAGGCAAGCATACCTGGTCCCATGGGAGCATATGCCAACCTTTCTTGTTGGATTTCCCAGACCACCAATATCGACGAATGGCAGATGTCATGTCATCAATAATATTTTGGGGTAATAAATAGCAGGACATAACATATTGAGGTAAAGATTGTAAAACCGCTTTAATAAAAATTTCCCTACCACTGAAGGAAAGAAGCTGTTTGTCCTAGTTGGATAATCTATCGTGAACTTTATCACGTATAAACCCTAAAGCAAGGGTCTTACTTTTACCAATAAGAAGAGGTACCCCCAGATAGACCCCAAGATTGGAGACCTCATGTACTTGAAGATAGGAATTAATAGCTTGACGAGTAGAAGTAGGAGTGCGGGGATTGTAAAAGATAGTAGACTTATCAAAGTTGACTGCTTGCCCAGAGGCAGAGGCATAAGTCTGTAGAGCCAACTTAAGGTGTGCAGCTTCTTCGGGATTTGAGTTAAGGAAAACTATGCAATCATCAGCAAATAAGAGGTGGTTAACCTTGGGACCATGCTTACAAGCCCCTAATCCTGGGAGTAGGCCTTGTTGTTTAGCATCGGCCAAGAAGGCTGAAAGCCCTTGGGTACAAAATAGGAAAAGAAAAGGAGATAAAGGGTCACCTTGGCGGAGACCCCTTTGAGGTCGAAACAAAGGGGAAAAAGAATTGTTGACCTTAACCGTAAAGGAAACTGAAGAAATACATCTCATGATAAGAGAGACCCATGATGAGGCAAACCCCATACGGGTCATAACATTTTCGAGGAATGACCACTCGACCCTGTCAAAGGCCTTTTCCATATCAAGTTTAAGGGCAGCTCCACGAGAAGATTTAGAGGTACCAGTATTAATTGAGTGAATTATTTCGTGGGCAATAAGAATGTTATCTGTAATATTACGTCCCTGAACAAAAGCAGCTTGATTTGAACTGATACAGAATGGAATGGTATGTTTCATTCGATTAACTAAAACTTTAGCAATTATTTTGTAAATTACCGTACAGAGACTGATGGGCCTAAGATGCCTCATAGTAGTGGGATCCTTAATCTTAGGTATGAGAACCAAAATAGTTTGGTTAACTGAAGCCATATCAGCTGACCCTTTAAGAAGATTAAGGCAGAGTGTTATAATATCTGGCCCTACAATATCCCAATGTTGACGAAAAAATCCGCTTGGTAGGCCATCAATACCCGGGGCTTTCCTAGGATCGATGTCTCGAAAAGTGGTGATAATTTCTTCTAGAGTGAATTCCTTGGAAAGGGACTCATTCATAGCAGTCGTAATAGTAGGAGTGATTTTTGAGAGGATTTGGTCAGAAAAGTGAGGGTTGGAGGAAGAAAAAAGATTATGGAAATATGAGGAAGCAATTTCCATAAGGTCAGAATCATCCGTGCGCCAAACATTGTTGGAGTCTAAAAGACCTGAGATTGTGTTCTTTTTCTTCCTATTGGAAGCTCGGGCATGAAAGAAACGGGTATTTTTATCCCCTTGGGAAAGCCATAGATTACGAGAACGTTGTGCCCAATATGCTTCTTGCACCTCAAGAAGTTTATGGAGCTCAGTTTTGGCAGAGATATATCTTTTTTCGGCAGAAGCTGAAAGAGGTCGTTGTAATAGTTTATTAATTTTCTTAGTGAGAAAGTTGATACGTCCATAGGTCTTAAATCGTTGTTGGGATTGCCAGTCTCCTAGGCAGGAGCCAACGGCTTTAATTTTATCCAAAGTATTGCCTTTGGTGGATGACCAAGTTTGTTTTACCACAGCAATGCCTTCGTCATTGGAAGCCCAACAATTTTCGAATCTGAACGTGGTTGGTGGGGGACGGTGATTTGTTGAGGGAAGAGGTTCCGTATTTAATAGTAGAAAATAGTGATCTGATTTCGCATCAAAGTATGATATGATGTTATAATTAGGAAAGGAAGCTTTCCATGCCATATTCCCAACAAAACGATCTAGACGCTCAAATAAAGTAGGGGTTTTGGGCCCCGTTTTGGACCAGGTGAACCACCCCGTTGTAGGTTTGCAATCAAAAAGATTATTACTAGAAAGACAATTGCAGAAATTATTAATTTGAGATCTAGGCCGTCGGCAATCTCCTTGTTTTTCATTATCAGATAGGATTTCGTTAAAGTCACCACCGATGAGCCAAGGTTGACCATTGTTAATGTTGAGTGAATCAATTAGTTCCCAAGTTTTAAGTTTGTTACATGTTTCAGAAAACCCATGAATACCAGTGAAATAGAACGATGAAGAGTTGCATTTAACATACGTATGAATAAAGCGATCCGAATAAGCAAGCACATCAATATTATTATTATTCAGAGTAAATAAAGCAAGTCCAGAGCAATTATAAGAAAAATCAACAGAAAAAGCTAGGGCCATCCCTAGCAAATCACCAAGACGGCTATAAGTCGTATTTTTGAGTTTAGTTTCGCATAAAAAAAGTAAATCAGGTTTATGAAGCATAACATAATGCTGGAGATGTTGAACTGCCTGGACCTTACCTAATCCCTGGCAGTTCCAACACAAAATAATCATTTCCCTCGGCGGGGCTGTGCATCAGCCACCGCCGGAGAGTTTTTTCCGCTGCTCATCCCAGCTTTCGAAGTAGGCGAATGAGAAGGTCTAGACTTTTTGGGCTGCAGGACCACATGGATTGGGGAGCGTCTCTTAGTACCTCGGTTCGGAGGAATGGGAATAGGGGCCGGAGCAGAAGCTGCAATATTGGGGTAATGCTTAAGTAGCCACGAATCAAAATCATCAAAAAATGAGTTACCGGTTTGGAGGAATGGCTTACTGAGTTATTCATCTAGTTTCCTAACTTGCTGAGCAGTAGATTTTGGCATTCCATCATCTTGACCGTCTAGATCAATTTGAACAGGGTAAATGGTGTTCAGGGGTTGAGGAGAAATGACTCTTGAATGCAGTGGCGCTCTTGGGGGCTGCTGGGGATCGGCATTTGAAGGAGGCAAATCCGAGGATTCCTCCCCCACCACCTCATCGTTGTTATTGTTTTCCTCAATAGGGAGATCTGCAAAGGACGCAACATCCCCTTCATTGAGGTTCCCTATAAAATTAGTAAAAAAGGAAATAAGATTTAATTGTTTGAAACTATGGAAGAAAGAAACATAATGGTTTTTAATAGAATTTAGACCTGAATCTTGTGCAGAAGTGACAGGAGCTTTCCCTTTGTCCATAGTATCTGATAAGGAAAGGGAATCAATAAAGCAACATAGGGAGAGATTAATAAGGAGAAACCAAAGTAAATGTTGTATAGTACCTAACGGTGGGTTTGGTTCAACATTAGCTGAGGATTCAACATTTTTGCCCTTGTCCAAAGGAGCTGTACATAATAACAATTTATAATATAATAAAGGAGAAAGGCAGAAAATCAGATAGATGTATTTAAAAAAATTTAAGATACCTAATGGTGGTTTGCAGTCAGTGGAAGTGGAATGCTCAACAATGTGAATACGACCACGTGGTCCCTGGTCACGGCGACGCGGGGGAAGCCAGCGGAGCCATTCACCGTATTGGAGCTTTGTTGGATCAATCGTAGCCTTAGAAGGGCAGTGGTCGAAAGTGTGGCTAATGAGGCCACATCCCTGACAGAGTAGGGGGAGACGTTCATATTGTAGACGACAGGAAGTGGTTCGTGGACCTTTCCCGATGAGGAGAAATCGTTGGATCGGTTTGGATATGTCCAGAAGAATTTCCACTCGTAGGAATTCAGTCATGTTCCCTCTTTCTTTGCGAGTATCAGTACGTAATACAGTGCCGACCATGGCACCAAGTGATTGTCCCACAAGGTGAGCTCTGTCATGATCCTCCAAAAAAGGTTTGGGCAAGGAGTGAATACAAAACCAAATCCTCATGGGATTGAAAGAATACTCGTCCATGCTTTTACCAGGTGTATAGTCAGCTAGGGCCATCCATTCGTCTTTGTGAAGCCATGGGTCTCTCTCAAACACATCATCTTTGTCGCTTATAGTGGCAAATTCGATACGGAAAAAGGAGTCTCTAATAATAGAGATTGATTTAAGATGATTTTTCTTCCATATGCCTTCAAAAACTGAGAGGACGGTCCAGTCGTCTATTGGTTTTGATGATATGAACTTGCCTATCAAGATGGTCTTAGGATCTTCTTCAAAAAAATCGAAATCAGGGGTATAGATAGTATTGGCTTCCTCGTTTGTTAGGTCCAAATCGGTGAATTGGGGGAGAGAAGAAGAGGATGCCATTTGGTGATAATTGGAGAAATTCTGAATAGAACAGGATAAAGAATTTCGAATGGGAAAGGTGGAATTAAAGAGAGGTGAAATCTTATAAGTAAGAGAATTGATAGAAGAAGAGTTATGAATAGGTAACAAGTAATGTAAAGAGTTAGAAAAGGAATGCAGATTGATAATATTCCAAAAGATTGGAAGTGAGATACGAGGGATGAATTTAGAAAGGGAGAAATATAGAAGAAGATTTAATTTAGAGCTTAGAAATAGGTAAGATTTAATGTAGCTTTGGGTGTAAAAAGGAAAGAGAGTACTTTGATTATGGTAACTAAATTGAATAAAGAGAGTAAATAAAGGAAAGAGATAATTTAGAAATAAATTTACAATGAAAGGCAAGAAATGGAAAGAAGATATGGAAATAAATGAAATTAATGAAGGATATATAAAACAGTTGACAATAGAGAATAAAGATAGAATAAAATTAGATTGAAATGGGTTGGGAAAAGGAAAGAAAGAGCTTTGATTATGGTAACTAAATTGAATAGAGAGAGTAAATAAAGGAAAGAGATAATTTAGAAATAAATTTGCAATGAAGGGCAAGAAATGAAAAGGAGATATGGTAATATATGAAATTAATGCAGGATATATAAAACAGTTAACAATAGAGAATAAAGATAGAATAAAGTTAGATTGATATCGGTAATTTATGGAAAATGGTAATTGGAGGAGATGATTTGGTAATAATTTGATACTAAAAGGCAAGTAATGTGAATTTAATAAAATTAAATTAGAATAAATATATTGTAAAATTGTGAGGGTTATAGTTAGAATATTGTAGTATTTTAATAATGATTTTAAGAGTATAGCAATTAGCTTTATCTTTAATATTTTTGTGTTTGTGAGTTGGAAAAGGAAAGAAAGGGGAAAAAATAATTTGATAAAATAATTAAGTAGAGGCAAGTAGTAAATTGGAGATATGGAGGGATTCATAGTGAAATTATGGAAATAGTGTGGAGAGTATGGAAAGATAGTAGAAGTGTGCTTAATAAAGAAATGATATAGGCAACCCCATAGAGTGACAAGAGATTTGTAGAAGGATATGGTTGGAATTTTGAGCATATGGACGGTAAATCGAGCAAAAATATTATAGTATGTTCTGTATATATAGAGTAAATTAATGGGGCGGAAAATAGTAAATTCTTTTGTAACTTTTTTCAACCAGTCTTGTTTTTGATTAAATGTATTCACCTTAAAGGTGATCGAATTGATTTCCCCAAAAGGGGATGGTAGGAAAGCACCTGAAGAGGTGTAGTAATATGCAGTAATTGGATGGCATATAGATAGTATGAAAAGAGCATTTTTTGATAGGATGGATAATATGGAAAGAGAATAATAAATTATAAATAAAACACTAACAAAAAGCACTATGGATATAGGAGAAGAAATAAAGGAAAAATAGATATAACAAAAGAGAAAGAAAAAGGAATTAAAAGGACAAACATGAAGCGAGAAGAGAAAACATAGAGAACAAGCATAGTGAATATTAGGAAAACCAAAGAAGAAAGCATAAAGCCTACTAAGATAGAAGCATATAAGAAGATAAAAAATAACAGAGAATAACCACATATAAGGAAGGAGAAAATAAAAGCATGCAAGAAAATAAAAGAGAAACAAGAGAGCATAAGAAGGAAAATAATTACAAACTGGGATTATAATGAGAAGGGGGGTAAAGAAAATTAAGACATACCAACAGAGCAAAGAGAGGGGGCGATAGAATAGTACAAAGATAAAGAAATAAAAGTAAAATTTAGGATGGCTTGATCACTGGAGGTTCCGCAAATGGAGAATTGATGAAGCCCTCGTTGGTTGCCGTCGTTGCATGAGGTGGAAAGCACATGCAAAACAGAAATAAAAGGAGTTAGAGCCAAGAGAATTTTAGTATGGTCAGGGTTACTAATAAGTGCTATAACAAAAGCAGGTGTAAATATACAAAAGATAGGACGGGTCATCAGGTTATGGAAAAAGAAAACAGATAAATGAAAGAAGAGAATGCAAATAATAGAGTAAAAAATAAGAAAACCATTGTAAGAAATGATGAAAGAAACCATAAAAGAAGAAAGGGATAATATATCATTCAATATGTTAAAACAGAATAATCCCAAAATATAATATAGGGAGATGGAGGACATTTGAAAGTAGTTTATATTATTAACAATTAACAGAAAATGGATATGAAGCATTATTGCTATTGTGACGAAATGGAAACATATATAATGCTTGTATGTACAATAAAAGAGATTCAAGGTGAAGAAATCAGTGCAGGCCCAAATGGGCAGATTGTAAAACTTAATGGTGAATACCACAAGGTGGTTCGAATATATTTCCCTTAGAAGGGATCGATGGTTCCTCAATTGGAGGATGGTGGTAAGTAAATATAAGATAAGTAAATGATATAAATGACAGAAAGAATCCATAGGTTGAAGTTGGACAACAAACCAAATATACAAAAATACTAGATCCAAGGATGATGTTAAATTGAAGGGTATGAGGTAAAGAAAACAGCATAAAGTAAGATGAACAGCAAAATTGAAAGTTAAAGAACAAAATAGGAAAAATAATAAGCAGAGAACGGATACAAGAATCAAATACAGAAAAGAACAATTACATATGTATGGAATACTACGAAGGATTGCAAGACAATGGGAAGAAATTATGAGCAGATATAGCCAAACGATAATTAAAGATATATTCGAAAGAGGCAGTCATGGCAGGGGAATAAACCACAAAGAACAGAAAATATGATTAATCCAAAATAAATAATAAATAATGATAAGGTGCATCATAAAAGAAAAGAGAAGGCCATTGAAATAAAAATTAACGAAATTAAAAGGTAGGACATAACACCACTGAGATAAGTAAAACATAGAAAACAAATAAACACTGAAGAAAAAAGGAACAAATAAAGATATGGGATCTATACCGTTGGACAATGGAGGGCGAAACTGGAAACAGGTCTGCCGGAAACCCGTCGGAGAAGGGCAGATCTCCTGATAGGTCAACCGATATAACTCTAAAGCCGAAATTGCCACGGCTGTGACTGGGAACAAGCATACCGCAAAGAAAAGATATGGTAAAAGGTGGATGCCATTCGGGTGTGGTACATCAGAAGCCCTAACCCGAAAAGAAAAGACCTTGCAAAAGAGAGGGCAAACATTAGATCGGAAAAGGGAAGAAAGAAAGAAATTAAAAGAATAAAAAAATAAAATGGTGGTGGCCGGAAAAAAGGCTTGATTGGCCCTGGCAGCAATGGTGGAAAGCGGATGATACAAACAAGGTGTATCACTCCGCCGGCTGTGGAGGACTTGGTGTTGCACAGGGGATAAACAACGGTGAGATTCTGATGGTGAGAATATCTCGCAAGACAAACACAAACCCATATTGTGAGAAAAATAAACATGAAAGGAAAAAAAATTGAAATTAATATAAAAAATACTCGAACAGAAAATAGGGGAAAACGGGGTTGGCCTGGGATGGGGTCTCATCTTACCATTACCTTGAAAATCCTGGGTCTTGTGGTGGATGTAAACGCCGGCTGGTGAGGGGAAAGAAGTGATGGCGGGCGGCGTGTTGGTGATATTGGCGGCGGCAGAGAGAAGCAAAGAAGGAAGAAATCTAGGGTAAGAAGAATGAAAGGGGAAAGGATATGCGGCGGAGAAAAGAAACAAAGAGGGGAAAAACCAAGAAAACACGCTAAACCCCCAAAAGTGACCCGAGAGAGTTGAGAGAATTTCGAGAGACCCCATCCCACACCTGTTACCCGTTGAAATTTTAAATGAGTAAAAAGTACAGAAATTGAGGTTTTGCAATATAATTGTGTTGAAAAGCTCTTAATCAATTATTTGAACTCCTAAAATTTGATTAAAACTTGTTTTGCGGTCCTTTTTGTAGAGGTTTCGGACGAGCAGGTCTAAATGGGCCTTTCAATGGACCCGTTGGAATTTTAACTGAGTAAAAAGTACTGAAAATTAGGTTTTTCAATATAATTGTGTTGAAAAGATCCTAATCAATTACATGAACTCCTAAAATTTGATTAAAACTTGTTTTGCAGTCCTTTTGTAGAGGTTTCGGAGGAGCGGGTCGAAATGGGCATTTCAATGGACCCGTTGGAGTTTTAACTGAGTAAAAAGTACAGAAATTGAGGTTTTGCAATATGATTGTGTTGAAAAGCTCCTAATCAATTATTTGAACTCCTAATATTTGAATAAAACATTTTTGCGGTCCTTTTTGTAGAGGTTTCGGACGAGCGGGTTGAAATGGGCCTTTCAATGGGCCCGTTGGAGTTTTAACTGAGTAAAAAGTACAGAAATTGAGGTTTATCAATATAATTGTGTTGAAAATCTCCTAATCATTTATTTGAACTCCTAATATTTGAATAAAACATTTTTGCGGTCCTTTTTGTAGAGGTTTCAGACGAGCAGGTCTAAATGGGCCTTTCAATGGGCCTGTTGGAATTTTAACTGAGTAAAATGTATAAAATCGAGGTTTTTCAATATAATTGTTTTGAAAAGCTCCTAATCAATTACATAAAATCCTAAAATTTGAATAAAACTTTTTTTGCAGTCCTTTTTGTAGAGGTTTCCTGACGAGCGGGTCGAAATGGGACTTTCAATGGACCCGTTGAAATTTTAACTGAGTAAAAAGTACAGAAATTGAGGTTTTGCAATATAATTGTGTTGAAAAGCTCTTAATCAATTATTTGAACTCCTAAAATTTGATTAAAACCTGTTTTGCGGTCCTTTTTGTAGAGGTTTCGGACGAGCAGGTCTAAATGGGCCTTTCAATGGACCCGTTGGAATTTTAACTGAGTAAAAAGTACAGAAAATTAGGTTTTTCAATATAATTGTGTTGAAAAGATCCTAATCAATTAAATGAACTCCTAAAATTTGATTAAAACTTGTTTTGCAGTCCTTTTTGTAGAGGTTTCGGAGGAGCGGGTCGAAATGGGCATTTCAATGGACCCGTTGGAGTTTTAACTGAGTAAAAAGTACAAAAATTGAGGTTTTGCAATATAATTGTGTTGAAAAGCTCTTAATCAATTATTTGAACTCCTAATATTTGAATAAAACATTTTTGCGGTCCTTTTTGTAGAGGTTTCGGACGAGCGGGTCGAAATGGGCCTTTCAATGGGCCCGTTGGAATTTTAACTAAGTAAAAAGTACAAAATCGAGGTTTTTCAATATAATTGTGTTGAAAAGATCCTAATCAATTACATGAACTCCTAAAATTTGATTAAAACTTGTTTTGCGGTCCTTTTGTAGAGGTTTCGGACTAGCAGGTCTAAATGGGCCTTTCAATGGACCCGATGGAATTTTAACTGAGTAAAAAGTACAGAAATTGAGGTTTTGCAATATAATTGTGTTGAAAAGCTCCTAATCAATTACATGAACTCCTAAAATTTGATTAAAACTTGTTTTGCAGTCCTTTTTGTAGAGGTTTCGGAGGAGCGGGTCGAAATGGGCCTTTCAATGGACCCGTTATAATTTTAACTTAGTAAAAAGTACAGAAATTGAGGTTTTGCTATATAATTGTGTTGAAAAGCTCCTAATCAATTATTTAAACTCCTAAAATTCGATTAAAACTTGTTTGGCGGTCCTTTTTGTAGAGGTTTCGGACGAGCAGGTCTAAATGGGCCTTTCAATGGACCCGTTGGAATTTTAACTAAGTAAAAAGTAAAGAAATTGAGGTTTTGCAATATAATTGTGTTGAAAAGCTCCTAATAAATTATTTGAACTACTAATATTTGAATAAAACATTTTTGCGGTCCTTTTTGTAGAGGTTTCGGACGAGCGGGTCGAAATGGGCCTTTCAATGGGCCCGTTGGAATTTTAACTAAGTAAAAAGTATAAAATCGAGGTTTTTCAATATAATTGTGTTGAAAAGCTCGTAATCAATTACATGAACTCCTAAAATATGATTAAAACTTTTTTTGCAGTCCTTTTTGTAGAGGTTTCGGACTAGCAGGTCTAAATGGGCCTTTCAATGGACCCGTTGGAATTTTAATTGAGTAAAAAGTATAGAAATTGAGGTTTTGCAATATAATTGTGTTGAAAAGCTCCTAATCAGTTATTTGAACTCCTAATATTTGAATAAAACATTTTTGCGGTCCTTTTTGTAGAGGTTTCAGACGAGCAGGTCTAAATGGGCCTTTCAATGGACCCGTTGGAATTTTAACTAAGTAAAAAGTAAAGAAATTGAGGTTTTGCAATATAATTGGGTTGAAAAGCTCCTAATAAATTATTTGAACTACTAATATTTGAATAAAACATTTTTGCGGTCCTTTTTGTAGAGGTTTCGGACGAGCGGGTCGAAATGGGCCCTTCAATGGGCCCGTTGGAATTTTAACTAAGTAAAAAGTATAAAATCGAGGTTTTTCAATATAATTGTGTTGAAAAGCTCCTAATCAATTACACGAACTCCTAAAATATGATTAAAACTTGTTTTGCAGTCCTTTTTGTAGAGGTTTCGGGCTAGCAGGTCTAAATGGGCCTTTCAATGGACCCGTTTGAATAAAACATTTTTGCGGTCCTTTTTGTAGAGGTTTCAGACGAGCAAGTCTAAACGGACCTTTCAATGGGCCCATTGGAATTTTAGCTGAGTAAAAAGTATAAAATTGAGGTTTTACAATATAATTGTGTTAAGAAGCTCCTAATAAATTACTTAAACTCCTAAAATTTGATTAAAACTTTTTTTGCAGTCCTTTTTGTATAGGTTTCGGACGAGCGGGTCGAAATGGGGCTTTCAATGGACCCGTTGAAATTTTAACCGAGTAAAAAGTACAAAAATTGAGGTTTTGCAATATAATTGTGTTGAAAAGCTCCTAATCAATTATTTGAACTCCTAAAAATTTGATTAAAACTTTTTTTTGCAGTCCTGTTTGTAGAGGATTCGGACAAGCGGGTCGAAATTGGACTTTCAATGGACCCGTTGAGATTTTAACTGAGTAAAAAGTACAGAAATTGAGGTTTTGCAATATAATTGTGTTTAAAAGCTCCTAATCAATTTTTTGAACTCCTAAAATTTGATTAAAACTATTTTTGCGTTCCGTTTTGTAGAGGTTTCGGACGAGCAGGTCTAAATGGGCCTTTCAATGGACCCGTTGGAATTTTAACTGAGTAAAAAGTACAGAAAATTAGGGTTTTCAATATAATTGTGGTTAAAAGATCCTAATCAATTACATGAACTCCTAAAATTTGATTAAAACTTGTTTTGCAGTCCTTTTTGTAGAGGTTTCGGAGGAGCGTGTCGAAATGGGCATTTCAATGGACCCGTTGGAATTTTAACTGAGTAAAAAGTACAGAAATTGAGGTTTTGCAATATAATTGTGTTGAAAAGCTCCTAATCAATTATTTGAACTCCTAAAAATTTGATTAAAACTTTTTTGCAGTCCTTTTTGTGGAGGTCTCGGACAAGCGGGTCGAAATTGGACTTTCAATGGACCCGTTGAAATTTTAACTGAGTAAAAAGTACAGAAATTGAGGTTTTGCAATATAATTGTGTTGAAAAGCTCCTAATCAATTATTTGAACTCCTAAAATTTGATTAAAACTTGTTTTGCGGTCCGTTTTGTAGAGGTTTCGGACGAGCGGGTCTAAATGGGCCTTTCAATGGACCCGTTGGAATTTTAACTGAGTAAAAAGTACAGAAATTGAGGTTTTGCAATATAATTGTGTTGAAAAGCTCCTAATCAATTATTTGAACTCCTAAAATTTGATTAAAACTTGTTTTGTGGTCCGTTTTGTAGAGGTTTCGGACGAGCAGGTCCAAATGGGCCTTTCAATGGACCCGTTGGAATTTTAACTGAGTAAGAAGTATAGAAATTTAGGTTTTTCAATATAATTGTGTTGAAAAGCTCCTAATCAATTACATGAACTCCTAAAATTTGATTAAAACTTGTTTTACAGTCCTTTTTGTAGAGGTTTCGGAGGAGCGGGTTGAAATGGCCCTTTCAATGGACCCGTTGGAATTTTAACTGAGTAAAAAGTACAGAAAATGAAGTTTTGCAATATAATTGTGTTGAAAAGCTCCTAATCAATTATTTGAACTTCTAAAATTTAATTAAAACTTGTTTTGTGTTCCGTTTTGTAGAGGTTTCGGACGAGCAGGTCTAAATGGGCCTTTCAATGAACCCGTTGGAATTTTAACTGAGTAAAAAGTACAGAAAATTAGGTTTTTCAATATAATTGTGTTGAAAAGATCCTAATCAATTACATGAACTCCTAAAATTTGATTAAAACTTATTTTGCAGTCCTTTTTGTAGAGGTTTCGGAGGAGCTGGTCGAAATGGGCATTTCAATGGACCCGTTGGAATTTTAACTGAGTAAAAAGTACAGAAATTGAGGTTTTGCAATATAATTGTGTTGAAAAGCTCCTAATCAATTATTTTAACTCCTAAAAATTTGATTAATACTTTTTTTGCAGTCCTTTTTGTAGAGGTTTCGGACAAGCGGGTCGAAATTTGACTTTCAATGGACCCGTTGAAATTTTAACTGAGTAAAAAGTACAGAAATTGAGGTTTTGCAATATAATTGGGTTGAAAAGCTCCTAATCAATTATTTGAACTCCTAAAATTTGATTAAAACTTGTTTTGCGGTCCGTTTTGTAGAGGTTTTGGACGAGCAGGTCTAAATGGGCCTTTCAATGGACCCGTTGGAATTTTAACTGAGTAAAAAGTATAGAAATTTAGGTTTTTCAATATAATTGTGTTGAAAAGCTCCTAATCAATTACATGAACTCCTAAAATTTGATTAAAACTTGTTTTGCAGTCCTTTTTGTAGAGGTTTCGGAGGAGCGGGTTGAAATGGGCCTTTCAATGGACCCGTTGGAATTTTAACTGAGTAAAAAGTACAGAAAATCAGGTTTTTCATTATAATTGTGTTGAAAAGCTCCTAATCAATTATTTGAACTCCTAATATTTGAATACAACATTTTTGTGGTCCTTTTTGTAGAGGTTTCGGACGAGCGGGTCGAAATGGGCCATTTAATGGGCCCGTTGGAATTTTAACTAAGTAAAAATTATAAAATCGAGGTTTTTCAATATAATTGTGTTGAAAAGCTCCTAATCAATTACATGAACTCCTAATATTTGATTAAAACTTGTTTTGCGGTCCTTTTTTGTAGAGGTTTCGGACTAGCAGGTCCGAATGGGCCTTTCAATGGACCCGTTGGAATTTTAACTAAGTAAAACGTACAGAAATTGAGATTTTACAATATAATTGTGTTGAAAAGCTCCTAATCATTTATTTGAACTCCTAATATTTGAATAAAACATTTTTGCGGTCCTTTTGTTAGAGGTTTCAGACGAGCAAGTCTAAATGGGCCTTTTATTGGGCCCGTTGGAATTTTAACTGAGTAAAAAGTATAAAATTGATGTTTTTCAATATAATTGTGTTGAAAAGTTCCTAATCAATTATTTTAACTCCTAAAATTTGATTAAAACTACTTTGCGGTCCTTTTTGTCGAGGTTTCGGACGAGCATGTCTAAATGGGCCTTTCAATGGACCCGTTAGAATTTTAACTAAGTAAAAAGTACATAAATTGAGGTTTTGCAATATAATTGTGTTTAAAAGCTCCTAATCAATTACATAAACTCCTAAAATTTGATTAAAACTTTTTTGTAGTCCTTTTTGTAGAGGTTTCAGACGAGCAGGTCTAAATGGGCCTTTCAATGGAGCCGTTGAAATTTTAACTGAGTAAAAAGTACATAAATTGAGGTTTTGGAATATAATTGTGTTGAAAATCTCCTAATCAATTACACGATCTCCTAAAATTTGATTAAAACTTGTTTTGCGGTCCTTTTTGTAGAGCTTTCGGACGAGCAGGTCTAAAAGGGCCTTTCAATGAACCCGTTGGAATTTTAACTGAATAAAAAGTAAAGAAATTGAGGTTTTGCAATATAATTGTGTTGAAAAGCTCCTAATAAATTATTTGAACTCCTAATATTTGAATAAAACATTTTTGCAGTCCTTTTTGTAGAGGTTTCGGACGAGAAAGTCTAAATGGGCCTTTCAATGGGCCCATTGGAATTTTAACTGAGTAAAAAGTATAAAAATTGAGGTTTTTCAATATTATTGTGTTGAAAAGCTCCTAATCAAATATTTGTACTCCTCAAATTTGATTAATACTTGTTTTGCAGTCCTTTTTGTCGGGGTTTTGGACGAGCAGGTCTAAATGGGCATTTCAATGGACACGTTAGAATTTTAACCGAGTAAAAAGTACAAAAATTGAGGTTTTGCAATTTAATTGTGTTGAAAAGCTACTAATCAATTACATAAACTCCTAAAATTTGATTAAAACTTTTTTGCAATCCTTTTTGTATCGGTTTCGGACGAGCAAGTCTAAATGGGCCTTACAATGGACCCGTTCGAATTTTAACTGAGTAAAAAGTACAGAAATTGAGGTTTTGCAATATAATTGTGTTGAAAAGCTCCTAATCAATTATTTGAATTCCAAAAATTTGATTAAAACTTGTTTTGCGGTCCTTTTTGTAGAGTTTTCAAACGAGCTGGTCTAAATGGGCCTTTAAATGGACCCGTTGGAATTTTAACTGGGTAAAAAGTACAGAAATTGAGGTTTTGCAATATAATTGTGTTAAAAAGCTCCTAATCAGTTATTTGAACTCCTAATGTTTGAATAAAACATTTTTGCGGTCCTTTTTGTAGAGGTTTCGGACGAGCAGGTTTAAATGGGCCTTTCAATGGGCCCGTTGGAATTTTAACTGAGTAAAAAGTATAAAATTGAGGTTTTCAATATAATTGTGTTGAAAAGATCGTAATAAATTACATGAACTCCTAAGATTTGATTAAAACTTGTTTTGCAGTCCTTTTTGTAGAGGTTTCGGACGAGCGGGTCGAAATGGGCCTTTCAATGGACCCGTTGGAATTTTAAATGAGTAAAAAGTACAGAAATTGAGGTTTTGCAATATAATTGTGTTAAAAAGCTCCTAATCAATTATTTGAACTCCTAAAATTTGATTAAAACTTGTTTTGCGGTCCTTTTTGTAGAGGTTTCGGACGAGCAGGTCTAAATGGGTCTTTCAATGGACCCGTTGGAATTTTAACTGAGTAAAAAGTACAGAAATTGAGGTTTTGCAATATAATTGTGTTGAAAAGCTCCTAATAAATTATTTGAACTCCTAATATTTGAATAAAACATTTTTGCGGTCCTTTTTGTAGAGGTTTCGGACGAGCGGGTCGAAATGGGCCTTTCAATGGGCCCGTTGGAATTTTAACTGAGTAAAAAGTATAAAATTGAGGTTTTTCAATATAATTGTGTTGAAAAGCTCCTAATAAATTACATGAACTCCTAAAATTTGATCAAAACTTGTTTTGCGGTCCTTTTTGTAGAGGTTTCAGACTTGCAGGTCTAAATGGACCTTTCAATGGACCTGTTGGAATTTTAACTGAGTAAAAAGTACAGAAATTGAGGTTTTGCAATATAATTGTGTTGAAAAGCTCCTAATCAATTATATGAACTCCTAAAATTTGATTAAAACTTGTTTTGCAGTCCTTTTTGTAGAGGTTTCGGAGGAGAGGGTCGAAATGGGCTTTCAATGGACCCGTTGGAATTTTTTTTGAAGAAAGCGGGCCTCGTTAAAAACCCCTACTAAAATCCCCAGGCACAAGGCTTGGAGAAACCTAAAAGGGGAAAAGAGTACCCATAATATATTATAAAAATCGAGGTTAAACCTCGCAAAGAACAGCGTTTTGAATACAATCAGGATACATGGATCCAAAAGACATAGAGGACATAGATCTAAGGGAATGGGTAGCCAAAGTATGAGCAACAATATTAGCCTCGCGGCAAACATACTGAACATGTGCTACAGAAAAATCCTCCAAAGCAGTATGAGCTTGCAGAATCGTCGGACCCATAGGAGAAAGATCTGGCCCGAGAGAGTTGATTCTGTTCGCAAGAGATGCACAGTCTGTCTCAAAGATCAAGTGGCTTCATCCCTGGGATAGGGCGAAAGTAATACCGGGAAAAAGACCTCTCCCTTCAGATGTAATTGCATCAGAGCAACTGCCTAGCGGAAAAGCCAGGCCATCAACAATCGTCCCTGTGTCATCACGGGCTACAACTCCAACCGCCGCTGCACGTGTGGAAGGGTCAAAAGCCCCATCCACATTAACTTTAATAAATCCACGAGGGGATGCCTCCAGCGAGAAGGAGGAGTCGACGACCAGGGGATGGAAAGAGTAGATGAGGATATAGAATTAGAGTAGTCACGATGAAGACTAATGGAGTTGACAGCAATTAGCCATGGGGTTGAAGATGTCTATTATGGATCCAGTCGTTACGCCTGTTCCAAATGTTCCAAAGGGTAGTCAAGAAAATCCCGGAAAGATCAGGAGAAAGAAGGGCAGCACCTTCCTCAAGCCATTGAAGGCCAGTGGGAGCAGAGCTATTAATAAAAGAAAAGGGTAGACCAATCAATTTAAGGGTCTCCGAAACACCAGAGCAATCTCGGAGAGCATGGAGAATCGACTCTGTATCAGAATTACAAACGGGGCAGGGACCGGAGTCTGGAGCAAAAGTCTGAAGGCGAACCCCAACAGGTAGGGCCTCTGACCCCAGACGCCAACCAAAAGTTTTAATCTTAGGTAAAACCTTGAGCTTGGAAAGAAATTTCCATATACGAGGGGGACGAAGTCTTGGCTCAGGGGGACGTTGCAGAAAGAGATACCCAGATCTGACAGAATAGATACCAGAATCGTTAGGGCTCCAGAGGATGGAGTCCCGAGTGTCATTGATGATAGGAACAGAAAGAATGGAATCGGCATCATCCGTAGTAAAGTATGCACGAACTTTGATAGGATCCCAAGATGCTTGGTTCCGCAACATAAAATCACGACAACGAATGTGGACTTCCTCCGATAGCTCATAGTCCCCGTAGAGGTGAATAGACGAAGAGCCTCCCCAGTTATCATGATGGATACGTATGTTACTATTAATACCAGGACGATGGAGGAAACCACCAAAAAGGTGTTACATAGCATTATAAAGACCTTGCCAGGCAAACGAATCTCGAGAAGGCCGAGAGGCATTAAGAATGTTTCCTGATGGAAAGTATTTGAATTTATAGATTTGTCCCAAGAGGGATTCAGGTTCGCAAATAAGACGCCATAATTGTTTACCGAGAAGTGCAATGTTAAAGTTGTTGAGGTCCCGGAAACCCATACCGCCAACAGATTTAGGCAAGCACACTTGGTCCCAAGGGAGCATATGCCAACCTTTCTTATTGGTTTTCCCAGACCACCAATATCGTCGAATGGCAGATGTCATATCATCAATAATATTTTGGGGTAATAAGTAACAGGACATAACATATTGGGGTAGAGATTGTAAAACGGCTTTAATAAAAATTTCCCTACCACTGAAGGAAAGAAGTTGTTTGTCCCATGTAGATAATCTATCGTGAACTTTATCGCGTATAAACCCTAAAGCGAGGGTCTTATTTTTACCAATAAGAAGAGGTACCCCTAGATAGACACTAGGGTTGGAAACCTCACGTACTTGCAGATAGGAGTTATTAGTTTGACGAGTCGAAGTAGGAGTACGGGGATTGTAAAATATAGTAGACTTATCAAAGTTAACTGCTTGCCCAGAGGTAGAAGCATAAGTATGGAGGGCTAATTTAAGATGTGCAGCTTCCTCGGGATTCGAGTTAAGGAAAACTATACAATCATCAGCAAATAAGAGGTGGTTAACCTTGGGACCATGCTTACAAGCCCCTAGTCCTGGGAGTAGGCCTTGTTGTTTAGCATCGGACAAGAAAGCTGAAAGCCCTTGGGTACAAAAAAGGAAAAGAAAAGGAGATAAAGGGTCCCCTTGGCGCAGACCCCTTTGAGGATGAAACAAAGGGGAAAACGAATTGTTGACCTTAACCGTAAAGGAAACTGAAGAAATACATCTCAGGTTAAGAGATACCTATGATGAGGCAAAACCCATACGGTTCATGACATTTTCGAGGAATGACCACTCAACCCTGTCAAAGGCCTTTTCCATATCAAGCTTAAGGGCAGCTCCTTGAGAAGACTTAGAGGTACCGGTATTAATGGAGTGAATAATTTCGTGGGCAATAAGAATGTTATCTGTGATATTGCGTCCCTGAACGAAAGCAGCTTGATTGGAACTGATACAGAATGGAATGGTGTGTTTCATACGATTAACTAAAACTTTAGCAATAATTTTGTAAATTATAGTGCAGAGACTGATGGGCCTTAGGTGCCTCATGGTAGTGGGGTCCTTGATCTTAGGTATGAGGACCAAAATAGTTTGGTTAACTGAAGCCATATCAGCAGACCCATTAAGGAGATTAAGGCAGAGTGTAATGATATCTGACCCAACAGTATCCCAATGTTGACGAAAGAATCCGCTTGGTAAACCATCGATACCAGGGGCTTTTCTAGGGTCGATGTCTCGGAAAGCGGTGATAATTTCTTCTGGAGTGAATTCCTTGGAAAGGGACTCATTCATAGCAGTCGTAATAGTGGGAGTGATTTTTGAAAGAATTTGTTCGGATAAGTGTGGGTTGGAGGAAGTAAAAAGATTGTGGAAATATGATGAAGCAATTTCCATAAGGTCGGTGTCGTCAGTACACCAAACGTTATTGGAGTCAAAAAGGCCAGAGATTGTGTTCTTCTTCTTTCTGCTAGAAGCTCGGGCATGAAAGAAACGAGTATTTTTATCCCTTTGGGAAAGCCATAGATTGCAAGAACGCTGTGCCCAATATGCTTCTTGCACCTCAAGAAGTTTGTGGAGCTCAGATTTGGCAAAGATATATCTTTTTTCAGCCGAAACTGAGAGAGGTCGTTGTAAAAGTTTATTGATTTTTTTAGTGAGAAAGTTGATACGACCATTGGTCTTAAATCTTTGTTGGGATTGCCAGACCTAGGCAGGAGCCAATGGCTTTAATTTTATCCAAAGTGTTACCCTTGGTGGATGACCAAGTTTGTTTTACAACAGAAATGCCTTTATCATTGGAAGCCCAGCAATTTTCAAATCTGAACTTGGATGATGGGGGACGGTGATTTGTTAGAGAAGGCAGCTCCGTATTCAAGAGAAGAAAACAGTGATTTGATTTAGCATCAAAGTCGGAAGTGATGCTATAATTGGGATAGGTAGCTTTCCATGCCATATTCCCTACGAAACGATCTAATCTCTCAAATAAAGTAGAAGTTTTGGGCCCCGTTTTGGTCCAAGTGAACCAACCCTTTGTAGGTTTGCAATCAAAAAGGTTGTTACGGGAAAGACAACGGCGAAAGTTATTAATTTGAGATCTAGGCCGACGGCATCCTCCTTGTTTTTCATTATCAGCTAGGATTTCGTTAAAGTCACCACCGAGAAGCCAAGGTTGACCATCATTATTATTGAGTGAATCAATTAAATCCCAAGTTTTAGGTTTGTTACATGTTTCCGAAAAACCATGAATACCAGTGAAGTAAAACGAAGAGGAATTGCAACTAATATAAGTATGAATAAAGCGATCCGAATAAGCAAGCAAATCAATATTATAAGTTTTCAAAGAAAATAAGGCAAGTCCAGAACATGCATCAGAAAAATCAACCGAAAAAGCTAGGTCCATACCTAGCAAAGTACCAAGACGGCTATAAGCCGTATTTTTAAGTTTAGTTTCGCATAAAAAAGTAAATCAGGATTATGAAGTTGAACGTATTGCTGGAGATGTTGAACTGCCTGGACCTTCCCGAGACCCTGGCAGTTCCAACATAAGATGATCATTTCCCTCGGCGGGGCTGCACATCAGCCGCCGCCGGAGAGTTTTTTCCGCTGCTCATCCCAGCTTTCAAGGTATGAGAAGGAGAGGGCCTAGATTTCTTGGGCTGGAGGACCACATGGATGGGGGAACGTCTCTTTGTACCACGGTTAGAAGGAGTGGCAATGGGAGCAGGATCCGAGGCTGCAATATTGGGATAGTACTTAAGTAGCCATGAATCAAATGCCTCTATAAGCAAAATACCGGTTTGGAGGAAGGGCTTACTTAATTGAGAGTCCAATTTACGCACTTGATGAGCTGTAGGACTTGGAACACCATCATCTTGGACTTCCAGATTGTCTTGTTAGAAATCCACAGAAACTGGGTAGATAGTGTTTAGAGGCTGTGGCGAAATAACCCGAAGAGGGCGTGGAACTCGTGAATGCAGCTGGGAATCTATCTTAGCAGCAGGCGGCTCAGAGGATTGTTCCCCTACCATCTCATCATTGTTATTAATGTCCTCTGCGGGGAGATCATCAAAAGAGGCATCATCCCCTTCATTCAACTTCCCTAAAAATTCAGAGAAGAATGAAGTGAGTTTTAGGAGTGGAAAGCGTTGGATAAAGAGCAAATGGTAATGTTTAATAAGAGAAAGACCCGAGTCTTGCGCAGAAGCCACGTGCTCCACGACGGATTTTCCTTTATCCTTTGGATCTGTTAATAAAGGATATTCAGTGAATAGACTAAAGGAAAAGTAGGGAATGTAAAGTTGTATTATAAAAAAACATAGAATACCTTTCGGTGGGAGCTGGTTGACATTAGCGGGGTTTGCAGTAGATTTTCCTTTCTCCGTGGAATCTAAATGAGCGGAAGAATCAATATATGAGTAAAGTGAATAATAATAAGGAAATTTTTGAAACCGAGAGAAAAAATATAAATTACCTTGTGGTGGTTGGCGATTAATAGGAATGGGAATATCAACAGAACGGATGCGACCCCGTGGTCCCTGATCCCGGCGGCGCGGGGGAAGCCAACGGAGCCATTCTCCATATTGTAGTTTAGCCGGATCATATGCACTTTTATTAGGGCAGTTCTCAAAAATATGACTGATGAAGCCACAGCCATGGCATAAGAGAGGCAAGCGTTCATACTGAAGTCGACAGGAAGTGGTTCGTGTACCTTTACCAATGAGAATAAATCGGCGAATTGGTTTGGAAATATCCATCAGGATCTCAACTCTCAGAAAATCTGTCATGTTTCCTTCTTTTTTCCGAGTATAAGTCCTAAGAACTATACCAACCATAGCGCCAAGAGATTGACCCACAAGGTGGGTTCTGTCAGGATCTTCGTCTGTAGTTACCATTAGCGGTTTGGGCAGGGAAAGAATGCGAAACCAAATTCGCATAGGGTTGAAGGAGTATTCATCCATACTTTTGCCAGGGTTGTGTATTCAGCTAGAGCTAACCACTCATCTTTGTATAACCAAGGTCCTCTATCAAAAACATCATCGCGATCATTTGGGGTAGCGAACTCTATCCTAAAGAAGGAGTCACGAACAATGGACATAGATTTGAGGTTTTCAATGGACCCGTTGGAATTTTAACCGAGTAAAAAGTACAGAAATTGAGGTTTTGCAATATAATTGTGTTGAAAAGCTCATAATCAATTATTTGAACTCCTAATATTTGAATAAAACATTTTTGCGGTCCTTTTTGTAGAGGTTTCGGACGAGCGGGTCGAAATGGGCCTTTCAATGGGCCCGTTGGAATTTTAACTAATTAAAAAGTATAAAATCGAGATTTTTCAATATAATTGTGTTGAAAAGCTCCTAATCAATTACATGAACTCCTAAAATTTGATTAAAACTTGTTTTGCGGTCCTTTTTGTAGAGGTTTCGGACTAGACGGTCTAAATGGGCCTTTCAATGGACCCGTTGGAATTTTAACTGAGTATAAAGTACAGAAATTGAGGTTTTGCAATATAATTGTGTTGAAAAGCTCCTAATCATTTATTTGAACTCGTAATATTTGAATAAAACATTTTTGCGGTCCTTTTTGTAGAGGTTTCAGACGAGCAGGTCTAAATGGGCCTTTCAATGGGCCCGTTGGAATTTTAACTGAGTAAAAAGTATAAAATTGAGGTTTTGCAATATAATTGTGTTGAAAAGCTCCTAATTAATTACATAAACTCCTAAAATTTGATTAAAACTTTTTTTGCAGTCCTTTGTGTAGAGGTTTCGGACAAGCGGGTCGAAATTGGACTTTTAATGGACCCGTTGAAATTTTAACCGAGTAAAAAGTACTGAAATTGAGGTTTTGCAATATAATTGTGTTGAAAAGCTCCTAATCAATTATTTGAACTCCTAAAATTTGATTAAAACTTGTTTTGCGGTCCTTTTTGTAGAGGTTTTGGACGAGCAGGTCTAAATGGGCCTTTCAATGGACCCGTTAGAATTTTAACTGAGTAAAAAGTACAGAAATTGAGGTTTTGCAATATAATTGTGTTGAAAAGCTTCTAATAAATTATTTGAACTCCTAATATTTGAATAAAACATTTTTGTGGTCCTTTTTGTAGAGGTTTCGGACGAGCGGGTCGAAATGGGCCTTTTAATGGGCCCGTTTTATTTTAATTGAGTAAAATGTATAAAATTGAGGTTTTTCAATATAATTGTGTTGAAAAGATCCTAATCAATTACATGAACCCATAAAATTTGATTAAATCTTGTTTTGCAGTCCTTTTTGTAGAGGTTTCGGACTAGCAGGTCTAAATGGGCCTTTCAATGGACCCGTTGGAATTTTAACTGAGTAAAAAGTACAGAAATTGAGGTTTTGCAAAATAATTGTGTTGAAAAGCTCCTAATCAATTACATGAACTCCTAAATTTTGATTAAAACTTGTTTTGCAGTCCTTTTTGTAGAGGTTTCGGAGGAGCTGGTCGAAATGGGCTTTTCAATGGACCCGTTGGAATTTTAACCGAGTAAAAAGTACAAAAATTGAGGTTTTGCAATATAATTGTGTTGAAAAGATCATAATCATATATTTGAACTCCTAATATTTGAATAAAACATTTTTGCGGTCCTTTTTGTAGAGGTTTCGGACGAGCGGGTCGAAATAGGCGTTTCAATGGGCCCGTTGGAATTTTAACTAATTAAAAAGTATAAAATCGAGGTTTTTCAATATAATTGTGTTGAAAAGCTCCTAATCAATTACATGAACTCCTAAAATTTGATAAAACTTTTTTTGCGGTCCTTTTTGTAGAGGTTTCGGATTAGCAGGTCTAAATGGGCCTTTCAATGGACCCGTTGGAATTTTAACTGAGTAAAAAGTACAGAAATTGAGGTTTTGCAATATAATTGTGTTGAAAAGCTCCTAATCATTTATTTCAACTCCTAAACTATGATTAAAACTTTTTTTTGCAGTCATTTTTGTAGAGGTTTCGAACGAGCGGGTCGAAATGGGCTTTTCAATGGACCCGTTGAAATTTTAACTGAGTAAAAAGTACAGAAATTGAGGTTTTGGAATATAATTGTGTTGAAAATCTCCTAATCAATTACACGATCTCCTAAAATTTGATTAAAACTTGTTTTGCGGTCCTTTTTGTAGAGCTTTCGGACGAGCAGGTCGAAATGGGCCTTTCAATGAACCCGTTGGAATTTTAACTGAGTAAAAAGTAAAAAATTGATGTTTTTCAATATAATTGTGTTGAAAAGCTCCAAATCAATTATTTGAACTCCTAATATTTGAATAAAACATTTTTGCGGTCCTTTTTGTAGAGGTTTCGGACGAGCGGGTCTAAATGGGCCTTTCAATGGACCCGTTGGAATTTTAACTGAGTAAAAAGTACAGAAATTGAGGTTTTGCAATATAATTGTGTTGAAAAGCTCCTAATCAATTATTTGAAATCCTAATATTTGAATAAAACATTTGTGCGGTCCTTTTTGTAGAGGTTTCAGACGAGCATGTCTAAATGGGCCTTTCAATAGACCCGATGGAATTTTAACTGAGTAAAAAGTACAGAAATTGAGGTTTTGCAATATAATTGTGTTCAAAAGCTCCTAATCAATTATTTGAACTCCTAATATTTGAATAAAACATTTTTGCGGTCCTTTTTGTAGAGGTTTCGGACAAGCAGGTCTAAATGGGCCTTTCAATGGACCCGTTGGAATTTTAACTAAGTAAAAAGTACAGAAATTGAGGTTTTGCAATATAATTGTGTTGAAAAGCTCCTAATCAATTACATGAACTCCTAAAATTTGATTAAAACTTGTTTTGCAGTCCTTTTTGTAGAGGTTTTGGACTAGCAGGTCTAAATGGGCCTTTCAATGGACCCGTTGGAATTTTAACTGAGTAAAAAGTACAGAAATTGAGGTTTTGCAATATAATTGTGTTGAAAAGCTACTAATCATTTATTTGAACTCCTAAAATTTGGTTAAAACTTTTTTGCAGTCCTTTTATAGAGGTTTCGGAGGAGGGGGTCGAAATGGGCTTTTCAATGGACCCGTTGGAATTTTAACCGAGTAAAAAGTACAGAAATTGAGGTTTTGCAATATAATTGTGTTGAAAAGATCATAATCAATTATTTCAACTCCTAATATTTGAATAAAACATTTTTGCGGTCCTTTTTGTAGAGGTTTCGGACGAGTGGGTCGAAATGGGCCCGTTGGAATCTTAACTAATTAAAAAGTATAAAATCGAGGTTTTTCAATATAATTGTGTTGAAAAGCTCTTAATCAATTACATGAACTACTAAAATTTGATTAAAGCTTGTTTTGCGGTCCTTTTTGTAGATGTTTCGGACTAGCAGGTCTAAATGGGCCTTTCAATGGACCCGTTGGAATTTTAACTGAGTAAAAAGTACAGAAATTGAGGTTTTGCAATATAATTGTGTTGAAAAGCTCCTAATCAATTACATGAACTCCTAAAATTTGATTAAAACTTGTTTTGCAGTCCTTTTTGTAGAGGTTTCGGAGGAGCGGGTTGAAATGGGCCTTTCAATGGACCCGTTGGAATTTTAACTGAGTAAAAAGTACAAAAATTGAGGTTTTGCAATATAATTGTGTTGAAAAGCTCCTAATCAATTATTTGAACTCCTAATATTTGAATAAAACATTTTTGCGGTCCTTTTTGTAGAGGTTTCGGACGAGCAGGTCTAAATGGGCCTTTCAATGGACCCGTTGGAACTTTAACTGAGTAAAAAGTACAGAAATTGAGTTTTTGCAATATAATTGTGTTGAAAAGCTCCTAATCAATTACATGAACTCCTAAAATTTGATTAAAACTTGTTTTGCGGTCCTTTTTGTAGAGGTTTCGGACGAGCGGGTCGAAATGGGCCTTTCAATGGAACCGTTGGAATTTTAACTGAGTAAAAAGTACATAAATTGAGGTTTTGCAATATAATTGTGTCCAAAAGCTCCTAATAAATTATTTGAACTCCTAATATTTGAATAAAACATTTTTGCAGTCCTTTTTGTAGAGGTTTCGGACAAGCAGGTCTAAATGGGCCTTTCAATGGACCCGTTGGAATTTTAACTGAGGAAAAAGTACAAAAATTGAGGTTTTGCAATATAATTGTGTTGAAAAGCTCTTAATCAATTACATGAACTCCTAAAATTTGATTATAACTTGTTTTGCAGTCCTTTTTGCAGAGGTTTCGGACGAGCGGGTCGAAATGGGCCTTTCAATGGACCCGTTGGAATTTTAAATGAGTAAAAAGTACAAAAATTGAGGTTTTGCAATATAATTGTGTTGAAAAGCTCCTAATCAATTATTTGAACTCCTAATATTTGAATAAACATTTTTGCGGTCCTTTTTGTAGAGGTTTCGGACGAACAGGTCTAAATGGGCCTTTCAATGGACCCGTTGGAATATTAACTGAGTAAAAAGTACATAAATTGAGTTTTTGCAATATAATTGTGTTGAAAAGCTCCTAATAAATTACATGAACTCCTAAAATTTGATTAAAACTTGTTTTGCACTCCTTTTTGTAGAGGTTTCGGAGGAGCGGGTCTAAATGGGCCTTTCAATGGACCCGTTGGAATTTTAACTGAGTAAAAAGTACAGAAATTGAGGTTTTGCAATATAATTGTGTTGAAAAGCTCCTAATCAATTATTTGAACTCCTAATATTTGAATAAAACATTTTTGCGGTCCTTTTTGTAGAGGTTTCGAATGAGCAAGTCTAAATGGGCCTTTCAATGGACACGTTAGAATTTTAACTTAGTAAAAAGTACAGAAATTGAGGTTTTGCAATATAATTGTGTTGAAAAGCTCCTAATCAATTACATAAACTCCTAAAATTTGATTAAAACTTTTTTGCAATCCTTTTTGTATCGGTTTCGGACGAGCAGGTCTAAATGGGCCTTACGATAGACCCGTTCGAATTTTAACTGAGTAAAATGTACAGAAACTGAGGTTTTGCAATATAATTGTGTTGAAAAGCTCCTAATCAATTATTTGAACTCCAAAAATTTGATTAAAACTTGTTTTGCGGTCCTTTTTGTAGAGGTTTCAGAGGAGCTGGTCTAAATGGGCCTTTAAATGGACCCGTTGGAATTTTAACTGGGTAAAAAGTATAGAAATTGAGGTTTGGCAATATAATTGTGTTGAAAAGCTCCTAATCAATTATTTGAACTCCTAATATTTGAATAAAACATTTTTGCGGTCCTTTTTGTAGAGGTTTCGGACGAGCAGGTCTAAATGGGCCTTTCAATGGGCCCGTTGGAATTTTAACTGAGTAAAAAGTATAAAATTGAGGTTTTTCAATATAATTGTGTTGAAAAGCTCCTAATCAATAACATAAACTCCTAAAATTTGATTAAAACTTTTGTGGAGTCCTTTTGTAGAGGTTTCGGACGAGCGGGTCGAAATGGGACTTTCAATGGACCCGTTGAAATTTTAACCGAGTAAAAAGTGCAGAAATTGAGGTTTTGCAATATAATTGTGCTGAAAAGCTCCTAATCAATTATTTGAACTCCTAAAATTTGATTAAAACTTGTTTTGCGGTCCTTTTTGTCGAGGTTTCGGACGAGCAGGTCTAAATGGGCCTTTCAATGGACCCGTTAGAATTTTAACTGAATAAAAAGTACATAAATTGAGGTTTTGCAATATAGTTGTGTTGAAAAGCTCCTAATCAATTACATAAACTCCTAAAATTTGATTAAAACTTTTTTTGCAGTCCATTTTGTAGAGGTTTCGGACGAGCGGGTCGAAATGGGCCTTTCAATGGACCCGTAGAAATTTTAACTGAGTAAAAAGTACAGAATTTGAGGTTTTGCAATATAATTGTGTTGAAAAGCTCCTAATCAATTATTTGAATTCCTAAAATTTGATTAAAACTTGTTTTGCGGTCCTTTTTGTAGAGGTTTCGGACGAGCAGGTCTAAATAGGCCTTTCAATGGACCCGTTGGAATTTTAACTGAGTAAAAAGTAAAGAAATTGAGGTCTTGCAATATAATTGTGTTGAAAAGCACCTAATAAATTACATGAACTCTTAAAATTTGATTAAAACTTGTTTTGCAGTCACTTTGTAGAGATTTCGGACAAGCGGGTCGAAATGGGCCTTTCAATGGACCTGTTGGAATTTTAACTGAGTAAAAAGTACATAAATTGCGGTTTTGCAATATAATTGATTTGAAAAGCTCCAAATCAATTATTTGAACTCCTAATATTTGACTAAAACTTGTTTTGCGGTCCTTTTTCTAGAGGTTTCGGACGAGCAGGTCTAAATGGGCCTTTCAATGGACCCGTTGGAATTTTAATTGAGTAAAAAGTACAGAAATTGAGGTTTTGCAATATAATTGTGTTGAAAAGCTCCTAATCAATTATTTGAACTCCTAATATTTGAATAAAACATTTTTGTGGTCCTTTTTGTAGAGGTTTCGGACGAGCAGGTCTAAATGGGCCTTTCAATGGACCCGTTGGAATTTTAACTTAGTAAAAAGTACAGAAATTGAGGTTTTGCAATATAATTGTGTTGAAAAGCTCCTAATCAATTACATAAACTCCTAAAATTTGATTAAAACATGTTTTGCGGTCCTTTTTGTAGAGGTATCGGAAGAGCGGGTCGAAATGGGACTTTCAATGGACCCGTTGAAATTTTAACCGAGTAAAAAGTACAAAAATTGAGGTTTTGCAATATAATTGTGTTGAAAAGCACCTAATCAATTACATGAACTCCTAAAATTTGATTAAAACTTGTTTTGCAGTCATTTTGTAGAGGTTTCGAACAAGCGGGTCGAAATGGGCCTTTCAATGGACCCGTTGGAATTTTAACTGAGTAAAAAGTACATAAATTGCGGTTTTGCAATATAATTGATTTGAAAAGCTCCAAATCAATTATTTGAACTCCTAATATTTGACTAAAACTTGTTTTGCGGTCCTTTTTGTAGGGGTTTCGGACGAGCAGGTCTAAATGGGCCTTTCAATGGACCCGTTGGAATTTTAACTGAGTTAAAAGTACAGAAATTGAGGTTTTGAAATATAATTGTGTTCAAAAGCTCCTAATCAATTATTTGAACTCCTAATATTTGAATAAAACATTTTTGCGGTCCTTTTTGTAGAGGTTTCGAATGAGCAAGTCTAAATGGGCCTTTCAATGGACACGTTAGAATTTTAACCGAGTAAAAAGTACAAAAATTGAGGTTTTGCAATATAATTGTGTTGAAAAGCTCCTAATCAATTACATAAACTCCTAAAATTTGATTAAAACTTTTTTGCAATCCTTTTTGTATCGGTTTCGGACGAGCAGGTCTAAATGGGCCATACAATAGACCCGTTCGAATTTTAACTGAGTAAAATGTACAGAAATTGAGGTTTTGCAATATAATTGTGTTGAAAAGCTCCTAATCAATTATTTGAACTCCGAATATTTGAATAAAACATTTTTGCGGTCCTTTTTGTAGAGGTTTCAGACGAGCAGGTCTAAATGGGCCTTTCAATGGACCCGTTGGAATTTTAAATGAGTAAAAAGTACAGAAATTGAGGTTTTGCAATATAATTGTGTTGAAAAGATCCTAATCAATAATTTGAACTCCTAATATTTGAATAAAACATTTTTGTGGTCCTTTTTGTAGAGGTTTCGGACGAGCAGGTCTAAATGGGCCTTTCAATGGACACGTTGGAACTTTAACTGAGTAAAAAGTACAGAAATTGAGGTTTTGCAATATAATTGTGTTGAAAAGCTCCTAATAAATTATTTGAACTCCTAATATTTGAATAAAACATTTTTGTGGTCCTTTTTGTAGAGGTTTCGGACGAGCGGGTCGAAATGGGCCTTTAAATGGGCCCGTTGGAATTTTAACTGAGTAAAAAGTATAAAATTGAGGTTTTTCAATATAATTGTGTTGAAAAGCTCCTAATCAATTATTTGAACTCCTAATATTTGACTAAAACTTGTTTTGCGGTCCTTTTTGTAGACGTTTCGGACGAGCAGGTATTTGAACTCCAAAAATTTGATTAAAACTTGTTTTGCGGTCCTTTTTGTAGAGGTTTCAGACGAGCTGGTCTAAATGGGCCTTTAAATGGACCCGTTGGAATTTTAACTAGGTAAAAAGTATAGAAATTGAGGTTTGGCAATATAATTGTGTTGAAAAGCTTCTAATCAATTATTTGAACTCCTAATATTTGAATAAAACATTTTTGCGGTCCTTTTTGTAGAGGTTTCGGATGAGCAGGTCTAAATGGGCCTTTCAATGGGCCCGTTGGAATTTTAACTGAGTAAAAAGTATAAAATTGACGTTTTTCAATATAATTGTGTTGAAAAGCTCCTAATCAATAACATAAACTCCTAAAATTTGATTAAAACTTTTGTGGAGTCCTTTTGTAGATGTTTCGGACGAGCAGGTCTAAATGGGCCTTTCAATGGACCCGTTGGAATTTTAACTGAGTAAAAACTACAGAAATTGAGGTTTTGCAATATAATTGTGTTGAAAAGTTCCTAATCAATTATTTGAACTCCTAATATTTGATTAAAACTTGTTTTACGGTCCTTTTTGTAGAGGTTTCGGACGAGCAGGTCTAAATGGGCCTTTCAATGGACCCGTTGGAATTTTAACTGAGTAAAAACTACAAAAATTTTGGTTTTGCAATATAATTGAATTGAAAAGCTCCTAATAAATTATTTGAACTCCTAATATTTGATTAAAACTTGTTTTGCAGTCCTTTTTGTAGAGGTTTCGGACGAGCGGGTCGAAATTGGCCTGTAACCCCCTCGTCCCGGTCTGGCCGGATGACCGGTCCAAGTGGGCTACACGGGGAAAACCGAGCGAAAACCAATTAAGATTCCCCCTCGGTTAGCAACCCTATTTTTTTTTTCTAGATGCCTGTAATAAATCCTATGTGATGGGACATGCAGCGAACAAACACGGATACAAAATCCGCAAGACATGAAATTAAATAACCAAATTTATTTCTTTTAAGCAGGCTGTATCGATACACTTACATAGGGTATCGATACGCCTTGACCAAAGTCAACCCTCCCAGTCAAACTCAGGAAGACCGTATCGATACACCCTTGAGCGTATCGATACGCTCCTCACGGTCAACATTTAGAGGTCAACGAGATGGAACCGTACCGATACGCTACAACCCCGTATCGATACGACCTAAACCCACCAACTTCTCTGAATTTCAGAGAGTTGGGACCGTATCGATACACCCTTTGTATCGATACGCTCATCCTGACTTGAAATTTAGAGAGTTGATACCGTATCGATACACCCCATTGTATCGATACGCCCAGCAAAAACTGGGTTCTGCAGGCAAGACCGTATCGATACACCTTGAGCGTATCGATACGCCCTGTTTTTGCAATACTCTAATTGCATCAAAAACACATAAGACTCACACTCTAGATGCATAACAAGACCTCCATAGACACATCCAAGCATTCATACCACCTCTATTAACAAAATGTAGCCATACAAGACACCCAACATGGACAAACATCATTCAAAAGACATGTTTATAAGCCTCCCAACAAACACTTAGACATTTACATAACATGGTTTACAAAATCATCAACATAAGGCATTAACAACATATCATAAGGAACATGCCATCAAAACAACCTTAAACATTTAAAAGGCGTACATATAAAGACATATTTACACAAGCAACATCTCAAGCTTAATTACAACTTTCTAAACTCTATACCCCATTGTCTAGGCAATTTATCAAAACACAAACCATACTTGTAACTAGCTTGAGAACTCCAAAAGCTCTTTCCTCACCCGCTTGCCTTCCGAACTCTAACGATCTGCACGTTGGAAACAAAGAGAGCGTAAGCCAAATAGCTTAGTGAGAGAGACTCTACAATTCACAACGTATAGTTTTTTTCCAAAACACGTTTATATATAAGAAGACAATGAATGCACAAGAATCAATCTCATGAACAACAACACACATGGTTTGCACAAGCACAACCAACCTACAAGTACGGTGGGACTACACATCACCGTTTCAACTAGTGAGTTTCCAATGGGACTACACATCAAAGGAATACCCAACCAGTGACTACCGGTGGGACTACACATCACCAGAGTCTTATACTTTCGCTACCGGCGGGACTACACATCACCGGAGCAACGACAACCATCACGTGAGGCACGAACTAAACTCAACTACACAATTTACCACTCAAATGCACTTAAAGCTCATGAATTATAAACATTCATCAAACCACAACAACATGAGATTAGAGAGGCTTACACAAGGGTTTAGGTGACCCTTTAAGGTCCCACCCAACCCCAAGAGGATCCATATCGAGCATAATGCATAATTCAACAATTCCACTCACCGTTGCTACCCAAAAGAAGATCGAAGACCAAGCTCACAAATTCCGAAATCCTCAATCTGTCCCCGAAGCTTCACCAACCAACTTTCTCATTTCTACACATTTCAACACAATTTAAATAATCCCAATTCAGTCCATATTCCAAAGTAACCAACACAATTACATACCAAGCACACAACATCAAAATCCATAATCTCGAGTAGTCCCTAAACACCCCTCAAACCAATGATCTCAAACTTTAATTTTCCAATAAAGCCTCCAAAACAACACTTACATATAGTCTAATCATCAGCCATCAAAATTTCACCTAAAACATCCCCAAAACTCAACTTAAAACCTCTCAAAAACCTCATTTTTCCCCAAATCCGAAAATTCCATAAAACGTTGTAAAAATCGATTTTTGTTGATCCTTTTTGAGTGTAGACAACTCATATAACTTAAACAAATAGAAAACTTGGTTAAAGACATCAAAAATAACATATTTGAATCCAAAACCCTCCAAACCTCAAATCTCAAAACATGTATAAAAATGAAAACAATTGGTATCAACATGTAGAGAATAACAAGGACAAGTCAAAAACGTCCTTACCTTTGAAAAATCTTCAAAAACGGATGAGTTATGGAATGAAATAGTATCTTTAAAGGGAGAGAGATTTTTGACGTTGGTAAGAAATGGAAGAGAAGTGAAGAAGATGATCACTCAACCTTTAGTTTATAATTGTTTAAAAATTTAATGTTTAATGACCAAAATGCCCTTAAAGAAAAAGGGAAACCACAATAATGCCATCCATGGCTTTTGGGCTCAATTTAAAATTAATCCAAATCTTAAAACCCGAGGCCCAAACCATTATTTTAATAAATAAAATATTAAAGTCGAAACCCGAGACAATATTAAAATATTATTTTCACCTAGCCCCTAAACTCGGGCGTTACAACTCTCCCCCACTTAAGGAATTTCGTCCTCGAAATTACCTGGCGGAAACACGTACGGAAACTGCTCAAGCATGTCGGCTTTCCTCTCCCACGTGGCTTCTTCCACACCTCTATGTCTCCATAAGACTTTGACTAACTCAATAGTCTTGCCACGCAATACCTTGCTATCAGAAGCAAGTATCTCAACTGGTTCCTCGTTGTAAGACAAGTCCGGATTTAACTCTATTTCTTCTACTGGCATAACATGGGACGGATCCGATCTGTACCTCCTAAGCATCGACACATGGAATACATCATGAATCTTCTCCAGCTCAACTGGGAGTCTCAATCTATACGCAACCGGACCAATTCTCTCAACTATCTCATAAGGCCCTATGTACCTTGGGCTCAACTTGCCCTTTCTCCCAAATCTCATCACTTTCTTCCAAGGTGAGACTTTCAAAAACACTTTATCTCCCACGGAGTACTCTACCTCTTTCCTCTTCAAATCGGCATAGGACTTCTGCCGATCTGAAGCCGCTTTCAAGCGATCACAAATCAATTTTACCTTTTCAGTGGTACCCTTAAGCAACTCGGGCATCGGTATAAGCTTCTGTCCAGTCTCGGCCCAACAAATCGGGGTCCTACACTTCCTACCATACAAGGCCTCATAGGGAGCCATCTCAATGCTCGACTGAAAGCTGTTGTTATACGCAAACTCCACTAGTGGTAGGTGTTTCTCCCATGTCCCCTGGAAGTCAATGATACAACACCTTAACATATCCTCCAATATCTGAATCACTCTTTCCGACTGTCCATCCGACTGCGGATGATATGAAGTGCTGAAGTTCAACCAAGTGCCCAAAGCTCGATGCAAACTCTCCCAAAATCTAGAGGTGAATCTCGGATCTCTATCCGACACAATCGACTTTGGTACCCCATGTAGTCTTACAATCTCACGAATATACAATTCATCCAACTTGTCTAAAGTATAAGTAGTATAAACCGGTATGAAGTGAGCACTCTTGGTGAATCTATCTACAATCACCCACACTGAATTTTTCTTCGAAGGAGTCAACGGAAGTCCTGACACAAAGTCCATAGTGATACGCTCCCACTTCCACTCCGGAATTTTCAACGGTTGCAACAACCCTGAGGGAAACTGGTGCTCAGCCTTAACTCTCTGACAAACCATACATTTACTTACGAACTCGGCTACATCCCTTTTCAAGCCAATCCAATAATATTCTTCCTTCAATCCTCGATACATCTTCGTGCTACCCGGATGCATAGAAAAAGGACTATTGTGAGCATCACTCAAGATCATACGTCTCAACTCAGCATCCTCCGGAACTACTATCCTATCCTTAAAACATAGGATCCCATTCTCTCCAAAACAATACTCAGTTGGCTTATCTTCGGCTATGTCTTGTACGTGTGGTGCCAAAGACTCATCCCTCAACTGCTTCTCACGAATCAACTGGATCAATGATGGCTTAGCTTGCAGTTCGGCTACTAACCCACCATCTGTAGACACACTCAATCTTGCAAACATCGCTCGCAACTCAACGGCCACCTTTCTACTCAAGGCATCGGCCACCACATTCGCCTTGCCCGGATGATACTCTATGGTAAGGTCATAATCCTTAAGAAGCTCTATCCACCTTCGCTGCCTGAGGTTTAATTCCTTCTGAGACATCAAATATTTCAAACTCTTGTGGTCAGTATACACAATGCACTTCTCACCATAAAGATGATGTCTCCAGATTTTCAATGCAAACACCACGGCAGCCAACTCTATGTCATGTGTGGGGTAATTCTTCTCATGGACCTTCAATTGTCGCGAAGCATAAGCCACCACCTTACCATCTTGCATAAGCACACAACCTAGTCCCACGTACGACGCATCACTGTAAATCACAAACTCTCTCCCCGGCTCAGGTTGAACCAAAATAGGAGCTTCGGTCAAAGCTTTCTTCAATTTCTCAAACGCTTCTTGTCTCACATCTGACCATTCGTACGAAACATTCTTCTGTAACAATTTGGTCAATGGTGCCGCTATCTTCGAGAACCCTTCAACGAACCTTCTATAGTACCCCGCCAAACCTAAGAAACTGCGGATTTCGGTCACTGATTTCGGTTGTTTCCAATCCACAATGGCTTCTATCTTCTTGGGATCCACACTAATCCCACTAGCCGAGACCACGTGACCTAGGAAGACCACCTCCCTAATCCAAAACTCACACTTACTTAGTTTGGCATACAATTGATTCTCAAGTAGGGCCTGAAGCACTAACCTTAAGTGTTCATCGTGCTCCTCTTCGGTCCTAGAGTACACTAGGATGTCATCAATAAACACTACCACAAACCTGTCCAAGAACTTATGGAACACTCGGTTCATCATATCCATGAAGGCTGCTGGAGCGTTGGTCAACCCGAAAGGCATCACTAAAAACTCATAATGCCCGTAACGTGTACGAAAGGCTGTCTTCGGTATGTCCGCATCCTTTACTTTTAACTGATAATATCCAGACCTCAAATCAATCTTTGAAAACACGGAAGCACCTCTCAACTGGTCTAGTAAGTCATCTATCCTTGGCAAGGGATATTTGTTCTTCACGGTCACCTTATTCAACTGTCTGTAGTCTATACACAGTCTCATACTACCATCCTTCTTTTTCACAAACAACACCGGAGCACCCCACGGGGAAACACTAGGCCTAATAAAGCCTCGGTCAGTCAACTCCTGAAGTTGTGTCTTCAATTCTTTCAACTCCTTAGGTGCCATTCTATATGGAGAAATCGACACCGGTGCAGAATCAGAATATGTCTCAATAACAAACTCAACAGCTCTATCGGGAGGTAAGCCTGGTAGTTCTTCCGGAAAAACACTCGGAAAGTCGCATACAGTCCTGATGTCCTGAGGTCTAACCTCACTCATATCCGGGTTCATTACGTAAGCTAAGTAAGCCTGACATCCTGCACCCAACATTCTCTGAGCTTCCAAAACCGAAACTACATTGGACAAAAACTTGACATTTTCCCCAACTACCACAACCTCAAAGTCATCGGTAAGCTTCAAAGAGACTCTCTTAGTCTCGAAGTCAACCCTAGCTCTATGCTCCACAAGCCAATCCATGCCCAAAATCACATCAAAGCCATAAAAAGGTAATTCCATCATATCGACCGGAAACACATGGCCTTGAACCATCAAAGGGCACCTTCTATACACTTTCCTAACTACCACTGTATCACCAAAAGAGCTAGTGACATTTACACCTACTTCTAGCCAATCACAAGGTAATCCTAATGACTTTGCGTGCTCACCCAAAATATACGAATGTGTTGCCCCCGAATCTATTAGAGATAGCAAACTCAAGGACTGTAATGTGAAATTACCTGCAATGACATCAGTATCACTCACAGCCTCTCGCTTGGTGTACACCCTAGACGGTCCTCCTCCCTCGGGCTGGACTGCTACAACATGAGCCAAGTTTCTCTGACCCTCATTCCTTGGCTGAAAGTTCCCACGGCCGCGCCCACGGCCTCTCTGATGCTCAAAACCCCTTGCTGGGGCTGGTCCTCCCTTAACTGGGTGTGGACAATCACGCCTCAAATGGTCTCTGGAGCTACAGTTCCAACACGGCCCGAATCTACCCATACACTCACCTGAGTGGCGTCTCCCGCACCTAGTGCACTTAGAAATGTATCCAACGGCTCCTTGGCCCTGACGACCCTGACCTTGGTTACCACCCTTAGGTCTCGTATCCTGCTGGTACCTCTTATCCTTATACCCCTTGGCATAATCTCTATCCCAGTTCGCATGTCTCTTCCCGGAATCAGATCCACCAGCACGTGTTCTAGAGTTCAGGTTCTGCTCTATATCCTTAGCTCTAGAAACCAAGACATCGAACTCAGTGTAGTCGGAGGCCAACATGTAAGTCTTCACATCAGTAGTCAATCCATATCTATAACGCTCGCATCGTTTCGTCTCATTCGGAATCAATACCGGCGCGTACTGGCTCAACCTTACAAACTGGACCTCATACTCAGACACGGTCCTAGTACCTTGAACCAAAGCCATGAATTCTCTTTTCTTTTCATCCAAGTACCGAGCTCCTAGGTACTTCCTCTTGAAAGCATTCCGGAAAAACTCCCATGTGATATCCACCTCGGCCATACCGGAAACAACAGTGGTCCACCAAGCATAAGCATCTCCCTGAAGTAATGAGACAATGCACCCCAACCTATGGGCATCCGAACACCCCATCTGACCCAAGATGCGAGTAGTGCTCTCTAGCCACCCTTCTGAACCTTCCGGAGACAACCCACGAAACTCTACCGCCCCCAAATTACGAAGTCTCTCTAGGGGTAGTCCTGTCCCCGCACCCTGAGGTGGTGCTGCAACATGCATACCAGCCAGAGCTGTCTGAAAGGCTCCAGCTATGGTATGAATCAGATGAGCCACATCTGGACTTGCCTGACCTTGGCCCGCTTGAGCCCCAATTCCTCCCACATTAGCCTCAACCTGAGGCCCAATACCTTCACCTCCGACGTTTCCTCCATCATCACCAGGAGCATTAAGAGCAGGAGGCGCATTTTCAGGTGCTTGGCCAACCCTCCTAGGCCGTCCCCTTGGTCGCACCATAGCAAATAAAGTAATCTATAACAACAACACACAACAGTAAAGAAACGTTAGGTTAGCAAGGGGCAAAGGACTCCGGTTCTCAAGCTCTTTTAAACCAAGACAATTTTCATTTTTATTTTGACAACAACGCCTAACAATGGGGACTCTAACCAACTCTCAACAATAACAAGATCACCATAGCATGCATTCATACACCATGCTTAAAGACAAAATTTAGGCATACATAGCAAAACACTAATAATACCTTATCTTTCCTCACTTACCAGCCCGAGGTCTCGGAAACCTCAGGCTCTGATACCAATAAATGTAACCCCCTCGTCCCGGTCTGGCCGGATGACCGGTCCAAGTGGGCTACACGGGGAAAACCGAGCGAAAACCAATTAAGATTCCCCCTCGGTTAGCAACCCTATTTTTTTTCTAGATGCCTGTAATAAATCCTATGTGATGGGACATGCAGCGAACAAACACGGATACAAAATCCACAAGACATGAAATTAAATAACCAAATTTATTTCTTTTAAGCAGGCTGTATCGATACACTTACATAGGGTATCGATACGCCTTGACCAAAGTCAACCCTCCCAGTCAAACTCAGGAAGACCGTATCGATACACCCTTGAGCGTATCGATACGCTCCTCACGGTCAACATTTAGAGGTCAACGAGATGGAACCGTACCGATACGCTACAACCCCGTATCGATACGACCTAAACCCACCAACTTCTCTGAATTTCAGAGAGTTGGGACCGTATCGATACACCCTTTGTATCGATACGCTCATCCTGACTTGAAATTCAGAGAGTTGATACCGTATCGATACACCCCATTGTATCGATACGCCCAGCAAAAACTGGGTTCTGCAGGAAAGACCGTATCGATACACCTTGAGCGTATCGATACGCCCTGTTTTTGCAATACTCTAATTGCATCAAAAACACATAAGACTCACACTCTAGATGCATAACAAGACCTCCATAGACACATCCAAGCATTCATACCACCTCTATTAACAAAATGTAGCCATACAAGACACCCAACATGGACAAACATCATTCAAAAGACATGTTTATAAGCCTCCCAACAAACACTTAGACATTTACATAACATGGTTTACAAAATCATCAACATAAGGCATTAACAACATATCATAAGGAACATGCCATCAAAACAACCTTAAACATTTAAAAGGCGTACATATAAAGACATATTTACACAAGCAACATCTCAAGCTTAATTACAACTTTCTAAACTCTATACCCCATTGTCTAGGCAATTTATCAAAACACAAACCATACTTGTAACTAGCTTGAGAACTCTAAAAGCTCTTTCCTCACCCGCTTGCCTTCCGAACTCTAACGATCTGCACGTTTGAAACAAAGAGAGCGTAAGCCAAATAGCTTAGTGAGAGAGACTCTACAATTCACAACGTACAGTTTTTTTCCAAAACACGTTTATATATAAGAAGACAATGAATGCACAAGAATCAATCTCATGAACAACAACACACATGGTTTGCACAAGCACAACCAACCTACAAGTACGGTGGGACTACACATCACCGTTTCAACTAGTGAGTTTCCAATGGGACTACACATCAAAGGAATACCCAACCAGTGACTACCGGTGGGACTACACATCACCAGAGTCTTATACTTTCGCTACCGGTGGGACTACACATCACCGGAGCAACGACAACCATCACGTGAGGCACGAACTAAACTCAACTACACAATTTACCACTCAAATGCACTTAAAGCTCATGAATTATAAACATTCATCAAACCACAACAACATGAGATTAGAGAGGCTTACACAAGGGTTTAGGTGACCCTTTAAGGTCCCACCCAACCCCAAGAGGATCCATATCGAGCACAATGCATAATTCAACAATTCCACTCACCGTTGCTACCCAAAAGAAGATCGAAGACCAAGCTCACAAATTCCGAAATCCTCAATCTGTCCCCGAAGCTTCACCAACCAACTTTCTTATTTCTACACATTTCAACACAATTTAAATAATCCCAATTCAGTCTATATTCCAAAGTAACCAACACAATTACATACCAAGCACACAACATCAAAATCCATAATCTCGAGTAGTCCCTAAACACCCCTCAAACCAATGATCTCAAACTTTAATTTTCTCATAAAGCCTCCAAAACAACACTTACATATAGTCTAATCATCAGCCATCAAAATTTCACCTAAAACATCCCCAAAACTCAACTTAAAACCTCTCAAAAACCTCATTTTTCCCCAAATCCGAAAATTCCATAAAACGTTGTAAAAATCGATTTTTGTTGATCCTTTTTGAGTGTAGACAACTCATATAACTTAAACAAATAGAAAACTTGGTTAAAGACATCAAAAATAACATATTTGAATCCAAAACCCTCCAAACCTCAAATCTCAAAACATGTATAAAAATGAAAACAATTGGTATCAACATGTAGAGAATAACAAGGACAAGTCAAAAACGTCCTTACCTTTGAAAAATCTTCAAAAACGGATGAGTTATGGAATGAAATAGTATCTTTAAAGGGAGAGAGATTTTTGACGTTGGTAAGAAATGGAAGAGAAGTGAAGAAGATGATCACTCAACCTTTAGTTTATAATTGTTTAAAAATTTAATGTTTAATGACCAAAATGCCCTTAAAGAAAAAGGGAAACCACAATAATGCCATCCACGGCTTTTGGGCTCAATTTAAAATTAATCCAAATCTTAAAACCCGAGGCCCAAACCATTATTTTAATAAATAAAATATTAAAGTCGAAACCCGAGACAATATTAAAATATTATTTTCACCTAGCCCCTAAACCCGGGCGTTACATGGCCTTTCAATGGACCCGTTGGAATTTTAACTGAATAAAAGTACAGAAATTGAGGTTTTGCAATATAATTGATTTGAAAAGCTCCTAATCAATTATTTGAACTCCTAATATTTAACTAAAACTTGTTTTGCGGTCCTTTTTGTAGAGGTTTCGGACGAGCAGGTCTAAATGGGCCTTTCAATGGACCCGTTGGAATTTTTTTTTTTGAAGAAGGCGGACCTCATTAAAAACCCCTACTAAAATCCCCAAGCACAAGACTTGGAGAAACCTAAGAAGGGGAAAAGAGTACCCAAAATATATTAAAAAGACGAGGTTAAACCTCGCAAAGTACAAGATTTTTTATACAATCAGGGTAAATAGATCCAAAAGACAAAGAAGACATGGATCTAAGGGCATGAGTAGCCAACGAATGAGCTACAAAATTAGCCTCACGGCGAATAAACTGAACATGTGCTACAGAAAAATCCTCCAAAGCAGAATGAGCCTGCAGAATCAACGGCCCCAAAGGAGAAAGATCTGGCCCAAGGGAGTTGACCCGGTTTGCTAGAGATGCACAGTCTGTCTCGAAAATCAAGTGGCTCCATCCCTGAGATAGAGCAAAGGTAATACCGGCAAGAAGACCTCTCCCTTCAACTGAAATAGCATCGGAACAGCTGCCAAGCGGAAAAGCCAGACCACCAACAACCGTACCAGTGTCATCCCGAGCGACAACACCAACCGCCGCTGCACGAGTGGAAGGATCAAAAGCTCCATCCACATTAACTTTAATAAACCCACAAGGGGGTTGTCTCCATCGAGAAGGGGATGCCAAAGGAATAGATGATGTAGATGAAGAAATTGAGTTAGAGTAGTCCTTATGGAGACTAATAGAGTTGACAGCAATTAGCCAAGGGGGTTGAAGGTGTTTATTATGGATCCAGTCATTACGTCTATTCCAAATATTCCAAAGGGTAGTTAAGAAGAGACCAAAAAGATCAGGAGAAAGAAGGGAAGCACCTTCCTCAAGCCACTGGAGGCCCGTAGAGGCGGAGCTGTTGATAAAAGAAGAGGGAAGACCAATCAGTTTGAGGGTTTCTGAAGCACCAAAGCAGTCACGGAGAGCGTGTAAAACCGACTCTGAACCAGAGTTACATATGGGGCATGGCCCAGAATCTGGGGCAAAAGTCTGAAGGCGAACCCCAACAGGCAGGGCTTCTGCCCCTAGGCGCCAACCAAAAGTTTTAACCTTAGGCAAGACCTTGAGTTTGGCAAGATATTTCCAGAATCGGGGGGGACGAAGTCTAGGCGCAGGGGGTCGTTGCAAGAAAAGATAGCCAGATCTAACAGAATAGATTCCGGAATCATTAGGATTCCAGAGGATGGTATCTCGAGTGTCGTTAATGATAGGAACAGAAAGAATGGTATTGGCATCATCCACAGTAAAGTAAGCACGAACTTTGTCAGGGTCCCAGGCAGCTTGGTTCCGCAACATAAAATCTCGACAACGAATGTGTACTTCCTCCGATAGCTCGTAATCCCCATAGAGGTGAATAGGTGAGGAGCCTCCCCTGTTGTCATGATGGATGCGTATGTTACTATTAATACCCGGCCGGTAAAGGAAACCACCAAATAGGTGTTGCATAGCATTATAAAGACCTTGCCAGGCAAAAGAACCTCGCGAAGGTCGAGAGGCGTTAAGGATATTACCTGACGGGAAGTACTTGAATTTATAGATTTGTCCCAAGAGGGAATCAGGATCGCAAATAAGGCGCCAAAGTTGTTTGCCAAGAAGAGCAATGTTAAAATTATTGAGATCCCGGAAACCCAAACCGCCAACAGATTTAGGCAAGCATACTTGATCCCATGGGAGCATATGCCAACCTTTCTTATTAGATTTCCCAGACCACCAATATCGTCGAATGGCAGATGTCATATCATCAATAATGTTTTGGGGTAATAAATAACAGGACATAACATATTGGGGTAAATATTGTAAAACAGCTTTAATAAAAATTTCCCTACCACTGAAGGAAAGAAGCTGTTTATCCCAATTGGATAATCTATCATGAACTTTATCACGTATAAACCCTAAAGCGAGAGTCTTATTTTTACCAATAAGAAGAGGTACCCCCAGGTAAACACCAGGGTTGGAGACCTCACGTACTTGAAGATAGGAATTAATAGCTAGGCGAGTAGAAGGAGGAGTGCGGGGATTGTAAAAAATAGTAGACTTATCAAAATTGACTGCTTGCCCAGAGGCAGAGGCATAAGTCTGGAGGGCCAACTTAAGGTGTGCAGCTTCATCGGGGTTTGAGTTGAGGAAAACTAAGCAATCATCAGCAAATAAGAGATGGTTAACCTTGGGACCATGCTTACAAGCCCCTAGACCTGGGAGTAGGCCTTGTTGTTTAGCATCAGCCAAGAAAGCTGAAAGCCCTTGGGTACAAAATAGGAAAAGAAAAGGAGACAAAGGGTCACCTTGGCGGAGACCCCTTTGAGGTCGAAACAAAGGGGAAAAGGAATTGTTGACCTTAACTGTAAAGGAAACTGAAGAAATACATCTCATGTTAAGAGAGACCCATGAGGAGGCAAACCCCATACGGTGCATAACGTTTTCGAGGAATGACCACTCGACCCTGTCAAAAGCCTTTTCCATATCAAGTTTAAGGGCAGCTCCACGAGAGGTTTTAGAGGTACCAGTATTAATTGAATGAATTATTTCGTGGGCAATAAGGATGTTATCTGTGATGTTACGTCCTTGAACAAAAGCAGCTTGATTTGAACTGATACAGAAAGGAATGGTATGTTTCATACGATTAACTAAAACTTTAGCAATGATTTTGTAGATTACCGTACAGAGACTGATGGGCCGAAGATGCCTCATGGTAGTTGGATCCTTAATCTTAGGTATGAGTACCAAGATAGTTTGGTTAACTGAAGCCATATCAGCTGACCCTTTAAGGAGATTAAGGCATAGTGTTATAATATCTGGCCCTACAGTGTCCCAATGTTGACGGAAAAAACCACTTGGTAGACCATCGATACCCGGGGCTTTCCTAGGATCAATGTCTCGGAAAGCGATGATAATTTCTTCTTGAGTGAAATCCCTGGAAAGGGACTCATTCATAGCAGTCGTAATAGAAGGAGTGATTTTTGATAGAATTTGGTCTGAAAAGTGAGGATTGGAGGAAGTAAAAAGATTATGGAAATATGAGGAAGCAATTTCCATAAGGTCAGAATCGTCCGTGCGCCAAACATTATCGGAGTCAAGAAGACCTGAGATAGTGTTTTTTTTCTTCCTATTAGAAGCTCGGGCATGAAAGAAGCGGGTATTTTTATCCCCTTGGGAAAGCCATAGGTTACGAGAACGTTGTGCCCAATATGCTTCCTGCTCATCAAGAAGTTTATGGAGCTCAATTTTAGCAGAGATATATCTTTTTTCAGCAGAAACTGAAAGAGGACGTTGTAATAATTTATTAATTTTCTTAGTGAGAAAGTTGATACGTCCATTGGTCTTAAATCTTTGTTGAGATTGCCAGTCTCCTAGACAGGAGCCAATGGCTTTAATTTTATCCAGAGTAGTACCTTTGGTTCTTGACCAAGTTTGTTTTACAACATTAATGCCTTCCTCATTGGATGCCCAGCAATTTTCAAACCTGAACGTATTTGGAGGAGAACGGTGATTTGTTGGGGAAGGTGGCTCTGTATTTAATAATAAAAAGCAATGATCTGATTTCGCATCGAAGTCTGAGATGATGTTATAATTAGGAAAGGAAGTTTTCCATGTCATATTCCCAACAAAGCGATCTAAACGCTCGAATAAAGTAGGGGTTTTGGGCCCCGATTTGGACCATGTAAACCAACCCGTTGTAGGTTTGCAATCAAAAAGATTATTACGAGAAAGGCAATTGCGGAAATTATTAATCTGAGATCTGGGCCGTCGGCAACCTCCTTGTTTTTCATTGTCAGATAAGATTTCATTAAAATCGCCACCGATAAGCCAAGAATGGCCTTCATTAGTATTGAGTGAATCAATTAAATCCCAAGTTTTAGGTTTGTTACTTGTTTCAGAAAACCCATGAATACCAGTGAAATAGAACGAAGAAGAGTTGCATTTAACAAACGTATGAATAAAGCGATCAGAGTAAGCAAGCAAATCAACATTATTATTATTCTTTGTAAATAAAGCTAATCCAGAACAAGTAGAAGAAAAATCAACATAAAAAGCTAGGGCCATCCCTAGCAAATCACCAAGACGGCTATAAGCCGTATTTTTGAGTTTAGTTTCGCATAAAAAAAGTAAATCGGGTTCATGAAGCTTAACATAATGCTGGAGATGTTGAACTGCCTGGGCTTTACCAAGGCCCTGGCAGTTCCAACATAAAATAATCATTTCCCTCGGCGGGGCTGTGCATCAGCCGCCGCCGGAGAGTTTTTTCCGCTGCTCATCCCAGCTTTTGAGGTTGGAGAAGGAGAGGGTCTAGACTTTTTGGGCTGGAGGACCACTTGAATGGGAGAACGTCTCTTGACACCACGGATAGGAGGAATAGGTATAGGGGCTGGAGCAGATGCTGCATCATTTGGGTAATGCTTAAGTAGCCAAGAATCAAAATCATCAAAAAATGAAATACCGGTTTGGAGGAAAGGCTTACTTAGTTGAGCATCTAACTTCCTCACTTGTTGAGCAGTATCATCATCCAGATTGACTTGAGCAGGGTAGATGGTATTTAATGGCTTTGGAGAAATAACCCTAGAAGGGATTGGTTCTTTGGGAGATTGCTTGGGGTCCACTTTTGGAGGAGGCTGCTCTGAGGATTCCTCTCCCACCATCTCTTCATTGTTATCATTTCCCTCATTAGGTAAGTCTGCAAAAGAAGCAGCATCCCCTTCATTGAGGTTCCCTGGAAAAATAGAAAAATGGGAGGAAAAGATTAGATTTTGGAGACTTCGGAGAAAAGAGAAATGAAAGGTTATAGCAAGATGTATACCCGAGTCTTGTGCTGAGGGCACAGGCTCAACAATAGATTTGCCCTTATCCAAGGGGCCTGAGGAATAGGGGAGAATAGTAAGAAAATGTAAAAATGGAAAGCCGTATAATGATAATTTGAAAAGAAATGATAGAATACCTAATGGTTGTTGCTGATTGGTAGGAATAGGAGTCTCAACAGTTTTACCCTTATCTATTGGGTCTGTAGCAAAGATAGAATTCGAGTAAGGTAATGATATAAAGGAGAAGAATTGACGAATCCAGAAATTAGTAAGTGGAATACCTGAAAGAGGTTGGCGGTTAGCAGAATTGGAAGGTTCAACATATCTGATCCGACCTCGTGGACCCTGTTCCCTGCGACGGGGAGGAAGCCAACGAAGCCAATCACCATACTGGAGTTTAGCCGGATCAATCAATGCCTTGTTAGGACAATGTTCAAAGATATGACTGATGAGGCCACACCCGTGGCAGAGGAGAGGGAGACGCTCATATTGAAGTCGACAGGAAGTTGTACGTGTACCTTTTCCGATAAGGAGGAAACGACGAATTGGCTTAGAGATGTCCATTAAAATTTCCACACGTAAGAATTCGGTCATATTACCCCTTTCTTTCCGTGTGTCAGTTCGTAGTACAGTGCCAACTATGGCGCCAAGGGATTGTCCCACTAAGTGGGTCCTTTCAGGATCTTCCAAGAACGGTTTAGGTAAAGCTAGAATTCGAAACCATATACGCATCGGATTAAAAGAGTAGTCATCCATGCTTTTCCCTGGTACATATTCGGCAAGTGCCATCCATTCGTCTTTGAATAGCCATGGACCTCTTTCATAAACATCATCTCTTTCAACAACAGAAGCAAACTCAATTCGAAAGAACGACTCACGAATAATGGATATAGATTTCAGATGATTCTTCTTCCAGATACCTTCAAAGGCTTGGAGGATCGCCCAATCATCAATTGGTTTCGTGGAGATGAATTTGCCTATAAGAATTGCTCTCGGATCTTCCTCAAAGAAATCGAAGTCGGGAGTGTAAATAGCATTAGCTTCCTCATTGGTGAGGTCGAGATTGATGAAGTTAGGGAGGGAGGAAGAGGAAGCCATTTGATTGGAGTAAAAAAATGGAGAAGTGAGAACAAACAAAAAGTGGGAAAAAAGTAAAAGGAAATTGAGTGAAGGAAATGACTGAAAATATATGTATGAAAAAGGAGCACTTAATGAAATAAATAAAAGGCAATTAAAATAAAAGGAATAATAGAAGATTGATTGTCTAGATTTTAGGGAGAAGATGCAGAAAGAGATATTAATTGGATAATAGTGTAATTGAAATAGGAATGTGAAATAAACAAAAAAGATAGCAATCGGAAAGTGGGAAAAGTTACCTAAAATTGGATGTAATGATGGAAAGATATTACTGATAAAATTTAAGGTGATTATAAAATTAATGGAATATAGAGATATGGGAAATAAAAACATAGTTATTAGTTCCCTAGAATTTTGATAATTAAAGCATGATATAATGTTAAAATAGGAAACAATCATAAAAGGGAAACAAAATAAGTAATCAAAACAAATTGTGTAATTTCCACTGAATGGGGATGAGATTCGAGGGTTTATAAGGAAATAATTCAAGTCAAGGAGAGTTTTAAGGGATTTATGCAGGTGAAAATAAAGAAAATACCGTAATAAATGATATGGAATATATAAATTCATAATGAATAAAATAAGAAAGGAGAGATTTAAGGAAAGAGAGTTATAATTTTGGAAATAGGGTAAGTTATTTAAAATCAGAGCTAAAAAGTAGCTGTGATCGTTATAGAATTTAAAGGGGAAAATATTCAAGAAATTAGTATAAATATTTAAAGTAAGGAGCCCAAGATTCCAAAGAGGAAATATTTTCATTGAATGATAAGTTTAAAAAATGGCAGTTTTTATAATTAAACGTATTAGCAATAAAAGAAAATGTAAAGGATGGTAAATGCTGTAAAGAAACGATAGTAGTGCAAAAAATTTGGGATTTAAATATATAGGATGTATAGGTTTTGTTGTAATAATTAGATAGAGTTTAAATAAAAGCTTATAGAAGCAATTGTCCATATGACTAGGTAGAAAAAAGAAACTAGCTTGGTTGATAGCAGAAGGTTGTGGAAAACCTTGATTCCGTGAGGAATAGATAGCTGAGAATGGCCTTAAATTCCTAAGTAATGTAATTAATATTACACAGAAATTCCAGTGGAGGATTTGGGTTGATAAGGTAGGTGGAGATTTAGTAATTAAATTATATAAAAGAATTATGTAGCTAATTATTTTCACCTGAGTTGTGATTGTATAAATTCCCCTAGAAAGGGTTCGAAAGAATGCACTATAGGAGGTGTAGTGGGTAACAGAAAAGGACAGATGCATATAAAGGCAAGTTACATTTAGAAGAAGGAAAGAATAATAGTAATGTTTAAGGTTAAAAGGAAAGAAAGTATTGTAAATAAGGTAACACAATTGAATAGAGAGAGTAAAAAATGGAATGGAGTGATATAGTAATAAATTTACAATAAAAGGCAGTAAGAACATAAGGTATATAGTAACATATAACATTAATTTGGAAAATAGACAGCAGTTTACAATAGGAATTAAATATAGAGTAAAATTGATATAATGTAGAGAATAAAAAGGAAAGAAATAGCGTTGATTATGGAAGAGAATGGAGAAGACTTTGTAAAACAAATAGGGCAATAAGCAAAGATATTGTAAATAAAGGCGGATAATAATTAACGATAAAAATAATAAATTTGGTAATATCTCAACACTGAGTGGCGAAAAAAATAGTAAATTTGGAAGATTTGAATGAAATAATGTATAGTGACTAATTAGAATATAATAGCGGTGGTGGAAAAGATTAACGAAAAAAGATTTGAAAAAATAACTGAGGACTATATCCAATAGTTGAATAAATGTTAGTTGATGTAAGGAGAGGAGAATTAATAGTTTGAAAAAATAATTAAATAGATTTATGCCAGAAGGCATGTAAAAGACCAGAGGAGTGATAAAATACATAGTAAAATTCTTATATAACTGTGTTGAAATTAGAGAGGAAGTAGGATATTGCATAGGTATCAAAAAATTTAATAGTTGGTATAGGTAGATAGTATTGTATGTGAATGAGAAAATAGTTAAAATGATTATTACTTTTCCCAAATAGACTTGTATTTGGATAGAGGTATTCACCATGAAGGTGATCGTAAAAATTCCCCTAATAAGGGTTCGATAGCTTGCACCGAAGAGGGTGTAGAAAAATACAAGAAATAGTATAGGCAAAAGATGGAACAAAAAGTAATAAATATTCAGAGAATCATCAATAATTAAAAAACAACAAATAGCAAAAGGGAAGGAAAGGAACCATGGATTAGCAAGATAGCAATCAGAGGCATAGACATAAATAAGAAAAAGGTAACGAAAAAAATAAAAAACACAGAACAAAGATAGGATAAGAGAATAGAAAATAAATACAATCCAAGAAAAGGATAAAACAAGAACGAAGAACAATAAAAAACAATAAAGAAAAGAAAATAACAAAGGGAAAGGGAGGCTAAGAAAGCTGGAGGGCTTGCAAGCGGAACGTTGATGGGAAGCTCGACGAAAGCCGACGGAACGAGAAAGAGAGAAAACTTTGCAAGGCGAGACGAACCCGGCAAGCAGGGGTTGACACAGTGGTATTCTGATGAGACCAAGATGATCAAAAAAAGGATGAAACAGAAAGAAATAAAAAATATAAACAAAGAACTTGATTAAAAACCAATAAATAATGATCGGAAGGAATAAACCAGGATCTAGATGAAAAATAAAACAAATAACCAGAAACTTAGGCCGGCGAGGGGAAGGTACTGTCGGGACTTGGGAAAAATGCGACCATCTGAAAATTGACCGGAAACAGGAAAAGAGGGGGCCGGCCATCGATCAGTAAAGGGAAAAACCCAGATCTGTACAAACCGAGAGCAAGGCAGCAAGAAATTGATGAAAAACCAAAAAATAAAGAACACATCAAAAAAGATTGAATAAAAATACCAATAATGAAAACCATAAAAAACAAAAGGAAGAGAGAAGAGAAACTCTCGGAAACATGATGAAGAACAGCAGCAGCGGCCAGATCCATGCCCGGACAGCAACTCCGACGCCGAGGGTTGAAAAGCAGCGGGTGGGGGTGAAATTAAGAAGAAAAGAAACATGAATAGATTTAGAGTTTTAGCAAAATCGAAAAATAATAGAAAAAAATGACAAAAGATGTAGAAGAACAAACCTTGCAGATCGGGGCATGGGGCTCTCGATTTTCCTCTGAAAAAATGCACTTGTTCCTTTGATGCAGGGGAATCGCCGGTTGGTTGTGGGGATGTGGAGGCGGGCGGCGTAGTGGAAAGCAAAGAGAAAGAGAGGGTGAGAGAAAGGAGGCGGCTGAGAAAAATGAGAGGTAAGAGCGTGAAAAAGGTGGGAGACCAAAACCCTGCTGAAACCCTTGAGAGAACACCGAAAATTGAGAGAAAACCGAGAGACCCCATACCCACACACCCGTTGGAATTTTAACTACCCGTTGGAATTTTAACTGATTAAAAAGTATAAAATTGAGGTTTTTCAATATAATTGTGTTTAAAAGCTCCTAATAAATTATTTGCACTCCTAATATTTGAATAAAACATTTTTGCGGTCCTTTTTGTAGAGGTTTCTGACGAGCAGGTCTAAATGGGCCTTTCAATGGACCCGTTGGAATTTTAACTGATTAAAAAGTACAGAAATTGAGGTTTTGCAATATAATTGATTTGAAAAGCTCCTAATCAATTATTTGAACTCCTAATATTTGACTAAAACTTGTTTTGCGGTCCTTTTTGTAGAGGTTTCGGACGAGCAGGTCTAAATGGGCCTTTCAATGGACTTGTTGGAATTTTAACTGAGTAAAAAGTACAGAAATTGAGGTTTTGCAATATAATTGTGTTGAAAAGGTCCTACTCAATTATATGAACTCCTAAAATTTGATTAAAACTTGTTTTGCAGTTCTTTTTGTAGAGGTTTCGGACGAGCGGGTCGAAATGGGCCTTTCAATGGACCCGTTGGAATTTTAACTGAGTAAAAAGTACATAAATTGCGGTTTTGCAATATAATTGTGTTGAAAAGCTCCTAATCAAATACATGAACTCCTAAAATTTGATTAAAACTTGTTTTGCGGTACTTTTTTTAGAGGTTTCGGACGAGCGGGTCGAAATGGGCCTTTCAATGGACCCGTTGGAATTTTAACTGAGTAAAAAGTATAGAAATTGCGGTTTTTCAATATAGTTGTGTTGAAAAGCTCCTAATCAATTACATGAACTCCTAAAATTTGATTAAAACTTGTTTTGCAGTCCTTTTTCTTGAGATTTCGGACGAGCAGGTCTAAATGGGCCTTTCAATGGACCCGTTGGAATTTTAACTGAGAAAAAGTACAAAAATTGAGGTTTTGCAATATAATTGATTTGAAAAGCTCCTAATCAATTATTTGAACTCCTGATATTTGACTAAAACTTGTTTTGCAGTCCTTTTTGTAGAGGTTCCGGACTAGCAGGTCTAAATGGGCCTTTCAATGGACCTGTTGGAATTTTAACTGAGTAAAAAGTACAGAAATTGAGGTTTTGCAATATAATTGATTTGAAATGCTCATAATCAATTATTTGAACTCCTAATATTTGACTAAAACTTGTTTTGCGGTCCTTTTTGTAGAGGTTTCGGACGAGCAGGTCTAAATGGGCCTTTCAATGGACCCGTTGGAATTTTAAATGAGTAAAAAGTACAGAAATTGAGGTTTTGCAATATAATTGTGTTGAAAAGCTCCTAATCAATTACATGAACTCCTAAAATTTGATTAAAACTTGTTTTGCGGTCCTTTTTGTAGAGGTTTCGGACGAGCGGGTTGAAATAGGCCTTTCAATGGACCCGTTGGAATTTTAACTGAGTAAAAAGTACAAAAATTGAGGTTTTGCAATATAATTGATTTGAAAAGCTCCTAATCAATTATTTGAACTCCTAATATTTTGACTAAAACTTGTTTTGCGGTCGTTTTGTAGAGGTTTCGGATGAGCAGGTCTAAATGGGCCTTTCAATGGACCCGTTGGAATTTTTTTTTGATTAATCAATGGGATAAAATACTATGGCGAGCCTCATTAAAAACCTCCCTAACCTAAATGGAAGAAAAGAGTACTCACCATAGTATTACAACAATATGGTACGATCAAAACATAACAATTAAATCGAATTAGGCAAGTCATCATGTAACATGCCCAGCACCGCATCAGGCGGAGAATCAAGATATACCGCCTCATAACCCTGCCAGGGTCCTAACTTCGCCAAAGCATCCGAACTCTATTTGCCTCTCGGTGCACATGCCTAAACTCACAAACTCGAAACAAACCACTTAAAACTCGAATCGCCCTCATCATAGAATTCGAATCCGCCATACCATCCTGTTTTGTCACCACACGAACTACCTCCGCGCAATCCGATTCCACCACAACGGTTTCAACATCACAGAATAAAGCATACCGCAATCCCTCATGAACCGCCCACATCTCCGCATCCATCGCACTACATCGCCCAATAAACTTCGTAAAGCCTCCTCTCCAAAGTCCGGTTGCATCGCGGATTACGCCACCACAGGACGCCATCCCCGTCGAGCCATCGCAAGCTCCATCAACATTAACCTTCCAACCCGTGGTTGCCGGAGGCTCCCAGCTTCGCTGCTGCTGTCGCGTCGTTACCTGCTGCCTTACCACGATCCGGCGTGTCTGCAGCGCCCGCTTCGTGGTCAGCAACGTTTGAATACAACGTGCAACGACCTCATCACTTTCCCTACTCTCCCCCTTGAAGACGACACTATTCCGGGTTGTCCACAAGTTCCACAATACTATCCCAAATAGGAGATCCCATCGAGAACTTCCCCCCACAAAATCGAATCACACTTCAAATTTCTAGCCATCCATTCTTGTATCGAACCAGAGTAGAACCAGCCACCAAGCGCGGCCGGCACCAACCTCGACCAAGTTGCTTTTGCCGTCAAACATTCCCTTAAAATATGGTTGATACTTTCGACACTTGCCCCGCACATCAAACATGAAGCCGAATCCGACATATGCCTTCGAAACCTCTCCTCATTCGTCAACAGTCTTCCCGTGCACACCAACCATAAAAACATTTTAATTCGCTGCTGAGGACCCGTTGGAATTTTAACTGAGTAAAAAGTACAGAAATTGAGGTTTTGCAATATAATTGTGTTGAAAAGGTACTAATCATTTATTTGAACTCCTAATATTTGATTAAAACTTGTTTTGCAGTTCTTTTTGTAGAGGTTTCGGACGAGCGGGTCGAAATGGGCCTTTCAATGGACCAGTTGGATTTTTTTTTAATTTACCAGTTGGAATTTTAACTGAGTAAAAAGTACAGAAATTGCGGTTTTGCAATATAATTGGGTTGAAAAGCTTCTAATCAAATACATGAACTCCTAAAATTTGATTAAAACTTGTTTTGCGGTACTTTTTGTAGAGGTTTTGGACGAGCGGGTCGAAATGGGCCTTTCAATGGACCCGTTGGAATTTTAACTGAGTAAAAAGTACAGAAATTGCGGTTTTTCAATATAGTTGTGTTGAAAAGCTCCTAATCAATTACATGAACTCCTAAAATTTGATTAAAACTTGTTTTGCAGTCCTTTTTGTAGAGGTTTCGGACGAGCAGGTCTAAATGGGCCTTTCAATGGACCCGTTGGAATTTTAACTGAGAAAAAGTACAGAAATTGAGGTTTTGCAATATAATTGATTTGAAAAGCTCCTAATAAATTATTTGAACTCCTGATATTTGACTAAAACTTGTTTAGCGGTCCTTTTTGTAGAGGATTCGGACTAGCAGGTCTAAATGGGCCTTTCTATGGACCTGTTGGAATTTTAACTGAGTAAAAAGTACAGAAATTGAGGTTTTGCAATATAATTGATTTGAAAAGCTCATAATCAATTATTTGAACTCCTAATATTTGACTAAAACTTGTTTTGCGGTCCTTTTTGTAGAGGTTACGGACGAGCAGGTCTAAATGGGCCTTTCAATGGACCCGTTGGTATTTTAAATGAGTAAAAAGTACAGAAATTGAGGTTTTGCAATATAATTGTGTTGAAAAGCTCCTAATCAATTACATGAACTCCTAAAATTTGATTAAAACTTGTTTTGCGGTCCTTTTTGTGGAGGTTTCGGACGAGCGGGTTGAAATGGGCCTTTCAATGGACCCGTTGGAATTTTAACTGAGTAAAAAGTACAGAAATTGAGGTTTTGCAATATAATTGTGTTGAAAAGCTCCTAATCAATTATTTGAACTCCTAATATTTGATTAAAACTTGTTTTGCGGTCCTTTTTGTAGAGGTTTCGGACGAGCAGGTCTAAATGGGCCTTTCAATGGACCCGTTGGAATTTTAACTGAGTAAAATGTACAAAAATTGAAGTTTTGCAATATAATTGATTTGAAAAGCTCCTAATCAATTATTTGAACTCCTAATATTTTGACTAAAACTTGTTTTGCGGTCCTTTTTGTAGAGGTTTCGGACGAGCAGGTCTAAATGGGCCTTTCAATGGACCCGTTGGAATTTTAACTGAGTAAAAAGTACAGAAATTGAGGTTTTGCAATATATTTGTGTTGAAAAGGTCCTATTCAATTATATGAAGTCCAAAAATTTGATTAAAACTTGTTTTGCAGTTCTTTTTGTAGAGGTTTCGGACGAGCGGGTCGAAATGGGCCTTTCAATGGACCTGTTGGAATTTTAACTGAGTAAAAAGTACAGAAATTGCAGTTTTGCAATATAATTGTGTTGAAAAGCTCCTAATCAAATACATGAACTCCTAAAATTTTATTAAAACTTGTTTTGCGGTACTTTTTGTAGAGGTTTCAGACGAGCGGGTCGAAATGGGCCTTTCAATGGACCCGTTGGAATTTTAACTGAGTAAAAAGTGCAGAAATTGCGGTTTTTCAAAATATTTGTGTTGAAAAGCTTCTAATCAATTGCATGAACTCCTAAAATTTGATTAAAACTTGTTTTGCAGTCCTTTTTTTAGAGGTTTCGGACGAGCAGGTCTAAATGGGCCTTTCAATGGACCCGTTGGAATTTTAACTGAGAAAAAGTATAGAAATTGAGGTTTTGCAATATAATTGATTTGAAAAGCTCCTAATCAATTACTTGAACTCCTTATATTTGACTAAAACTTGTTTAGAGGTCCTTTTTGTAGAGGTTTCAGACTAGCAGGTCTAAATGGGCCTTTCAATGGACCTGTTGGAATTTTAACTGAGTAAAAAGTACAGAAATTGAGGTTTTGCAATATAATTGATTTGAAAAGCTCATAATCAATTATTTGAACTCCTAATATTTGACTAAAACTTGTTTTGCGGTCCTTTTTGTAGAGGTTTCGGACGAGCAGGTCTAAATGGGCCTTTCAATGGACCCGTTAGAATTTTAACTGAGTAAAAAGTACAAAAATTGCGGTTTTGCAATATAATTGATTTGAAAAGCTCCTAATAAAATACATGAACTCCTAAAATTTGATTAAAACTTGTTTTGCGGTACTTTTTGTAGAGGTTTCGGACGAGCGGCTCGAAATGGGCCTTTCAATGGACCCGTTGGAATTTTAACTGAGTAAAAAGTACAGAAATTGAGGTTTTGCAATATAATTGTGTTGAAAAGCTCCTAATCAATTATTTGAACTCCTAATATTTGATTAAAACTTTATTTGCGGTCCTTTTTGTAGAGGTTTCGGACGAGCAGGTTTAAATGGGCCTTTCAATGGACCCGTTGGAATTTTAACTGAGTAAAAAGTACAAAAATTGAGGTTTGCAATATAATTGATTTGAAAAGCTCCTAATCAATTATTTGAACTCCTAATATTTGACTAAAACTTGTTTTGCGGTCCTTTTTGTAGAGGTTTCGGACGAGCAGGTCTAAATGGGCCTTTCAGTGGACCCGTTGGAATTTTAACTGAGTAAAAAGTACAGAAATTGAGGTTTTGCAATATAATTGTGTTGAAAAGGTCCTAATCAATTATTTGAACTCCTAATATTTGATTAAAACTTGTTTTGCGGTCCTTTTTGTAGAGGTTTCAGACGAGCAGGTCTAAATGGGCCTTTATATGGACCCGTTGGAATTTTAACTGAGTAAAAAGTACAGAAATTGAGGTTTTGCAATATAATTGATTTGAAAAGCTCCTAATCAATTATTTGAACTCCTAATATTTGACTAAAACTTGTTTTGCGGTCCTTTTTGTAGAGGTTTCGGACGAGCAGGTCTAAATGGGCCTTTCAATGGACCCGTTGCAATTTTAACTGAGTAAAAAGTACATAAATTGAGGTTTTGCAATATAATTGTGTTGAAAAGGTCCTACTCAATTATATGAACTCCTAAAATTTGATTAAAACCTGTTTTGATGTTCTTTTTGTAGAGGTTTCGGACGAGCGGGTCGAAATGGGCCTTTCAATGGATCAGTTGGAATTTTAACTGAGTAAAAAGTACAGAAAATGCTGTTTTGCAATATAATTGTGTTGAAAAGCTCCTAATCAAATACATGAACTCCTAAAATTTTATTAAAACTTGTTTTGCGGTACTTTTTGTAGAGGTTTCGGACGAGCGGGTCGAAATGGGCCTTTCAATGGACCCGTTGGAATTTTAACTGAGTAAAAAGTACAGAAATTGCGGTTTTTCAATATAGTTGTGTTGAACAGCTCCTAATCAATTACATGAACTCCTAAAATTTGATTAAAACTTGTTTTGCAGTCATTTTTGTAGAGGTTTCGGACGAGCAGGTCTAAATGGGCCTTTCAATCGACCCGTTGGAATTTTAACTGAGAAAAAGTACTGAAATTGAGGTTTTGCAATATAATTGATTTGAAAAGCTCCTAATCAATTATTTGAACTCCTGATATTTGACTAAAACTTGTTTTGCGGTCCTTTTGTAGAGGTTTCGGACTAGCAGGTCTAAATGGGCCTTTCAATGGACCTGTTGGAATTTTAACTGAGTAAAAAGTACAGAAATTGAGGTTTTGCAATATAATTGATTTGAAAAGCTCCTAATCAGTTATTTGAACTCCTAATATTTGACTAAAACTTGTTTTCCGGTCCTTTTTGTAGAGGTTTCAGACGAGCAGGTCTAAATGGGCCTTTCAATGGACCCGTTGGAATTTTAACTGACTAAAAAGTACAGAAATTGAGGTTTTGCAATATAATTGTGTTGAAAAGGTCCTAATCAATTATTTGAACTCCTAATATTTGATTAAAACTTGTTTTGCAGTTCTTTTTGTAGAGGTTTCGGACGAGCGGGTCGAAATGGGCCTTTCCATGGACCAGTTGGATTTTTTTTTTGAATTTACCAGTTGGAACTTTAACTGAGTAAAATGTACAGAAATTGCAGTTTTGCAATATAATTGTGTTGAAAAGCTCCTAATCAAATACATGAACTCCTAAAATTTGATTAAAACTTGTTTTGCGGTACTTTTTGTAGAGGTTTCGGACGAGCGGGTCGAAATGGGCCTTTCAATGGACCCGTTGGAATTTTAACTGAGTAAAAAGTGCAGAAATTGCGGTTTTTCAATATAGTTGTGTTGAAAAGCTCCTACTCAATTACATGAACTCCTAAAATTTGATTAAAACTTGTTTTGCAGTCCTTTTTGTAGAGGTTTCGGACGAGCAGGTCTAAATGGGCCTTTCAATGGACCCGTTGGAATTTTAACTGAGTAAAAAGTACAGAAATTGAGGTTTTGCAATATAATTGTGTTGAAAAGGTCCTAATCAATTATTTGAACTCCTAATATTTGATTAAAACTTGTTTTGCAGTTCTTTTTGTAGAGGTTTCGGACGAGCGGGTCGAAATGGGCCTTTCCATGGACCAGTTGGATTTTTTTTTTGAATTTACCAGTTGGAACTTTAACTGAGTAAAATGTACAGAAATTGCAGTTTTGCAATATAATTGTGTTGAAAAGCTCCTAATCAAATACATGAACTCCTAAAATTTGATTAAAACTTGTTTTGCGGTACTTTTTGTAGAGGTTTCGGACGAGCGGGTCGAAATGGGCCTTTCAATGGACCCGTTGGAATTTTAACTGAGTAAAAAGTGCAGAAATTGCGGTTTTTCAATATAGTTGTGTTGAAAAGCTCCTACTCAATTACATGAACTCCTAAAATTTGATTAAAACTTGTTTTGCAGTCCTTTTTGTAGAGGTTTCGGACGAGCAGGTCTAAATGGGCCTTTCAATGGACCCGTTGGAATTTTAACTGAGTAAAAAGTACAGAAATTGAGGTTTTGCAATATAATTGTGTTGAAAAGGTCCTAATCAATTATTTGAACTCTTAATATTTGATTAAAACTTGTTTTGCAGTTCTTTTTGTAGAGGTTTCGGACGAGCGGGTCGAATGGGCCTTTCAATGGACCAGTTGGATTTTTTTTTTGAATTTACCAGTTGGAACTTTAACTGAGTAAAAAGTACAGAAATTGCAGTTTTGCAATATAATTGTGTTGAAAAGCTCCTAATCAAATACATGAACTCCTAAAATTTGATTAAAACTTGTTTTGCAGTCCTTTTTGTAGAGGTTTCGGACGAGCAGGTCTAAATGGGCCTTTCAATGGACCCGTTGGAATTTTAACGGAGTAAAATGTCCAAAAATTGAGGTTTTGCAATATAAAACATTTGAAAAGCTCCTAATAAATTACATGAACTCCTAATATTTGACTAAAACTTGTTTTGCGGTCCTTTTTGTAGAGATTTCGGACGAGCAGGTCTAAATGGACCTTTTCAATGGACCCGCTGGAATTTTAACTGAGTAAAAAGTACAGAAATTGAGGTTTTGCAATATAATTGTGTTGAAAAGGTCCTAATCAATTATTTGAACTCCTAATATTTGATTAAAACTTGTTTTGCGGTCCTTTTTGTAGAGGTTTCGGACGAGCAGGTCTAAATGGGCCTTTCAATGGACCCGTTGGAATTTTAACTGAGTAAAAAGTACAGAAATTGAGGTTTTGCAATATAATTGATTTGAAAAGCTCCTAATCAATTATTTGAACTCCTAATATTTGACTAAAACTTGTTTTGCGGTCCTTTTTGTAGAGGTTTCGGACGAGCAGGTCTAAATGGGCCTTTCAATGGACCCGTTGGAATTTTAACTGAGTAAAATGTACAAAAATTGAGGTTTTGCAATATAATTGATTTGAAAAGCTCCTAATCAATTATTTGAACTCCTAATATTTTGACTAAAACTTGTTTTGCGGTCCTTTTTGTAGAGGTTTCGGACGAGCAGGTCTAAATGGGCCTTTCAATGGACCCGTTGGAATTTTAACTGAGTAAAAAGTACAGAAATTGAGGTTTTGCAATATAATTGTGTTGAAAAGGTCCTAATCAATTATTTGAACTCCTAATATTTGATTAAAACTTTTTTTGCAGTTCTTTTTGTAGAGGTTTCGGACGAGCGGGTCGAAATGGGCCTTTCAATGGACCAGTTGGATTTTTTTTTGAATTTACCAGTTGGAACTTTAACTGAGTAAAAAGTACAGAAATTGCAGTTTTGCAATATAATTGTGTTGAAAAGATCCTAATCAAATACATGAACTCCTAAAATTTGATTAAAACTTGTTTTGCGGTACTTTTTGTAGAGGTTTCGGACGAGCGGGTCGAAATGGGCCTTTCAATGGACCCGTTGGAATTTTAACTGAGTAAAAAGTGCAGAAATTGCGGTTTTTCAAAATAGTTGTGTTGAAAAGCTTCTAATCAATTACATGAACTCCTAAAATTTGATTAAAAATTTGTTTTGCAGTCCTTTTTGTAGAGGTTTCGGACGAGCAGGTCTAAATGGGCCTTTCAATGGACCCGTTGGAATTTTAACTGAGAAAAACTACAGAAATTGAGGTTTTATAATATATTTGATTTGAAAAGCTCCTAATCAATTATTTGAACTCCTGATATTTGACTAAAACTTGTTTTGCGGTCCTTTTTGTAGAGGTTTCGGACTAGCAGGTCTAAATGGGCCTTTCAATGGACCTGTTGGAATTTTAACTGAGTAAAAAGTACAGAAATTGAGGTTTTGCAATATAATTGATTTGAAATGCTCATAATCAATTATTTGAACTCCTAATATTTGACTAAAACTTGTTTTGCGGTCCTTTTTGTAGAGGTTTCGGACGAGCAGGTCTAAATGGGCCTTTCAATGGTCCCATTGGAATTTTAAATGAGTAAAAAGTACAGAAATTGAGGTTTTGCAATATAATTATGTTGAAAAGCTCCTAATCAATTACATGAACTCCTAAAATTTGATTAAAACTTGTTTTGCAGTACTTTTTGTAGAGGTTTCGGACGAGCGTGTCGAAATGGGCCTTTCAATGGACCCGTTGGAATTTTAAATGAGTAAAAAGTACAGAAATTGCGGTTTTTCAATATAGTTGTGTTGAAAAGCTCCTAATCAATTACATGAACTCCTAAAATTTGATTAAAACTTGTTTTGCGGTACTTTTTGTAGAGGTTTCGGACGAGCGGGTCGAAATGGGCCTTTCAATGGACCCGTTGGAAGTTTAACTGAGTAAAAAGTACTGAAATTGAGGTTTTGCAATAAAATTGTGTTGAAAAGCTCCTAATCAATTATTTGAACTCCTAATATTTGATTAAAACTTGTTTTGCAGTTCTTTTTGTAGAGGTTTCGGACGAGCGGGTCGAAATGGGCCTTTCAATGGACCAGTTGGAATTTTAACTGAGTAAAAAGTACAGAAATTGCGGTTTTGCAATAAAATTGTGTTGAAAAGCTCCTAATCAAATACATGAACTCCTAAAATTTGATTAAAACTTGTTTTGCGGTACTTTTTGTAGAGGTTTCAGACGAGCGGGTCGAAATGGGCCTTTCAATGGACCCGTTGGAATTTTAACTGAGTAAAAAGTACAGAAATTGAGGTTTTGCAATATAATTGTGTTGGAAAGCTCCTAATCAATTATTTGAACTCCTAATATTTGATTAAAACTCTTTTTGCGGTCCTTTTTGTAGAGGTTTCGGACGAGCAGGTCTAAATGGGCCTTTCAATGGACCCGTTGGAATTTTAACTGAGTAAAAAGTACAGAAATTGAGGTTTTGCAATATAATTGTGTTGAAAAGCTCCTAATCAATTATTTGAACTCCTAATATTTGATTAAAACTTGTTTTGCGGTCCTTTTTGTAGAGGTTTCGGACGAGCAGGTCTAAATGGGCCTTTCAATGGACCTGTTGGAATTTTAACTGAGTAAAAAGTACAGAAATTGAGGTTTTGCAATATAATTGATTTGAAAAGCTCATAATCAATTATTTGAACTCCTAATATATGACTAAAACTTGTTTTGCGGTCCTTTTTGTAGAGGTTTCGGACGAGCAGGTCTAAATGGGCCTTTCAATGGACCCGTTGGTATTTTAAATGAGTAAAAAGTACAGAAATTGAGGTTTTGCAATATAATTGTGTTGAAAAGCTCCTAATTATTTACATGAACTCCTAAAATTTGATTAAAACTTGTTTTGCGGTCCTTTTTGTAGAGGTTTCGGACTAGCGGGTTGAAATGGGCCTTTCAATGGACCCGTTGGAATTTTAACTGAGTAAAAAGTACAGAAATTGAGGTTTTGCAATATAATTGTGTTGAAAAGCTCCTAATCAGTTATTTGAACTCCTAATATTTGATTAAAACTTGTTTTGCGGTCCTTTTTGTAGAGGTTTCGGACGAGCGGGTTGAAATGGGCCTTTCAATGGACCCGTTGGAATTTTAACTGAGTAAAAAGTACAAAAATTGCGGTTTTGCAATATACTTGTGTTGAAAAGCTCCTAATCAATTATTTTAACTCCTAATATTTGATTAAAACTTGTTTTGCAGTCCTTTTTGTAGAGGTTTCGGACTAGCAGGTCTAAATGGGCCTTTCAATGGACCCGTTGGAATTTTAACTGAGTAAAAAGTACAGAAATTGAGGTTTTGCAATATAATTGTGTTGAAAAGGTCCTAATCAATTATTTGAACTCCTAATATTTGATTAAAACTTGTTTTGCGGTCCTTTTTGTAGAGGTTTCGGACGAGCAGGTCTAAATGGGCCTTTCAATGGACCCGTTGGAATTTTAAATGAGTAAAAAGTACAGAAATTGAGGTTTTGCATTATAATTGTGTTGAAAAGCTCCTAATCAATTACATGAACTCCTAAAATTTGATTAAAACTTGTTTTGCGGTCCTTTTTGTAGAGGTTTCGGACGAGCGGGTTGAAATGGGCCTTTCAATGGACCCGTTAGAATTTTAACTGAGTAAAAAGTACAGAAATTGAGGTTTTGCAATATAATTGTGTTGAAAAGCTCCTAATCAATTATTTGAACTCCTAATATTTGATTAAAACTTGTTTTGCGGTCCTTTTTGTAGAGGTTTCGGACGAGCAGGTCTAAATGGGCCTTTCAATGGACCCGTTGGAATTTTAACTGAGTAAAATGTACAAAAATTGAGGTTTTGCAATATAATTGATTTGAAAAGCTCCTAATCAATTATTTGAACTCCTAATATTTTGACTAAAACTTGTTTTGCGGTCCTTTTTGTAGAGGTTTGGGACGAGCAGGTATAAATGGGCCTTTCAATGGACCCGTTGGAATTTTAACTGAGTAAAAAGTACATAAATTGAGGTTTTTCAATATAATTTGTTGAAAAGGTCCTAATCAATTATTTGAACTCCTTATAATTGATTAAAACTTGTTTTGCAGTTCTTTTTGTAGAGGTTTCGGACGAGCGGGTCAAAATGGACCTTTCAATGGACCAGTTGGATTTTTTTTTTGAATTTACCAGTTGGAATTTTATCTCTTTTTGTAGAGGTTTCGGACGAGCGGGTCGAAATGGGCCTTTCAATGGACCCGTTGGAATTTTAACTGAGTAAAAAGTACAGAAATTGAGGTTTTTCAATATAATAGTGTTGAAAAGCTCCTAATCAATTACATGAACTCCTAAAATTTGATTAAAACTTGTTTTGCGGTACTTTTTGTAGAGGTTTCGGACGAGCAGGTCTAAATGGGCCTTTCAATGGACCCGTTGGAATTTTAACTGAGTAAAAAGTACAGAAATTGCGGTTTTGCAATATAATTGTGTTGAAAAGCTCCTAATCAATTATTTGAACTCCTGATATTTGACTAAAACTTGTTTTGTGGTACTTTTTGTAGAGGTTTCGGACGAGCAGGTCTAAATGGGCCTTTCAATGGATCCGTTGGAATTTTATCTGAATAAAAATTATAAAATTGAGGTTTTGCAATATAATTGTGTTTAAAAGCACCTAATCAATTATTTGAACTCCTAATATTTGAATAAAACATTTTTGCGGTCCTTTTTGTAGAGGTTTCGGACGAGAAGGTCTAAATGGGCCTTTCAATGGACCCGTTGGAATTTTAACTGAGTAAAAAGTACAGAAATTGAGGTTTTGCAATGTAATTGTGTTGAAAAGCTTCTAATCAATTATATGAACTCCTAAAATTTGATTAAAACTCGTTTTGCGGTCCTTTTTGTAGAGGTTTCGGAAGAGCGGGTCGAAATGGGCCTTTCAATGGACCCGTTGGAATTTTAACTGAGTAAAAAGTACAGAAATTAAGGTTTTGCAATATAATTGTGTTCAAAAGCTCCTAATCAACTATTTGAACTCCTAATATTTGATTAAAACTTGTTTTGCGGTCCTTTTTGTAGATGTTTCGGACGTGCGGGTCGAAATAGGCCTCTCAATGGACCCGTCTGAATTTTTAATGAGTAAAAAGTACAGAAATTGAGGTTTTGCAATGTAATTTTGTTGAAAAGCTCCTAATCAACTATTTGAACTCCTAATATTTGAATAAAACCTTTTTGCGGTCGTTTTTGTAGAGGTTTCGGACGAGCAGGTCTAAATGGGCCTTTCAGTGGACCCGTTGGAATTTTAACTGAGTAAAAAGTACATAAATTGAGGTTTTTCAATATAATAGTGTTGAAAAGCTCCAAATCAATTACATGAACTCCTAAAATTTGATTAAAACTTGTTTTGCGGTCCCTTTTGTAGAGGTTTCGGACGAGCGGGTCGAAATGGAACTTTCAATGGACCCGTTGGAATTTTAACTGAGTAAAAAGTACAGAAATTGCAGTTTTGCAATATAATTGTGTTGAAAAGCTCCTAATCAATTATTTGAACTCCTAATATTTGAATAAAACCTTTTTGCGGTCCTTTTTGAAGAGGTTTCGGACGAGCAGGTCTAAATGGGCCTTTCAATGGACCCGTTGGAATTTTATCTTAATATAATGTATAAAATTGAGGTTTTTCAATATAATTGTGTTTAAAAGCTCCTAATCAATTATTTGAACTCCTAATATTTGAATAAAACATTTTTGCGATCCTTTTTGTAGAGGTTTCGGACGAGCAGGTCTAAATGGGCCTTTCAATGGACCCGTTGGAATTTTAACTGAGTAAAAAGTACAGAAATTGAGGTTTTGCAATGTAATTGTGTTGAAAAGCTTCTAATCAATTTCATGAACTCCTAAAATTTGATTAAAACTCGTTTTGCGGTCCTTTTTGTAGAGGTTTCGGACGAGCGGGTCGAAATGGGCCTCTCAATGGACCCGTCTGAATTTTAAATGAGTAAAAAGTACAGAAATTTAGGTTTTGCAATATAATTGTGTTGAAAAGCTCCTAATCAATTATTTGAACTCCTAATATTTGAATAAAACCTTTTTGCGGTCGTTTTTGTAGAGGTTTCGGACGAGCAGGTCTAAATGGGCCTTTCAATGGACCCGTTGGAATTTTATCTGAGTAAAAAGTTTAAAATAGGGGTTTTTCAATATAATTGTGTTTAAAAGCTCCTAATTAATTATTTGAACTCCTAATATTTGAATAAAACATTTTTGCGGTCCTTTTTGTAGAGGTTTCTGACGAGCAAGTCTAAATGGGCCTTTCAATGGACCCGTTGGAATTTTAACTGAGTAAAAAGTACAGAAATTGAGGTTTTGCAATATAATTGTATTGAAAACCTCCTAATCAATTACATGAACTCCTAAAATTTGATTAAAACTTGTTCTGCAGTCCTTTTTGTAGAGGTTTCGGACGAGCGGGTCGAATTGGGCCTTCCAATGGACCCGTTGGAATTTTAACTGAGTAAAAAGTACAGAAATTGCGGTTTTGCAATATAATTGTGTTGAAAAGCTCCTAATCAATTATTTGAACTCCTAATATTTGAATAAAACATTTTTGCGGTCCTTTTTGTAGAAGTTTCGGACGAGCAGGTCTAAATGGGCCTTTCAATGGACCCGTTGGAATTTTAACAGAGTAAAAAGTACATAAATTGAGGTTTTGCAATATAATTGTGTTGAAAAGCTCCTAATCAATTATTTGAACTCCTAATATTTGAATAAAAAATTTTTGCGTTCCTTTTTGTAGAGGTTTCGGACGAGCATGTCTAAATGGGCCTTTCAATGGACCCGTTCGAATTTTATCTAAGTAAAAAGTATATAATAGAGGTTTTTCAATATAATTGTGTTTAAAATCTCCTAACCAATTATTTGAACTCCTAATATTTGAATAAAACATTTTTGTGGTCCTTTTTGTAGAGGTTTCGGACGAGCAGGTCTAAATGGGCCTTTCAATGGACCCGTTGGAATTTTAACTGAGTAAAAAGTACAGAAATTGAGGTTTTGCAATGTAATTGTGTTGAAAAGCTTCTAATCAATTACATGAAATCCTAAAATTTGATTAAAACTTGTTTTGCGGTCCTTTTTGTAGAGGTTTCAGACCAGCGGGTCGAAATGGGCCTTTCAATGGACCCGTTGGAATTTTAACTGAGTAAAAAGTACAGAAATGGAGGTTTTGCAATATAATTGTGTTGGAAAGCTCTTAATCAATTATTTGAACTCCTAATATTTGAATAAAACCTTTTTGCGGTCCTTTTTGTAGAGGTTTCGGACGAGCAGGTCTAAATGGGCCTTTCAATGGACCCGTTGGAATTTTATCTGAGTAAAAAGTATAAAATAGAGGTTTTTCAATATAATTTTGTTTAAAATCTCCTAATCAATTATTTGAACTCCTAATATTTAAATAAAACATTTTTGTGGTCCTTTTTGTAGAGGTTTCGGACGAGCAGGTCGAAATGGGCCTTTCAATGGACCCGTTGGAATTTTAACAGAGTAAAAAGCACAGAAATGGAGGTTTTGCAATATAATTGTGTTGAAAAGCTCCTAATCAATTAATTGTACTCCTAATATTTGAATAAAACATTTTTGCTGTCCTTTTGTAGAGGTTTCGGACAAGCAGGTCTAAATGGGCCTTTCAATGGACCCGTTGGAATTTTAACTGAGTAAAAAGTACAGAAATTGAGGTTTTGCAATGTAATTGTGTTGAAAAGCTTCTAATCAATTATTTGAACTCCTAATATTTGATTAAAACTTGTTTTGCGGTCCTTTTTGTAGAGGTTTCGGACGAGCGGGTCGAAATGGGCCTTTCAATGGACCCGTTGGAATTTTAACTGAGTAAAAAGTACAGAAATTGCGGTTTTGCAATATTATTGTGTTGAAAAGCTCCTAATCAATTACATGAACTCCTAAAATTTGATTAAAACTTGTTCTGCAGTCCTTTTTGTAGAGGTTTCGGACGAGCGGGTCGAAATGGGCCTTTCAATGGACCCGTTGGAATTTTAACTGAGTAAAAAGTACAGAAATTGAGGTTTTGCAATATAATTGTTTTTAAAAGCACCTAATCAATTATTTGAACTCCTAATATTTGAATAAAACATTTTTGCGGTCCTTTTTGCAGAGGTTTCGGACGAGCAGGTCTAAATGGGCCTTTCAATGGACCCGTTGGAATTTTAACTGAGTAAAAAGTACAGAAATTGAGGTTTTGCAATGTAATTGTGTTGAAAAGCTTCTAATCAATTACATGAACTCCTAAAATTTGATTAAAACTTGTTTTGCGGTCCTTTTTTAAGAGGTTTCGGACGAGCGGGTCGAAATGGGCCTTTCAATGGACCCGTTGGAATTTTAACAGAGTAAAAAGTACAGAAATTGCGGTTTTGCAATATAATTGTGTTGAAAAGCTCCTAATCAATTATTTGAACTCCTAATGTTTGATTAAAACTTGTTTTGCGGTCCTTTTTGTAGAGGTTTCGGACGAGCAGGTCTAAATGGGCCTTTCAATGGACCCGTTGGAATTTTAACTGAGTGAAAAGTACAGAAATTGCGTTTTGCAATATAATTGTGTTGAAAAGCTCCTAATCAATTACATGAATTCCTAAAATTTGATTAAAACTTGTTTTGTAGTTCTTTTTGTAGAGGTTTCGGACGAGCGGGTCGAAATGGTCCTTTCAATGGACCCGTTGGAATTTTAAATGAGTAAAAAGTACAGAAATTGAGGTTTTGCAATATAATTGTGTTGAAAGCTTCTAATCAATTATTTGAATTCCTAATATTTGAATAAAACATTTTTGCGGTTCTTTTTGTAGAGGTTTCGGACGAGCATGTCTAAATGGGCCTTTCAATGGACCCGTTGGAATTTTAACTGAGTAAAAAGTACAGAAATTGCGGTTTTGCAATATAATTGTGTTGAAAAGCTCTTAATCAATTTTTTGAAATCCTAATATTTGAACAAAACATTTTTGCGGTCCTTTTTGTAGAGGTATTGGACGAGCAGGTCTAAATGGGCCTTTCAATGGACCCGTTGGAATTCTTCCTGAGTAAAAAGTACAGAAATTGAGGTTTTGCAATGTAATTGTGTTGAAAAGCTTCTAATCAATTACATGAACTCCTAAAATTTGATTAAAACTCGTTTTGCGGTCCTTTTTGTAGAGGTTTCGGACGAGCGGGTCGAAATGGGCCTTTCAATGGACCCATTGGAATATTAACTGAGTAAAAAGTACAGAAATTGAGGTTTTGCAATATAATTGTTTTCCAAAGCTCCTAATCAATTATTTGAACTCCTAATATTTGTTTAAAACTTGTTTTGCAGTCCTTTTTGTAGAGGTTTCGGACGAGCGGGTCGAAATGGGCCTCTCAATGGACCCGTCTGAATTTTAAATGAGTAAAAAGTACATAAATTGAGGTTTTGCAATATAATTGTGTTGAAAAGCTCCTAATCAATTATTTGAACTCCTAATATTTGAATAAAACATTTTTGCGGTCCTTTTTGTAGAGGTTTTGGATGAGCAGGTCTAAATGGGCCTTTCAATGGACCCGTTAGAATTTTAACTGAGTAAAAAGTACAGAAATTGAAGTTTTGCAATGTAATTGTGTTGAAAAGCTTCTAATCAATTACATGAACTCCTAAAATTTGATTAAAACTTGTTTTGCGGTCCTTTTTTAAGAGGTTTCGGACGAGCGGGTCGAAATGGGCCTTTCAATGGACCCGTTGGAATTTTAACTGAGTAAAAAGTACAGAAATTGCGGTTTTGCAATATAATTGTGTTGAAAAGCTCCTAATCAATTATTTGAACTCCTAATGTTTGATTAAAACTTGTTTTGCGGTCCTTTTTGTAGAGGTTTCGGACGAGCAGGTCTAAATGGGCCTTTCAATGGACCCGTTGGAATTTTAACTGAGTAAAAAGTACAGAAATTGCGGTTTTGCAATATAATTGTGTTGAAAAGCTCTTAATCAATTTTTTGAAATCCTAATATTTCAATAAAACATTTTTGCGGTCCTTTTTGTAGAGGTTTCGGACGAGCAGGTCTAAATGGGCCTTTCAATGGACCCGTTGGAATTTTACCTGAGTAAAAAGTACATAAATTGAGGTTTTGCAATGTAATTGTGTTGAAAAGCTTCTAATTAATTACATGAACTCCTAAAATTTGATTAAAACTCGTTTTGCGGTCCTTTTTGTAGAGGTTTCGGACGAGCGGGTCGAAATGGGCCTTTCAATGGACCCGTTGGAATATTAACTGAGTAAAAAGTACAGAAATTGAGGTTTTGTAATATAATTGTGTTCCAAAGCTCCTAATCAATTATTTGAACTCCTAATATTTGATTAAAACTTGTTTTGCAGTCCTTTTTGTAGAGGTTTCGGACGAGCGGGTCGAAATGGGCCTCTCAATGGACCCGTCTGAATTTTAAATGAGTAAAAAGTACAGAAATTGAGGTTTTGCAATATAATTGTGTTGAAAAGCTCCTAATCAATTATTTGAACTCCTAATATTTGAATAAAACCTTTTTGCGGTCGTTTTTGTAGAGTTTTCGGACGAGCAGGTCTAAATGGGCCTTTCAATGGACCCGTTGGAATTTTAACTGAGTAAAAAGTACAGAAATTGAGGTTTTTCAATATAATAGTGTTGAAAAGCTTCTAATCAATTACATGAACTCCTAAAATTTGATTAAAACTTGTTTTGCGATCCCTTTTGTAGATGTTTCGGACGAGCGGGTCGAAATGGGCCTTTCAATGGACCCGTTGGAATTTTAACTGAGTAAAAAGTACAGAAATTGCGGTTTTGCAATATAATTGTGTTGAAAAGCTCCTAATCAATTATTTGAACTCCTAATATTTGATTAAAACTTGTTTTGCGGTCCTTTTTGTAGGGGTTTCCGACGAGCAGGTCTAAATGGGCCTTTCATTGGACCCGTTGGAATTTTAACTGAGTAAAAAGTACAGAAATTGAGGTTTTGCAATATAATTGTATTGAAAAGCTCCTAATCAATTAAATGAACTCCTAAAATTTGATTAAAACTTGTTTTGCAGTCTCTTTTGTAGAGGTTTTGGACGAGCGGGTCGAAATGGGACTTTCAATGGACCCGTTGGAATTTTAACTGAGAAAAAATTACAGAAATTGTGGTTTTGCAATATAATTGTGTTGAAAAGCTCCTAATAAATTATTTGAACTCCTAATATTTGAATAAAACCTTTTTGCGGTCCTTTTTGAAGAGGTTTCGGACGAGCATGTCTAAATGGGCCTTTCAATGGACCCGTTGGAATTTTATCTGAATATAAAGTATAAAATTGAGGTTTTTCAATATAATTGTGCTTAAAAGCTCCTAATCAATTATTTGAACTCCTAATATTTGAATAAAACATTTTTGCGGTCCTTTTTGTAGAGGTTTCGGATGAGCAGGTCTAAATGGGCCTTTCAATGGACCCGTTGGAATTTTAATAGAGTAAAAAGTAAAGAAATTGAGGATTTGCAATATAATTGTGTTGAAAAGCTCCTAATGAATTATTTGAACTCCTAATATTTGAATAAAAGATTTTTGCGGTCCTTTTTGTAGAGGTTTCGGACGAGCAGGTCTAAATGGGCCTTTCAATGGACCCGTTCGAATTTTATCTAAGTAAAAAGTATAAAATAGAGGTTTTTCAATATAATTTTGTTTAAAATCTCCAATTCAATTATTTGAACCCCTAATATTTTAATAAAACATTTTTGTGGTCCTTTTTGTAGAGGTTTCGGACGAGCGGGTCTAAATGGGCCTTTCAATGGACCCGTTGGAATTTTAACTGAGTAAAAAATACAGAAATTGAGGTTTTGCAATATAATTGTGTTGAAAAGCTTCTAATCAATTATATGAACTCCTAAAATTTGATTAAAACTCGTTTTGCGGTCCTTTTTGTAGAGGTTTCGGAAGAGCGGGTCGAACTGGGCCTTTCAATGGATCCGTTGGAATTTTAACTGAGTAAAAAGTACAGAAATTAAGGTTTTGCAATATAATTGTGTTCAAAAGCTCCTAATCAACTATTTGAACTCCTAATATTTGATTAAAACTTGTTTTGCGGTCCTTTTTGTAGAGGTTTCGGACGTGCGGGTCGAAATGGGCCGAACAATGGACCCGTCTGAATTTTTAATGAGTAAAAAGTACAGAAATTTTGGTTTTGCAATATAATTGTGTTGAAAAGCTCCTAATCAATTATTTGAACTCCTAATATTTGAATAAAACCTTTTTGCGGTCGTTTTTGTAGAGGTTTCGGACGAGCAGGTCTAAATGGGCCTTTCAGTGGACCCGTTGGAATTTTAACTGAGTAAAAAGTACATAAATTGAGGTTTTTCAATATAATAGTGTTGAAAAGCTCCAAATCAATTACATGAACTCCTAAAATTTGATTAAAACTTGTTTTGCGGTCCCTTTTGTAGAGGTTTCGGACGAGCGGGTCGAAATGGTACTTTCAATGGACCCGTTGGAATTTTAACTGAGTAAAAAGTACAGAAATTGAGGTTTTGCAATATAATTGTGTTGAAAAGCTCCTAATCAATTATTTGAACTCCTAATATTTGAATAAAACCTTTTTGCGGTCCTTTTTGAAGAGGTTTCGGACGAGCAGGTCTAAATGGGCCTTTCAATGGACCCGTTGGAATTTTATCTGAATATAAAGTATAAAATTGAGGTTTTTCAATATAATTGTGTTTAAAAGCTCCTAATCAATTATTTGAACTCCTAATATTTGAATAAAACATTTTTGCGATCCTTTTTGTAGAGGTTTCGGACGAGCAGGTCTAAATGGGCCTTTCAATGGACCCGTTGGAATTTTAACTGAGTAAAAAGTACAGAAATTGAGGTTTTGCAATGTAATTGTGTTGAAAAGCTTCTAATCAATTACATGAATTCCTAAAATTTGATTAAAACTCGTTTTGCGGTCCTTTTTGTAGAGGTTTCGGACGAGCGGGTCGAAATGGGCCTCTCAATGGACCCGTCTGAATTTTAAATGAGTAAAAAGTACAGAAATTGAGGTTTTGCAATATAATTGTGTTGAAAAGCTCCTAATCAATTATTTGAACTCCTAATATTTGAATAAAACCTTTTTGCGGTCGTTTTTGTAGAGGTTTCGGACGAGCAGGTCTAAATGGGCCTTTCAATGGACCCGTTGGAATTTTATCTGAGTAAAAAGTTTAAAATAGAGGTTTTTCAATATAATTGTGTTTAAAAGCTCCTAATTAATTATTTGAACTCCTAATAATTGAATAAAACATTTTTGCGGTCCTTTTTGTAGAGGTTTCTGACGAGCAGGTCTAAATGGGCCTTTCAATGGACCCGTTGGAATTTTAACTGAGTAAAAAGTACAGAAATTGAGGTTTTGCAATATAATTGTATTGAAAACCTCCTAATCAATTACATGAACTCCTAAAATTTGATTAAAACTTGTTCTGCAGTCCTTTTTGTAGAGGTTTCGGACGAGCGGGTCGAATTGGGCCTTTCAATGGACCCGTTGGAATTTTAACTGAGTAAAAAGTACAGAAATTGCGGTTTTGCAATATAATTGTGTTGAAAAGCTCCTAATCAATTATTTGAACTCCTAATATTTGAATAAAACATTTTTGCGGTCCTTTTTGTAGAGGTTTCGGACGAGCAGGTCTAAATGGGCCTTTCAATGGACCCGTTGGAATTTTAACAGAGTAAAAAGTACATAAATTGAGGTTTTGCAATATAATTGTGTTGAAAAGCTCCTAATCAATTATTTGAACTCCTAATATTTGAATAAAAAAATTTTGCGTTCCTTTTTGTAGAGGTTTCGGACGAGCATGTCTAAATGGGCCTTTCAATGGACCCGTTCGAATTTTATCTAAGTAAAAAGTATAAAATAGAGGTTTTTCAATATAATTGTGTTTAAAATCTCCTAATCAATTATTTGAACTCCTAATATTTGAATAAAACATTTTTGTGGTCCTTTTTGTAGAGGTTTCGGACGAGCAGGTCTAAATGGGCCTTTCAATGGACCCGTTGGAATTTTAACTGAGTAAAAAGTACAGAAATTGAGGTTTTGCAATGTAATTGTGTTGAAAAGCTTCTAATCAATTACATGAAATCCTAAAATTTGATTAAAACTTGTTTTGCGGTCCTTTTTGTAGAGGTTTCAGACCAGCGGGTCGAAATGGGCCTTTCAATGGACCCGTTGGAATTTTAACTGAGTAAAAAGTACAGAAATGGAGGTTTTGCAATATAATTGTGTTGGAAAGCTCCTAATCAATTATTTGAACTCCTAATATTTGAATAAAACCTTTTTGCGGTCCTTTTTGTAGAGGTTTCGGACGAGCAGGTCTAAATGGGCCTTTCAATGGACCCGTTGGAATTTTATCTGAGTAAAAAGTATAAAATAGAGGTTTTTCAATATAATTGTGTTTAAAATCTCCTAATCAATTATTTGAACTCCTAATATTTAAATAAAACATATTTGTGGTCCTTTTTGTAGAGGTTTCGGACGAGCAGGTCTAAATGGGCCTTTCAATGGACCCGTTGGAATTTTAACAGAGTAAAAAGTACAGAAATTGAGGTTTTGCAATATAATTGTGTTGAAAAGCTCCTAATCAATTATTTGAACTCCTAATATTTGAATAAAAGATTTTTGCGGTCCTTTTTGTAGAGGTTTCGGACAAGCAGGTCTAAATGGGCCTTTCAATGGACCCGTTGGAATTTTATCTGATTAAAAAGTATAAAAGTGAGGTTTTTCAATATAATTGTGTTTAAAAGCTCCTAATAAATTATTTGAACTCCTAATATTTGAATAAAACATTTTTGCGGTCCTTTTTGTAGAGGTTTCTGACGAGCAGGTCTAAATGGGCCTTTCAATGGACCCGTTGGAATTTTAACTGAGTAAAAAGTACAGAAATTGAGGAATTGCAATATAATTGTATTGAAAAGCTCCTAATCAATTACATGAACTCCTAAAATTTGATTAAAACTTGTTATGCAGTCCTTTTTGTAGAGGTTTCGGACGAGCGGGTCGAATTGGGCCTTGCAATGGACCCGTTGGAATTTTAACTGAGTAAAAAGTACAGAAATTGCGGTTTTGCAATATAATTGTGTTGAAAAGCTCCTAATCAATTATTTGAACTCCTAATATTTGAATAAAACATTTTTGCGGTCCTTTTTGTAGAGGTTTCGGACGAGCAGGTCTAAATGGGCCTTTCAATGGACCCGTTAGAATTTTAACTGAGTAAAAAGTACAGAAATTGAGGTTTTGCAATGTAATTGTGTTGAAAAGCTTCTAATCAATTACATGAACTCCTAAAATTTGATTAAAACTTGTTTTGCGATCCTTTTTGTAGAGGTTTCAGACGAGCAGGTCGAAATGGGCCTTTCAATGGACCCGTTGGAATTTTAACTGAGTAAAAAGTACAGAAATTGAGGTTTTGCAATATAATTGTGTTGAAAAGCTCCTAATCAATTATTTGAACTCCTAATATTTGAATAAAACCTTTTTGCGGTCTTTTTTATAGAGGTTTCGGACGAGCAGGTCTAAATGGGTTTTCAATGGACCCGTTGGAATTTTATCTGAATAAAAAGTATAAAATTGATGTTTTTCAATATAATTGTGTTTCAAAGCTCCTAATCAATTATTTGAACTCCTAATATTTGAATAAAACTTTTTTGCGGTCCTTTTTGTAGAGGTTTCGGACGAGCGGGTTGAAATGGGCCTTTCAATAGACCCGTTGGAATTTTAACTGAGTAAAAAGTACAGAAATTGCGGTTTTGCAATATAATTGTGTTGAAAAGCTCCTAATAAATTATTTGAACTCCTAATGTTTTATTAAAACTTGTTTTGCGGTCCTTTTTGTAGAGGTTTCGGTCGAGCAGGTCTAAATGGGCCTTTCAATGGACCCGTTGGAATTTTAACTGAGTGAAAAGTACAGAAATTGCGTTTTGCAATATAATTGTGTTGAAAAGCTACTAATCAATTACATGAATTCCTAAAATTTGATTAAAACTTGTTTTGTAGTTCTTTTTGTAGAGGTTTCGGACGAGCGGGTCGAAATGGTCCTTTCAATGGACCCGTTGGAATTTTAAATGAGTAAAAAGTACAGAACTTGAGGTTTTGCAATAAAATTGTGTTGAAAGCTTCTAATCAATTATTTGAATTCCTAATATTTGAATAAAACATTTTTGCGGTCCTTTTTGTAGAGGTTTCGGACGAGCATGTCTAAATGGGCCTTTCAATGGACCCGTTGGAATTTTAACTGAGTAAAAAGTACAGAAATTGCGGTTTTGCAATATAATTGTGTTGAAAAGCTCTTAATCAATTTTTTGAAATCCTAATATTTGAACAAAACATTTTTGCGGTCCTTTTTGTAGAGGTTTCGGACGAGCAGGTCTAAATGGGCCTTTCAATGGACCCGTTGGAATTTTAACTGAGTGAAAAGTACAGAAATTGCGTTTTGCAATATAATTGTGTTGAAAAGCTACTAATCAATTACATGAATTCCTAAAATTTGATTAAAACTTGTTTTATAGTTCTTTTTGTAGAGGTTTCGGACGAGAGGGTCGAAATGGTCCTTTCAATGGACCCGTTGGAATTTTAAATGAGTAAAAAGTACAGAACTTGAGGTTTTGCAATAAAATTGTGTTGAAAGCTTCTAATCAATTATTTGAATTCCTAATATTTGAACAAAACATTTTTGCGGTCCTTTTTGTAGAGGTTTCGGACGAGCAGGTCTAAATGGGCCTTTCAATGGACCCGTTGGAATTCTACCTGAGTAAAAAGTACAGAAATTGAGGTTTTGCAATGTAATTGTGTTGAAAAGCTTCTAATCAATTACATGAACTCCTAAAATTTGATTAAAACTCGTTTTGCTGTCCTTTTTGTAGAGGTTTCGGACGAGCGGGTCGAAATGGGCCTTTCAATGGACCCGTTGGAATATTAACTGAGTAAAAAGTACAGAAATTGAGGTTTTGCAATATAATTGTGTTCCAACGCTCCTAATCAATTATTTGAACTCCTAATATTTGTTTAAAACTTGTTTTGCAGTCCTTTTTGTAGAGGTTTCGGACGAGCGGGTCTAAATGGGCCTCTCAATGGACCTGTCTGAATTTTAAATGAGTAAAAAGTACAGAAATTGAGGTTTTGCAATATAATTGTGTTGAAAAGCTCCTAATCAATTATTTGAACTCCTAATATTTGAATAAAACATTTTTGCGGTCCTTTTTGTAGAGGTTTCGGACGAGCAGGTCTAAATGGGCCTTTCAATGGACCCGTTAGAATTTTAACTGAGTAAAAAGTACAGAAATTGAGGTTTTGCAATGTAATTGTGTTGAAAAGCTTCTAATCAATTACATGAACTCCTAAAATTTGATTAAAACTTGTTTTGCGGTCCTTTTTTAAGAGGTTTCGGACGAGCGGGTCGAAATTGGCCTTTCAATGGACCCGTTGGAATTTTAACAGAGTAAAAAGTACAGAAATTGCGGTTTTGCAATATAATTGTGTTGAAAAGCTCCTAATCAATTATTTGAACTCCTAATGTTTGATTAAAACTTGTTTTGCGGTCATTTTTGTAGAGGTTTCGGACGAGCAGGTCTAAATGGGCCTTTCAATGGACCCGTTGGATTTTTAACTGAGTGAAAAGTACAAAAATTGCGTTTTGCAATATAATTGTGTTGAAAAGCTCCTAATCAATTACATGAGTTCCTAAAATTTGATTAAAACTTGTTTTGTAGTTCTTTTTGTAGAGGTTTCGGACGAGCGGGTCGAAATGGTCCTTTCAATGGACCCGTTGGAATTTTAAATGAGTAAAAAGTACAGAAATTGAGGTTTTGAAATATAATTGTGTTGAAAGCTTCTAATCAACTATTTGAATTCCTAATATTTGAATAAAACATTTTTGCGGTTCTTTTTGTAGAGGTTTCGGACGAGCATGTCTAAATGGGCCTTTCAATGGACCCGTTGGAATTTTAACTGAGTAAAAAGTACAGAAATTGCGGTTTTGCAATAAAATTGTATTGAAAAGCTCTTAATCAATTTTTTGAAATCCTAATATTTGAACAAAACATTTTTGCGGTCCTTTTTGTAGAGGTTTCGGACGAGCAGGTCTAAATGGGCCTTTCAATGGACCCGTTGGAATTCTACCTGAGTAAAAAGTACAGAAATTGAGGTTTTGCAATGTAATTGTGTTGAAAAGCTTCTAATCAATTACATGAACTCCTAAAATTTGATTAAAACTCGTTTTGCGGTTCTTTTTGTAGAGGTTTCGGACGAGCGGGTCGAAATGGGCCTTTCAATGGACCCGTTGGAATATTAACTGAGTAAAAAGTACAGAAATTGAGGTTTTGCAATATAATTGTTTTCCAAAGCTCATAATCAATTATTTGAACTCCTAATATTTGTTTAAAACTTGTTTTGCAGTCCTTTTTGTAGAGGTTTCGGACGAGCGGGTCGAAATGGGCCTCTCAATGGACCCATCTGAATTTTAAATGAGTAAAAAGTACAGAAATTGAGGTTTTGCAATATAATTGTGTTGAAAAGCTCCTAATCAATTATTTGAACTCCTAATATTTGAATAAAACATTTTTGCGGTCCTTTTTGTAGAGGTTTCGGACGAGCAGGTCTAAATGGGCCTTTCAATGGACTCGTTAGAATTTTAACTGAGTAAAAAGTACAGAAATTGAGGTTTTGCAATGTAATTGTGTTGAAAAGCTTCTAATCAATTACATGAACTCCTAAAATTTGATTAAAACTTGTTTTGCGGTCCTTTTTTAAGAGGTTTCGGACGAGCAGGTCGAAATGGGCCTTTCAATGGACCCGTTGGAATTTTAACAGAGTAAAAAGTACAGAAATTGCGGTTTTGCAATATAATTGTGTTGAAATGCTCCTAATCAATTATTTGAACTCCTAATGTTTGATTAAAACTTGTTTTGCGGTCCTTTTTGTAGAGGTTTCGGACGAGCAGGTCTAAATGGGCCTTTCAATGGACCCGTTGGAATTTTAACTGAGTGAAAAGTACAGAAATTGCGTTTTTCAATATAATTGTGTTGAAAAGCTCCTAATCAATTACATGAATTCCTAAAATTTGATTAAAACTTGTTTTGTAGTTCTTTTTGTAGAGGTTTCGGACGAGCGGGTCGAAATAGTCCTTTCAATGGACCCGTTGGAATTTTAAATGAGTAAAAAGTACAGAAATTGAGGTTTTGCAATATAATTGTGTTGAAAGCTTCTAATCAATTATTTGAATTCCTAATATTTGAATAAAACATTTTTGTGGTTCTTTTTGTAGAGGTTTCGGACGAGCATGTCTAAATGGGCCTTTCAATGGACCCGTTGGAATTTTAACTGAGTAAAAAGTACAGAAATTGCGGTTTTGCAATATAATTGTGTTGAAAAGCTCATAATCAATTTTTTGAAATCCTAATATTTGAACAAAACATTTTTGCGGTCCTTTTTGTAGAGGTTTCGGACGAGCAGGTCTAAATGGGCCTTTCAATGGACCCGTTGGAATTCTACCTGAGTAAAAAGTACAGAAATTGTGGTTTTGCAATGTAATTGTGTTGAAAAGCTTCTAATCAATTACATGAACTCCTAAAATTTGATTAAAACTCGTTTTGCGGTCCTTTTTGTAGAGGTTTCGGACGAGCGGGTCGAAATGGGCCTTTCAATGGACCCGTTGGAATATTAACTGAGTAAAAAGTACAGAAATTTAGGTTTTGCAATATAATTGTTTTCCAAAGCTCCTAATCAATTATTTGAACTCCTAATATTTGTTTAAAACTTGTTTTGCAGTCCTTTTTGTAGAGGTTTCGGACGAGCGGGTCGAAATGGGCCTCTCAATGGACCCGTTCGAATTTTAAATGAGTAAAAAGTACATAAATTGAGGTTTTGCAATATAATTGTGTTGAAAAGCTCCTAATCAATTATTTGAACTCCTAATATTTGAATAAAACATTTTTGCGGTCCTTTTTGTAGAGGTTTCGGAGGAGCAGGTCTAAATGGGCCTTTCAATGGACCCGTTGGAATTTTAACTGAGTAAAAAGTACAGAAATTGAGGTTTTGCAATGTAATTGTGTTGAAAAGCTTCTAATCAATTACATAAACTCCTAAAATTTGATTAAAACTTGTTTTGCGGTCCTTTTTTAAGAGGTTTCGGACGAGCGGGTCGAAATGGGCCTTTCAATGGACCCGTTGGAATTTTAACTGAGTAAAAAGTACAGAAATTGCGGTTTTGCAATATAATTGTGTTGAAAAGCTCCTAATCAATTATTTGAACTCCTAATATTTGATTAAAACTTGTTTTGCGGTCCTTTTTGTAGAGTTTTCCGACGAGCAGGTCTAAATGGGCCTTTCAATGGACCCGTTGGAATTTTAACTGAGTAAAAAGTACAGAAATTGAGGTTTTGCAATATAATTGTATTGAAAAGCTCTTAATCAATTACATGAACTCCTAAAATTTGATTAAAACTTGTTTTGCAGTCCCTTTTGTAGAGGTTTTGGACGAGCGGGTCGAAATGGGACTTTCAATGGACCCGTTGGAATTTTAACTGAGTAAAAAGTACAGAAATTGCGGTTTTGCAATATAATTGTGTTGAAAAGCTCCTAATCAATTATTTTAGCTCCTAATATTTGAATAAAACCTTTTTGCGGTCCTTTTTGAAGAGGTTCCGGACGAGTATGTCTAAATGGGCCTTTCAATGGACCCGTTGGAATTTTATCTGAATATAAAGTATAAAATTGAGGTTTTTCAATATAATTGTGTTTAAAAGCTCCTAATCAATTATTTGAACTCCTAATATTTGAATAAAACATTTTTCCGGTCCTTTTTGTAGAGGTTTCGGACGAGCAGGTCTAAATGGGCCTTTCAATGGACCCGTTGGAATTTTAAGAGAGTTAAAAGTACAGAAATTGAGGTTTTGCAATATAATTGTGTTGAAAAGCTCCTAATCAATTATTTGAACTCCTAATATTTGAATAAAAGATTTTTGCGGTCCTTTTTGTAGAGGTTTCGGACGAGCAGGTCTAAATGGGCCTTTCAATGGACCCGTTCGAATTTTATCTAAGTAAAAAGTATAAAATAGAGGTTTTTCAATATAATTTTGTTTAAAATCTCCTATTCAATTATTTGAACTCCTAATATTTTAATAAAACATTTTTGTGGTCCTTTTTGTAGAGGTTTCGGACGAGCGGGTCTAAATGGGCCTTTCAATGGACCCGTTGGAATTTTAACTGAGTAAAAAGTACAGAAATTGAGGTTTCGCAATGTAATTGTGTTGAAAAGCTTCTAATCAATTACATGAAATCCTAAAATTTGATTAAAATTTGTTTTGCGGTCCTTTTGTAGAGGTTTCAGACCAGGGGGTCGAAATGGGCCTTTTAATGGACCCGATGTAATTTTAACTGAGTAAAAAGTACAGAAATTGAGTTTTTGCAATATAATTGTGTTGAAAAGCTCCTAATCAATTATTTGAACTCCTAATATTTGAATAAAACCTTTTTGCGGTCCTTTTTGTACAGGTTTCGGACGAGCAGGTCTAAATGGGCCTTTCAATGGACCCGTTGGAATTTTATCTGAGTAAAAAGTATAAAATAGAGGTTTTTCAATATAATTGTGTTTAAAATCTCCTAATCAATTATTTGAACTCCTAATATTTAAATAAAACATTTTTGTGGTCCTTTTTGTAGAGGTTTCGGACGAGCAGGTCTAAATGGGCCTTTCAATGGACCCGTTGGAATTTTAACAGAGTAAAAAGTACAGAAATTGAGGTTTTGCAATATAATTGTGTTTAAAATCTCCTATTCAATTATTTGAACTCCTAATATTTTAATAAAACATTTTTGTGGTCTATTTTGTAGAGGTTTCGAACGAGCAGGTCTAAATGGGCCTTTCAATGGACCCGTTGGAATTTTAACTGAGTAAAATGTACAAAAATTGAGGTTTTGCAATGTAATTGTGCTGAAAAGCTTCTAATCAATTACATGAAATCCTAAAATTTGATTAAAATTTGTTTTGCGGTCCTTTTGTAGAGGTTTCAGACCAGCGGGTCGAAATGGGCCTTTCAATGGACCCGTTGGAATTTTAACTGAGTAAAAACTACAGAAATTGAGGTTTTGCTATATAATTGTGTTGAAAAGCTCCTAATAAATTATTTGAACTCCTAATATTTGAATAAAACCTTTTTGCGGTTCTTTTTGTAGAGGTTTCGGACGAGCAGGTCTAAATGGGCCTTTCAATGGACCCCTTGGAATTTTATCTGAGTAAAAAGTATAAAATAGAGGTTTTTCAATATAATTGTGTTTAAAATCTCCTAATCAATTGTTTGAACTCCTAATATTTAAATAAAACATTTTTGTGGTCCTTTTTGTAGAGGTTTCGGACGAGCAGGTCTAAATGGGCCTTTTAATGGACCCGTTGGAATTTTATTTGATTAAAAAGTATAAAATTGAGGTTTTTCAATATAATTGTGTTTAAAAGCTCCTAATAAATTATTTGAACTCCTAATATTTGAATAAAACATTTTTGCGGTCCTTTTTGTAGAGGTTTCTGACGAGCAGGTCTAAATGGGCCTTTCAATGGACCCGTTGGAATTTTAACTGAGTAAAAAGTACAGAAATTGAGGTTTTGCAATATAATTGTATTGAAAAGCTCCTAATCAATTACATGAACTCCTAAAATTTGATTAAAACTTGTTCTGCAGTCCTTTTTGTAGAGGTTTCGGACGAGCGGGTCGAATTGGGCCTTTCAATGGACCCGTTGGAATTTTAACTGAGTAAAAAGTACATAAATTGCGGTTTTGCAATATAATTGTGTTGAATAGCTCCTAATAAATTATTTGAACTCCTAATATTTGAATAAAACATTTTCGCGGTCCTTTTTGTAGAGGTTTCGGACGAGCAGGTCTAAATGGGCCTTTCAATGGACCCGTTAGAATTTTAACTGAGTAAAAAGTACAGAAATTGAGGTTTTGCAATGTAATTGTGTTGAAAAGCTTCTAATCAATTACATGAACTCCTAAAATTTGATTAAAACTTGTTTTGCGGTCCTTTTTGTAGAGGTTTCAGACGAGCGGGTCGAAATGGGCCTTTCAATGGACCCGTTCGAATTTTAACTGAGTAAAAACTACAGAAATTGAGGTTTTGCAATATAATTGTGTTGAAAAGCTCCTAATCAATTATTTGAACTCCTAATATTTGAATAAAACCTTTTTGCGGTTCTTTTTATAGAGGTTTCGGACGAGCAGGTCTAAATGGGCTTTTCAATGGACCCGTTGGAATTTTATCTATTTAAAAAGTATAAAATTGAGGTTTTTCAATATAATTGTGTTTAAAAGCCCCTAATAAATTATTTGAACTCCTAATATTTGAATAAAACTTTTTTGTGTCCTTTTTGTAGAGGTTTCGGACGAGCAGGTCTAAATGGGCCTTTCAATGGACCCGTTGGAATTTTAACTGAGTAAAAAGTACAGAAATTGAGGTTTTGCAATATAATTGTGTTCCAAAGCTCCTAATCAATTATTTGAACTCCTAATATTTGATTAAAACTTGTTTTGCAGTCCTTTTTGTAGAGGTTTCGGACGAGCGGGTCGAAATGGGCCTCTCAATGGACCCGTCTGAATTTTAAATGAGTAAAAAGTACAGAAATTGAGGTGTTGCAATATAATTGTGTTGAAAAGCTCCTAATCAATTATTTGAACTCCTAATATTTGAATAAAACCTTTTTGCGGTCGTTTTTGTAGAAGTTTCGGACGAGCAGGTCTAAATGGGCCTTTCAATGGCCCCATTGGAATTTTAACTGAGTAAAAAGTACAGAAATTGAGGTTTTTCAATATAATAGTGTTGAAAAGCTCCTTATCAATTACATGAACTCCTAAAATTTGATTAAAACTTGTTCTGCAGTCCTTTTTGTAGAGGTTTCGGACGAGCAGGTCTAAATGGGCCTTTCAATAGACCCGTTGGAATTTTAACTGAGCATAAAGTACATAAATTGAGGTTTTGCAATGTAATTGTGTTGAAAAGCTTCTAATCAATTACTTGAACTCCTAAAATTTGATTAAAACTTGTTTTGCGGTCCTTTTTGTAGACGTTTCAGACGAGCGGGTCGAAATGGGCCTTTCAATGGACCCGTTGGAATTTTAACTGAGTAAAAAGTACAGAAATTACGGTTTTGCAATATAATTGTGTTGAAAAGCTCCTAATCAATTACATGAACTCCTAAAATTTGATTAAAACTTGTTTTGCAGTCCTTTTGTAGAGGTTTCGGACGAGCGGGTCGAAATGGGCCTTTCAATGGACCCGTTGGAATTTTAACAGAGTAAAAAGTATAGAAATTGAGGTTTTGCAATATAATTGTGTTGAAAAGCTCCTAATCAATTATTTGAACTCCTAATATTTGAATAAAACATTTTTGCGGTCCTTTTTGTAGAGGTTTCGGACGAGCAGGTCTAAATGGGTCTTTCAATGGACCCGTTGGAATTTTTTTTTTTTTGAATATACCCGTTGGAATTTTAACAGAGTAAAAAGTACAGAAATTGAGGTTTTGCAATATAATTGTGTTGAAAAGCTCCTAATCAATTATTTGAACTCCTAATATTTGAATAAAAGATTTTTGTGGTCCTTTTTGTAGAGGTTTCGGACGAGCAGGTCTAAATGGGCCTTTCAATGGACCCGTTCGAATTTTATCTAAGTAAAAAGTATAAAATAGAGGTTTTTCAATATAATTGTGTTTAAAATATCCTATTCAATTATTTGAACTCCTAATATTTTAATAAAACATTTTTGTGGTCCTTTTTGTAGATGTTTCGGATGAGCAGGTCTAAATGGGCCTTTCAATGGACCCGTTGGAATTTTAACTGACTAAAAAGTACATAAATTGAGGTTTTGCAATGTAATTGTGTTGAAAAGCTTCTAATCAATTACATGAAATCCTAAAATTTGATTAAAACTTGTTTTGCGGTCCTTTTGTAGAGGTTTCAGACCAGCGGGTCGAAATGGGCCTTTCAATGGACCCGTTTGAATTTTAACTGAGTAAAAAGTACAGAAATTGAGATTTTGTAATATAATTGTGTTGAAAAGCTCCTAATCAATTATTTGAACTCCTAATATTTGAATAAAACATTTTTGCGGTCCTTTTTGTAGAGGTTTCAGACGAGCAGGTCTAAATGGGCCTTTCAATGGACCCGTTGGAATATTATCTAAGTAAAAAGTATAAAATAGAGGTTTTTCAATATAATTGTGTTTAAAATCTCCTATTCAATTATTTTAACTCCTAATATTTTAATAAAACATTTTTGTGGTCCTTTTTGTAGAGGTTTCGAACGAGCGGGTCTAAATGGGCCTTTCAATGGACCCGTTGGAATTTTAACTGAGTAAAAAGTACAGAAATTGAGGTTTTGCATTGTAATTGTGTTGAAAAGCTTCTAATCAATTACTTGAACTCCTAAAATTTGATTAAAACAAGTTTTGCGGTCCTTTTTGTAGAAGTTTCAGACGAGCGGGTCGAAATGGGCCTTTCAATGGACCCGTTGGAATTTTAACTGAGTAAAAAGTACAGAAATTGCGGTTTTGCAATATAATTGTGTTGAAAAGCTCCTAATCAATTACATGAACTCCCAAAATTTGATTAAAACTTGTTCTGCAGTCCTTTTTGTAGAGGTTTCGGACGAGCGGGTCGAAATGGGCCTTTCAATGGACCCGTTGGAATTTTAACAGAGTAAAAAGTACATAAATTGAGGTTTTGCAATATAATTGTGTTGAAAAGCTCCTAATCAATTATTTGAACTCCTAATATTTGAATAAAACATTTTTGCGGTCCATTTTGTAGAGGTTTCGGACGAGCAGGTGTAAATGGGCCTTTTAATGGACCCGCTGGAATTTTAACAGAGTAAAAAGTACAGAAATTGAGGTTTTGCAATATAATTGTGTTGAAAAGCTCCTAATAAATTATTTAAACTCCTAATATTTGAATAAAAGATTTTTGCGGTCCTTTTTGTAGAGGTTTCGGACGAGCAGGTCTAAATGGGCCTTTCAATGGAGCCGTTGGAATTTTATCTGATTAAAAAGTATAAAATTGAGGTTTTTCAATATAATTGTGTTTAAAAGCTCCTAATAAATTATTTGAACTCCTAATATTTGAATAAAACATTTTTGCGGTCCTTTTTGTAGAGGTTTCTGACGAGCAGGTCTAAATGGGCCTTTCAATGGACCCGTTGGAATTTTAACTGAGTAAAAAGTACAGAAATTGAGGTTTTGCAATATAATTGTATTGAAAAGCTCCTAATCAATTACATGAACTCCTAAAATTTTATTAAAACTTGTTCTGCAGTCCTTTTTGTAAAGGTTTCGGACGAGCGGGTCGAATTGGGCCTTTCAATGGACCCGTTGGAATTTTAACTGAGTAAAAAGTACAGAAATTGCGGTTTTGCAATATAATTGTGTTGAAAAGCTCGTAATCAATTATTTGAACTCCTAATATATGAATAAAACATTTTTGCGGTCCTTTTTGTAGAGGTTTCGGACGAGCAGGTCTAAATGGGCCTTTCAATGGACCCGTTAGAATTTTAACTGAGTAAAAAGTACAGAAATTGAGGTTTTGCAATGTAATTGTGTTGAAAAGCTTCTAATCAATTACATGAACTCCTAAAATTTGATTAAAACTTGTTTTGCGGTCCTTTTTGTAGAGGTTTCAGACGAGCGGGTCGAAATGGGCCTTTCAATGGACCCGTTGGAATTTTAACTGAGTAAAAAGTACAGAAATTGAGGTTTTGCAATATAATTGTGTTGAAAAGCTCCTAATCAATTATTTGAACTCCTAATATTTGAATAAAACCTTTTTGCGGTCCTTTTTATAGAGGTTTCGGACGAGCAGGTCTAAATGGGCCTTTCAATGGACCTGTTGGAATTTTATCTGATTAAAAAGTATAAAATTGAGGTTTTTCAATATAATTGGGTTTAAAAGCTCCTAATAAATTATTTGAACTCCTAATATGTGAATAAAACTTTTTTGCGGTCCTTTTTGTAGAGGTTTCGGACGAGCAGGTCTAAATGGGTCTTTCAATGGAACCGTTGGAATTTTAACTGAGTAAAAAGTATAGAAATTGAGATTTTTCAATTTAATTGTGTTGAAAAGCTTCTAATCAATTACATGAACTCCTAAAATTTGATTAAAACTTGTTTTGCGGTCCCTTTTGTAGAGGTTTCGGACGAGCGGGTCGAAATGGGCCTTTCAATGGACCCGTTGGAATTTTAACTGAGTAAAAAGTACAGAAATTGCGGTTTTGCAATATAATTGTGTTGAAAAGCTCCTAATCAATTATTTGAACTCCTAATGTTTGATTAAAATTTGTTTTGCGGTCCTTTTTGTAGAGGTTTCTGACGAGCAGGTATAAATGGGCCTTTCAAAGGACCCGTTGGAATTTTAACTGAGTAAAAAGTACAGAAATTGCGGTTTTGCAATATAATTGTGTTGAAAAGCTTCTAATCAATAACATGAATTCCTAAAATTTGATTAAAACTTGTTTTGTAGTTCTTTTTGTAGAGGTTTCGGACGAGCGGGTCGAAATGGTCCTTTCAATGGACCCGTTCGAATTTTAAATGAGTAAAAAGTACAGAAATTGAGGTTTTGCAATATAATTGTGTTGAAAGCTTCTAATCAATTTTTTGAATTCCTAATATTTGAATAAAACATTTTTGCGGTCCTTTTTGTAGAGGTTTCGGACGAGCATGTCTCAATGGGCCTTTCAATGGACCCGTTGGAATTTTAACTGAGTAAAAAGTACAGAAATTGAGGTTTTGCAATATAATTGTGTTCCAAAGCTCCTAATCAATTATTTGAACTCCTAATATTTGATTAAAACTTGTTTTGCAGTCCTTTTTGTAGAGGTTTCGGACGAGCGGGTCGAAATGGGCCTTTCAATGGACCCGTTGGAATTTTAACTGAGTAAAAAGTACAGAAATTGCGGTTTTGCAATATAATTGTGTTGAAAAGCTCCTAATCAATTATTTGAACTCCTAATATTTGATTGAAACTTGTTTTGTGGTCCTTTTTGTAGAGGTTTCGGACGAGCAGGTCTAAATGGGCCTTTCAATGGACCCGTTGGAATTTTAACTGGGTTTAAAGTACATAAATTGAGGTTTTGCAATATAATTGTGTTGAAAAGCTTCTAATCAATTACTTGAACTCCTAAAATTTTATTAAAACTCGTTTTGCGGTCCTTTTTGTAGATGTTTCAGATGAGCGGGTCGAAATAGGCCTTTTAATGGACCCGTTGGAATTTTAACTGAGTAAAAAGTACAGAAATTGTTGTTTTGCAATATAATTGTTTTGAAAAGCTCATAATCAATTACATGAATTCCTAATATTTGATTAAAACTTGTTTGCAGTCCTTTTCGTAGAGGTTTCGGAATAGCGGGTCGAAATGGGCCTTTCAATGGACCCGTTGGAATTTTAACTGAGTTAAAAGTACAGAAATTGAGGTTTTGCAATATAATTGTGTTGAAAAGCTCATAATCAATTACATGAACTCCTAAAATTTGATTAAAACTTGTTTTGCAGTCCTTTTTGTAGAGGTTTCGGACGAACGGGTCGAAATGGGCCTTTCAATGGACCCGTTGGATTTTTAAATGAGTAAAAAGTACAGAAATTGAGGTTTTGCAATATAATTGTGTTGAAAAGCTCCTAATCAATTATTTGAACTCCTAATATTTGAATAAAACATTTTTGCGGTCCTTTTTGTAGAGGTTTCGGACGAGCAGGTCTAAATGGGCCTTTCAATGGACCCGTTGGAATTTTAACTGAGTAAAAAGTACAGAAATTGAGGTTTTGCAATATAATTGTGTTCAAAAACTCCTAATCATTTACATGAACTCCTAAAATTTGATTAAAACTTGTTTTGCATTCCTTTTTGTAGAGGTTTCGGACGAGCGGGCCGTAATGGGCCTTTCAATGGACCCGTTGGAATTTTAACTTAGTAAAAGTACATAAATTGCAGTTTTGCAATATAATTGTTTTGAAAAGCTCCTAATCAATTATTTGAACTCCAAATATTTGATTAAAACTTGTTTTGCGGTCCTTTTTGTAGAGGTTTCGGACGAGCATGTCTAAATGGGCCTTTGAATGGACCTGTTGGAATTTTAACTGAGTAAAAAGTACATAAATTGAGGTTTTGCAATGTAATTGTGTTGAAAAGCTTCTAATCAATTACTTGAACTCCTAAAATTTGATTAAAACTTGTTTTGCGGTCCTTTTTGTAGACGTTTCAGACGAGCGGGTCGAAATGGGCCTTTCAATGGACCCGTTGGAATTTTAACTGAGTAAAAAGTACAGAAATTGCGGTTTTGCAATATAATTGTGTTCAAAAGCTCCTAATCAATTACATGAACTCCTAAAATTTGATTAAAACTTGTTTTCCAGTCCTTTTTGTAGAGGTTTCGGACGAGCAAGTCGAAATGGGCCTTTCAATGGACCCGTTGGAATTTTAACTTAGTAAAAGTACATAAATTGCGGTTTTGCGATATAATTGTGTTGAAAAGCTCCTAATCAATTATTTGAACTCCTAATATTTGATTAAAACTTGTTTTGCGGTCCATTTTGTAGAGGTTTTGGCCTAGCGGGTCGAAATGGGCCTTTCAATGGACCCGTTGGAATTTTAACTGAGTAAAAAGTACATAAATTGAGGTTTTGCAATATAATTGGGTTGAAAAGCACCTAATCAATTACATGAACTCCTAAAATTTGATTAAAACTTGTTTTGCAGTCCTTTTTGTAGAGGTTTCAGACGAGCTGGTCTAAATGGGCCTTTCAATGGACCCGTTGGAATTTTAACCGAGTAAAAAGTACAAAAAATGCTGTTTTGCAATATAATTGTTTTTAAAAGCTCATAATCAATTACATGAATTCCTAAAATTTGATTAAAACTTGTTTTGCGGTCCTTTTTGTAGAGGTTTCGGAATAGCGGGTCGAAATGGGCCTTTCAATGGACCCGTTGGAATTTTAACTAAGTAAAAAGTACAGAAATTGAGGTTTTGCAATATAATTGTGTTGAAAAGCTCCTAATTAATTACATGAACTCCTAAAATTTGATTACAACTTGTTTTGCAGTTCTTTTTGTAGAGGTTTCCGACGAGCGGGTCGAAATGGGCCTTTCAATGGACCCGTTGGATTTTTAATTGAGTAAAAAGTATAGAAATTGAGGTTTTGCAATATAATTGTGTTGAAAAGCTCCTAATCAATTATTTGAACTCCTAATATTTGAATAAAACATTTTTGCGGTCCTTTTTGTAGAGGTTTCGGACGAGCAGGTCTAAATGGGCCTTTCAATGGACCCGTTGGAATTTTAACTGAGTTAAAAGTACATAAATTGAGGTTTTGCAATATAATTGTGTTCAAAAGCTCCTAATCAATTACATGAACTCCTAAAATTTGATTAAAACTTGTTTTGCATTCCTTTTTGTAGAGGTTTCGGACGAGCGGGCCGAAATGGGCCTTTCAATGGACCCGTTGGAATTTTAACTTATTAAAAGTACATAAATTGCAGTTTTGCAATATAATTGTTTTGAAAAGCTCCTAATCAATTATTTGAACTCCTAATATTTGATTAAAACTTGTTTTGCGGTCCTTTTTGTAGAGGTTTCGGACGAGCAGGTCTAAATGGGCCTTTCAATGGACCCGTTGGAATTTTAACTGAGTAAAAAGTACATAAATTGAGGTTTTGCAATGTAATTGTGTTGAAAAGCTTCTAATCAATTACTTGAACTCCTAAAATTTGATTAAAACTTGTTTTGCGGTCCTTTTTGTAGACGTTTCAGACGAGTGGGTCTAAATGGGCCTTTCAATGGACCCGTTGGAATTTTAACTGAGTAAAAAGTACAGAAATTGAGGTTTTGCAATATAATTGTGTTGAAATGCTCCTAATCAATTACATGAACTCCTAAAATTTGATTAAAACTTGTTTTGCAGTCCCTTTTGTAGAGGTTTCGGACGAGTGGGTCGAAATGGGCCTTTCAATGGACCCGTTGGAATTTTAACTGAGTAAAAAGTACATAAATTGCGGTTTTGCAATATAATTGTGTTGAAAAGCTCCTAATCAATTATTTGAACTCCTAATATTTGATTAAACTTTGTTTTGCGGTCCTTTTTGTAGAGGTTTCGGACTAGTTGGTCGAAATGGGCCTTTCAATGGACCCGTTGGAATTTTAACTGAGTAAAAAGTACAGAAATTGAGGTTTTGCAATATAATTGTGTTGAAAAGCTCATAATCAATTATTTGATCTCCTAATATTTGAATAAAACATTTTTGCGGTCCTTTTTGTAGAGGTTTCGGACAAGTAGGTCTAAATGGGCCTTTCAATGGACCCGTTGGAATTTTAACTGAGTAAAAAGTATAGAAATTGAGATTTTTCAATTTAATTGTGTTGAAAAGCTTCTAATCAATTACATGAACTCCTAAAATTTGATTAAAACTTGTTTTGCGGTCCCTTTTGTAGAGGTTTCGGACGAGCGGGTCGAAATGGGCCTTTCAATGGACCCGTTGGAATTTTAACTTAGTAAAAAGTACAGAAATTGCGGTTTTGCAATATAATTGTGTTGAAAAGCTCATAATCAATTATTTGAACTCCTAATGTTTGATTAAAATTTGTTTTGCGGTCCTTTTTGTAGAGGTTTCTGACGAGCAGGTATAAATGGGCCTTTCAAAGGACCCGTTGGAATTTTAACTGAGTAAAAAGTACAGAAATTGCGGTTTTGCAATATAATTGTGTTGAAAAGCTTCTAATCAATAACATGAATTCCTAAAATTTGATTAAAACTTGTTTTGTAGTTCTTTTTGTAGAGGTTTCGGACGAGCGGGTCGAAATGGTCCTTTCAATGGACCCGTTCGAATTTTAAATGAGTAAAAAGTACAGAAATTGAAGTTTTGCAATATAATTGTGTTGAAAGCTTCTAATCAATTATTCGAATTCCTAATATTTGAATAAAACATTTTTGCGGTCCTTTTTGTAGAGGTTTCGGACGAGCATGTCTCAATGGGCCTTTCAATGGACCCGTTGGAATTTTAACTGAGTAAAAAGTACAGAAATTGCGGTTTTGCAATATAATTGTGTTGAAAAGCTCTTAATCAATTTTTTGAAATCCTAATATTTGAATAAATCATTTTTGCGGTCCTTTTTGTAGAGTTTTCGGATGAGCATGTCTAAATGGGCCTTTCAATGGACCCGTTGGAATTTTACCTGTGTAAAAAGTACAGAAATTGAGGTTTGCAATGTAATTGTGTTGAAAAGCTTCTAATTATTACATGAACTCCTAAAATTTGATTAAAACTCGTTTTGCGGTCCTTTTTGTAGAGGTTTCGGACGAGCGGGTCGAAATGGGCCTTTCAACGGACCCGTTGGAATTTTAACTGAGTAAAAAGTACAGAAATTGAGGTTTTGCAATATAATTGTGTTCCAAAGCTCCTAATCAATAATTTGAACTCCTAATATTTGATTAAAACTTGTTTTGCAGTCCTTTTTGTAGTGTTTTCGGACGAGCGGGTCGAAATGGGCCTTTCAATGGACCCGTTGGAATTTTAACTGAGTAAAAAGTACAGAAATTGCGGTTTTGCAATATAATTGTGTTGAAAAGCTCCTAATCAATTATTTGAACTCCTAATATTTGATTAAAACTTGTTTTGTGGTCCTTTTTGTAGAGGTTTCGGACGAGCAGGTCTAAATGGGCCTTTCAATGGACCCGTTGGAATTTTAACTGAGTATAAAGTACATAAATTGAGGTTTTGCAATATAATTGTGTTGAAAAGCTTCTAATCAATTACTTGAACTCCTAAAATTTTATTAAAACTTGTTTTGCGGTCCTTTTTGTAGACGTTTCAGATGAGCGGGTCGAAATAGGCCTTTCAATGGACCCGTTGGAATTTTAACTGAGTAAAAAGTACAGAAATTGTTGTTTTGCAATATAATTGTTTTGAAAAGCTCATAATCAATTACATGAATTCCTAAAATTTGATTAAAACTTGTTTGCAGTCCTTTTCGTAGAGGTTTCGGAATAGCGGGTCGAAATGGGCCTTTCAATGGACCCGTTGGAATTTTAACTGAGTTAAAAGTACAGAAATTTAGGTTTTGCAATATAATTGTGTTGAAAAGCTCATAATCAATTACATGAACTCCTAAAATTTGATTAAAACTTGTTTTGCAGTCCTTTTTGTAGAGGTTTCGGACGAACGGGTCGAAATGGGCCTTTCAATGGACCCGTTGGATTTTTAAATGAGTAAAAAGTACAGAAATTGAGGTTTTGCAATATAATTGTGTTGAAAAGCTCCTAATCAATTATTTGAACTCCTAATATTTGAATAAAACATTTTTGCGGTCCTTTTTGTAGAGGTTTCGGACGAGCAGGTCTAAATGGGCCTTTCAATGGACCCGTTGGAATTTTAACTGAGTAAAAAGTACAGAAATTGAGGTTTTGCAATATAATTGTGTTCAAAAACTCCTAATCATTTACATGAACTCCTAAAATTTGATTAAAACTTGTTTTGCATTCCTTTTTGTAGAGGTTTCGGACGAGCGGGCCGTAATGGGCCTTTCAATGGACCCGTTGGAATTTTAACTTAGTAAAAGTACATAAATTGCAGTTTTGCAATATAATTGTTTTGAAAAGCTCCTAATCAATTATTTGAACTCCTAATATTTGATTAAAACTTGTTTTGCGGTCCTTTTTGTAGAGGTTTCGGACGAGCATGTCTAAATGGGCCTTTCAATGGACCTGTTGGAATTTTAACTGAGTAAAAAGTACATAAATTGAGGTTTTGCAATGTAATTGTGTTGAAAAGCTTCTAATCAATTACTTGAACTCCTAAAATTTGATTAAAACTTGTTTTGCGGTCCTTTTTGTAGAAGTTTCAGACGAGCGGGTCGAAATGGGCCTTTCAATGGACCCGTTGGAATTTTAACTGAGTAAAAAGTACAGAAATTGCGGTTTTGCAATATAATTGTGTTCAAAAGCTCCTAATCAATTACATGAACTCCTAAAATTTGATTAAAACTTGTTTTCCAGTCCTTTTTGTAGAGGTTTCGGACGAGCGGGTCGAAATGGGCCTTTCAATGGACCCGTTGGAATTTTAACTTAGTAAAAGTACATAAATTGCGGTTTTGCGATATAATTGTGTTGAAAAGCTCCTAATCAATTATTTGAACTCCTAATATTTGATTAAAACTTGTTTTGCGGTCCATTTTGTAGAGGTTTTGGCCTAGCGGGTCGAAATGGGCCTTTCAATGGACCCGTTAGAATTTTAACTGAGTAAAAAGTACATAAATTGATGTTTTGCAATATAATTGGGTTGAAAAGCACCTAATCAATTACATGAACTCCTAAAATTTGATTAAAACTTGTTTTGCAGTCCTTTTTGTAGAGGTTTCAGACGAGCAGGTCTAAATGGGCCTTTCAATGGACCCGTTGGAATTTTAACCGAGTAAAAAGTACAAAAAATGCTGTTTTGCAATATAATTGTTTTGAAAAGCTCATAATCAATTACATGAATTCCTAAAATTTGATTAAAACTTGTTTTGCGGTCCTTTTTGTAGAGGTTTCGGAATAGCGGGTCGAAATGGGCCTTTCAATGGACCCGTTGGAATTTTAACTGAGTAAAAAGTACAGAAATTGAGGTTTTGCAATATAATTGTGTTGAAAAGCTCCTAATCAATTACATGAACTCCTAAAATTTGATTATAACTTGTTTTGCAGTTCTTTTTGTAGAGGTTTCCGACGAGCGGGTCGAAATGGGCCTTTCAATGGACCCGTTGGATTTTTAATTGAGTAAAAAGTATAGAAATTGAGGTTTTGCAATATAATTGTGTTGAAAAGCTCCTAATCAATTATTTGAACTCCTAATATTTGAATAAAACATTTTTGCGGTCCTTTTTGTAGAGGTTTCGGACGAGCAGGTCTAAATGGGCCTTTCAATGGACCCGTTGGAATTTTAACTGAGTAAAAAGTACATAAATTGAGGTTTTGCAATATAATTGTGTTCAAAAGCTCCTAATCAATTACATGAACTCCTAAAATTTGATTAAAACTTGTTTTGCATTCCTTTTTGTAGAGGTTTCGGACTAGCGGGCCGAAATGGGCCTTTCAATGGACCCGTTGGAATTTTAACTTAGTAAAAGTACATAAATTGCAGTTTTGCGATATAATTGCTTTGAAAAGCTCCTAATAAATTATTTGAACTCCTAATATTTGATTAAAACTTGTTTTGCGGTCCTTTTTGTAGAGGTTTCGGACGAGCAGGTCTAAATGGGCCTTTCAATGGACCCGTTGGAATTTTAACTGAGTAAAAAGTACAGAAATTGAGGTTTTGCAATGTAATTGTGTTGAAAAGCTTCTAATCAATTACTTGAACTCCTAAAATTTGATTAAAACTTGTTTTGCGGTCCTTTTTGTAGACGTTTCAGACGAGTGGGTCGAAATGGGCCTTTCAATGGACCCGTTGGAATTTTAACTGAGTAAAAAGTACAGAAATTGAGGTTTTGCAATATAATTGTGTTGAAATGCTCCTAATCAATTACATGAACTCCTAAAATTTGATTAAAACTTGTTTTGCAGTCCCTTTTGTAGAGGTTTCGGACGAGCGGGTCGAAATGGGCCTTTCAATGGACCCGTTGGAATTTTAACTGAGTAAAAAGTACATAAATTGCGGTTTTGCAATATAATTGTGTTGAAAAGCTCCTAATCAATTATTTGAACTCCTAATATTTGATTAAACTTTGTTTTGCGGTCCTTTTTGTAGAGGTTTCGGACTAGTTGGTCGAAATGGGCCTTTCAATGGACCCGTTGGAATTTTAACTGAGTAAAAAGTACAGAAATTGAGGTTTTGCAATATAATTGTGTTGAAAAGCTCCTAATCAATTATTTGATCTCCTAATATTTGAATAAAACATTTTTGCGGTCCTTTTTGTAGAGGTTTCGGACAAGCAGGTCTAAATGGGCCTTTCAATGGACCCGTTGGAATTTTAACTGAGTAAAAAGTACGGAAATTGAGGTTTTGCAATGTAATTGTGTTGAAAAGCTTCTAATCAATTATTTGAACTCCTAGTATTTGATTAAAACTTGTTTTGCGGTCCTTTTTGTAGAGGTTTCGGACGAGCGGGTTGAAATGGGCCTTTCAATGGACCCGTTGGAATTTTTTTTTTTGAAGAAAATGGGCCTCATTAAAAACCCCTCTAACCACCTTGCGCCGAGGCGCAAGGTGAACCTAAGGGGAAAAGTGTGCCTTGAGCTATGTTATTATTATAACAATAAAAAGGCTGAGAGACAGCCAATACATCAACGTTAATACAGTCAGGAACAACTGAATCAAAATACACAGAAGAAGTAGAATGTAAAGCCCAAGCGGCTAAATCATGAGCCACAAAATTGGCTGATCTAGGTACAAAAGAAAGAGTGATCAAAGGAAAAGATATAAGCAAGGCCTTCGTATCTGCAATTTGCAGGCCTAGTAGGGAGTTATCATCAGTATTGCGCGAGAGCTTGTTGATCACCGTAGCCGAGTCGGACTCGATGAGAAGCTCGCCCCATCCTCTATCTCGGGTCAACATGATACCCGCAACGATGGCATGGAGCTCGACCATATAGGCATCATGACAACCTGCCTCATGGACAGCACATCCCCCAACAATCGAACCATGAGCATCCCTAGCAATGACTCCGATAGCTGCAGCACCGGATTCTGGATGGAAGGCTCCGTCGACATTTATCTTTATATACCCCGGTCTTGGCGGCGTCCATCGTGGCGGAGCTGAGGCTGGTACGGCTGCTGGTATGGCTGCTGACACGGAGGGGAGAGCGTTTGCAGCGGCGTATTCCTGTAGAAGACCTGTAGCGTTCATGACAGTGAGCCAGGTTGGCTGAAGTCTTTGTGAGTGAACCCAGTCATTACGACGGTTCCAGATATTCCAAATTGAAGTTAGGAGCAGAGCAAACCCTGTACTGTCCAAACAGTAAGTTCCTTCCGATAACCATGCCTCCATTGTGCTGGTATGGCTGTCATAGACACCCGATGGAAGCCCAACTAGGCGAAGAACATCCTGGGCACTTGGGCAATCACGAAGGGCATGGATAGCGGATTCCAGCACTGCTGGGCAAAAGGGGCATTGCCCATCCGTGTGATGTATTGCACGTAGTTTGTCCCCAGTGGGTAAAGCATTACGGCCCGCTCGCCAGCTGAAAGAGCGGATCTTCGGTAGAGTCGGAGCTTTAGATATTACTTTCCAGAGACGGGTAGGTCGCGTCATCGGTCGCGTAGGCTGATGTAGAAAAAAGTACCCCGATCTAACGGTATAGTTGCCAGAGTCATGCTGCCCCCAAACAAGTTTATCCGGCCTATTTCGATAAATCGGAACCCGAAGGATGCATTCGACATCATCCTTGTCAAGGTCTCTTCTAAGTTTGGACTCATCCCATGACGTATAGTCACGTGACATGTAATCTCGGCACCGCAACGATAGCTCATCATTGTCCATGTATTGCCCAAAAAGCGTAAGCGGTTTATCCCCTCCCCAGGTATCACTGAGCAGGCGTATCGAACTCTTGACTCCTGGCCGCCAAAAATAACCAGGCCCCAGGGAGTGAATTGCTTGGGTTATACCTTTCCATGCAAACGATGCCCGTTTGTCCGCAGAGGCATTCAGAAGGTCACCTGAAGGGTAGTATTTCGCCCGAAGGACTCGTGCCAAGAGAGAGTCCGGGTGTGATAGCAGATGCCAAATCTGCTTCCCCAAAAGGGCGATATTAAATGTGTGCAGATCGCGAAAACCCAGGCCTCCCACATTTTTAGGTGTGCAAAGAGAGTCCCACGATAAGAGTGGCCAGCCTCGCTTATTACTTCGCCCTGACCACCAGTAACGCTGTATAGACATAGTAATGTCATCGATGATGTTTTGTGGTAATAGGTAGCATGACATTACATATTGTGGCATTGCTTGTGCAACCGACTTAATGAGAATTTCTCTCCTACTATAGGAAAGGAAGCTGCTGTCCCATTTACTCATCCGGGATTGAACTTTATCCCACAAATCCTAATGAGGCGGTCCTATTCCTTTTAATTAGAAGGGGGACCCCCAAATATATACCTGGGTCATCCACTAATCGTACACCCAAGGTTGAACGCATAGCACGGAGGAAGTCAGTGGAACACCTTTGACTGCAGTAGGCGGTGGACTTATCAAAATTTACCGTTTGTCCTGAGGAGGAGGCATACTGGGAGAGGACGTAGCGTAATCTATCCACCTCCACTGGCTCATTGCGTAAGAACACCATGTTGTCATCCGCAAAGAGCAGATGGGTAACCCTGGGCCCATGGCGGCTAGCGCTAAGACCCGATAGTCGTCCTTCCCTTTGCTCCATTTCCAAAGCCGCAGAGAGCCCTTGGGAGCAAATGAGGAAAAGGAAAGGTGACAGAGGGTCTCCTTGACGGATACCCCTGGTAGGGAAGAATTCCTCAGATAGAGTGCCATTAACTCGTACTGAAAAGGAGACTGAAGAGACACATCGTAGGATGAGGTTTACCCATTCCCTGGCAAACACCATACGGAGCATGACATCCCTTAAGAAGGACCATTCGACCCTATCAAAGGCCTTCTCCATATCGAGCTTGACAGCAGCCCCTTGGGAGGCCATTGTGCCACTAGAGTGAAGGGTGTGCACCAGCTCATGTGCAATTAGAATGTTGTCAGTGATATTGCGTCCACTGATGAACGCGGCCTGGGAATCGCTGATATAAGAAGCTAAAGTAGATTTAAGGCGATTAACCAAAACCTTTGAAACCGTCTTGTATATGACAGTACACAAACTGATTGGTCTGAAGTGCTTCACAGTAGTGGGGTCCGAAATCTTAGGAATAAGCACAATGACCGATCGATTAATCGATGCCATATCGGCTTTCCCATGTAGAAGATCCATGCAAAGAGATAGGAAATCAGGACCAATCATATCCCAGTGCTGGCGGTAAAAACTACTGGGGAAACCATCAATCCCCGGCGCTTTTTTAGGATTGATATCCAGAAAAGCGGCGTGGATTTCATCTACAGTGAAAGGGCGTAGAAGAGTAGCGTTCATATCCGTAGTCACTGTAGGGCGAATATTGTTCAGCAATTCCGGTGAAGACACCAGACAAGATGATGAAAAAATTTCTTGAAAGTAGGAAGACGCAGTTTGTAATGTGTCGGTAGTGGAAGTCTGCCAGACCTCGTTCGCATCCATTAGCCCTCGGATTGTGTTTTTCCTTCGCCGCTTTGTGGCCCTCGCATGGAAGTAGGTGGTATTCTTGTCACCGTTGGTTAACCAAGAGATGCGAGAGCGTTGAGCCCAATACGCCTCTTTAGCCGCTGCCAACTTCCGGAGTTCCAACTTAGCGCTGTGAAGCGTGGAAAGGGCTTTCCGGGAAAGATGGCGACGACGTAGAAGAGCATTTATAGAACGTTGCAGCGTTTGCATGCGGAGAGTTGAAAGTTTACGTTGAGCGTGCTGCCACTCTTGGAGGTTATGGCCCAATGCAGATATTTTATCCAGGAGGGACCCGTGCGTGGCAGCCCATGTTTGTTTACAAACTTGAATTCCTGCTGGGTCGTTGGCCCAACAAGCCTCAAATCGAAAATGATCCATGGATTGTGTGGAATGTTGGTTCGTTATGGTGGCATTATCCGTGTCCAAAATGATAATGCTATGGTCCGATTCGAGGGAAAATGAATGAAAATGATCGAAATTGGGAAAATCATGCAACCATTGGGAACATGCCACAAAACGGTCGAGTCTTTCGCAAAACGGGTTAACATTAGGCCCCGTGCGGGTCCAGGTGAACCAACCGGTGTTGGGTTTACAATCAAACAAATTATTACGTGTGAGACATTCACGAAAGTTGAGGATTTGTGAACGAGGCCTACGATTACCTCCTTGTTTTTCCGAGTCATCCAAGATGTCATTTAAGTCACCTCCGATGAGCCATTGAAGAGTTGAGTTTGTTTTAAGGGAGTCAATGAGCTCCCAAGTGTGTTTTTTCATATTTGTGGTCGCGTAACCGTAAATACCAGTAAAACGAAAACGACAATTTAAACCATTCACAATAACATCAATATATCTCGTCGATGACGAGAGAAAATCTAATGTAATGTTTTTATTATAAAGCAGGCATAAACCTGCACAAGAAGGGCTGCTATCCACATCAAAAAAAACCTCCATTTCAAGATAAAGTTTAAGAGAATCAAACTTAGACGAGTTTAACCGAGTTTCTAACAGGAAAATGAAATCTGGACATAAACGAAAAATAATAGAACGAAGCTCGTGAACTGCCGAGGGCATACCAAGTCCCCGACAGTTCCAACATATGGCCCTCATTTCTCTCGGCGGGGTTGACCGTCAACCACCGCCGAAGAGTTTTTGCTGCTCATCCCAGCTTTCTTTGGATTTTTTTCGAGCTGTTTTCCTGCTTTACCAGCAACCAAAGGTGATGTCCGTGGCCTTTTGGCTATCCCTCTGGTGATAATAGGTGACGTGCGTTTAGATTTTTTAAGGACAGCAGCATCCGGCCCCTTATCCGTCGTGGCAGCCAACCAAACTTCGAATTCCGGATTAACCGGTTCCTTACCTTTGTCCCTCGGTCCTTTACCTTTGTTCGAGCTTTCCCCCGTGGCCGTGTCATCCACGATAGGCACTGGAAAAGCATCCTCATCAATCAAGATGAAACGTTTGTCCGGCGGTGTGTTAGACTTGTATGGCTGCACAGCGCGGTCGTCATCCACTTCAGCCTCCTTCGAGCCGTTAACCACGGACTCTTCATCCGTTGGGATCATGTCCAGTGGTGTAACATCCAGGGGCTCCAGCTGGTCAGCAGCTGCATCGACAGTAGCTTCAGCGACTGTCCCTACTACCAGCAGTGGCGATGCTGCATCAGTAGGTGAGGTGTCAAGCTCCTCGCCCAGCAGATCATCCTCCTCCAGATTCATCGTAACACCGTCCGGTTGCACCATTGGTGTTCCTTTCACCACGTCCGGTGCGACCACTGGAGTGGTAGTAGCCTTGTCCTTTCCATTGTTCGCTGAAATGGAAACAGTGGAGGGTGCAGGTTTTTGTAAGTATATAGCAGTAAAGGATGCAACCATATAAAGTAACATTACATCCCATAAACATGCACAGTTAAACCGGTAAAAGGAACATGAAGAGAACCTACCCGTTGGAATTTTAACTGAGTAAAAAGTACAGAAATTGAGGTTTTGCAATATAATTGTGTTCAAAAGCTCCTAATCAATTATTTGAACTCCTAATATTTGATTAAAACTTGTTTTGCGGTCCTTTTTGTAGAGGTTTCGGATGAGCGGGTCGAAATGGGCCTTTCAATGGACCCGTTGGAATTTTAACTGAGTAAAAAGTACAGAAATTGAGGTTTTGCAATATAATTGTGTTCAAAAGCTCCTAATCAATTATTTGAACTCCTAATATTTGAATAAAACATTTTTCGGTCCTTTTTGTAGATGTTTCGAACGAGCAGGTCTAAATGGGCCTTTCAATGGACCCGTTGGAATTTTAACTGAGTAAATAGTACATAAATTGAGGTTTTGCAATATAATTGTGTTGAAAAGCTCCTAATCAATTACATGAACTCCTAATATTTGAATAAAACTTGTTTTGCAGTTTTTATTGTAGAGGTTTCGGACGAGAGGGTCGAAATGGGCCTTTCAATGGACCCGTTGGAATTTTAACTGAGTAAAAAGTACAGAAATTGAGGTTTTGCAATATATTTATGTTCAAAAGCTGCTAATCAATTATTTGAACTCCTAATATTTGAATAAAACATTTTTGCGGTCCTTTTTGTAGAGGTTTCGGACGAGCATGTCTAAATGGGCCTTTCAATGGACCCATTGGAATTTTAACTAAGTAAAAAGTACAGAAATTGAGGTTTTGCAATATTATTGTGTTGAAAAGCTTCTAATCAATTACATGAACTCCTAAAATTTGATTAAAACTTGTTTTGCAGTCCTTTTTGTAGAGGTTTCGGACGAGCGGGTCGAAATGGGCCTTTCAATGGACCCGTTGGAATTTTAAATGAGTAAAAAGTACAGAAATTGAGGTTTTGCAATATAATTGTTTTTAAAAGCACCTAATCAATTATTTGAACTCCTAATATTTGAATAAAACATTTGTGCGGTCCTTTTTGCAGAGGTTTCGGACGAGCAGGTCTAAATGGGCCTTTCAATGGACCCGTTGGAATTTTAACTGAGTAAAATGTACAGAAATTGAGGTTTTGCAATGTAATTGTGTTGAAAAGCTTCTAATCAATTACATGAACTCCTAAAATTTGATTAAAACTTGTTTTGCAGTCCTTTTTGTAGAGGTTTCGGACGAGCAGGTCTAAATGGGCCTTTGAATGGACCCGTTGGAATTTTAACTGAGTAAAATGTATAGAAATTGAGGTTTTGCAATATAATTGTGTTGAAAAGCTCCTAATCCATTACATGAACTCCTAAAATTTGATTAAAACTTGTTTTGGAGTCCTTTTTTTAGAGGTTTCGGACGAGCGGGTTGAAATGGGCCTTTCAATGGACCCGTTGGAATTTTAACTGAGTAAAAAGTACATAAATTGCGGTTTTGCAATATAATTGTGTTGAAAAGCTCCTAATCAATTACATGAACTCCTAAATTTTGATTAAAACTTGTTTTGTAGTCCTTTTCGTAGAGGTTTCGGACGAGCGGGTTGAAATGGGCCTTTCAATGGACCCGTTGGAATTTTGATTGAGTAAAAAGTACAGAAATTAAGGTTTTGCAATATAATTGTGTTGAAAAGCTCCTAATCAATTATTTGAACTCCTAATATTTGAATAAAACATTTTCGCGGTCCTTTTTGTAGAGGTTTCGGACGAGCAGGTCTAAATGGGCCTTTCAATGGACCCTTTGGAATTTTAACTGAGTAAAGAGTACAGAAATTGAGGTTTTGCAATATAATTGTGTTGAAAAGCTCTTAATCAATTACATGAACTCCTAAAATTTCATTAAAACTTGTTTTGCAGTCCTTTTTGTATAGGTTTCGGACGAGCGGGTCGAAATGGGCCTTTCAATGGATTAACTGAGTAAAAAGTACAGAAATTGCGGTTTTACAATATAATAGTGTTGAAAAGCTCCTAATAAATTATTTGAACTTTTAATATTTGATTAAAACTTGTTTTGCTGTCCTTTTTGTAGAGGTTTCGGACGAGCGGGTCGAAATGGGCCTTTCAATGGACCCGTTGGAATTTTAACCGAGTAAAAAGCACAGAAATTGAGGTTTTGCAATATAATTGTGTTCAAAAGCTCCTAATCAATTAATTGTACTCCTAATATTTGAATAAAACATTTTTGCTGTCCTTTTGTAGAGGTTTCGGACAAGCAGGTCTAAATGGGCCTTTCAATGGACCCGTTGGAATTTTAACTGAGTAAAAAGTACAGAAATTGAGGTTTTGCAATGTAATTGTGTTGAAAAGCTTCTAATCAATTATTTGAACTCCTAATATTTGATTAAAACTTGTTTTGCGGTCCTTTTTGTAGAGGTTTCGGACGAGCGGGTCGAAATGGGCCTTTCAATGGACCCGTTGGAATTTTAACTGAGTAAAAAGTACAGAAATTGCGGTTTTGCAATATTATTGTGTTGAAAAGCTTCTAATCAATTACATGAACTCCTAAAATTTGATTAAAACTTGTTTTGCAGTCCTTTTTGTAGAGGTTTCGGACGAGCGGGTCGAAATGGGCCTTTCAATGGACCCGTTGGAATTTTAAATGAGTAAAAAGTACAGAAATTGAGGTTTTGCAATATAATTGTTTTTAAAAGCACCTAATCAATTATTTGAACTCCTAATATTTGAATAAAACATTTTTGCGGTCCTTTTTGCAGAGGTTTCGGACGAGCAGGTCTAAATGGGCCTTTCAATGGACCCGTTGGAATTTTAACTGAGTAAAATGTACAGAAATTGAGGTTTTGCAATGTAATTGTGTTGAAAAGCTTCTAATCAATTACATGAACTCCTAAAATTTGATTAAAACTTGTTTTGCAGTCCTTTTTGTAGAGGTTTCGGACGAGCAGGTCTAAATGGGCCTTTGAATGGACCCGTTGGAATTTTAACTGAGTAAAATGTACAGAAATTGAGGTTTTGCAATATAATTGTGTTGAAAAGCTCCTAATCAATTACATGAACTCCTAAAATTTGATTAAAACTTGTTTTGGAGTCCTTTTTTTAGAGGTTTCGGACGAGCGGGTTGAAATGGGCCTTTCAATGGACCCGTTGGAATTTTAACTGAGTAAAAAGTACATAAATTGCGGTTTTGCAATATAATTGTGTTGAAAAGCTCCTAATCAATTACATGAACTCCTAAATTTTGATTAAAACTTGTTTTGCAGTCCTTTTCGTAGAGGTTTCGGACGAGCGGGTTGAAATGGGCCTTTCAATGGACCCGTTGGAATTTTGATTGAGTAAAAAGTACAGAAATTAAGGTTTTGCAATATAATTGTGTTGAAAAGCTCCTAATCAATTATTTGAACTCCTAATATTTGAATAAAACATTTTCGCGGTCCTTTTTGTAGAGGTTTCGGACGAGCAGGTCTAAATGGGCCTTTCAATGGACCCTTTGGAATTTTAACTGAGTAAAGAGTACAGAAATTGAGGTTTTGCAATATAATTGTGTTGAAAAGCTCTTAATCAATTACATGAACTCCTAAAATTTCATTAAAACTTGTTTTGCAGTCCTTTTTGTATAGGTTTCGGACGAGCGGGTCGAAATGGGCCTTTCAATGGATTAACTGAGTAAAAAGTACAGAAATTGCGGTTTTACAATATAATAGTGTTGAAAAGCTCCTAATAAATTATTTGAACTTTTAATATTTGATTAAAACTTGTTTTGCTGTCCTTTTTGTAGAGGTTTCGGACGAGCGGGTCGAAATGGGCCTTTCAATGGACCCGTTGGAATTTTAACCGAGTAAAAAGCACAGAAATTGAGGTTTTGCAATATAATTGTGTTCAAAAGCTCCTAATCAATTAATTGTACTCCTAATATTTGAATAAAACATTTTTGCTGTCCTTTTGTAGAGGTTTCGGACAAGCAGGTCTAAATGGGCCTTTCAATGGACCCGTTGGAATTTTAACTGAGTAAAAAGTACAGAAATTGAGGTTTTGCAATGTAATTGTGTTGAAAAGCTTCTAATCAATTATTTGAACTCCTAATATTTGATTAAAACTTGTTTTGCGGTCCTTTTTGTAGAGGTTTCGGACGAGCGGGTCGAAATGGGCCTTTCAATGGACCCGTTGGAATTTTAACTGAGTAAAAAGTACAGAAATTGCGGTTTTGCAATATTATTGTGTTGAAAAGCTTCTAATCAATTACATGAACTCCTAAAATTTGATTAAAACTTGTTTTGCAGTCCTTTTTGTAGAGGTTTCGGACGAGCGGGTCGAAATGGGCCTTTCAATGGACCCGTTGGAATTTTAAATGAGTAAAAAGTACAGAAATTGAGGTTTTGCAATATAATTGTTTTTAAAAGCACCTAATCAATTATTTGAACTCCTAATATTTGAATAAAACATTTTTGCGGTCCTTTTTGCAGAGGTTTCGGACGAGCAGGTCTAAATGGGCCTTTCAATGGACCCGTTGGAATTTTAACTGAGTAAAATGTACATAAATTGAGGTTTTGCAATGTAATTGTGTTGAAAAGCTTCTAATCAATTACATGAACTCCTAAAATTTGATTAAAACTTGTTTTGCAGTCCTTTTTGTAGAGGTTTCGGACGAGCAGGTCTAAATGGGCCTTTGAATGGACCCGTTGGAATTTTAACTGAGTAAAATGTACAGAAATTGAGGTTTTGCAATATAATTGTGTTGAAAAGCTCCTAATCAATTACATGAACTCCTAAAATTTGATTAAAACTTGTTTTGGAGTCCTTTTTTTAGAGGTTTCGGACGAGCGGGTTGAAATGGGCCTTTCAATGGACCCGTTGGAATTTTAACTGAGTAAAAAGTACATAAATTGCGGTTTTGCAATATAATTGTGTTGAAAAGCTCCTAATCAATTACATGAACTCCTAAATTTTGATTAAAACTTGTTTTGCAGTCCTTTTCGTAGAGGTTTCGGACGAGCGGGTTGAAATGGGCCTTTCAATGGACCCGTTGGAATTTTGATTGAGTAAAAAGTACAGAAATTAAGGTTTTGCAATATAATTGTGTTGAAAAGCTCCTAATCAATTATTTGAACTCCTAATATTTGAATAAAACATTTTCGCGGTCCTTTTTGTAGAGGTTTCGGACGAGCAGGTCTAAATGGGCCTTTCAATGGACCCTTTGGAATTTTAACTGAGTAAAGAGTACAGAAATTGAGGTTTTGCAATATAATTGTGTTGAAAAGCTCTTAATCAATTACATGAACTCCTAAAATTTCATTAAAACTTGTTTTGCAGTCCTTTTTGTAGAGGTTTCGGACGAGCGGGTCGAAATGGGCCTTTCAATGGATTAACTGAGTAAAAAGTACAGAAATTGCGGTTTTACAATATAATAGTGTTGAAAAGCTCCTAATAAATTATTTGAACTTTTAATATTTGATTAAAACTTGTTTTGCTGTCCTTTTTGTAGAGGTTTCGGACGAGCGGGTCGAAATGGGCCTTTCAATGGACCCGTTGGAATTTTAACCGAGTAAAAAGCACAGAAATTGAGGTTTTGCAATATAATTGTGTTCAAAAGCTCCTAATCAATTAATTGTACTCCTAATATTTGAATAAAACATTTTTGCTGTCCTTTTGTAGAGGTTTCGGACAAGCAGGTCTAAATGGGCCTTTCAATGGACCCGTTGGAATTTTAACTGAGTAAAAAGTACAGAAATTGAGGTTTTGCAATGTAATTGTGTTGAAAAGCTTCTAATCAATTATTTGAACTCCTAATATTTGATTAAAACTTGTTTTGCGGTCCTTTTTGTAGAGGTTTCGGACGAGCGGGTCGAAATGGGCCTTTCAATGGACCCGTTGGAATTTTAACTGAGTAAAAAGTACAGAAATTGCGGTTTTGCAATATTATTGTGTTGAAAAGCTTCTAATCAATTACATGAACTCCTAAAATTTGATTAAAACTTGTTTTGCAGTCCTTTTTGTAGAGGTTTCGGACGAGCGGGTCGAAATGGGCCTTTCAATGGACCCGTTGGAATTTTAAATGAGTAAAAAGTACAGAAATTGAGGTTTTGCAATATAATTGTTTTTAAAAGCACCTAATCAATTATTTGAACTCCTAATATTTGAATAAAACATTTTTGCGGTCCTTTTTGCAGAGGTTTCGGACGAGCAGGTCTAAATGGGCCTTTCAATGGACCCGTTGGAATTTTAACTGAGTAAAATGTACAGAAATTGAGGTTTTGCAATGTAATTGTGTTGAAAAGCTTCTAATCAATTACATGAACTCCTAAAATTTGATTAAAACTTGTTTTGCAGTCCTTTTTGTAGAGGTTTCGGACGAGCAGGTCTAAATGGGCCTTTGAATGGACCCGTTGGAATTTTAACTGAGTAAAATGTACAGAAATTGAGGTTTTGCAATATAATTGTGTTGAAAAGCTCCTAATCAATTACATGAACTCCTAAAATTTGATTAAAACTTGTTTTGGAGTCCTTTTTTTAGAGGTTTCGGACGAGCGGGTTGAAATGGGCCTTTCAATGGACCCGTTGGAATTTTAACTGAGTAAAAAGTACATAAATTGCGGTTTTGCAATATAATTGTGTTGAAAAGCTCCTAATCAATTACATGAACTCCTAAATTTTGATTAAAACTTGTTTTGCAGTCCTTTTCGTAGAGGTTTCGGACGAGCGGGTTGAAATGGGCCTTTCAATGGACCCGTTGGAATTTTGATTGAGTAAAAAGTACAGAAATTAAGGTTTTGCAATATAATTGTGTTGAAAAGCTCCTAATCAATTATTTGAACTCCTAATATTTGAATAAAACATTTTCGCGGTCCTTTTTGCAGAGGTTTCGGACGAGCAGGTCTAAATGGGCCTTTCAATGGACCCTTTGGAATTTTAACTGAGTAAAGAGTACCGAAATTGAGGTTTTGCAATATAATTGTGTTGAAAAGCTCTTAATCAATTACATGAACTCCTAAAATTTCATTAAAACTTGTTTTGCAGTCCTTTTTGTAGAGGTTTCGGACGAGCGGGTCGAAATGGGCCTTTCAATGGACCTGTTGGAATTTTAACTGAGTAAAAAGTACAGAAATTGCGGTTTTACAATATAATAGTGTTGAAAAGCTCCTAATAAATTATTTGAACTTTTAATATTTGATTAAAACTTGTTTTGCTGTCCTTTTTGTAGAGGTTTCGGACGAGCGGGTCGAAATGGGCCTTTCAATGGACCCGTTGGAATTTTAACTGAGTAAAAAGCACAGAAATTGAGGTTTTGCAATATAATTGTGTTCAAAAGCTCCTAATCAATTAATTGTACTCCTAATATTTGAATAAAACATTTTTGCTGTCCTTTTGTAGAGGTTTCGGACAAGCAGGTCTAAATGGGCCTTTCAATGGACCCGTTGGAATTTTAACTGAGTAAAAAGTACAGAAATTGAGGTTTTGCAATGTAATTGTGTTGAAAAGCTTCTAATCAATTATTTGAACTCCTAATATTTGATTAAAACTTGTTTTGCGGTCCTTTTTGTAGAGGTTTCGGACGAGCGGGTCGAAATGGGCCTTTCAATGGACCCGTTGGAATTTTAACTGAGTAAAAAGTACAGAAATTGCGGTTTTGCAATATTATTGTGTTGAAAAGCTTCTAATCAATTACATGAACTCCTAATATTTGATTAAAACTTGTTTTGCGGTCCTTTTTGTAGAGGTTTCGGACGAGCAGGTCTAAATGGGACTTTCAATGGACCCTTTGGAATTTTAACTGAGTAAAAAGTATAGAAATTGAGGTTTTTCAATATAATTGTGTTCAAAAGCTCCTAATCAATTATTTGAACTCCTAATATTTGAATAAAACATTTTTGCGGTCCTTTTTGTAGAGGTTTCGGACGAGCAGGTCTAAATGGGCCTTTTAATGGACCCGTTGGAATTTTAACTGAGTAAAATGTGCATAAATTGAGGTTTTACAATATAATTGTGTTGAAAAGCTCCTAATCAATTACATGAACTCCTAAAATTTGATTAAAACTTGTTTTGCAGTCCTTTTTGTAGAGGTTTCGGACGAGCGGGTTGAAATGGGCCTTTCAATGGACCCGTTGGAATTTTAACTGAGTAAAAAGTACATAAATTGCGGTTTTTCAATATAATTGTGTTGAAAAGCTCCTAATCAATTATTTGAACTCCTAATATTTGAATAAAACATTTTTGCGGTCCTTTTTGTAGAGGTTTCGGACGAGCAGGTCTAAATGGGACTTTCAATGGACCCTTTGGAATTTTAACTGAGTAAAAAGTACAGAAATTGAGGTCTTGCAATATAATTGTGTTGAAAAGCTCTTAATCAATTACATGAACTCCTAAAATTTCATTAAAACTTGTTTTGCAGTCCTTTTTGTAGAAGTTTCGGACGAGCGGGTCGAAATGGGCCTTTCAATGGACCAATTGGAATTTTTTTTTGAAGAAAATGGGCCTCATTAAAAACCCCTCTAACCATCGTGCGCCGAGGCACAAGGTGAACCTAAGGGGAAAAGAGTGCCCTGAGCTATGTTAATATTATAACAATAAAAAGGCTGAGAGACAGCCAATACATCAACGTTAATACAGTCAGAAACAACTGAATCAAAATACACAGAAGAAGTAGAACGTAAAGCCCAAGCGGCTAAATCATGAGCCACAAAATTGGCTGATCTAGGTACAAATGAAAGAGTGATCAAAGGAAAAGATCTAAGCAAGGCCTTCGTATCTGCAATTTGCGGGCCTAACAGGGAGTTATCATTAGTATTGCGCGAGAGCTTGTTGATCACCGTATCCGAGTCGGACTCGATGAGCACCTCGCCCCATCCTCTATCTTGGGTCAACATGATACCCGCAACGATGGCATGTAGCTCGACCATAGAGGCATCATGACAACCTGCCTCATGGACAGCACATCCCCCAACAATCGAACCATGAGCATCCCTAGCAATGATTCCGATAGCTGCAGCACCGGATTCTGGATGGAAGGCTCCGTCGACATTTATCTTTATATACCCTGGTCTTGGCGGCATCCATCGTGGCGGAGCTGCTGCTGGTACGGCTGCTGACACGGCGGGGAGAGCGTTTGCGGCGGCGTATTCCTGTAGAAGACCAGTAGCATTCATGGCAGTGACCAGTTGGAATTTTAACTGAGTAAAAAGTACAGAAATTGAGGTTTTGCAATATAATTGTGTTGAAAAGCTCCTAATCAATTATTTGAACTCCTAATATTTGAATAAAACATTTTTGCGGTCCTTTTTGTAGAGGTTTCGGACGAGCAGGTCTAAATGGGCCTTTCAATGGACCCTTTGGAATTTTAATTGAGTAAAAAGTACAGAAATTGAGGTTTTGCAATGTAATTGTGTTGAAAATCTCCTAATCAATTATTTGAACTCCTAATATTTGAATAAAACATTTTTGCGGTCCTTTTTGTAGAGGTTTCGGACGAGCAGGTCTAAATGGGCCTTTCAATGGACCCGTTGGAATTTTATCTGATTAAAAAGTATAAAATTGAGGTTTTTCAAAAGAATTGTGTTTAAAAGCTCCTAATAAATTATTTGCACTCCTAATATTTGAATAAAACATTTTTGCGGTCCTTTTTGTAGAGGTTTCTGACGAGCAGGTCTAAATGGGCCTTTCAATGGACCCGTTGGAATTTTAACTGAGTAAAAAGTACAGAAATTGAGGTTTTGCAATGTAATTGTGTTTAACATCTCCTAATCAATTATTTGAACTCCTAATATTTGAATAAAACATTTTGTGGTCCTTTTTGTAGAGGTTTCGGACGAGCAGGTCTAAATGGGCCTTTCAATGGACCCGTTGGATTTTTAACAGAGTAAAAAGTACAGAAATTGAGGTTTTGCAATATAATTGTGTTGAAAAGCTCCTAATCAATTATTTGAACTCCTAATATTTGAATAAAAGATTTTTGCGGTCCTTTTTGTAGAGGTTTCGGACGAGCAGGTCTAAATGGGCCTTTCAATGGACCCGTTAGAATTTTATCTGATTAAAAAGTATAAAATTGAGGTTTTTCAATATAATTGTGTTTAAGAGCTCCTAATAAATTATTTGCACTCCTAATATTTGAATAAAACATTTTTGCGGTCCTTTTTGTAGAGGTTTCTGACGAGCAGGTCTAAATGGGCCTTTCAATGGACCCGTTGGAATTTTAACTGAGTAAAAAGTACAGAAATTGAGGTTTTGCAATGTAATTGTATTGTAAAGCTCCTAATCAATTACATGAACTCCTAAAATTTGATTAAAACTTGTTCTGCAGTCCTTTTTGTAGAGGTTTCGGACGAGCGGGTCGAATTGGGCCTTTCAATGGACCCGTTGGAATTTTAACTGAGTAAAAACTACAGAAAATTGCGGTTTTGCAATATAATTGTGTTGAAAAGCTCCTAATAAATTATTTGAACTCCTAATATTTGAATAAAACATTTTTGCGGTCCTTTTTGTAGAGGTTTCGGACGAGCAGGTCTAAATGGGCCTTTCAATGGACCCGTTGAATTTTAACTGAGTAGAAAGTACAGAAATTGAGGTTTTGCAATGTAATTGTGTTGAAAAGCTTCTAATCAATTATTTGAACTCCTAATATTTGATTAAAACTTGTTTTGCGGTCCTTTTTGTAGAGGTTTCGGACGAGCGGGTCGAAATGGGCCTTTCAATGGACCCGTTGGAATTTTAACTGAGTAAAAAGTACAGAAATTGAGGTTTTGCCATATAATTGTGTTCAAAAGCTCCTAATCAATTATTTGAACTCCTAATATTTGATTAAAACTTGTTTTGCGGTCCTTTTTGTAGAGGTTTCGGACGAGCTGGTCGAAATGGGCCTTTCAATGGACCCGTTGGAATTTTAACTGAGTAAAAAGTACAGAAATTGAGGTTTTGCAATATAAATGTGTTCAAAAGCTCCAAATCAATTATTTGAACTCCTAATATTTGAATAAAACATTTTTGCGGTCCTTTTTGTAGATGTTTCGGACGAGCAGGTCTAAATAGACCTTTCAATGGACCCGTTGGAATTTTAACTGAGTAAAAAGTACATAAATTGCGGTTTTGCAATATAATTGTGTTGAAAAGCTCCTAATCAATTACATGAATTCCTAAAATTTGATTAAAACTTGTTTTGTAGTTCTTTTTGTAGAGGTTTCGGACGAGCGGGTCGAAATGGTCCTTTCAATGGACCCGTTGGAATTTTAAATGAGTAAAAAGTACAGAAATTGAGGTTTTGCAATATAATTGTGTTGAAATCTTCTAATCAATTATTTGAACTCCTAATATTTGAATAAAACATTTTTGCGGTCCTTTTTGTAGAGGTTTCGGACGAGCAGGTCTAAATGGGCCTTTCAATGGACCCGTTGGAATTTTAACTGAGTAAAAAGTACATAAATTGAGGTTTTGCAATGTAATTGTGTTGAAAAACTTCTAATCAATTATTTGAACTCCTAATATTTGAATAAAAGATTTTTGCGGTCCTTTTTGTAGAGGTTTCGGACGAGCAGGTCTAAATGGGCCTTTCAATGGACCCGTTGGAATTTTATCTGATTAAAAAGTATAAAATAGAGGTTTTTCAATATAATTGTGTTTAACATCTCCTAATCAATTATTTGAACTCCTAATATTTGAATAAAACATTTTTGTGGTCCTGTTTGTAGAGGTTTCGGACGAGCAGGTCTAAATGGGCCTTTCAATGGACCCGTTGGAATTTTAACAGAGTAAAAAGTACAGAAATTGAGGTTTTGCAATATAATTGTGTTGAAAAGCTCCTAATCAATTATTTGAACTCCTAATATTTGAATAAAAGATTTTTGCGGTCCTTTTTGTAGAGGTTTCGGACGAGCAGGTCTAAATGGGCCTTTCAATGGACCCGTTAGAATTTTATCTGATTAAAAAGTATAAAATTGAGTTTTTTCAATATAATTGTGTTTAAAAGCTCCTAATCAATTATTTGAACTCCTAATATTTGAATAAAACATTTTTGCGGTCCTTTTTGTAGAGGTTTCTGACGAGCAGGTCTAAATGGGCCTTTCAATGGACCCGTTGGAATTTTAACTGAGTAAAAAGTACAGAAATTGAGGTTTTGCAATATAATTGTATTGAAAAGCTCCTAATCAATTACATGAACTCCTAAAATTTGATTAAAACTTGTTCTGCAGCCCTTTTTGTAGAGGTTTCGGACGAGCGGGTCGAATTGGGCCTTTCAATGGACCCGTTGGAATTTTAACTGAGTAAAAACTACAGAAAATTGCGGTTTTGCAATATAATTGTGTTGAAAAGCTCCTAATAAATTATTTGAACTCCTAATATTTGAATAAAACATTTTTGCGGTCCTTTTTGTAGAGGATTCGGACGAGCAGGTCTAAATGGGCCTTTCAATGGACCCGTTGAATTTTAACTGAGTAAAAAGTACAGAAATTGAGGTTTTGCAATATAATTGTGCTCAAAAGCTCCTAATCAATTATTTGAACTCCTAATATTTGATTAAAACTTGTTTTGCGGTCCTTTTTGTAGAGGTTTCGGACGAGCTGGTCGAAATGGGCATTTCAATGGACCCGTTGGAATTTTAACTGAGTAAAAAGTACAGAAATTGAGGTTTTGCAATATAAATGTGTTCAAAAGCTCCAAATAAATTATTTGAACTCCTAATATTTGAATAAAACATTTTTGCAGTCCTTTTTGTAGATGTTTCGGACGAGCAGGTCTAAATGGGCCTTTCAATGGACCCGTTGGAATTTTAACTGAGTAAAAAGTGCATAAATTGCGGTTTTGCAATATAATTATGTTGAAAAGCTCCTAATCAATTACATGAATTCCTAAAATTTGATTAAAACTTGTTTTGTAGTTCTTTTTGTAGAGGTTTCGGACGAGCGGGTCGAAATGGTCCTTTCAATGGACCCGTTGGAATTTTAAATGAGTAAAAAGTACAGAAATTGAGGTTTTGCAATATAATTGTGTTGAAATCTTCTAATCAATTATTTGAACTCCTAATATTTGAATAAAACATTTTTGCGGTCCTTTTTGTAGAGGTTTCGGACGAGCAGGTCTAAATGGGCCTTTCAATGGACCCGTTGGAATTTTAACTGAGTAAAAAGTACAAAAATTGCGGTTTTGCAATATAATTGTGTTGAAAAGCTCTTAATCAATTTTTTGAAATCCTAATATTTGAATAAAACATTTTTGATGTCCTTTTTGTAGAGGTTTCGGACGAGCAGGTCTAAATGGGCCTTTCAATGGACCCGATGGAATTTTACCTGAGTAAAAAGTACAGAAATTGAGGTTTTGCAATGTAATTGTGTTGAAAAGCTTCTAATAAATTACATGAACTCCTAAAATTTGATTAAAACTCGTTTTGCGGTCCTTTTTGTAGAGGTTTCGGACGAGCGGGTCGAAATGCGCCTTTCAATGGACCCGTTGGAATTTTAACAGAGTAAAAGGTACAGAAATTGAGGTTTTGCAATATAATTCTGTTCCAAAGCTCCTAATCAATTATTTGAACTCGTAATATTTGATTAAAACTTGTTTTGCAGTCCTTTTTGTAGAGGTTTCGGACGAGCGGGTCGAAATGGGCCTCTCAATGGACCCGTCTGAATTTTAAAGGAGTAAAAAGTACAGAAATTGAGGTTTTGCAATATAATTGTGTTGAAAAGCTCCAAATCAATTATTTGAACTCCTAATATTTGAATAAAACCTTTTTGCTGTCGTTTTTGTAGAGTTTTCGGACGAGCAAGTCTAAATGGGCCTTTCAATGGACGCGTTGGAATTTTAATTGAGTAAAAAGTACAGAAATTGAGGTTTTTCAATATAATAGTGTTGAAAAGCTACTAATCAATTACATGAACTCCTAAATTTTGATTAAAACTTGTTTTGCGGTCCCTTTTGTAGAGGTTTCGGACGAGCGGGTCGAAATGGGCCTTTCAATGGACCCGTTGGAATTTTAACTGAGTAAAAAGTACAGAAATTGCGGTTTTGCAATATAATTGTGTTAAAAAGCTCCCAATCAATTATTTGAACTCCTAATATTTGATTAAAACTTGTTTTGCGGTCCTTTTTGTAGAGGTTTCGGACGAGCGGGTCTAAATGGGCCTTTCAATGGACCCGTTGGAATTTTAACTGAGTAAAAAGTACATAAATTGAGGTTTTGCAATGTAATTGTGTTGAAAAGCTTCTAATCAATTACATGAACTCCTAAAATTTGATTAAAACTTGTTTTGCGGTCCTTTTTGTAGACGTTTCAGACGAGCGGGTCGAAATGGGCCTTTCAATGGACCCGTTGGAATTTTAACTTAGTAAAAGTACATAAATTGCGGTTTTGCGATATAATTGTGTTGAAAAGCTCCTAATCAATTATTTTAACTCCTAATATTTGATTAAAACTTGTTTTGCGGTCCTTTTGTAGAGGTTTCGGACTAGCTGGTCGAAATGGGCCTTTCAATGGACCCGTTGGAATTTTAACTGAGTAAAAACTACAGAAAATTGCGGTTTTGCAATATAATTGTGTTGAAAAGCTCCTAATAAATTATTTGAACTCCTAATATTTGAATAAAACATTTTTGCGGTCCTTTTTGTAGAGGTTTCGGACGAGCAGGTCTAAATGGGCCTTTCAATGGACCCGTTGAATTTTAACTGAGTAAAAAGTACAGAAATTGAGGTTTTGCAATGTAATTGTGTTGAAAAGCTTCTAATCAATTATTTGAACTCCTAATATTTGATTAAAACTTGTTTTGCGGTCCTTTTTGTAGAGGTTTCGGACGAGCGGGTCGAAATGGGCCTTTCAATGGGCCCGTTGGAATTTTAACTGAGTAAAAAGTACAGAAATTGAGGTTTTGCAATATAATTGTGTTCAAAAGCTCCTAATCAATTATTTGAACTCCTAATATTTGATTAAAACTTGTTTTGCGGTCGTTTTTGTAGAGGTTTCGGACGAGCTGGTCGAAATGGGCCTTTCAATGGACCCGTTGGAATTTTAACTGAGTAAAAAGTACAGAAATTGAGGTTTTGCAATATAAATGTGTTCAAAAGCTCCAAATCAATTATTTGAACTCCTAATATTTGAATAAAACATTTTTGCGGTCCTTTTTGTAGATGTTTCGGACGAGCAGGTCTAAATGGGCCTTTCAATGGACCCGTTGGAATTTTAACTAAGTAAAAAGTACATAAATTGCGGTTTTGCAATATAATTGTGTTGAAAAAGCTCCTAATCAATTACATGAATTCCTAAAATTTGATTAAAACTTGTTTTGTAGTTCTTTTTGTAGAGGTTTCGGACGAGCGGGTCGAAATGGTCCTTTCAATGGACCCGTTGGAATTTTAAATGTGTAAAAAGTACAGAAATTGATGTTTTGCAATATAATTGTGTTGAAATCTTCTAATCAATTATTTGAACTCCTAATATTTGAATAAAACATTTTTGCGGTCCTTTTTGTAGAGGTTTCGGATGAGCAGGTCTAAATGGGCCTTTCAATGGACCCGTTGGAATTTTAACTGAGTAAAAAGTACAGAAATTGAGGTTTTGCAATGTAATTGTGTTGAAAAGCTTCTAATCAATTATTTGAACTCCTAATATTTGAATAAAAGATTTTTACGGTCCTTTTTGTAGAGGTTTCGGACGAGCAGGTCTAAATTGGCCTTTCAATGGACCCGTTGGAATTTTATCTGATTAAAAAGTATAAAATAGAGGTTTTTCAATATAATTGTGTTTAACATCTCCTAATCAATTATTTGAACTCCTAATATTTGAATAAAACATTTTTGTGGTCCTGTTTGTAGAGGTTTCGGACGAGCAGGTCTAAATGGGCCTTTCAATGGACCCGTTGGAATTTTAACAGAGTAAAAAGTACAGAAATTGAGGTTTTGCAATATAATTGTGTTGAAAAGCTCCTAATCAATTATTTGAACTCCTAATATTTGAATAAAAGATTTTTGCGGTCCTTTTTGTAGAGGTTTCGGACGAGCAGGTCTAAATGGGCCTTTCAATGGACCCGTTAGAATTTTATCTGATTAAAAAGTATAAAATTGAGGTTTTTCAATATAATTGTGTTTAAAAGCTCCTAATCAATTATTTGAACTCCTAATATTTGAATAAAACATTTTTGCGGTCCTTTTTGTAGAGGTTTCTGACGAGCAGGTCTAAATGGGCCTTTCAATGGACCCGTTGGAATTTTAACTGAGTAAAAAGTATAGAAATTGAGGTTTTGCAATATAATTGTATTGAAAAGCTCCTAATGAATTACATGAACTCCTAAAATTTGATTAAAACTTGTTCTGCAGTCCTTTTTGAAGAGGTTTCGGACGAGCTGGTCGAAATGGGCCTTTCAATGGACCCGTTGGAATTTTAACTGAGTAAAAAGTACAGAAATTGAGGTTTTGCAATATAAATGTGTTCAAAAGCTCCAAATCAATTATTTGAACTCCTAATATTTGAATAAAACATTTTTGCGGTCCTTTTTGTAGATGTTTCGGACGAGCAGGTCTAAATGGGCCTTTCAATGGACCCGTTGGAATTTTAACTAAGTAAAAAGTACATAAATTGCGGTTTTGCAATATAATTGTGTTGAAAAAGCTCCTAATCAATTACATGAATTCCTAAAATTTGATTAAAACTTGTTTTGTAGTTCTTTTTGTAGAGGTTTCGGACGAGCGGGTCGAAATGGTCCTTTCAATGGACCCGTTGGAATTTTAAATGAGTAAAAAGTACAGAAATTGATGTTTTGCAATATAATTGTGTTGAAAAGCTCCTAATCAATTATTTGAACTTCTAATATTTGAATAAAAGATTTTTGCGGTCCTTTTTGTAGAGGTTTCGGACGAGCAGGTCTAAATGGGCCTTTCAATGGACCCGTTAGAATTTTATCTGATTAAAAAGTATAAAATTGAGGTTTTTCAATATAATTGTGTTTAAAAGCTCCTAATCAATTATTTGAACTCCTAATATTTGAATAAAACATTTTTGCGGTCCTTTTTGTAGAGGTTTCTGACGAGCAGGTCTAAATGGGCCTTTCAATGGACCCGTTGGAATTTTAACTGAGTAAAAAGTATAGAAATTGAGGTTTTGCAATATAATTGTATTGAAAAGCTCCTAATGAATTACATGAACTCCTAAAATTTGATTAAAACTTGTTCTACAGTCCTTTTTGAAGAGGTTTCGGACGAGCGGGTCGAATTGGGCCTTTAAATGGACCCGTTGGAATTTTAACTGAGTAAAAACTACAGAAAATTGCGGTTTTGCAATATAATTGTGTTGAAAAGCTCCTAATAAATTATTTGAACTCCTAATATTTGAATAAAACATTTTTGCGGTCCTTTTTGTAGAGGTTTCGGACGAGCAGGTCTAAATGGGCCTTTCAATGGACCCGTTGAATTTTAACTGAGTAAAAAGTACATAAATTGAGGTTTTGCAATGTAATTGTGTTGAAAAGCTTCTAATCAATTATTTGAACTCCTAATATTTGATTAAAACTTGTTTTGCGGTCCTTTTTGTAGAGGTTTCGGACGAGCGGGTCGAAATGGGCCTTTCAATGGACCCGTTGGAATTTTAACTGAGTAAAAAGTACAGAAATTGAGGTTTTGCAATATAATTGTGTTCAAAAGCTCCTAATCAATTATTTGAACTCCTAATATTTGATTAAAACTTGTTTTGCGGTCCTTTTTGTAGAGGTTTCAGACGAGCTGGTCGAAATGGGCCTTTCAATGGACCCGTTGGAATTTTAACTGTGTAAAAAGTACAGAAATTGAGGTTTTGCAATATAAATGTGTTCAAAAGCTCCAAATCAATTATTTGAACTCCTAATATTTGAATAAAACATTTTTGCGGTCCTTTTTGTAGATGTTTCGGACGAGCAGGTCTAAATGGACCTTTCAATGGACCCGTTGAAATTTTAACTGAGTAAAAAGTACATAAATTGCGGTTTTGCAATATAATTGTGTTGAAAAGCTCCTAATCAATTACATGAATTCCTAAAATTTGATTAAAACTTGTTTTGTAGTTCTTTTTGTAGAGGTTTCGGACGAGCGGGTCGAAATGGTCCTTTCAATGGACCCGTTGGAATTTTAAATGAGTAAAAAGTACAGAAATTGAGGTTTTGCAATATAATTGTGTTGAAATCTTCTAATCAATTATTTGAACAAAACATTTTTGCGGTCCTTTTTGTAGAGGTTTCGGACGAGCAGGTCTAAATGGGCCTTTCAATGGACCCGTTGGAATTTTAACTGAGTAAAAAGTACAGAAATTGAGGTTTTGCAATGTAATTGTGTTGAAAAGCTTCTAATCAATTTTTTCAACTCCTAATATTTGAATAAAACATTTTTGCGGTCCTTTTTGTAGAGGTTTCGGACGAGCAGGTCTAAATGGGCCTTTCAATGGACCCGTTGGAATTTTATCTGATTAAAAAGTATAAAATAGATGTTTTTCAATATAATTGTGTTTAACATCTCCTAATCAATTATTTGAACTCCTAATATTTGAATAAAACATTTTTGTGGTCCTGTTTGTAGAGGTTTCGGACGAGCAGGTCTAAATGGGCCTTTCAATGGACCCGTTGGAATTTTAACAGAGTAAAAAGTACAGAAATTGAGTTTTTGCAATATATTTGTGTTGAAAAGCTCCTAATCAATTATTTGAACTCCTAATATTTGAATAAAAGATTTTTGCGGTCCTTTTTGTAGAGGTTTCGGACTAGCAGGTCTAAATGGGCCTTTCAATGGACCCGTTAGAATTTTATCTGATTAAAAAGTATAAAATTGAGGTTTTTCAATATAATTGTGTTTAAAAGCTCCTAATCAATTATTTGAACTCCTAATATTTGAATAAAACATTTTTGCGGTCCTTTTTGTAGAGGTTTCTGACGAGCAGGTCTAAATGGGCCTTTCAATGGACCTGTTGGAATTTTAACTGAGTAAAAAGTACAGAAATTGAGGTTTTGCAATATAATTGTATTTAAAAGCTCCTAATCAATTACATGAACTCCTAAAATTTGATTAAAACTTGTTCTGCAGTCCTTTTTGTAGAGGTTTCGGACGAGCTGGTCGAAATGGGCGTTTCAATGGACCCGATGGATTTTTAAATGAGTATAAAGTACAGAAATTGAGGTTTTGCAATATAATTGTGTTGAAAAGCTCCTAATCAATTACTTGAACTCCTAAAATTTGATTAAAACTTGTTTTGCAGTCCTTTTTGTAGAGGTTTCGGACGAGCGGGTCGAAATGGGCCTTTCAATGGACCCGTTGGAATTTTAACTGAGTAAAAAGTACATAAATTGAGGTTTTGCAATATAATTGGGTTGAAAAGCACCTAATCAATTACATGAACTCCTAAATTTTGATTAAAACTTGTTTTGCAGTCCTTTTTGTAGAGGTTTCAGACGAGCAGGTCTAAATGGGCCTTTCAATGGACCCGTTGGAATTTTAACTGAGTAAAAAGTACATAAATTGAGGTTTTGCAATGTAATTGTGTTGAAAAGCTTCTAATCAATTACATGAACTCCTAAAATTTGATTAAAACTTGTTTTGTGGTCCTTTTTGTAGACGTTTCAGACGAGCGGGTCGAAATGGGCCTTTCAATGGACCCGTTGGAATTTTAACTGAGTAAAAAGTACAGATATTGCGGTTTTGCAATATAATTGTGTTGAAAAGCTCCTAATCAATTACATGAACTCCTAACATTTGATTAAAACTTGTTTTGCAGTCCTTTTTGTAGAGGTTTCGGACGAGCGGGTCGAAATGGGCCTTTCAATGGACCCGTTGGAATATTAACTTAGTAAAAGTACATAAATTGCGGTTTTGTGATATAATTGTGTTGAAAAACTCCTAATCAATTATTTTAACTCCTAATATTTGATTAAAACTTGTTTTGCGGTCCTTTTGTAGAGGTTTCGGACTAGCGGGTCGAAATGGGCATTTCAATGGACCCGTTGGAATTTTAACTGAGTAAAATGTACATAAATTGAGGTTTTGCAATATAATTGTGTTGAAAAGCTCCTAATCAATTACTTGAACTCCTAAAATTTGATTAAAACTTGTTTTGCAGTCCTTTTTGTAGAGGTTTCGGACGAGCGAGTCGAAATGGGCCTTTCAATGGACCCGTTGGAATTTTAACTGAGTAAGAAGTACATAAATTGAGGTTTTGCAATATAATTGGGTTGAAAAGCACCTAATCAATTACATGAACTCCTAAATTTTGATTAAAACTTGTTTTGCAGTCCTTTTTGTAGAGGTTTCAGACGAGCAGGTCTAAATGGGCCTTTCAATGGACCCGTTGGAATTTTAACTGAGTAAAAAGTACAAAAATTGCGGGTTTTGCAATATAATTGTGTTGAAAAGCTCATAATAAATTACATGAATTCCTAAAATTTGATTAAAACTTGTTTTGCAGTCCTTTTTGTAGAGGTTTCGGAATAGCGGGTCGAAATAGGCCTTTCAATGGACCCGTTGGAATTTTAACTGAGTAAAAAGTACAGAAATTGAGGTTTTGCAATATAACTGTGTTGAAAAGCTCCTAATCAATTACATGAACTCCTAAAATTTGATTAAAACTTGTTTTGCAGTCCTTTTTGTAGAGGTTTCGGACGAGCGGGTCGAAATGGGCGTTTCAATGGACCCGATGGATTTTTAAATGAGTAAAAAGTACAGAAATTGAGGTTTTGCAATATAATTATGTTGAAAAGCTCCTAATCAATTATTTGAACTCCTAATATTTGATTAAAACTTGTTTTGCGGTCCTATTTGTAGAGGTTTCGGACTAGTGGGTCGAAATGGGCCTTTCAATGGACCCCTTGGAATTTTAACTGAGTAAAAAGTACAGAAATTGAGGTTTTGTAATAGAATTGTGTTGAAAAGCTCCTAATCAATTATTTGAACTCCTAATATTTGAATAAAACATTTTTGCGGTCCTTTTTGTAGAGGTTTCGGACAAGCAGGTCTAAATGGGCCTTTCATTGTACCCGTTGGAATTTTAACTCAGTAAAAAGTACAGAAATTGAGGTTTTGCAATGTAATTGTGTTGAAAAGCTTCTAATCAATTATTTGAACTCCTACTATTTGATTAAAACTTGTTTTGCGGTCCTTTTTGTAGAGGTTTCGGACGAGCGGGTCGAAATGGGCCTTTCAATGGACCCGTTGGAATTTTTACTGAGTAAAAAGTACAGAAATTGAGGTTTTGCAATATAATTGTGTTCAAAAGCTCCTAATCAATTATTTGAACTTCTAATATTTGAATAAAACATTTTTGCGGTCCTTTTTGTAGAGGTTTCGGACGAGCAGGTCTAAATGGGCCTTTCAATGGACCCGTTGAATTTTAACTGAGTAAAAAGTACAGAAATTGAGGTTTTGCAATGTAATTGTGTTGAAAAGCTTCTAATCAATTATTTGAAGTCCTAATATTTGATTAAAACTTGTTTTGCAGTCCTTCTTGTAGAGGTTTCGGACGAGCGGGTCGAAATGGGCCTTTCAATGGACCCGTTGGAATTTTAACTGAGTACAAAGTACAGAAATTGAGGTTTTGCAATATAATTGTGTTCAAAAGCTCCTAATCAATTATTTGAACTCCTAATATTTGATTAAAACTTGTTTTGCGGTCCTTTTTGTAGAGGTTTCGGACGAGCTGGTCGAAATGGGCCTTTCAATGGACCCGTTGGAATTTTAACTGAGTAAAAAGTACAGAAATTGAGGTTTTGCAATATAAATGTGTTCAAAAGCTCCAAATCAATTATTTGAACTCCTAAAATTTGATTAAAACTTGTTTTGCAGTCCTTTTTGTAGAGGTTTCAGAAGAGCAGGTCTAAATGGGCCTTTCAATTGACCCGTTGGAATTTTAATTGAGTAAAAAGTACAAAAATTGCGGTTTTGCAATATAATTGTGTTGAAAAGCTCATAAGCAATTACATAAATTCCTAAAATTTGAATAAAAGATTTTTGCGGTCCTTTTTGTAGAGGTTTCGGACGAACGGGTCGAAATGGGCCTTTCAATGGACCCGTTGGATTTTTAAATGAGTAAAAAGTACAGAAATTGAGGTTTTGCAATATAATTGTGTTGAAAAGCTCCTAATCAATTATTTGAACTCCTAATATTTGAATAAAACATTTTTGCGGTCCTTTTTGTAGAGGTTTCGGACGAGCAGGTCTAAATGGGCCTTTCAATGGACCCGTTGGAATTTTAACTGAGTAAAAAGTACAGAAATTGAGGTTTTGCAATATAATTGTATTGAAAAGCTCCTAATCAATTACATGAACTCCTAAAATTTGATTAAAACTTGTTCTGCAGTCCTTTTTGTAGAGGTTTCGGACGAGCTGGTCGAAATGGGCGTTTCAATGGACCCGATGGATTTTTAAATGAGTAAAAAGTACAGAAATTGAGGTTTTGCAATATAATTGTGTTGAAAAGCTCCTAATCAATTACTTGAACTCCTAAAATTTGATTAAAACTTGTTTTGCAGTTCTTTTTGTAGAGGTTTCGGACGAGCGGGTCGAAATGGGCCTTTCAATGGACCCGTTGGAATTTTAACTGAGTAAAAAGTACATAAATTGAGGTTTTGCAATATAATTGGGTTGAAAAGCACCTAATCAATTACATGAACTCCTAAATTTTGATTAAAACTTGTTTTGCAGTCCTTTTTGTAGAGGTTTCAGACGAGCAGGTCTAAATGGGCCTTTCAATGGACCCGTTGGAATTTTAACTGAGTAAAAAGTACATAAATTGAGGTTTTGCAATGTAATTGTGTTGAAAAGCTTCTAATCAATTACATGAACTCCTAAAATTTGATTAAAACTTGTTTTGCGGTCCTTTTTGTAGACGTTTCAGACGAGCGGGTCGAAATGGGCCTTTCAATGGACCCGTTGGAATTTTAACTGAGTAAAAAGTACAGATATTGCGGTTTTGCAATATAATTGTGTTGAAAAGCTCCTAATCAATTACATGAACTCCTAAAATTTGATTAAAACTTGTTTTGCAGTCCTTTTTGTAGAGGTTTCGGACGAGCGGGTCGAAATGGGCCTTTCAATGGACCCGTTGGAATTTTAACTTAGTAAAAGTACATAAATTGCGGTTTTGTGATATAATTGTGTTGAAAAACTCCTAATCAATTACTTTAACTCCTAATATTTGATTAAAACTTGTTTTGCGGTCCTTTTGTAGAGGTTTCGGACTAGCGGGTCGAAATGGGCATTTCAATGGACCCGTTGGAATTTTAACTGAGTAAAATGTACATAAATTGACGTTTTGCAATATAATTGTGTTGAAAAGCTCCTAATCAATTACTTGAACTCCTAAAATTTGATTAAAACTTGTTTTGCAGTCCTTTTTGTAGAGGTTTCGGACGAGCGAGTCGAAATGGGCCTTTCA